>JAYRBT010000082.1:100467587-100492263 GCA_036023395.1 Myiotriccus ornatus
TGCAAGGAGACAATATAATAACTATGGCAACACAGAAACCAATGATAGACCAGTGAGTTAACAACTTCAAAACCCCAGTAAGTCATTTGCAGCATGGAGACTGTGAATGTTGGCAAGCTGTTTGAAGATATTCTTTTGAAAACCAGTCATTTAGAGAAAACATAAATACTACTAAATGGTATCATAGGCTTCTTATCCCATTAAAACATCTTCAATCAGCTCTGGTGTCAGCTATGTAAAACAGAAAAATAAAAGGCTATAAGCTCTTTCTCAAACCTCAGTGTTAGTATGTTTGAATTTAAATAGTACAGTGATCTATTTTAGGAAGTGTGAAAACACAGGGGACAAACACAAGGGATCATATTAAGACATAAACCTTGGAAAAGAAAACATTCTTAGTTGCAATCTTTACGTTGCAACACTGTACAAAAAACTGGCTTATATACTCAGGAGTGTTTCAGATGAATAAGTGTTGTTATTCTTGTGATAGATTAGATTTAATTATTCAAAAAAATGTGCTAAGAGCGGAATTAATGTAAAGTATGATCTGAGACCCATTTCTGTAGGTGAAGCAGAGACAAAGCAGGCAATGAAGTGTCTGCTTGTTTAGCACATTCACCCAAGAACTGTAAATATTAGAATGGATATTTCCTAGCATCACAGAAGGAACTTCTCCAACAAAAGGTGACTGTATGGGTAGTGTAGAGGTTGTACATGGAACCACTTCTGCAGAACATTTTTCTTCAGAGATATAACTGCAGAAGGACAGTGACTGAAAAGAAAATGAGAAGGCACGTGGAACATGGAAAAAAAAGAAACAACCCACAATTGCTTATCCACAGTGCTGAATAACAGTTAAGAACCAAACTGGAAGTGAACACCAGGGAATGCTGCTGTAGGGGAGGCTGTCTGGAATGATAACAATCCTTACTATACCACTGAAAACTGGGAGGTGTAGTAGGTGCTAGAGTATCTGAAAGGCCATTTATGAAGAAAGATCATGACACTGCTACAGGTAACTGGCCGTATCCTCTGTGGTGGTGGAAACTGGTGTAGCTCCACCAAAGGAGAGAGAACCAAACTGATGTTCCTCATCTGAGGACCAGACCCACTGATTTGTGAGATAGAAGCTTTCACAGTCAGTTTTATAGAATGAATATACTTCTGTTCTTTTGTTGATGATCACTTCTCTTCCATGGCTTGAGTACTAGAGAAAAAAAATTCACACTTCTGTTCTACAGTTTGCTTGAAGCAAACGGCAGCAAGTACCAGCAAATGACAGAAAATGACAATGAACATGGGCTCAAGCCATATTGTGTACTTAATGCAGATAAAATGCTTGTAACCTTGGTATCCTTTGTACAATAAAGTGACTTTATGTATTATAAATAGATTATATAATATATAAAAGAGTAAGTAGGAGGACGTTTTGCATTAGTTGAGGAGATATCAACTCACTAACACACTGATATGTGGTTTAGTCAGTTATTTTGTTATATAACATGATGTGTGATATATATTTAATTAAAAAAATAATCTGTGCTTAAATTCAAAGATGGCTTCCTGGCATTCCTTGTGTGATAGTCTGTTCTGTCTACTACATCCTAGTAGCACATGATATGTTTTTTTTTTAGCATGTACCTCTTACACACACTGATCTTTATTCAACATGCCTACACTTTGCTTATGTTCCTAGATTTTGCTTTAGTGTTACTGACATCTAATGAGCAAGCCTATACCATAATATGAAACATTCTTTCACTGATAGAATAAGGGATGATGAAAAACATCCTAATGGTGTTTACTATTTGCCCAGAGGTATTGTATACGTTTATTATTGCCTTGATTAAATTTGCACTTTATACAAATGCAGTTATTTTGATGTGCTGTAGCAGTTTGAATTTCATTTTTATGTGGAAGTACATTTCCTATTATGTATGAAAGTGCAAAAGCACTTAAAGTTTAGAAAGAATCCTAGTTTAAGCTAGTTTATTTCTACTACTCACATTATTTAGAAATATGTAATGGGTACTTAAATGTCTCCATATGGATAGATATTTGTGCTGGTAATGAAACAATAATAGTTGGTATATAATTAAGATTTTGTTATCCAAAGATAAAGACCTCTTTTAGAATGTGATTAAGAATTATTTTATTTATTTTACAGATAGAAAAATATGAAGCAAATGTGTATTGAACCCCAAAGTCACCAAGAGCTGGAAAAGAACACAAGTCCACCCACTTACATAACAAGGCATCCTATTCCATGGACCATATTTTTCTCCTAGTCTGAGAAAAATTCAGTTCCCTGTGATCAGGCGTTCATAATCCCTGATTTGCAGCATCAGAAGGGCATTAGGAACAAATTCTTCTCAATGAATAGAGAGGGATGGGGAGGTAAACGCATTCACATGCTTAGCATTAGATACCTAAATGCCCAGGCTAGGAGCTTGCACTCCTTCTGTGGTTAACTGACTGTTGCACTCCCTGTGTACAGAGCCTGAAGAGCTACTTTCCTAAACTAATCTCCCAAGTCTGGTAGCAAAAGCTCTAAGGAAGAATTTCTTCCAAATAATCTACACAATTTAATTTTAATTCTTTCACTGATTCTGTGTTCAGGCTAAATATTAATTTAAGCCGAAGAATGTTTTGATGTGCAAATAAACTGTGGTAAGAGACAATGCATCTCTCTTTGACAAGGCTATGAAAGGCTGGTGTGACTTCCACTGGCATCTCCTCACTTTTTCATGTTAATGATCTGTGAAGTTCAAACACCATTCAGAAAAATGATCAGCCTCTTTTTGCAGCAGCTTTGAACTTTCTTTATTCCAAAGGGCAGCTAGAACTATAATTAGGTACAGCTAGTCTTCATTATTTAGCTCATTTATTATTTATATCTTCCTCCCACAGGGCCTGTGAACCCCACATCTTGTGCTGGCAGAGATGGGAATCTGAATATTGCTTTGCTTGCTTTCACCAGCTCCAAGTAACACAGCAGTTCCTGTGGCATAGCCCTTGATTTGCAAGCTGAGCTTTAGGGTGCTGAGCTAATGCAACTAGTGATGTTACAGTCTGTAGCATCCCAAACTCAAAATTTACCGGTGTGCTCTTTCCACTTTTCAGGCAATCAGAGATAAATTCCCCCTGTACACAGTTACTGCCAGTATATACTGTAATTCTTGTTGCTTCCTCACTGTGGTTTTTCCCCATCTCACGCTGGGTAAATTATTGTTTTGACATTTTGTGGGTTATTGTATTACCAAGTTCTGCAAGTCTTCTGGGAGGTGGGAGGAAAGGTAACTGTAATTTTCAGTGGAGATAAATACAAGAAGGTCACCATGGGATGGAGTTTTAGGCTATGCTGGTTTTTTTTAAGCTCCTGAAGGTCAGTAACACACTGTCTTTTTGCAAAGATCCTGCATGACCAGAATGGTGGCAGCTTTAGTAACAAGTAGCATTGCCTTGTCATGCTCTTTAAAAACAAGTTTCCTCTTTTCTGCAGCATGCAGATTTAATCTTTCTGGGATGCCTTCTACCCCAAATCCTTCTCCGTGAAGGACTAGCAGATGGAAAGGCAAGAACTTGAGAACAGCCTGGTGGGTATTGAGTGGGTGAGGTTAAAGTGGAGTACAGTAGAATTGCTAAAATAGATTTGAAATTTCTGTTGAGCTTCCCCCCCCCCCATTCTAAAGAGAATAAATAAAGGTTTAGACTACAAGGTGTTTTAGAAAGAGGGCAGTGCGGAAAAGGAAAACCAGTGACCTACTTAGAGAGAAATTAAAATGCATTACACCTCTTGGGGTTGAGGTTACAGAAAAATAGTAACAAAAAAGCGCAACACAATGACTTTGTGCATGAAAGGAGACAACATTTTCATTTCTTCCCTAGAGGCAAAAAAATTCTACCAGGAATTAATTTGACTTCTGGTTAAATTATTATTATGCAGTTGTTATTATTATGCAGTTTAAAGGGTAGTTTTTACTTTGCCTAGTAAGACTTTTAGGGCACTGACTTTCTAATGCTTTAATATCTTGTCTAAAAACAAATACTTCTCGTTCTGTCAGGTATCCTAGGGCACAATAAGTTTCTGCCATTCTTGTCTATTATCCTTAAAAAAAAAAGTAACTTTTTTTTTTCCTTCTGACTATTAACATAGACACCATCTGAAGTGACCAGAAGCTGTTTTTCATTTGTCCTTTAATATTTGGTCTGTTCACCTTGGATGGTCCTTCAAGGACGTCATGCTTCTGTTGGAAGAGCTCTTGCTATCACCAGGTCAGATCAGCCTTTCCCTTACATCAAAGTGGGTCCTCAGGGAGGGAATCTACTTTACCTAATAAATCAAAACGCACAGTCCTAGTCAGAGCTACCTTCACACCTCCTTGGATAATAATTATAAGCACAGGAATTATGTTTGTCTTATATCCAAAGCTTTGAGAGTAATTAAGTATGTTGGGAACAGACAGTCTGATTTGATACCTTTGTGGATTATTAGGATCCAGCTGTTCCACACTTTTGATACCTGTGGTGACACAAATCACTGCCACGTCGACGGGAGCATTGCAATGCACGGGTCTTGCTTACAACACAAGAACCTCCCACATCTGTGTCCCGTGCACACTCACACTTTTCTGGGACCCACTGCCAAGCCTGAGTGCCAGCAGTGTGACTGTCAGAGCCTGGGCCAGACTTTAATCATGAAAGCTGACACAGTGATTCATGCTCGCATTGGAGAGTGTGAGAGGAGAGAGAGGAGCCACGTATCAGACCCAAAAACATTTATGTGCTTTCCTATCTGCATCTTGCTATTCCTGCCATGATAGATGGTGAGGTTTCAAATTTCCCATTTGTCTTCCTCTTCTGACCCTGTTCCTAAGGACTTAATTTCACCCTCTCTTTTAGTTTCTGTTGCCCACTCATCGCATATCTTTAATCATCTTCAGCCTTCTAGCCATCCTTCTTTGGTTTGTGTTCTTCACAGATCCAGGCATGATTTAATCCCTCCTTTCTTTAAATAATGCCCTCAAACTCACCTGCCTTTCCTGTTTATTGCCTCATCATCCTTTCTCTTTCCATCTCTCAGCATACAATTTCTATCTGGGGTTTCATCAACGAAAACCCACTTTAATGCATCTTCTGCTCTTGTACTTTGCTGACATCTATTATTTATTTCTGTAACTGTCACATTCTATTCTCTCTCCTGAGTAAATGTCCTGGTGATTTCAATCTTTCCCCATTCACAGCCATTCCGAATATTGCAGCAAACACTGTTTCCATAAATTTGGCCACAAAATAAGGGAAAGTTCTGGCTTTCTTTTATTCTCCAGAGGTTTGGGTTTGCTTTCAAGGTAAGCTGCAGTTGTAACACTTTTTATTTCTTCCATTCAATCCCCATAATTATTTTGATTCAATTGTACCATAGCTATTCTGTGTCAGAAAGCTGAGTGACAACACGGGACCAGCAAAGACATCAGGTATCATTTTGCACTGAGGACTCAGCCTGACAAAATCCCTGGTCCAATCTGCGCTACACCTGCTAACTGTCAATCACTCCTCAAAGGTGAGCAAGGACCTACCGTGGCACTAACTCATCAACAGAAATGTCTGTCTCCACTGCTAGTGCTCTCACACAGAAGAGTGCTCTGTCAGTCAGGGACATTGTTCTTGTATAGAGTGACGAGAGATCACCTGGCTTGGAATTGCCAGCTCATATTTGGCATGAATTCAGCCATCTGGGCTGCAGGATGGTGAGCCATGAACAAAAACTGAATGTGTGGGAGCTCCTGGGCAGGCCCGTGTGCAGGTCTGGTCAAGGTGGTTTCTATGGGAAATCTCCTAATACAATATGTATTGCCCATTTTTTCATGCTTTCCCTGTTCTACCCACTGGGGAGAAATTTTCTATGTATGTATGAATATTTAAAATAACCTTTAAATTCCTTAAAGTTAAAGTTCTTCTTTACTCTGATGACAACAGTTAAGTTCCCCATCTGAACTCTCCTGTTAATGCTTTGATTTAACCTCCTGGAGACAAGGATAGGATGTAAGAGGGGCTTTACTCAGAGGAACTGTTCCAGTGACAAAACTAGTTCTAACATAAAAAAGCTGTATTGGAAATTACTGTAAAGACTTGAGTGGAAGAGTAGTGTAAAGGAAAGGAGAAGCAAATCCCTGTTCCATGGCAGATTCACTCTTCTCTCTCACAGTTTCTGATCCATTTGTAGTGTGGATGATTCTAAACTTCCAAATGTAGTATTTATTATCTCAAAATCTGCTCAAATCAGTAAATGTTCAGTGCTTAGAATGCTGCCTTTCCTGTTTTACACAATCTAACTGCAGTTGGTGTTAAGTTATTCCTATTTATTCTGGAAATACAGAATGTATTACTTTGCTCTTAATCTGCATAGACTGAAACCATCTGCTGGGGTTCACAGCTGAAGAACAGGAGATTATAAATTCGCTCTAGTATTTATATCCATCCCTCATTAAACAAGTAATCATTACTGCTGCAAAGTTGTAAGTCAGAGAAGTGTACAATAGTAATCTTAACATTTAAGCACGTGAATGACCCATTCCCTGTTTAAAAAAACCCACAAAATTTATGTGCACATTTATCTTTTGCTTCTACCTGATGGGAGAAGACAGCTTAGAGTGGCTTAGGTAGAGGAGGAGTGGAGGCTGTTCTCAGGTGAGTCAGAGACTAACTCCATGCAGAGTAATACGTGATTTGACAAAAGAAGGAAAGTCATGCTGTACTCAGTTACACAGTCAGCTAGTTTACCTCCAGAATGGCAGGAAGCAAGACTCAGCATGGATAGCTTTGCAATGAGAAGACCTTTTTGAGAAATATATTTTGTTTGCATTCTACCCAAACATCCTACGTCTACTTCAGTTAAAGCAGAAACATGAAGCGTCCTGTTTGCCTTGTACCCAGACATACCACAAGACTGTTTGACTTAGGAAGTGAAATATTGTGTAATATCTGTTTGCTTGGCATAGTTGCACAAAAATAGTAGAGCTAAGATAATTGTACCCAGTCTGTAAAAAACTTGAATCAGATGTGCAGCGTGCAGTCTGCAAACCACCCACCTGAAGAGGCTGGACTGGACCTGTGCACAGAAAGGTGTAAAATCTATCTGGCAAACCAGAAAAGACTGCCTCTGACCTAGGGAAAGAGGAAGCAAACCTTTGGACTACACCGGTCTTGATCTATACAGAAGCTATCTGTAAACACAAGTGATACACAGTGGAGTTTGGGGAAGGGAGAATATGTCCCCTTCAGTTCTGACTTCCCATGGAGAAGCTGGAAAGCAGTCAAACTCAGCCACCACTGCCTTGCAGGCTAAGAATTGTCAAATGATGTAGCCGTGAGAAGTCACAGCACAACAGCAGTCTCACAGCGTTGTAGACCAAAGGCTTCATGTTTAGGTCTGTAAGTTTAATTAATGCTTGATTTTTGGTTGCTAACAGATGGATTGCCTGAAAGCTGAGCATAAATAGATGCCTGCTTAAATTATTGACTGACTTATCCTCTCAGAACTCTCCCGTTACAGTGGTCCCCAGGTCTCAGCTGCAACAGTTGGTGAAAAGCAGTTTCTGGTACCCACACCAGCCTACCAGGCTTTGCAGGACCTGAAAAGAAATTTCTGCTGGAGGTGTAATATCATACAGAAGCTGAGGACAGGCACAGGATAGCTGTGAATCCAGTAGACCAGGTCTCCTGTACAAGTAGATATTGGAGTGGTTTTAATCCACGCATTGAACACTAAGTATCCTCACTGGGTTTTGGATATTCAGTGTATGTAGATAGAATTGTATCCTGCACTTTACCCATGCCCACTCTCTCTCATCCTCTGGCAAAGTATTGATTCAGTCTCAGTCTTAAATTCAGCTAAATTACATCAGAGGTGAATTTGGTCCTATCTGATTGGTAAGTGGATTTTTCTTCTGTCCTAAATATAATAGAGAGAGAGAAATAAGAGCAGCAAGGCTAAAAATGTTAGAACAGATTTAAATCCTTATTTAGCTTTTTCTCTGTGATGCAAGTCTTCAGCTCACTATCTACCCTTATGCTTCCTAGAACATATTTTGGATGATGATGCTGCACTCTTTCTGGAAGTGTTTACTCAAAGTATTTGTTGTATTTGCGCAACATTTTACAAACAAGATAGGTCAGATTTTTTCCTGTTGACATAATTCAACAGGCTTCCATTAGGTTTGGCTAGAAGGAATTTGGTCCAGTTAGTTTTGTTTACAGATTTATTCAAAGTTAGGAAATGCTTTAAAACACTATGTCTGCACCTCGCTTTCTGCCTGACCTTGGGATGGGAAAATGCCAAGACCAATTTTCACTTTTTAAAAATTACACTTATGAATAAATGTAAGAAACTTCCACCCTTTATCTTGAGATTTTAATTGTATTTTTTATAAAAAAAATCTTTCAACCACCAATCTTGAGAAAAAGACAAGTTCTTTTTCTCATCCTTTTAAAAGAGCAGGTTTCTTCATAATTACAATGGTCTGACTTCTAGAGGAGACAATATACTAAAATCTAAGCTGTTGACAGGAGGAAACACAGAGTTTCTTGAATGATTTGGTCTACAGTCCGTTTAAAGAGACTGATTCTTTTGCTGACTTCAAGTATATGACGTATTTTGTCTCATAGCAAAGGTTTTAGAAGAAAGGGTTGATATGAGGCAGTGTTGTGACCCTGTGAGTGCCTCAGAGAGATTTAAACAGCATAAGTTAACAGGCAGAGTTCCTCAGGCGCAGACACCCTCAGAACTGGATAGGTGTAAAACTATCTTAACAACTAAAGATCTTGTAAGATGACTTAAGCAGGGCACAGAATTTTACCTCAGTGCTTTATATCATTGTACTTACTGTATGTCATCATGAATATTACACTTCTCCCTCAGTCTGGAAAGGCCCAAATTAATGAGCATTATCCTTACAGCATATTTATGCCCGGATGAACATTATGCTAGTTTGGTTCTAAAGGTCTTAGCTTCATAGCTGAGCCATATAGGTTCTGTAATCACCTGACTTCAGAGAAGATCTAAAAATAATTTTGACTCCTTTTATCATACATGGTGCAAATAACATAGGAAGTCAGTTTGGCAAGGCAGCTCTCCCATCTGATTTAAAACTGTAAAACTTCTTCCCTTGTGTGTAATACTGCCACATTATACTTGTATCTAGCAGTACTCTTTTTGTTCAAAACAATCAGAAGAGATAATGTTTCCAAGGAATGTGTGCTTACGTGTGGAACATACTGCCATGCAGCATTTCTAATGGCAAACTGTATGCATGTTGAGAAAATGGAAATAAAACAAATCCATTAAATGTCCCTCCACCAAATAAGCAAAAAAAGCCACCAAAGGCTATAATCACAAATATCACCTCTGAGCACCAGGCTGCTAGGAACTGGAAGAATTTGCCATCAGTATTTGATTGCCCCATTACAATGTGCCCAGTGCTCTACTGCTGGTCACTGCTGAACTGGATGGGTCTTAAGTGTGACCTACTGCAGCCAATTCCATGTTCACATACAATATTTTTTAACATACAAGCGGAAAGCAGAGGCCTATGCTGATACTGTATTTTAGCAGACAAAATCATAAGCACTAAGTCCCAGTGAGGTTTTTTTTTTTTTTCCAGGTGTTCAGTTTATTTCAAACAATCCAAGATGGAAATTTTTAAAGCCTTAAGGCTAGTGTTAGTTAAAAGTCGAGGTCTGAGTCGTGAAGAATGTACACAGGGTTGAAAGGCTGGCATTTGTGAGGTTGCACTATTACATTCTAACAGATGCTACCTCTTCTTACAAGCCTTCCTTTTCTTTGTTGTTTTTTTTTTTTGTTTGTTTTGTTTTGTTTTACGGCGAGCATGGTGTGTTTAAACAGGGTTTTGTCAACAACCGCATTAGAGCTTCTTTGTGAAGGTTTGGCAGATCGATTTAGTCTGACTTGTTATCGTGAATCAAAAGGATGAAGTAAATGTCAGGCTTTAATCTAAGAGATGGACAGCTGCTGAGCAAACTGCTCCTTGCTGTTAGGGGCAAACACCCTGTTCTGTCACAGCTCCATCCCACCATTCATTTGCATCGCACCGAAGGAAGTACAGTGCTGCACTTGTCAGTTTTAAAGGCCGGGCTGGCAGACAGCGTACAGCTGTGATTCAGGAAATTCCGAGGACTGCGGGCAGATATAGCATCGCGTACCCTTAGAAAGGACTCCGCCGGCTCCATCAGCCAGCGCCTGGTGATTTAGTGCCACCCAGTGGGGGCCGGCGTCCCGCTCAGGCTGCGGCTGTCCGGGAACACAGCAGGGCATACGGAAATAAATGTCTGCAGAATCACAGCACACTGGGTTAGTAGAGGGTTTTGTTAGTTTGTTTTCGGTTTTTTTGTTTGTTTGTTTTGTTTTTATTTATTCTTGGCATTTTCCATGAGATTAGCAATCAGGTGTCAGGCAAAACCAGGTTTGTTGTCAAGCATGCACGTGAAATTTTAGAGTATAATTGGCAGCATGAAACAGTAGTCAAAGGGTTCATAATCAGCATGAATTTGAGAAGACTGCTTGTTTTACTCACGTGGAGTGTGTGAATTAGGCCAATCATCCTAAATGAATGTCATGGCATTTTGCATGGTATGCTGTTATATGTGTGCTACTTACAGAATTATAGAATGGTTTTAATTGGAAGAGACTTTAAAGATCATCTGGTTCCAGGGACACCTCCCACTAGGCCAGGTTGCTGAAAGCCCCAACCAACCTGACCTTGAACACTTCCGAGGATGGGGAATATACTATATATACCATAGGAAGAGAATCCAATTTCTATAAATTTGTAAATGTTCTAGTTAAACAACTGACGGCTACTTATTTTAATATGAAATATATCAAAATAGTGTGTCTGGTAGCTGATACTGTGAAAAAATTCTGTTAGCATTCAGCTCTGATTTTCTCCAGTTATTTTTATTTTTTGCGTTCATCATGGCCTTGCATACAGCCTTTTTAAACTATTGGTAATAAGGTATTTCCACTTCAACCATGGTAGCATAAAGTCTCTAGACACACATAAGAGATATTGTTTGTGTATTCTTAATAAATAAAGCATGTTGGAGTAGACAGCTCTGTTGTGTTTTATGCAATTCATTACATACCCCTGCATTTCCGTTAGGTAGCTACTATGCTAAATATGAGAGAGAAGCTAAGTCATTACTTAACAGTGGGAATAAAGCACTGTACAGCCTTTCTACATCACAGTGCTTCAGAGCTAAAAGAATTACTCTTGTGAGCTGTGGGGGTAAGGTCTTTTCCTTCTCAAGAATGTATCAGTGAAGCATGGCACTTAACCAAAACAAAAACTTGTGAACAATGCTGGTGTTCAGGAGGCGGCTCCTTAACTCCCAAAGCATTTTGAATGTGGGAAGGGAGACATTACTGTACCCCACAATCAATAGATGGGTCCATTCTCTCCCACTTGGAGTGGTGCTCCAAGAAGGACCTCCATTCAGCTCATTAAGATTGTCCATTCCTCTGTATTTAGGAAAGACTGGTAAAAGATGAGAAATGTCCCAATGCAAAAATCCACTTACATAAATTTTAGATCATATCCTGACATGCAAAACACACGCTTGCAGTAGACAATGTACAGTATTTCCAAGCTACAGAAAATATGACGCAGAGGGAGGATGGTGATTAGGGAGATAATACTGTTGTTTGCAAATCTGAAATACATCCTGGAAAATCTTTGTTTATAAAATTACCTTCTGATGACAACATGCAAGATAAAATGAACAGACACCAGACACTCTTCACATGATCCTGTGGCTCCCTTCTTTGTCAAAATAATTTGCATTATTTTGAATAGTTTCTTTAATGAGAAATGTTAGGAAAAAATTAAGGGCTATTCATACAGATCAAATGTAGCCAATGAAATTAGCCTCCTTTTCCTTATTCTATAGCCAGTGGAATGAGTTAACTTTTTTTACAGTCCAGAACAGCTGAAATATTGTGTAAAGCAACTGACTATAAAAGAAGACCTGGGAAATTAGAGCCCCAGGAAAGAGCTAAGAGTACCACTGACTATTAAGACTAAACTTTATACCTTTAAAGAAGAATGTGTGCACATTGCTTGGACTCTGCAAAGCTCTGGCAAGAGATTTTATGCTCAGGAAGAGCTTAGAGCAAAGTGTAAGCTAATGTACACACTGGTCTGCTTAAGGAAGTGCTGTCCTTCAAATGCATGCCTGTTTGCAAAGAATATTCTTTTCCTATTGTTGCCTTGTGACCAGGAAGATAATTTACAGCAGTTCTTTGAGAAGAGCAAGCACTTTACACTGGTTAGCCAACAAAATGTCAATCTGGGATTTTATGAGACAAGTCCACTTTAGATTGAGTGTGCCTGAAACAATCCAAAACACCTTTGGTGACTCAGGGAGTGCAAAGAAGAGACAATGTTTTGGGCCAGCATACCATGTTTGGATGTCTTACCATGCAAATGAAAAGTAGTTTCGCAACTATGGAGACAATTTCTCTCACTTGAGTGAGCGCAAAAGGAGATAACAGATCAGGCAATATATTGTTCATATTTATTTAAATATATATGCTGAAATCTGTCCAGGACACTGAGGCCTATAATTTGATACAAAGCATACTTAGGTTTTTACCCTTAGTAACAACAATTTTCATGCAAATAACAGATATCAAGACATTCAGCTGCAAGGACAGCTTTGGGATTTGCACATGTAAGCACGGATGTACACATGTGGAGCTCCACTTATTAAAATGTGGCCCAGTTAATGCTTTGGTTCATTCAGGAGCAAGAATTATGAGGCACTAATTTGCATGTAAAATTCTAGGGGTGTGCAGCTTCACATGATAAAATTTTGAAGCAGGCTAACTAATAAGAACATGTTGCCATCGTGTAAGTCCTGTATCACCAGAATAACTCCTAGACATTTTCTTTATCATTGTAACATGTTAATGACTTCCATAATATCTGAATGCATCTGTAAGACTTCAGACCACTTAACGATTTATAAATTTTTAAAGATTTCTTTTCTATAAGTTTTTAATAGTTTGAAAAATAAAGTGTCGTCAGAAAACTGGAAAACCTGGCCAAGTAAAGACCTCAACATTAGACATTTTCAGCTTGCCTTTCCTCCTATTCTGTAGGTAAGGAAGTGGATGCATAATGTTAGAGGTGAATTCCAGCACCGCTTTTACGTGCCAGGCTCATGAAACTCTTATTCCCTGCTACCACAATCCTTTATTATATTTAGTTCAAGGAAGAGCAGCCACTGACAGGCCAAGATCTCCACATCTATGTCAGATATCTGATTTTTCCAAATTACCTTGTCAACCAGGAACTGGCACTTGACTCATTTCTTTGGTGCTGTGTCCTGACTCTCTTGGAAGATGCCTCTGATGAAGTACTGGTTATGTCACTGCCCACTGAAAACTGACTTTTTGTAAGACAAACTGAAGTATTTTAAGCAATTTTTCTATGTTCACAGCCCTTAGGTTTTCCTAAAAATCTCCAAGCAAGTGATTGATTTTCAAAGCTCAGCAGTTCGTCTTATTTATATATGTGCAAGGGCAGCCCTGGATGTGTAAGAAATCTTAATGTAACTAAATGTAACTTAAATGAAATCTTAATGTAACCTCATCCCCAAAATGGCAACGAAGAACACCATTAGTCAGCACGCATTTTTATAAGCTAACCTTTGCAAGGCAGTAGTTTGTGAATAGCAGTTTCTCATCTCCCTTGCTATGCTGAATTTAGTTCTCTGGAAAGATATTTTAGGTACATTTACCAAAGGCAAATGTAATGATGATGATGATGATGATGATATATTAGGAACTGCCAAGCTGGTTAATCTTTAGAGGCAACAGAAATTTATTGAGAGCAATAGAACAGCCTGTGCTAGCCTCTGATCACAAGATAAAGAGGTGTTTATTTTTAAAAATCTGAGTGAGGGTTGAGTGTCACAATCTATTTTCCACACTATTGCACTGACATCAAGGACCCTTCGGTGTTGCACAGGGAAAATGCAGCAGCCAGGATGCCCAGTGCTCCCCAAAGACCAGCAGAGTCTCAGTGCCAGAAATCAAATAAAAATCTCCAATAAGGTGAACAAGTGGGTAACTGCTCCTCTGAGATGCCTGTATTCAGGATTGTCGTGATAACACCCACTGTCTATCCATCTCATTTCATGAGGTGCCAAGAGATGTAACAGCTTATGTGATACTGAGTTTGTGTTATACACTTTTTTTTTTTTAATTAATAAACTTATTTAAGGATTGTTTTCTCTGGGGAAGTTTATCATCTCTATTGGTTTAATTATATCACTGGGAGTATGTTAATTTTAGTCCTCTTGTGAACTTTTATGAGCTTTTAAGCTTGCTTTCATTTTGGCTCAGAGTGCTTTTGAAGAGATGAGAAGAGATATTCCAAATCATGAAGGAAACTACCTACAGAAGCTGTCTCAGTAGTCTCAGCATATTATCAGTAGTATCAACGTAACTATATTCCTATAGCTATATGGATAATTTCCCTACACAGGCGAGTTTCTGCTCTATAGCAGTGACTCTATATCCAAAAATGCTCCCATTTTATTCCCCTGGGGTAGCAGTGGTTGGAAGTTCTGCCATGACTTGAGAGCCAGTTACCAGGTGGAGAGGGAGAGGAGTGCTCATCCAGCACTTAGCAGATAGCTATGTTGGCTACATAACTAATTTCACTAATGGACATTTCACTAATGGAACATAAATTTTCACTAATGGATTCCCACCAGAAATATTTTAATAGGTACCAGCTCTTTCATAATACACCATTCCTGACAGTGAACAATTGCAAATTGCAGCGGGGCTGGATAATACACCAGAACAACTGATTCTCTTGCATCTGGAAGATACCCAGTGCAATTACTGTACTTAAAAATACCTGAAAATAGATTAAAATTTAACCTACCTTTAGATAGAGCCTTTACTCCCCCAGAGTGACATAAGCAGCCTGAGAGCAGGAGGAGCCAAGTTCAGAGCAGCAATGGCTGCAGATAGAGAAAATATGATATTACTTGGGAAAGTACAAGCAGCTGAGAAATGAAGACGTGTAACCCAGGAGCTGTACACAGTACATTAAAAGGATTAAAACCTGATATATATTTTTCATGTTGTTGTAATACTATTTGTCCATGAGGTAGATAACTGAAGTAGCTCTAAAGATTGAACGTATCAAAATTATCAGTATTTGATATATATATCAAATGATAAATATAATTACTGCTTCAAGAAGTAATCTGAAGCATGATATTGTAAAACCTAGTTTAATGCCAGAAAAGGCAGAATTTCAAAATATCAATAACCTTTCAAGCATTAAAATTTCTAAGCAGACAGGCAATCTTCTAAATCAGGAGACTTCTGCTAAGTTCAGAAAGAAAAGAAGTATGGGAAGTATGTGTCTGGCAAAAGGCATATTTTACTGTTCCTAGTTTGTGATTGTGGGTGAAATATATATATATATATAAAATATGTATATGGATATTTATAAGTTATGAGATTATACTTTACAATCAATAGCATCATCAAGACAATGTTACTATTGAAAACTCCAACTTCAATCACAGCTTTGGTATCTAGGTATATAAATACGGACAAGCACATGGAACTGTTTCTTCTGTAAATCTGGTGTTGACAAAATTCTTGGTCAGGTGGGAGGAAGAACTACGGGAGCATCAGTCTGACTGTAAAATTCTAGAGAAATACAGTCTCTGGTGACATAACTATGGGCCATAATGCAAACAACTGTAGTTGCCAAAATTAGCCTCACTGCAGGCTACCAATACAGCTGTTTTCTATCACAACAGGGAGTTTAACTGTGATAATTTCAACTTTAAACAGTCCAGAGATTTTGTTGCTATGGCAGCATCAGCTTTCCACTGCAGAAATCCAAATATATGTGATACTTCATATTTTATTTCATAATAAAACCTTGGGGAGCCAGCATTTAACCACGCTAACACAACCACTGAGTTGGGTAAAAGTAAGGGTATTGCTCTTAGGAAATACATTTCGCGCCTTTTAGCTTGATGACAAGAACCATGACTCACAACACTGAAGAATGTTTTCATGGCTAATAATAGGCTGCAATTAATATTTTTCCTGAAAAAAAAGTTTCTACTGTTATATAAGTCTGCAGGTGATGATCTCAGGGACTACAATGATATTTTTATTCCAGTCAGTCAGATGGTAGAATACATCACTATCTTGCCACGCTGAACTCCCTACAACTTCAGAAAGCAATTTGGAGCTATTTGATTTGTTTTGCTTTGTGGATTGAATGGGTTACCTCTGCAAGTTCTAGGCTTTCCTCTACTCACCTGAGGGCTTCTTCATGGAAACATCTCACTTTTGACAGATTTCCCGAGATACTGTTTGAAGTACAAGAGCTTGGGCTGGAGGCAAAGCATGGCCCAATATGGGTTAAGAGATTTTCAAAAGAACGTACAGTGAAGATCTTTAAAGCTTAGAGACCTCTGTGTGTTTTTCTCTGACTACAGAGTACCCATACATAATTTGTACATCCTTAAGAGTAGTTTGGGAACATCTCACAATTCCTCAATCAAGCAGTCAGTAGATCCTTTACTCTCAGATCCCATTTTACTGTATGTTTGGTTTTTTTTACTTTGTACAAAGAGTTTTGTTGCCAGAACTTGGCAGGTCTTTTGTAAATGCAGGGACGAAGATGTGGGCACCTCAGTATGCTGACATTAAGACTGCACCACACTTTATTCTTGTCAATTTACATAAGAGAAAAATGGCATTTGGCTTCAGATTCTAGTTGGAAGAAAGGCTTGCAACCCTCCCTCCAATACGGGAATTACTAAAGGAAAAAGAAATCTCCATATGCAGACTTTACTGATGAATTATTGCTCTGGACATAGTCTTTATTTACCACATACAAGATCTGATATCTAACAGAAAGGGAAGTGAAAGTGGAAGAAGAATCATAACATCATAGAATGGTTTGGTGTGGAAGTGACCTTAAAGATCATCTGGTTCCAACCTGCCCTGCTATGGGCAGGGACACCTTCCACCAGGTTGCTCAAAGCCCCATCCAACCTGACCTTGAACACTTCCACGGATGGGGCATCCACAGCTTCTTTGGGCACTCTGCTCCAGTGTCTCACCACCCTCACAGTCCTAATATCTATTCTAAACCTGTCCCCTTTCAGTTTAAAACAACTCCCCCTTGTCCTATCCCTATGTGTCTTTCTTGTAGCCTCCCTTCAGGTGCTGGAAAGCTACTGTAAGGTCTCTCTGGAATGATGGATGACTGAAAATTTTTGCTTGGAAAGTCTCTATTTGAAACTATTTTCCAGTCATGAAGTATATAACATTTTACTGATGAATTCATTATTTATGTCCTTAATCCTAGACATTTATTTAAGTGAATAAAAAGGCTGAGACAGTTGCAGCCAGAAGGTCTTTTTGTATATTAAAAATACAAGCAGATGCTGCTTCAGTCTTTAAAAGAGCTACAAACTTTGTTCTGAGGGCAGTAAATCTGACTTTTGTATCAAGCAAATTTGTAGAAGCTATAGCAGAGAAAAAAAAAGTCAGTGGGTGAAATATAAATATGAGATATAAGGAAAAAATCACATCAGATTTCATTTCAGTTGCAAGTTTCTTGCAGTCTTTTGAAGGTGTCAATGAGCAGATGATTACAGTTGTTCATACATATGGATTTTCAAAAATATTTCCAAAAGACTTCTTACCAAAGGCCTGTAAAGCTATCATGAGTTAAACCAGAACATCTCTTAGGAATGAATATATTGACAAAATAGGAAACCAATGTAGGACTTAATGTTCTGTTTTCACAAATATATTTCACATGTATTTAAATTCTTGCCATTGATCTAAAAAGGGTTTTACTTGAGCTGGGAAGGGTGCTGAGAAGAATGGCAACATTTATCTGCAAAACTGAGCTACTTCCACGGGAAAAGAATACGCAACCTCAAGACTTTCAACTTAGAAAACAAACTGTGGGCGGGAAGGGGGAGAGATGTGTTAAAGTTTATACCATAAGTAGTATGAAGAAGGTGATTAAGGAGTGACTGTTCATTATTTCTCACAGTATAAAAGCTACAGAATACTCAGTGAAATTATTTGGTATCAGGTTTTGGTATCAGGTTTAGAAGCAAACAAATGCAAATTCTGCTTCCATAAGGCATGATTTAATCATTAAACTCAATGCTGTAAAATGCCAGCAAGTCCAAAGTATGAAGTTATTCAAAAAGGATTTAGGAACAGTCACTGGAGATCTTCTAGATCATGACTAAATCTACATCAGGGGTGGTTGAAAAATTAATCAGGTAATTAATGACTTTTAAGGCACTGTAAGTTAAGAATTTTACCTCTGATATTTGTGTTCTGGAAGTCAGTTATTTTGATCTAAATGTGACCTATTAATCCTGTTATTGCTTCCCAAGGAGATGTTTTAAATGTTATAGGTGAAAAAACTACTGCAGCAAGGTCAGCAGGTCGATGGAGGTGATTCTGCCCCTCTACTTTGCTCTTATGAGACCCCATCTGGAGTGGGGCGTCTCATTCTGGGGTCCTCAGCACAGGAAGGACACGGATCCGTTGTAGTGAGTCCTGAGTAGGGCCACAAAGATTGTCAGAGGGATGGAGCACCTCTCCTATGAGCACAGGCTGAGAGAATTGGCATTGTTAAGCTTGGAGAAGGGAAGGCTCTGGGGAGAGCTTATTGTGGCCTTTCAAAATTAGAGACTATAAGAAAGACATGGACAGACTTTTTAGCAGGGCCTGTAGTGATAGGATAAGAGGTAATGGTTTTAGACTGAAAGAGGGCAGATACAAGCTAGATATAAGAAATTTTTTTATTATTATGAAGGTGGTAAAACACTGGAACAGGTTGCCTAGAGGAGTGGTATATGCCTCATTCCTGGAAGTGTCCAAGGTAGGGTTGGATGGGATCTTGAGCGACTTGATCTAGTTGAAGATGTCCCTGTTCATTGCATGGGGATTGGATTAAATAATGTTTAAAAGTCCCTACCAACCCAAAACATCCTGTGATTCTAAGACACTGTCACCTTACTGAACTCCAGAGATTAGCATTGCTTGAGAAATGTGAAAGCACTTACAGACATTTGAGTCATTATTTGTGTCTTACTGCTGTGAATAAATAAGTACCTGCCTCTTGCTCAGTGTAAATTCCACATACATCTCTCCACACAACTACATATGATAAGTGGGATGGATTCCTGTTTTTGTTTTGTTGTGTGCATGAAATATTACAGATCAGCAAATTCCTTTTCAAAGACTCACAGCATATGTTTTTACATGTCTGGAAAGCAAAATGAAGTGCAAGTATCACTCTGAAGGGCTGAAGCTAGGAATGTGGGTGAAAAGAGAGACAGGCTTCTTTCTTCCACTCTGGGTCTGTCTTCCTCTCTTCCCTAAGCCTGTCCAGAACGACATTTTTGCAGTTTATTCATTTTCAAGAACTATTAGTTGCTAAGATGGAAAAAAGCTGCCTGTTTGAAGGCATTAAATTCCTGATGGATCCAACTGAGCTGCTAATGCAATCAATTGCCTGCAACAGTGCTGTGCTCAGCATCACTCTGCATCACTCTTATCAGCCTTTGGAAGTTTGGTCCCTCATGCAAACCCACAGGGTACAGGTATCATCTTATATGGGCAACACTCTCTCCTGTGAAGTGGGTCACATCTAAATGCATCCAAATGCACCATCTGACATTTGAGTTTAGCAGCAGGTATTGGCTTCCTCTGAGGAGAAAGAATTTAGTTTAGAAACAGCCAGCACTTTCCTTGTTTTGGGGTAAAACTGAGGGAAGTCCACAGGTTTGTTAAGGACTTAATGACCAAATTAGCTTTGGAAAAAAAAAGCAAAAGAGAACAACGCTTAGAGTATTATTAATCTATATTGTACAGTGTATACATTAGGACTCCAGAATGATATTTTCATAAGGTGGGTTTTTCATATGCTTGTGAAAAGCAGATAGTTCTCAGGTTTTGTCTGTTTTCCGCATGAACTCAGACTTTTCTACTCTTCTCCCTATTTTTTTGTTCTGTCTGGCTTTCTTGCAGCAGAGTTGCGGTTTACTCTTTCCCATCTCAAACATCTATTCTTTGTTTCTCCAACCCCTTCCCCACCTTATTTCGCCTTGCTACAAGTGATTCCACATTCTAGATCTTATTCGCTATTTTCAATCTCTTTTGCAAGTCCTGGCTTGTGGAGGTTTTGTCCAGCCCACTTCCTTCCCTCCTCCAAGTCACATCTCAGAACCAATGCTCCTGCATTTTTCTCAGCCTGGTCTAGGGAGGTAGACTGAATTTCCTAAAGGCTGTAAATCTACCTGCTTTAATAACCTCTTAAATACAGACATTAACAACTGACACTTGGGGAAAGGGAGGAAGAGTAAACCTTCTTTTGCTTTGTAACTCAGAATAAAGAAAGAACTTTTGAAGAGTAGCTAATGTAGAACATCACTCGGTTCTTTTTAGTCAGTGCTCAGGCTGTCATTGACATTTTGAAGTCCCTACGTAACACTGTTGATTGTAACAACTGTTAGTTAAGTCTGGTTGTTTTGGCTTTGTTTCGGTTTGTTGTTTCTTGTTTTTAAAAAACTCATTGGTGATTTTTTAAAATGCGTTCAAGTACTCATGACTCCGCAGATGTTTTATTCTTTTCACAGAGTGAGAGCATATGCAGACACAAGCAGAAATATCCTGAGTTCCCTGGAGAAGAGGTGACCATACTTGTTTATCACCTGTGACCCAGAAAGAGAGAAGCCTGCCTTCTGCACAGCTTGAAGCAGGGACAGACCTGGTCCCTGAGTGACTAGCAAGTGTAGCTGTAAACACTGCTTCAGTGCAGAGTTTGTGGTCCCACACCCTGAATAACCACCATCCCAACATGACACAAGACTGGGAATGAGAGACCTGGCAGAGGAGTAAGAGGGCAGATGTTATTGCCTGGGGATAAAAGTCGGATCCTAATCCTCCCCCTGAACCCCATCACTGCTTTTCCCCTCAAGGGGCTTTAAATGTGCAACATGTATTTGATGTAGTTGTTAATGTTGAGAAATTAGCAAAAGTGGTTGAACAAGCATGCTGTCCTGCAGGTATTAGCTTAACTCACCTAGATGATTTTAAAGAATTCCTTAGGTTTTTATCCTGAATAAAGGTGACTCAGATGAAATCTTTACCCTTGGGCTGCAGACTACATTTCAGGCTGCCAGCGTGCAGGAAACATAGGAACTGATTGTTCCTTCTACCTGGACAATTAAGACTAATGTGCAAGGCAAGAGCTGAAGTGTCTTCTTAAATCAAGTCTAGGAGCTGTAATAGCTCCTTCCTCTTGAGTTATTAACCCACAGGGTAGATGCCAAGCTAATCCCTTGGTCAGTTATGGTAATCCCAGACAAGAGGTTTCTGACTAGACACCTATTTCATAGAATAATAGAGTAATAGAATTGTAGAATGGCTTTGGCTTGGAGGGACCTTTAAAGGTCATCTAGTTCCAACCCAGCTGCCATGGGCAAGGATGCCATTCATAAGATCAGGTTGCTCAAAACCCTGTCCAACCCAGCCTTGCGCACTTCCAGAGATGGGGCAGCCACAGTGTCTTTGGGCAACCTGTTCCAGTGCCACACCACCCTCATAATAAAGAATTTATTCCTCATGACCCATTTATATCTATCCCCTTTCAGTTTAAAACCATTGCTCCTTGTCCTGTTGCTAGAGGTCTTAGTAAAATTTTGGCCCACTCCACAAGTCAAGGCCCTTTTGGATGACATCCCTTCCTAAAGTGTATCGATGTCACCACTCAGCTTGGTGTCATCTGCAAATTAGCTAAGAGTGCACTCAATCTCACTGTCTATGTAATTGGTGAGGAATATTAAATAGCTTTGATCCCAGTATGGGCCCCTGAGGAACAACAGTCAATAAGGTTTTTTACTGAAACATTCAGGCATTGACTGGAACTCTTTGGACCACTCAGACAATTCCTTGTCCATCCAACAGTCCAGGCATCAAACCATATCTCTCCAATTTTAGGGTTAAGAATGCTGTGGCAGACCATATCAAAGGCCTTACAAAATATCCATGAAGGTGGTATCTGTAACTTTTCTCTTGTCCTTTGATGCAATCTGTCCATCATAGAAGGCCACTAGGTTAATCAGGCATGATTTGCCCTTGAAGAAACCATGCTGACTGTCTCCAATTAACCCCGTCTTCCATCTGTTTCAGCGTAACTTCTAGGAGGATCTGCTCCATGATCTTACCGCACGTGGAGGTGAGGCTGACTGGTCAGTAGTTTCCAGGGACCTTCTTTATACCCTTTTTAAAAACCAGTGTGTTTCTCTTTTTCCAGTATCTGGGGACTTTGCTTGACTACCACGACTTTTGAAATATGATGGAGAGTGGCTCAGCAACTATATCAGGCAATTGCCTCAGCGCCATGTCATCAGGTTCCATAAACTTAGGTATGTTCAGTTTCCGCATGTAACATGAGTTTTGAGTGAGTTTCTGAGTAGATGAACTGCTCTTTAAACTCACAATTTATTCCCAATTCAGATAAACTTCAAAATTATTAATAAAAAATCTTTAAAATTTTCAGATAGCAGGAGCATTAAATCAAAACTGTGATTTTTTTCTTACTCAGAAAATAGTCATTTGTTTGTTTTCCTATTTCCTGAAGACATTTAAATCACATATTCTATCAAAATCTGTGGAACTCTGAAAAAGTAGCTTTGTTTAATTTTCATATCTTGTAAATGCATTATACTGTCTAAAAAAGTTAAATGAGAGAAAAAAGGATAACAAAATCTTAAAAAGTAATGGTATATTCAGAATTTTTTCATTGTCTTATTTTATTAAAAAATCCATATTATATTTATTTATTATATTTTATTAAAAAATATCTCCATCTCAATGCTGATCAAAATCAAGCATGTCAAATCAAGCAATATGAAAGAAATTGTAACATGCATTAACTTGACCAATTGGGAATAAAGTCAGGTGCTTACTGTAGAAATATGGACAGCAAAATGTACTGTGCCTTTAAAAAGCAACCCTGAGGCTTGTTAGTGTCATCATTTAGCAGTAGGGAGAAAAAGAGAGAGGATTAGGTCACTTGGAAGAGGGTAATCTTGAGAAAATTTTACCCTTTTGGTCTTTTCTCTGCCCTTATTTCACTGAAAGGTTATGACTGTAATCTAAGCAAGCAAAAACTAAAAAAAGGACATACCTAGTGAGTGTAATTTTTCCGTGTTAAAACCTGGCTTCATTGGAGGGAATATCTAAAAATCAAAATATGTTTTTCAAAGTCCACGTTCAGGAACGGATATACTAGTTAGGAAAGGTATAGCAACTGTTCATCTGAGAAGCATGAATTGTTCCCCATGGTGAAACCCTGGTTGAAAACCCTAAGCATCTCAGGCAAAGGCCTTTCACCATGCCCAGAACACTTTCAGAGAATGTATTGTTGGTTTATAGTTCTTGTGTGATAAAAATGGATATTCACCCCTTCTGTACAGGTTAAGTCTTTCCTACATGGTGTGTTTTTAAGTACTTGCCAAGCAGCTCTTCTTTCCTTGGTATTTTTATCCTTTCTAGATGAGACTGTCAAAAACTCTCAAACTTGGCTTATTGCTGTTCTTACCAGAGTCAGTAGGTAGAGCACTTGGTGTTACAGCATTTTGAATGTTGAAGCCAGTGGATGTGACTGCTTGCCTGACAGGTGCTATGGAAAATCTTCACTGTCCTTTTTGGATTCAACTTTGTGTGGAAATTCGTAATTGCTCTCATTTCTGGCTGGCTGCAGCAGCAAAAAAGAAGCTCACACTTGGGTGCAGAAAATTTTCTGTGACCTTATTTTGGAATTTAAAATGAAATGACACAAGCTTGGCTGAAAAAATTGCAACACCCTGCATCTGCATTCGTTCCATACAGTTTCACAAGCAGCACATGCAGTCTTTCCCACTGTGAGAGCAAGGCAAACATATAAACTAAATAATTATTATTCCCCACCAGGAATGCAGGTGTTGATTTTCAGTCAGCACAACCCATCCCAACACCACGTATAATTTAGCCATTTTAAAAGTATTGAACTCTAATTAGATTTGCTTTCATGTAAATAGTTAGATTCCTTCTATACATTCTAAACTCAGCTCTCTCTAAACTCTGCCTGAGAGTTAAGCTATTAAGAACTAAGCCATTACCATGAAAATAATGATCTATACTTGCAAGGAAACCCCTCTCTGAGATGGGGGCAGCTTGGTTTTTCACACCAGCCTCAAAAGTCTTACTTACATCATTAAAAAGGAATTGGGTCTAAAATAGAGAGAATGTAGAAAATTTATACAAAATATGTAATCCAAGGATCTGATTCAGTGGACATAAAGCACCTTATTCCAGTGAACTGTTTAGTTCAATCAGTGTCTTACTCATACGAATAATACTCTGCATCTTTTTCTCTGGGCAAGCTCAAAGCCTTCTGTTTAGAAAATCATACTAATTGAACCAATCCTTGCTAACAAAGCATGAAAATTCTTTGTTTCTTGTATTTTGTGCTTTATTTAAGTTACTGACTAATGAAAATGTATAGAATTTTATTGCTATGAC
>JAYRBT010000082.1:100492363-100508191 GCA_036023395.1 Myiotriccus ornatus
AGTCTTACTTACATCATTAAAAAGGAATTGGGTCTAAAATAGAGAGAATGTAGAAAATTTATACAAAATATGTAATCGAAGGATCTGATTCAGTGGACATAAAGCACCTTTTTCCAGTGAACAGTTTAGTTCAATCAATGTCTTACTCATACGAATAATACTCTGCATCTTTTTCTCTGGACAAGCTCAAAGCCTTCTGTTTAGAAAATCATACTAATTGAACCAATCCTTGCTAACAAAGCATGACAATTCTTTGTTTCTTGTATTTTGTGCTTTATTTAAGTTACTGACTAATGAAAATGTATAGAATTTTATTGCTATGACCATTAAAATGTATTTCT
The DNA here is from genome assembly GCA_036023395.1 of Myiotriccus ornatus. Classification (NCBI taxonomy): domain Eukaryota; kingdom Metazoa; phylum Chordata; class Aves; order Passeriformes; family Tyrannidae; genus Myiotriccus; species Myiotriccus ornatus. The sequence continues at coordinate 100,492,705 of JAYRBT010000082.1, forward strand.
ACCTTAGATTATCTCCTGAAATGACCAGTTTATGATCATTCAAAGAGCAACAAAGATTTTTCCATTATTTCTCATAATGCCTGAAATACTGGCCAGAGACCAAGAAAGCATTTTTATACTAAGTCTTCAGGAGGGAATGAGAAATCCATTACAATTGCCTGAACCAATAAATGAGGTACAGTGGTTAGAACACTGCATCAGTTCCTCAGAGGAGACTCAGAGGATTCAAGGACTATGCTCTCCCAGGAACTTGGTGGTACTTGTTCCAGTGCTAACTTGACAACTCTCCTAAGCCCTTCCATCGTTCATTAGCAATTTCATATTCCGGTACCACTTTTGGAGAACAGGTGATTTTAGGCCTCTTTTGGAAGTAAAGCAACAAGATATAAATCTCAGGGTCCTGACTTCATGAAGGTGCTCTTCAGTGTCTCCCCTCACCACCCCAGGAATTTAGTGGCCTGTGTGTTGAAGTGGTGTAGCTGTTTAGCCTGGGATCAGGATGCTGTGAAAAGAGCTGTGTGGGAAAGCTATAAGAAGCCTTGTAAAAGACCTTCCCCTCCTTGGCTCAGGAGTTGCATTGAAGTTTGGGCACTCACCCTTGGTTGTTGTCTGAGCTAAGCTGTATGTGTTAGCTGCATGCTAAAGACCCTGTACCTGGTCTTTTGACCTTGCCTTGCTCGCTTGGCTTCCCGGCTTGACCTCAAACCTGCCTTGTACTGCAGAGCTCCCTGCCATTTTGCACTCTCCACTAACTTGGGTTAATGCCACTGAATGTGCCCTCCCTGCTTTCTATGTTTGAATACTGGGGGACTGCAGTCTTGATCCCTGCTCCTGCCTGCCTTGCTGTCACTCTTGTCTCCCCAAATGGAGCAAGCCACTGCTGCTCTCCAACAGTGAGGGCTGCAATACAGTGCTTTTACCCTCGTACCATCCTTCCAAGTAGCACTAAGTGATCTTCCAATAAATGAATATGACCAAGACTGCTTAACAAGATCACCTGGTACAAGCAGGAACCCAAAAAGACCCTGATCATGATGGCCTGTTCACAGGGACCTCACTGCAGTCCTTAAAGCTATTGTCAGTAGCATAGGGCAGAAGTCTGGCAATGAAATCTGTGGCAGACGAAGCCCTGGCTTTGCTGGAAAGAAGCTGGTATTTTAAACATCCTTGCTAGGAAGTTGTGTCAAAGCCAACATTATTATACCCAGTCGTGTCTGGAAAAGGAGACAAAGACAGATGTGCACATAAGAAGCAGGAGCCATGAGCTGAGAAAGAAGAGCCATAATGAGCTCAAATTAGATTACATTAAGGAACGTAAACTAATGCTTTGGAGAAAAAGAATTCTACCTTATGCTTGTGCAATGATAGGTTTTTAATTTCCTATTACCACTGGGGAAAGACATCCTGCAGTCTCTGCATTTACTGCTTTTAAAATATCAGTGGAAAGCAAAAGGCAAACCAAATGACAGGACTTATTGCGGAAGGAAGAACTAGTGAAAGAGAAAGCATCATTATGCTCCAGCATAGACCCATTAATAGTGTGTGCAGTTTTGGTTCACTGCTCTCTATGAAGAGACACTACAACTGAAAAAAAGGAAAACGGAAAAAGGACGATCTTTTTCTTGCATTAGGCTCGGTAAGGTCGTGAACACCTTACATGCTTTTTCCAATAGCCTGGATCTGCATTTTATCTGTTTCAATCCCTTTTGAAGCTGGCTGTTGCAGCTGTGAGTGGCACTTTGTGTTGAGTTTCTAGCACTTAGGCTATTTCTCTCCAGGCCATTAGACAGCAATTCCTACAGTACTCTTAAGGCAATTCTCACTAGACTGAGTTGTGATTAGTGCTAATTTTGGAATGAGTAAATCAAGCATATAGCTGGGAAATGGTTATAACCATCTGTGCTGTCTCAGACACATAAATAAATTTTTTGTTTTTCTTTTCTTTTACCAGCAAAACACCATCAGGACACCAACACCTTGTATTTCATGGCAAAATTTCCAAGCCCTTCGAGAAAGCAGAAATTTCTCAGAAACTCTCCTGAACCAAGTAAGAAATCAGACTGCAAAACCCACAAATATGGAGTTGCAGCATCTGCAAAGTTTCTGCGTCAGTACAATCTAATATTTGAAATGTGAAGAACTGGGGTAATTGTTTAACTGGCTGCAAGCTACTGGTTGGCTTGTTTCACTTATTTGAAAACTCAGCAGAAATACAGTGCCTATCTTGCCAGATACATATCTTACAAGAAACAGCATGACTCAGTTGGAATGCAGGATTAGCAGGTAAAGACAAAGCTGGGATGGGGATTTCCTCCCATGTTGTCCCTCAGATACACTGACAGCATCTGGGCTCTCCAAATGCTCAACGTTACCTACACACGCTTTTATGCTTTGTATGCTGTTGTGCAAACAGAAGAGGGGGCTCCTTGAGTTACCAGGGATGTAGAATACAATCAAAATGACAATCCTTTCTGTTATGTGGAATTTCTGATTTTATTGCAAGGCAAGTGTACTCAAAGTAATGTACTCACACACTTTATAAATATTTTAAGAAAACACAGACTAATAATAGTTGTTCCTTTATTTGACTAGATCTTTCTCATCCATTCGGATCAGGAGCCACAGTCTGATCTCACAAATTTACGACAGGGTAAGTTCTTTCTTTTAAAATGTATATTAATCTTGATTTATACAAGAACAAGAGAGACAAGAACTAAGTCCCACATTGCTAGCTGGAGGCCTTTTTATTAAAGTTGTCATTCTGGCTTTCTCATTCCCTGTCTGTAAATTTACATGCAGCAGTTGCAATATTAGTCTATAAATGTTTGCACAGCATTGAAGAAGCTTCTAGTAGTGAGCCACCAAGAAAAAAAAAAAAAAAGGCATGTTCCATTTTCTGATGTGCAACCTGTAACCTCTCCATTAAGCAGGTCAGATTTTCCATCATCTGCCATGCTCCATTGCACAGCAACTCTCCAGAGAATTCCAGCAGCCAAAAATGGATATTTCTGACAGTCAAAAATCAGGTAGGTTTAAAAATATTCTAGGGAAAATATTTTGTGAAGATATTACTCTGTTATGTATGATACACAACAGGTCACAGATGGCTCCTTTGTTATGTATCACCCAGTGAGGTGTCTGCCTACCTGTCCCCGTTGCTATAATAAGCTTGTAGCAGTTACCAAAAACCTGTGATACCTGTGAAACGGAGAGTAAACAAGATCTCTGTTTTTGGCTTTGCCAAGTCAATTTTGCATGGCATGTTAATGTAATCTGTACTTTGTTGGTACACTTAACGTATACTCAAGAGTACATCCTCTTCCCTTGGGAATGTCATCACTTAGATGCTAAAAATGGCATGAGAGAGGATCTGGCATCACTACTGCACCATTTTTTTCTCTGTGTGTATGGATGTGTGGTAATTTTGGCATCTGCCTTGGAAAATATACTGTGCCTTTTTCATCCAAATTATCCCTTTCCCCCTCTTTCATTTTTTAGAACTATGGGTTTCAGACAACATTAGCTCCACGTAGGGGCAATGGCCTGCCTGTGTGGGTTCAGGGGAAATAATACTGAGAAAGTAGGGTTTTTTTCTGCTTATTGTTACTGGTACTGAAGCTGTCAAATTCTGTTCCCTCTGCTACTCCTGGCTCAGAAAATGGCCCCAGCCAGTTTCAGACATTGAGGGGGTCATTAAATTTGGTTTTCTGACTTAGGACAGTGCAAATACAAAATCATGCAAATAAAGAGCAAAGACTGATGGGCAGGACCCTCAAAAAGACTTGAATTTCATATTCAGATGTCAAAACCAGGTATTACTGAATATATGAAAAAAAATCCCACATAAACAAATGGTTTAAATTGGAATTCAGACCGTATTCTGAGAGATGCTGTCACATCACGAAAGAGATACATATTTACGTCCAAAATTATTATATCAGTTTTAGAAAAGTCAAAGTGGAAGCAATCTAATGAAAAACTCTTTTTATAAGCAGTAAAACTATACCCCAAAATCTGAGTGAAAACTGTTGCTGGTCTGAAATCTCTATTTTTTGGGGGAAACAAAAAAGAATTTAAATAGGACAGAACTGAAAAGAGAGAAGATCAGAAAAAATATCTAAAAATAGCCAGTCACTACTAGCAGTTGCCAAACATGCCTTGGAACCATAATATAATTCAGCCTGGCCTGAAACAGAATCCTTCTTGCAAATCTTAGTCCCCAGGTGCCAAGGTAATAATGAGATACTTTAGAAATTGTACAAAAATAAAAAATCAGATGATACCTTGGGCACACTGAGCAGGTGCAGAACTAATGACACTTGGAGGACTCTGTCTGAGGATACTCTCTCTCCAGATCAGAGAACAACACTGAAACCTGTACCCGGTGAACCAGGTATTCACCACCTTTTATCCATTTTCAGGCAGATTTGGTTGAGTCAGTAAGGCAGGGGAAACTTGGGAATTCAGCAGATAAAGGGGCTTAAATTGGTTCTTGAAGAGATTTGTAAGCCATTAAAGAGGTGGGAGTGGGAGAAAAAATGAAGATTTCTGTTCTCTGTGTCACTGTGATCCTGGATGTTGCAGGGAACTTGAAACAGCAAAGGGTAATTTGCTCATAGACAGTTTCTCTGAAGGTAGATTTGCTTAGCCTCAAAAAAAAGTTTCTTACTCTCTCAGTAGTGAGATGTTTTTTAGTTACTACTTGTAACTAAAGTAATTTTAACTTATGGGGCTGTATAGGATCCATCCAAGGGTACTGATGGAGCTGGTGGAAGTGCTCACCAAGCCACTTTCCATCATTTATCAACAGTCCTGGCTTACCAGGGAGGTCACAGTTGACTGGAGGTGAGCAAATGTGATGCCCTTCTACAAGAAGGGCTGGAAGGAGGATCCAGGGAACTACAGTCCTGTCAGTCTGACCTCTGTGCCAGGGAAGGTCATGGAACAGATCGTTTTTTAGTGCCATCATGTGGCACATGATGGACAAGCAGGATATCAGGCCGAGCCAGCATGAGTTGCTGTTTACAACTAGAGGGAGGTGCTGATCTCTTCTTTCTGGTGTCTGGTGAGAGGATGCATGGCAATCACCTAAAGCTGCATCAGAGGAAGTTTACATTGGACATTAGGAAAAGGTTCTTCATTGAGAGGGTGGTCAGTCACTGGAACAAGTGCCCCAGGGAAGCAGTCATGGCCTCAAACTTGTTGATGTTCAAGAAAAATTTGAACAAGTCTTAGATACATAGTTTAGCTTCTGGGTTGCCCTGTGTGGAGTCAGCAGCTGGATTAAATGATCCCCATGGATCCCTTCTAACTCAGTATATTCTGTGATTTCATTCTATGAATCAGTTGTAGTATTTCATCATAGGTGGGGGAAGGAGCTGAGATCAGGGTCCCATGGTGGTAGACACAAAGTAAGGGAACAGGCTGAGGTCTGAAATGTTACAGCATGGGAGGCTCTGAGCAGAGCTAGAGGTTCAGTTCAGGCTTGTACAATAAAGTGTCCACAGAGTGTCAATGTGTGAGTTTGGTAGTGAGGGTGCTATTATAATGAATGATGATCTACTGCAGGAGTCAGGCTCCTGGTGCTGTCTGAGATGTTTCCTTGCCTCTGGAACATTATCATGCAGTGTGTGTATGACACAGGGCCCTCAGGAGACATTTAATCTTCTGTAGCAGCAACTGGACACTAGGCAAGATACTTCTACGGCAGACATTAGACCCAGGGTCTATGAATGCCCACCATGTATCCTGGGTAACCTGCCACTGCAATGGATGATTCTAGAGGATTACTGAACAGATGTCAGCATCTGCATTCCCAGCTGCATTGACTAGGGATGTGGTTCATCTGCGTAGACAAGGATATGTACATCATTGTTCGGTCACCCTCTAATATTTATATATTAGAGCCAGTTGAGGAGGACAGGGTGTCTTGCCTGCACAAGCATATTTGTCTGTCATTTCAGATGGGCAGATATCCCACAAAGGTCCTCTGCCATGTCTTCTAGCCTTGTACATACCTTGGATTTCCTAGAGCATCTCAGATGGTAATGGATGCTGCAGTGGGTTTCTATGGCTAGGTTTTGGTAGCCAGGGGGACTACAGGGATTGCTTCTGTTAGAAGCTGCTAGAAGCTTCCCATTACTGGTGGAGCCAATGCCAGTCAGCTCCAAGATGGGCTTCCTGTTGCTGGCTAAGGCCGAGCTAGTCAGGAGTAATAGTAACTCCTCTGTGATAACATATTTAAGAACAGAAAAGTATTGAGTGGGAAGAATTCTGGCCAGGAAAAAGAGGAGTGAGAACGTGAACAACAGTGTAGACCCCAAGGTCAGTGCAGAAGGAGGGGCAGGAGGTGCTCCAGGCACTGGAGCTGAGGCCCTGCAGCCCGTGGTGCAGCCCATGGTGGGGCAGCTGTGCCCCTGCAGCCCATGGGGGACCATCGGGGTGCAGAGACCCACCTGCAGCCCATGGAGGAGCCCACGCTGGAGCAGGTGGATGCATGAAGGAGGCTGTGACCCCGTGGGAGGCCCAAGATGGAGTGAGGTCCTGCCAGAGACCTGCAGCCTGTGGAGAGGGGAGCCCACACTGGAGCAGGTTTTTCTTGGGTAGGACTCATGGCCCCTGTGAGGAACCCATGTCAGTACAGCTCATTTGTGAAGGACTGCACCCCATGGAGGAGTGACCCACAGGACAGCAGTTTGGGAGGAACTGTTGCCCAAGGGATGGACTCACTCCAGAGAAGTCCATTAAGAACTGTCTCCCATGGGAGGGACCCCACGGGAACAGGGTAAGGACTCCTCTCCCTGAGCAGCGGCAGAAACAACTGACCACAACCCCCACTGCCTGTCACCATGCGCAGCTTGGGGAGAGGAGGGAGAACATGGAATGAAGGAGAGGTGGGGGAAAGGTGTTTTTAATATTATTTCATTTCTCACTCTTTGTCTCTTATCCTGTTAGTAATAAATGTAATAATATCCCCATTTTGAGTCTGTTTTGCCTGTGAAGGTAATCAGCAAGTGACCTCTCCCTCCTTTTATCTCAACTCATGAATCCTTAGCTGTTTTTTTCTTTCCTCTGTCCAGTCGCAGAGGGAGAGTGAGAGAATGGCTTTAGTGGGTGCCTGGTATCCGGCCAGCGGCAACCCACTACAGATGCCCACATGTGAGCAAGTAAATGGAGCCCCGAGACCAGGGTCATCCTGCCTGGTCTCTAGCAGGATCTTTGCCCTGCAGCAGGACACAAATTCACTGTGAGTTCTCTGTAATAGGTGCTCTTGAGAGTCTCAAATAGCACAGAGCACCTATGATTTAGGAAGCTGAACTGACCCTTCAAGCTTCTTTATACATATAATGGTGCCACTGACACTCACGCCTCATCATAGACAACTACCCAGTACACACCTAAATTTAGGGGCCTGAATCACATTTTATAAATGGATTCTAATCCATCACTAATGAATGCCGCCTTCTTTACTTAGAGCACCTCACTGCTCCGTCTCAGTTTCAGTAGCTGTACAGCACCGGTGTTACATAAACTGTGCAGAGCTCCAGTTTATCTCATTAGCCCAGCAGTCTGCACGGGATGTGTGGGAAAGCACACAAGGAGTAAAAGAAAGTTTGGAAGAGAGGGTCTGAGAGCCAATCTGTGAGTGTGTGACTGGAAAGCTAGCTGCAATCAAAGAAACTGAGGAAATATTTCTCCTTGCTTAAAAAAAGCAGCCTTTTCCTGGTATTGTCCCACGCAGTCTGTGGAACAAATGAATAGGAAGGGTTCTGTATAAGTAACTTGCAGTGCAATAATGTGTTGAGATGTGAGTTGTTGCATATGTTTCTTCAAACTTTTAGAAAATATTTTGAAGGTACTCGTTACTGAGGTGTGACAGAAGGATTTATCCAACCTGGCATGCTGTGCTTCCTTCCCTAGAGGTCTTTTGGACAGTCACATATTGAATCTTCCAGCTGCTCTCATTAATGGGCAGCTTGTGGCTGCAATGCTGTATTTCAGCTTAAAGCTGTAGGTGGTGCTTTTGGAAAGTCCTATTTCTGCTGCTGGAGGGCCTCATCTCTCTCACAGGTGGGAAGGGCACTTGTTGAGGCACCAAGAACTCAGCTGCCACAGCTTGAGGGGAAAGTTGCCAAAAGACTTTCTGCACTCTAAGGAGCTTTAGCCTTCATAGCAGACTCCGACTATCAGAAACACAACGTGGTGGAGAAAGGAATGGTTAAATACTGCCGTCACCTCAACACCACATGATCAGGTGTTGCTACACGTAGGACTGCCCAAGTTTACAGAAATTACTCCGACCTGGACCCTGTGCTATGGGGATATGTAGGCCCTCCTAATACAGCAAGAAGTGTCTTACTATCCAAACTTCTCAGAGCAGAAGAATCAGGTTAATCTAATTAGCTTCAGCAGTGGCCAGGAGGACTTGGTCCAACAAGATGTCTCATTGGAGCTGCTTCCCTGCCTTTGAGCCACACTCTAGAGCTGGATCACCAACACTGCACCAATGCAGGCACAGTCTCCAAAGGCAGGTCTGACACTCCCAAAAACTATTCTGACAACAAGGAATGGCTTTGGTGGTGGGTATCTGGTACCATGCCCCCTCTCCTCCAGACAGTAGAGGAGGTGGAGCTGGAACTGTCTACCATCCAAACCTGTAAGATGAGCTCTGCAGTGCCAAGGTAAGGTGACCAGTGAAGTCTTTATGGCAGCTTCGTGCTGATGAAGGGAGCAGTGGAAAGCCTTGCTGTGGGACAGGATCTAGCCCTTTCTCTTGACTTGTCCAGATGTATAACACTGGACATATATCCCCAGTAAATGCATAGCATATTTATTCTGGCTCTAACCTGTTCCTTTCAGTGTTTCAAAGTATTCCTTGAAGATAAGAGATAACATATGTACACTGACGAGTTGTGTGTGCTTCTTTATATAAACCCAGAATTTTTTCCAACTGAAATTTCTGGAGTTCTGGAAAAGGTGGGCTAATTTTGTCCCTATTGCTGCAGGTGTCTGTTACAACAGTCTAAAGTAAAGAAAAGTTATTGGAATTCTGTTCTTAAACATAAAATATTTCTGGTTTACTGAGCCTCAGATCTTTTTGACATTTTTTTGTTAATTATTTCTACTTATTGTTTTAATATTCTAATTGCTAGTAAGGCCCTTTTTACTATAAAATCATGAAGAAAATGTCTCTTGTCTGAACAACTTACAGTTCAAATAGGTGAAGAAGACAAGTGTATATTTTCTCCGTATTTTCTCTAAATATATAATCTGTTGCAAATGTAGAATTACTCAGTAGATGAGGCTTTATTTGCAGTTAAACTAAAAGCCCAGTCAGGCCCATATATTCAGTCAGCAATATCTTTGTGGGAAACACTGTTTTTAAAAGGATCTCACAAGAGATATTTGGAACTACTTGCTGTGTTGAGCAGATGACTCTGATACAGAATACTGCAGGACTTGTTTTGAACACAGATTTTGGAAGATTTTTATCAGTGCTTGGGCTCTCAGTGATTTTTGGGCAACAAATGAGCTTATCTGAATAGTATGATGAAACAACAACAACCTGCAGCTGTCCTGTTAATACTTACATAACACCTTCTTCAGCAGCTATGCTGATTTAGCATACGAAGTTAAATGATTTACGTGAAAGTGCAATTCTCAAAAGTTTCATGTTCAATCAGCTTATTCATAACTTTAAAAAAAAACCTTATGAGAAAATTAACATTGTAAAATATCTTTTCTAAGCAAACAGAGCAACCCAGGAGCTGAATTATCTAGTGCATACAACTTGCAAGAGTTTGGAACTGCGTAGTTTAGTATAAAAAATGTGCTGAAAAATTGAAGCAGTTTCTTGCTTTTGAAGAGGGAAAGAAAAAGAAAAAAGACCTTTTAATTCCATTGAATCTGTGCTGTGATCATTTAGCTATTTCTCAAAATACTGCTGTTACTCCCTACCTTCTGTGTTTCTCAGCTGTTTCTGTGGTGCAGCCTTCCAGGAGAAGAGTCATATTCTTCATACCATAGCCGTCAGACTCACAGTTATTCTTATCCTTTCTCAGCTTTTTACACGGATTTATTGTTTAGTTTTGGTTTGGGTTTTTTTGTTTGTTTTGTTGTTGTTGTTGTTGTTAGGGTTTCTTTCTGAGCAGAACTGCTCATTGTCATGCAAATATAGAAATAATGAGGTTAAGATGGTGGGTCAGCTTCAATGCTGAAGAAGAAAGCCATATACATTTCCCAAAAGCACAAATTCCCGGGACCTTAGGTCAGCTGGCTGGAGCGTGGCAGCAGCCCACCACAAAGAGAAATGGGGACAAGAATAAAGAGAGCAGTGACAAGGTCTGGGCACTGCTGCTTGCCCTGGGAGCAGTTTTCGGCTCCCTGTGCACAAACGCTGCCATTTTTGCCCAATGGCACAGAGCTGAGGTACAGCTTCCAGGCACAGGAGTTAGGCTGGGTCTTCCAGGCTGAGGGGACTAAAAAAGTGAAGCAAAAGGACAACATGACTCCTGGCTACATGAAGGTTTTGTTATGCAGCTTGTGACATCAGGAAGCCCAAAGTGTGAAAAGACAGGGTTATGTTTTCTCTGTATGATTTTTCTATAAGTCTTCAAGAAACTCACCATAGGTAACTGAATAGTTAAAAGTAATCACTCAGTAAACAAACAGGAGACAGCTGGATTTTTCCTTCTGTGTATTTTCATTGATGCTGAAGTAGAACAAATCATGGAGATCCACTTTGACAACAGTGCGGGACCTATATTTAAGGCTCCAGAAATGTCAGCACAAATTATTTAGGTCAATATTTCAAGCCATGTCCTCTCAAAGGTGTTCTTCATTTGTAAGACTGATGGACATATAGAAGTGGCTGGGATTTACTTACTATTTCTAATGAACACTCTAAAAATTTTAATTATTTTTAAGATATTACTTATTAAGTTATTGTCTATAGAGCTTGTTTGCCCTACTGTTACAAGCCTGTTTTTTCCTTCACTGAACTTTACAAAGAAATGTAATTTTCTATGTATTTCTATACTCTTTATGCTAGGAATTAGTTTCCAATTTTTTCTTCAAATTTCGTGACGGCTTAGACACGTTAACACTGTGAACGTTGCCAGATGGTGTTTTTTTGCAGGTACTATTCAAGTCTCATTTATATGACAGTGCACCCAGACCTCAAAGAAATAATTCTTTTAATTGGGCTGTAGCTGTTTTTAAGAGCCTTGTTAAGTTTCAAAAGCTAGAAAAGCCACTGAAATTCTTTCTTTAACTTGTTCAGCCCAAATTTTGCAAATGGTGCTCTAAGAATATATGTAAGGACCACTGCGACTAAAGACAGACTGAAGCAAGTGAACAAATGTTTTCCCAGAGCTGGGCCTGCTCTTCCCTAATCAAATTCCTTTTAGGGCTCGTTCTGTGACTGCATCCCACAACCCCACAACAAACTCCCAGAGCATGTTGCAATGTAAATTATAACGTGATGAATTATGAGAAACTTGAGTTAAAATTTATATTTGTTTATAAATGGATGTTTGCCAAAATCAGTCACAATTATAAAATGGGTTTATGACACAAAGAAATCTTCCAAATAGGCATGCTCATATGTATATTGAGATAAACCCAGAACAGTTATTAAAAAATGGGGTTTGTCTGTTATGATTCTAAATGACATCTTTCAGCTATTACTCAAGTGAAAAACAACAAAACAATAGTGTACCATAAATAGGATTTTTGCATAAAATTTTGGCATCCAAGATTACATGATTTATCCTCTAATTTCCAGCATCTGCTTTAGATTATTAGCAGAGATATTCAATACTAATTATTTTGAGGTTTAGCAGCTATGTAAAACATATCTGTCAATCTTGATAAGTTCGTGGCTCCTAACCTTCAATTTCTGAGCTGTTTGTAACCACAAGCCATTTAGTTTTTACTTGGTGTTTCATTAAGTTTAAAACATATGCAGATTTGAGACAATCTTCTGATTTTCCTCCTCCTTTTCTTCAGTTGGATTATTGCACAGTTTGCATTACTTTACCCATCAGTGGATAAATTTTTTGTGTGCCAGTGACTTGCATGAAAACCAGCCACAGAGAACTCTCTATGACCTTAATATTGAGAAAAACAGCTGCACACAAGAAAAAGATCAGGAGCTTACTAATAATTACATTACTAATAATTTTTACACCTCTTTCAAAGCTGAACGCCCTTCTGCTGATAGTGAGTAGGACTCACCATTGCTGTCTGCCTACTGCTTCTCTCCACTTTGAAATTCTGAGTCAGATGCCCCCCATCCCTTTGTGATGGCTGGCTTTCAGGCACCCCCACAGCTCATCAGCCGGGCTGGCAAAAAATGACCACGGTATGTACAAGGACACAGTGACCTTGGTGTCAACAATAGTGTTCACCAAAGACTGGGGGCATCATAAAACAAAAGTTTTATGGCTTTTTGCCAGTTGGCAAATGTGAGCTTTTGAAGGACTTACTCCGTATGTATGAATTTAGAACTAAACACAGCAAAATGATAGTCTTCCCAGGACTCGGCCAGAGGAGGGACAATGTGTGATCAGTGCGATCAGTGCAAAAAGTTGTAGTAGGAGGTAAAAGTAGTAAAGTTCATAGGTATGTGGGAACCTTCTCCTTCAGCAAGTATTTATCAAAGTGGAGAGCAGTGCTGCTCTGTGTGGGTCGCCTTCTGGTGATGTATGAGCTTGTGAGGAGCAGATCTTCCCTTTCACAGTCAAGTTCAACGACATGTCATCTTCATATAGAAACTGCGGGTCCAGGCTTGTAAGTCCTGTTTCTCAGAGGTAGTCTTTGAACATGTGAGGGTTCTTGCAACAGAAGCAGACTTGTGAACAAGAAGTCACATCCTTGTCCCCAGAATGGCTGGTGACGAAAGAAGCTATTTAGGACTTTCCTTGCTGTTGGAAGTGTTATGGAATACAGGTTTAAATTCTGTTTTCCATCTGTCCTTGAGAACTGTGCTGAGGAAACTCTCTTTAGCATCACTGTCTTTAAAGTCATCAGAGATGGTTATGAGAGGGGTTGACTCCAAGTCAACAGTCCCAGGAACTGAGGGGGCCTCAAAGCTCCTGTGTGGAGAACGATGCAAACCACACTCCGTGAAGGGAAAAGCAGGAATATGGAATGAAACTTTATCTGGGGTGAGGTAATCTGTGGTGCTCAAAAACAAGCATCATCACATATGGAGAAACTGCAGCTAGAGACAGAAATAAAAAAATTAATATTTATACTATGTCATAACCGTGATGTTCAATAGAATATTACAACTCCTTGCAGAAAACCATGTATATCGAGTGTGGTTACAAATTGAAAAGAGAAAATATTTTAACTCAAGTGAAAGTCCTCAAATATACTTTAATTTTTTTTATATGCATCCTTGCTGATTAAGACTGTGTTTTCCTCAAAAATGTATCAAAAAGAGAAGAGAAATATAAATAGATGTCATGGACCTGTGATTGTTTCTAATACATTGGACGGGCTAGTTGTCAGAAAGATAAATGAATCATCTGTAGATAACTCATATTGTCATATTCATGGGAGTGGGATCAAGAAAAAGAAAAGCAGTCAATAAAATTAAATTCAAAAAGAAAATATTGTTGCAAGACAATTTTCCAATTGCATGTGACAAGTGAAAAATGAGATGACACATGAGATGTGATAAAAAGTGAAATGTGAAATCTTGTAGTTCTTTTTACTATTGTTTGTATGTTTAAATGTTTTATTGTTTATATGCCAAGCATCTTCTCAGCATATTGGCTTGTGAATTTTATCTGTTTCTTATTTAGACACGAGATGAGATGAGATGAGTGACATGGGTGCAAAATGGGTAGATTTTCCCAGGAACTTTTACTAGCATTAGTAGCAATGGAGAAACAAGTTTAAATTGAAGAAAGACAGTCAGAAATTCATTTAGGTACTTATACCAGGCATTCTGGGAAAAAAAAAAAAAAGTATCTCATCAAGAGCATACATTATGTTTAGCAAGTGAGAAAGTGAACCAGAGATGATGAAAATATCTAACTGAGAAACTTTGGGAAGTGATGAACCAACCCAATCAGAAGGCAATAAAATTTCCATGCTTGAGCAATAGAAAATAACTTCCCTTTCCCTCTGGTGACATGAAGGAAACATAGACAAGCTTTGTGCATTGTCACACTGGATGAATTGTGTGTGTCAAATCTCTTTGACCAGTTTTGCTCTTTCTATTCTTAGCAACTTTATTCTAACAAAGAAGTTGAAGGCTAGTCCGAGAGGTTTGAACTGTTACATCCATAAAAGAAACATTAATCAGAAATTAGAAGTTAGCAAAGATCTGTATTGTACTGTACACTGCTGAATGGATATTTGTGTTGAAGACTCAGGAACTAAGAAGTCTTAAGTGTGGGAAGGGTATGGTGCTCCACAGACATGGAAAATACTGAACAAGCTCCGAATGTCCATCACTCCACTTAAGTACCTCTATAGCCCAGTAGCCGCCTAATCAATGGTGCTGAGTCCAGAGGAAGCAGCAGAGAGGGTGTTACATTATATTACAGTCCACTGCACGTGAGCTTTGGGAGAGAAGGTGTAGGAAGTCTGAATAGAGAACCCACCAGTCAATGAAAGAACTTTGAAAACATCCTGAGACCAGTATCCCTCTACGTGGATGAATCTGACAGTAATAGAATTTTTGGAGAGGTACATCTAGTGGGTAGCCTTACAAATCATCAATATAACGCTGAATTAACTTGCTTCAAAACCGTATATCTTATATATTAAGAGTGCCGCCTGTTCTAAAAATAAGAGGCCTGAGTCTGATCCCATTCATAACTCAATGAATCAAGAACACTCCCAGCAAGATCCACAGAATTTCTTTAATGAAGAACAAGTGAGTGGCAGACTGCATTCTGGGCTGATCCTGGGAGTGAAGCATGTGACCCGCAGCTGAGTCTTATTCTGTAATGGTAAAAGGCTTTTTGAAATCCATTTAATCTTATTAGTGCTCACAGAAAATTGTGTAGTCATTCATTTTCTGAAAATAAATATCCTGGACTTAATGGAGTGTAGTGTCCTTTCACTACCAGTACCCAAGAAACTCCAATTATGTATTATTAAGCTATTAAACTGAACTGAACAAGGAGAACTGGCACTTACTGGCAAGATCACTGTTCTAAAATACTTGGTAATAAGCTATGGAAAAATTAGCAAGCAGTTATAAAACTGCCATCTCCTCCTACCAGCTGCTATAATTTTGTTTTCTCTAACAGTTAGAACATGTTTATGAGCACATCTTATGCACATACACATCCATCTACACAAAGGAAAACGCACGCAGGGATATACCTGTTCTGTCACAGACTGAGCTGGCAGGGGATTTCAGTAAGCCAGCTCGCTCTTGAGCATGTTGTAGGCTGGTTTCTGCAGCGTTTCCCACATGAAGACCATGTTCCCCCCATTCCTTCTGAGATCAGAGAGCGTA
>JAYRBT010000082.1:100508291-100551590 GCA_036023395.1 Myiotriccus ornatus
ACTTGGGATTTCCAAATAAAAAGCAGATGGCACTGCTACAAAAGGCTTTGGGGATGGGCAAATATCACAGATGATCATCTAATGCTTCACCTGCTTGAAAAATCAAGAAATAAAGTTTTTGTTGACTTCAGTGACAAACCATTCAGTCATTTGCTCTATGCCTCTTACTTAGGGTGCTGTTCAAAATCCAGAGACAACCTGCAAGAACTTTTCTTCACTCTAGATTAATGGCAAGGCAATGCCTTCACTGCTTTTTCTGCTATGCTGACATCCATTACTATATATTTCATTTATTTTATCAATCTTTCAATTTTTATTTTCTGACATCAATTTTATGGGTGACAAACATTCCCTTGAGTTATTACTGGGTCTCCTCCTCACTCTTTCCTTAACACATGCATCAAAGTCACATATTTGGATCTGCCTTTTCAAAATTGCCGCGGTATAGAGTGAAAAGAGCAAATAAAAATGTTAATTAATTTTTCAGAGCTGATGGTGGAGCTAAGACAGAGCTACTACCCCTCTCTACTTTTAGCAGCACAATACAGTTTATCTCCACGGAGTTTTATTGACAATGAGCCCAAGAAGAAAATACATTCTCCTGAAAGGGCATAATAAAATATCAGTTTATACCACACCACATAAAGTTGTAAGGAGTTTACAGTGACTTTTCTGATTGCATCAATAAGTAGTTAGAGATTTATGACTGAAAATAGTGTTTTTCCACTCAGGGATGAGCACAGCACCCATTTTATGAAACAGTGATACGGGCCATTACAGCCCAGTATGTTGTACCAAGGTATAATTCGTTCACCTGCCAGATTGAAGAAAAGCACTGAGCCCTTTCATGCATCATCATGCAAGGAACTGGCTAGAGTTATAATTTCCAAAACATCATCCCTAAGATTTGGTACCTGAATCCCTGTAACAAGCTTTAAATATGAGTAATCTGATCACATATTTGTGGAGGACTTATGGTCTCGTTGCCACTATTGAAATGAAAGTGCCTTCACCCACATTTTTTCACATATATGGTCTGCATGTCTGGGTGCATCTCTGAGGCTCGAGGGATTTGGTTGCTTGGTGTCATTCTGGGATAGGGTAGGGGTGCTGGTTTGTGAAGGAACCATCAGATATAAGACCCAGCTGGGCTTTTCAACTTGTTCCAGCAGCCTTCTTTTGCTTCTTTCCAAACACAGAATCAACAAAATAAATTTGGTATCTTTTTAAGAAGAAACTCACCATAATCATAACCAAAGCATCTCATAATAATGGAAATTCTATATGGTCTTTTCAGATCTGGACAAGGCTAAATGCACATTCACTTATTGAGGAATGTGGATTTATTGCTCCATATTCTCAGCCATTAACGCTGTTGAAGGAGAAACCCATTCCTGCTGTTAAAAACATACAACTGTTCAAGAGAACCTTATGTTTAAGAAATGTTAGTTCAGCTGGAGGAAAACAGACATTTACTTTTAGATTGCTAATAAGGATTTTTGGACATTATAAATTGGCTTATTTTTGCTATTTATTTTGTGCAAATAAGTATTGGGTATTGCTTATTAAAGTAAAAAGTTTCCCAAATCTGCTTACAGAGTTCTTGATTAATTGATGTTTGGCAAAGTGTTTGGTGCCATGGATGTTTGAAAATATGGAACAGAAGATCATACATACATCTGCATGTAATGAAGATCATTTAAATGCACGGGAATTAGATGCTCAGAATCAGTTTATTTCTGCTATTTCACCTTTTGCATACGTTTGCTCATCTTTTCCCAAGGTTGCTTTGGCCCTCCCTTTGAGGAATGTAGAAGACAAACATATCCAAAGTTTAGTGACACTATAGAAACGTTTTTTTGAGATAACCTCTAAAGTTGAGAGAATGATACCATACCTAAACTGCATTTTCAGTTTTGTTAAAATAAACCTTCATCTTTTCTGTGGGGCAGTCATTTACCCCCTTACTTTTTAGCTCTTTCCTTTTATAGATTTTTCTGTGCTTTTAAGTTTCTTATTTTTTTAAGTCCATTTTTTGCCCCTACAATGTTTCTCCATTTTAATGGACTTTTAATTTCACTCATCTCTGAGGGTTTTTTACTGTTCTCTAGGACCATACATCTACACATGGAGAGATTAACAATGTACCTGTTGTTTTTCTGTGCTACTTGTTTTTCAACCCAAGCACTTTTCAGAATTCTGAAGAGAAAAGCCAAGGTGTGTAGATTGAAGGAAGATTAGTTTCGTGCATAGCTAGTGCCTCTGCTATCTCACTCTTCTTCCTTTCTTCATTGACACTAAGGACACTAAGGACATCTTGTGCAGATGCCTACACTCTGAAAAAAACTCATTTTGCTTAGAACAAATGAAAATTGCTGTGCAAAAACAGTTTTTGAAAAAAAAAAAACAAAAAACCAAAACAAACCCTGACCCAACAACAAAACAAAACAAAACAAAACAAAACAAAACAAAACAAAAAAAAAAACAGATGCAAGAGGTGGAAAGCAATGCCCTCCAGTGAAAATGTCTTTCTTTACACCTGGTTTCTGGTATTGTTGCACTTAAGAGCTTGCAAGATATAGGACACTGCAGATCCTGGATATTGCAGAGGTGCCACAGAGCTCTCCTGATGGAGCATCCATACCCTTGCCGGAGGTCACAGGGAGTACGACTCACAGTAGCCCGTCACCTCCATGAGGTACCTGCATTTGTGACCATCTCTTGGGCCTTGGGAGTGGCTACAGAGAGCCGGGCACAGCTGTCGGTGCTCAGGAGGCCCAGATGTTTTGGGGTCGAGTGAAAAAATGGAACTGTTTTCAGAAAATTAGCCTCTCTTTGCACCAAAGTCTCCGTCTCCGTCCCCGTCCTCGTCCTTCCCCCAGGCTCCATCTCCAGTCAAGCGCTTTAGTCACGTTCCTGTGTTTGGCCAGTTTTTTTGGGAGATGGGAAAAGCGCGTCATCGGAGAGTAGCCAAAAATCCAGAGCTTGACACTCAGAGGGGACAGCCGGCCTGCAGCTGCAGACCCCTCTGCAGACTCTGTCCCGGCTACCGGAGCGCTGCGGCGGGGCGGGAGTGGGCACGGGGGAGACCTGCTGATGCGGGGACGCTGCTCTGCCCTTCCCTCCTGCTCAGCCAGCCAGCTCTTTCACCTCTCAGCCCCCGCCCCACGCTCGTCCCACCGCTCCGCACTGCCCGACCCCCATGTCCCGGTCCCCGTGTCCCCGTGTCCCCGTGTCCCCGTGTCCCGGTGTCCCCGTGTCCCCGTGTCCCGGTCCCCGTGTCCCCGTGTCCCCGTCCGGGCGCTGACACACGATGGCGCCGCAGCCCCCGCCGTGCTGCAGAGGCGGCAGCGGCTGTGGCCGGCGGTGGCTTTCCCCCTGGGAGATAATGTGAAGGCCAGGCAACACAAACATCCCCACCCACCTTTGAGGGACCGTCAGGGTGCTGGCAAAGGGAGGCACCAGCACGTGGATGTGCTCCACTCACTGTGTTTCGGTCCCGTGTTCATCAGCTGCTCCCTGTGCAGACAGATGCGTCACACGGTGGCTGAGGTCGGGAGTCTTGCTGGGGATCGGGGTATCTTCTTGCAAAAAGAAGAGGGTGAGGTTTTTTTCCCCTCCAGAAATAAATTTCATGGGGGCCCGGGCTTGGAGAAGCTGTTGGAGGACTTTTGTGGCAGGAGTATCTGGGGGTTATCTGCCTGACCTCTTGGGACTCACAGGAGGAGTAAGAGAGACCAAGGTGAAAAGGTGGCATAAAGCCATGTTAGCTGAAATGCACTCACTGGACTGAAGCAGAACAAGAGGCAGTCAGCACTGTGTGTGTACAGTGCATTCAGACACGTATGTGTAATTTAGTCTAAGGATACTACTGAGATTTAAATGCAGGGGTTAAAAAGACTCCTTTTTTAATAAGCCTTCACCTTCATGTGTTTCTGTGCCTTCAAACAGATGCAAAGTAAGGCCTAGAAAAATCTTTGCTGCAAGCAAAAACTAAGGAGCACTCAGAGTAAACCTCTGCACTCCCCTGCTGCATTTGCTTTTCTTAGCTGGGTTAGGAAAAACCTCAGCAGAATTTGCTGGTGTCTCTGTTTCTCCAAAATCTGTTACCACTGTGGAGAGAGGGAAGGAGTGAAGGGAAGAAGTGGCTGTGTACTGCTTCACAAGGATTCTGTGGTGCCCCAATGACTATTAGGAAGCAGGCAGCAGCAATGCTCTGGATTTGAGCTGAGGAGGATTGACAGCAGGTTTCCTGCTTGTGAGCCTCTGTCCAGCCATGCCTGGCACTGAGAGCTGGACGTTAAGGCAGGACATGTTAAAAAAAACTCACCAATGACTCCACAGATGTGCACTACTCTGATAACAGCGTGGCTGAAGCTGTTGTCCTAAAGGCCCTGTGCCAGCAAAATCAGGAGTGGGAATTTGGGTATAATCTGCAGATAGGAAGGAATGCAGTATTTTGGTGGGGAAAAGCCAGCATTAGCTGAAATTGGCCATAAACAATTTATTGCCATTTTCAGACAGAGCCTGTCTGATACTTTTCTTCCTCACTCTTCCCTAAGTAAAAAAATATCTCTTTCAGCTGAGCAGATCTCCAAGCTGAAGTCAAGCCTGGAGGAGCTGTAGTGGTTGCAGACGTGTTCTCATTTAGCAAGGGTGGAGCAACCTCCAGAGCTGGATTATTGTCAGTCAGGCTGACAAAGCAGAACAAAACATGACCACAACAAAAACCTCTGCCCTGTGTTTGGCAAAGCATTGTTTGTTTGTGACTGCTGGGCTTCTGGTGAAGAGAAAATCTTAAGAGAAACTTCATGGTCCTTTAAAAGAGCCCTTAAGAGGTTTTGTCAGGTCTGCAAGTTATTTGCAATAACAGGCTGCTTGCATATGTTGAAACTTGCCTAACAGTAAACATTAGTTGTTATTATTACATGTTGCTGAAAAAGGAGTATGTAAAGATCTACACTTTTGAAGAGCTCATGAAAGGCAGCTGTATCTAGTTACATGGGGCAAAATTATGCTAAACAACATGTTCAACAAGAATTAAACAGTGAATGAAGCAGGATTTCATATGGAACCTTGTCTCTGGTGTACTGCCATGTAGCCCTCTTTTCAGCTCCCCTTACCACATGAGCTTCTGTTTCAGTTACAGACAAAAACAGGGAAGAAAATCTTGGCCTTTTCTTTCAGGATATCATCAAAGACTTTCACTACATTGTCAAAGGAGGGCAGTCTCAAGCAAAGCAAAAGACTTAAAAAAGTAAACCCCTCTGAACCTGAGTGTTTATGAAAAATTCTGATAAAGGTGCTTCATTTGATGCTGAGAAGTCCCTCTTGGTACAAGTCACAGCTGCATTCTTCATAGCCATAGGAACAAAAGCGCTCTCCCCTCTGAGTGCTTTTATAGAAGATTGTGAAACAGCAATGCAAAATCATAATGATTAAAGTGCGATACATAGCAGACAGCGGAGCTGAGCTGATACTCTAGTGAAAGGAACAGTAAATAATAAACAAGACTATTGAGAAATGTGAAAAACTTAGGGTATTCTGTAGCGAATAGATAACAATGACAGTACCCTGAGGATAAGGGTAGGAGAAAGCAATGAGTCTTTTCATAGCTGTATATCTTTTGTAGAATAAGAGGCAACAAAATTCAGCAAAAAAACCCTCAGAAGACAAGTTGTCTGTATGTGTTATTAATGCAGCAGGAAGAATTGAAAGCGTCTTTGGCCCCAGAGAGAGATATGTGTGCATCACCAATCTGCCAGGAATAAGGGCAGAAAGGCAAAATGCTGAAGAGTGCAAGAAATGATGGATGATCAAAAAACCTAGACGTAAATCTGTTAGCAGGATGAAGCACAAGGCAGAAGAGGCAACTTGCTAAAATTAAACCAGTGAATCTGAACATTAAATGCATCTCTAGTGCACCTTATTTGTTTCACTGAGAATACTCTTGACATGCAGTTGACAAACGGTGTTTATTAGTGGGTTAATACACTGAATTTGAACACTGAGAGGGAAATAAAGCAAATGATTGACAGCACTGAGTATTTTCTCCTGATAGTTTCTGTAGGACACAGTGACATAGTATATGCATCCCTCTCAGGCAGGTTGCTCAAGTCACTGAATGCTTCATACCAAGAGGCTGCAAAACCATCCCCTCCTCCAGCCTCAGCATGAATGTGCCTGGCCCAGGGAGCCTGGTTTTTGGTGTCTGCTGCACTGTGCTACCCAGGGACTACATCAGTTTACAGTACAGTGACTGCTAGGACTGGAAGACCTCAAATAATTTGACCATCAGCAAACAAATGTTATACTGTAGGCAGGATTGATTTATTCGGTTAGTGCTATGAGTTTATGAATTTATTTTAAAATAAATGTTTTATTTAAGCTAATGGACAACCCTTGTTAAAATATTTTTTATATATAGATAGTGAATGGATGAGAAAGCAAGAAAGCCTGAGAAAAAAACCAAATGCAAGATGTTAAACTCTGTGACAAGAACTCAGATCTTGTCTTAAATAAATGTAGATAGCCAAAGTCTGCAGTAGGTGTATACTGGTGTCTTATTGCTCTATGAGGTGCCTTGCTTCTTGTATTGTTTCTGATAAAGGTGGCTTTCAGAGACAAGACACCAAGCTAAACCAGTTGTTATTGAGGATGACCATGATCTTACAACCATACCAGCTGCCTGCTTGCAGAGACAGTGTTATGCAAGAGCACCCTATAGCTGGTTGAGTACAGGTTGGTTTCCATTTTAAAAAAATCCCCCAGACCTGAGTGATGCTTCTGTGTTGGATGATGATACTGAGCTGCCTGGATGCAGAAGAGCTTCCATGACACTGTGCCCTATTGCTCTGTATCTCCTACCCACTGAGGCAAAGTTTTTTGTCCTGGCTTCCACAGCATGAGAGATCTAGAATGAAGGAGTTGTAGGCAAGTCTCCAGCTATCTAGAGATACTGTCCCTCTGGAATCTCACCTGTAACTGACAATTTTTTTTGTGCAGGTATCCCACTTTTTGGTTTTTTCCTTTTCCATAAGCCTCAGGTTTTTGTAAGTGGTTGGGTGAGCAGGACTCCACCTCAGCCTACCAGGAATGCAACAGAGAGTGAGAGCAGTTCCATAGCTGGGTACCCTTTCTGGGTTCCTGATGTCCTCACACCACCCCCAGGTACATGTCTCTGCTCAGTAGTCATGTTCAGGCATTTCCAAAAGCTTTTCAGAGCTTTCATACCTCTTGTCCAATCACTTGTGGTTTTTTCTTGGTCTTCTGGGCATCCACAACTGCTTGGGTGGACCAAACACAAAAAGCTGTTTTACCTGCAGCTGTTTTACCTCCCTGCATATGCGTGACCTGTGATATATGCAAGTATTTGAAACATGAAGGGGCCTACAGGGTGCCTTAGGTTTGTTGCAACACCTTGAAATCAGTGGAGAGCTGAGAACCTAGGCCACAATGTAAAAATGATGCATTTTTGTACATTCATTCATTTGCTCATTGCATCTGTGATGAAACAGAAGCACTGAATTAAATGGGTGAAAATGTGAATCTGCACAACATGTGTACCACTTTTATAAATTCTGCTTAGCACTTACTTTGCCCTGAACAGTATAGCTTATGAGCTCACCTCGGGTCTTCATGTGTTTGTCCTCACAAAATGCCTCAGAGTGCACTGCTGTTGTCCTCATTCTACAGGATGTTCAGGAGCAGAGAGATGAAGTGAACTGCTTGATGACAACCAAGTCAAGAAGTGAGCTTGTGGAGAAGGAGATTTGATAAATTTCTCCTGTCTCATTCCCCACTAGTGGTGTGCCGTGGGCCTTCTCCATCTCCCAGATTAATTCTCATTTCATCTGTAATTCCGTTTCCCACATTAAATGTCTGAGACAGTGGTCTGACATGCTGATAAAGGATAATTCTGAGAGAAACTGAGATTTGGCTCTGCAGACCATAACTGTTCATGTAATTGGCTATCATCTCTATAATTAAATTTTGTCCAAAAGCCAGATCAAACTAAACTCACTGGGGAACAGGCTATCAATAGTGAATAAACTTATCTCAGGGACAAAATTTCAGGTATTGTTTTAAGAGAACAAAAATACAACAGCATATTATTTCTATGGTGCTTTTATGATTTTTTAAAATGATGGGCAAGAGAAGGTAACATGTCAAACACTGTATTTTCGAATGATGTTGTGATACTCCCCTTTCCATATTGCAGTGAAGTGTGAATGAACACATCCTGTACTCTGTCTCAGATC
The DNA here is from genome assembly GCA_036023395.1 of Myiotriccus ornatus. Lineage (NCBI taxonomy): Eukaryota > Metazoa > Chordata > Aves > Passeriformes > Tyrannidae > Myiotriccus > Myiotriccus ornatus. Next base: position 100,516,553 of record JAYRBT010000082.1, read on the forward strand.
AGTAAGGGGTTCAGTGAGCCTTCCTGTGGGTCTTTTTTGTATGAGTAGCCCATGTCAATAATCTTGAAAATTTTCTTAGAGAAGAGCATTCATGCTCCTTCAGGTGCATGTAAATCTTTTTTTTTTTGGCTGCTCTCTACATTGCCAAGGGCCCATTTCTGGTTTCCTTGGCAACTGGGAGAGATATGGTGATAATTTCTGGGAAAGCTCTGTGAAATTCTCTTCCTCTGAAAAATTTCATTAAAAGACAGTTAGTTCCCTCTCTTCAGAAGTGAGCTAGCTAGAGTTCATGAGTGAAGTCTTCAGTGGGAGAAGCTGAAATTTGCCACCAGTGGATTACGCCTCTGAGTGAGGCCACCAGTGCAATCTGTAGGGCAAAGCCAGTTCCCTGGCTTCTGCCTTTTCCTATGCAAGCACAGGGCAGGGCATGGCGAGGGCTGAAGTTCAGAAAGACGTGAATGTAGCGTGAGAGGTCTTTTGAGTAAATCTATGGAGCCGCAGCAAAGAAATCTGAAAGGGAAAACATGATGTTACCTTGTGACAGTTACCTATTAATTAAACAGCACTGTGCCTCCCTACCCTTTCCTCGTATAAGATTTATTGATTTCTAAACAGACCTTTGGAAGATGCATTTGTGAGCCTGAAAGGAAGAATTAGCTAGTGCCTGTTTGACAATTTATATCTGTGGGTTTCAACAGGAGACAAGGTGGTAAATTGTTGTGAGTACACACAGTGCTGTGAGCAGATGCAAATTGCCAGCCCACCAGTACTTCACAGCCATTAAGTGCCAACATTTATTGATCAGTATGTGCTTTTTCCTGCTAATGGCACCAGTTTCTGAATGGCCAGGTTATGATTGTGACATCATTATTCTCTCAGTGTCTTGAAGGAGAAGTCAGCTAATTTTGTTCTTGACTTCTATACAAATCCTTACTAGTATCACTAGTGCTCTGTAGACCTGAGTTGCAAATACAGTGACTAGAAGCTAAGATCAAGGCTGGTACCAACCACCACACTGAAAACACCACAAGCAGTTGTGTGTAATAAGCTGTGCATGTTTGTGTGTAGTTACAGTTCGGTCAATAGGAAGAAAGAATAAAGGGTGACAAAGATTCTTTCTTCCCTGTCCACTCCCAGAACCACACAAACTTCAGTCATTTTACATTCCCCTCTGTGCCTTGAAAGCAAACAGACTTTCTGGAAAGAACAGAGAAGAAAAGATTGTTTTTACCTTTGTGAATAACATGGTCACTCCTTCCCCAAAAGTTTGATCCTTTAAAATATGTTGAGGCTACAGAGAGAGATCAGAGACAGATGAACAGCAGAAGGGTGAGGCAAAGATCCAGAAGTCTCATTTTGTCACAATCTGCAGTTTCAGGCACATCTCATCGTGTTCCTAATGATTCTAGTGGAGAGAAATAATAGATTTTAAAAAAAAAATTATACAGCCTGTCATAAACAGTAGAATGAGAACATGAAGAAAGGAATAAGACTGCAGTTACGTGAGCAGATGTTATCCTTAGACCTTGCCACCTAATGGCTGATATCAACTCACAAAGAAGCTGAGTCTCCACAGGTGTTCAGAATGCAGCCACAAAGTACACGGGAAGAATGTAGTTCAGTTTTTGAATGCGCAAGGACATCTCCTTGGGGAAACAATGGCCTTAATGATGAAGGCTTGAGGCAGTGAAAAAAATTCATTAGTCATAAAGAAATCTTGGTGAGCCACCCAGTCACTCAGGAATTTAAGATGATTCTTCTTCCCAGTACAAATGCATATGAATTTCAAAAACATGTAAGAAGAATGAAGAGTTGCAAGAACTGGACCTGAAGGAGGGAGTAAACAGAGGGAATTAATCTTTGGATTTTTAAAGTAAATTAAATCCACGATTGAACTAGAAATCTGACATCTGAATAGTATGACAAATCAACGTGTCTGCCTTTCAGAGACTGTTCTCCATCTTCTTTTGGTTAGTCCCAAAGAAAGATGCAAAACAGGCTATGCGAACTGCTTCTCAAACTAAAGTGCAGTCTGGCCACAGAACCTGCTTGTCACTTTGTGACTGCAGGATAATACAGCTCACAAGTCACAATGCTGTGCCCACTCCCACATGCACATTTTTTTTAGCTCTTCATTCATCTCTTTGTTCAGGCAACTTGAATTTCTGAGCACGTCTTTTTGGGCCTTTCAGAACAGGCTGGTTCCTTTTTGGAAGATAAATGATGGATGTGGAGTTTGAGGACATTCACTCTTAATTTACCTTAATCAGAGCTGACCAAACCCAGGGAGGTGTTCTTCAGAGAAATATGTCATGATTTTGTCATTTGGGTTTGTTCCAGTTTGAAATAAATCAAGTTTGTCAAGATTTCTAGCAGAAATTCTCTGTGAAGAAATAAATTACACAGGAAATACCAACAACATGGTATTTTTGGAGTGCAACATGCCTCCTCAAGAGGTAGCCATGCCAGGCCATTTGCCAAAGAAATGTGGAGACGGCAGTGCTCCATACCTGGCATTGTCCTCCACAGAAGGAGGTCTTCCATAGATCCAAAAGTTCATCTCATCTTGAACTGGGGCTCTGAAGGGTTTGGAGCCTCTCAGGTTAGTGTTTTCTGGACAGAAAATGTGGAAGTGGTGGTGATGCACTCCTACACAGTGCTACAGTGCTGCAGAGAGCTGGGCTTTGCCACGCCTCTACTGGCTCATAAGGCAACTTCCTGATAGAAATTTGAATTTGTTTAAGCTAAAGTCCTAATGAAAAACAACTCCCCATCGTGTTAAGAGTTTTATGAATCAGGGTTTTCTAATTACATTTTGTCCAGTAATTATTAGCCAGTGGTTTTTGTAATCGCTCTCTCTGTATGCCACTTCACTCTGAACTGAGGTAGCAAATGGACATGTTCATTCTCCCTTCAGAGCTGAGCCAAAATTTGCATCTCTTAGTAGTTCCCTACAGTCGTGACATTAAGTTAGTTTCCTCATCCCATGCTGATCCCATCTGCTCTGTATAGAAGGTCTCTGGATCTGAAATGCAGCTCTCCACGTGGGCCCGTGGCTTCCTTTCACTGAGCCTGACTGTCAATAGGCAGCCCAGAGCACTGGGATGTGGGGCTTTTGAGTCAGGGTGGGTGTATAGCAGAAAGCAGGCTCTCACACACCTCCCAAGGCACACGAAAGTCAAATAAAAGGAAAGGGATTCAAGGAAGGTTGTTGCAGGGCCAGTTGTCTGCGCAAGCTTGGAGGATGGTTAGTTTTTGATTGCGTTTTTGTTTTGTTTTTTTTTTTTTGGCAATTATTCAAACTAAATTTTGCAGCCCAAAGAGTGCAGATGGAAGAGCTCAACAATGCACTTTGCCCTGTTGGGATCATTTGTCAAACTACCACTGGCTTGGTAGGACATACTTAGATGAGTATAGTGTACTTCTGAAAATGCTTACATTGCTCTTTCTAGAATATCCATGTCTAGACATTCATGGAATATGCAGTTTTGTCTTGGTTAGTATATTTTGCTAAATGCTGTGTTGAAAGAACACACAGCTAAATGCTGTGTGAAAAGAATAGGCAGACTTTTTCCTGCAGTGATTTTCCTCCTCACTTGGAAAGAAAATGCAACTTAACTTGGTCATAATTGTGTATGTGCTGTAATATTTGAATCCATATATAACTTAAGGGTGAGAAAGGAAGTGATTTTCAACACCCTGATTTGCATAAGGGTACAACTTATACTTCATTAGAGACTAGTGAATCTAAACCTTCATCACTCTCAAATGGCTTTGGATTTTTGAGAAGACATGGGGGAAAAGTTGAGATTGCTCTAAATATGTTTTATGTTACTTTAGGTAATGGATAAAGTCAAGTGGTTGTCATCAGGCTTTCTGATGACAGAAAGCATACTACGATATTATACTAATATACAGTATGGCAGTCCTCTTAAACTACATAAAATATGTAAATTATAAATACACACACACACATATATAAATATTATTTCCCTATATTATGGAGAAGAGTATTGAGGAGAATCAAAGCTGGCAGATTGTCCACCCCATTTACCAACACAGTGAGTGCTGATGTATGTCAGTTATACACCATGCATAGCAAAGAGAAAAGATCATGCATCAACTGTTACTCTGTCCATTAGATACTTGAGTAATGAGATTTCAAAAGCTTTCTGAAAGCTTGGCATTAGCCTGAAAGATCTTCTATCCACTCTTTGTCTGCTGGAGATAGCACATTTCTTTTAATTTACAAAATGATTTAATGCACCAGGGCTTTGAAAGAGATGGACTAGTCATCAGTACTGCCAGGGAGGACTGCAAACTGCAGATAGCAAGGGCCATTGAAAGCGTTTCTGTTACACAACTTGTCAGGCTTTTTTTTAAAAAAATTATTAGTCAAACCTGCCACGACAAACCATTTTGTAGCTTTGCAAATTTTAAGCAGCTACATATCAAAAAGCATTCAAAATTTTCCAAATGCAAAAAGAACAAGAATATATTGTTATGATTTTATTTGACTTGCCAGTGACTACCAAGACTACCAATAACCAAATAATGAGGATAATGCAACACTTCTACCTCTGCTGCCAGCTGACCACCAGAACATGCAGAAGGTACATAACTTCCTCTGCTTTCAGAGATGAGCTCTGGGACCCTGCTGCAGTGTCTTAGGATTTTGGGGCTCACAGCCCTGCCTTACCTGCCCTTCCATGGCACACAGGTGACTGGAAATAAAATACTACTGATACCTGCCTACTGAGCCCAAATGGTGTCTCCAAGATCCTGTGTGTTAACACAGTGGTGTGTTACTGCACCAGTGGGTCTTCTGCTCTGGGGTGTTTTAAGAAGTAGTAAGAGGGTCATAGGACAGGAAGATCACAGATAGTCTCAATTCTTTATTGTTCCCATGATAAATGTCAGTCACTTGGAGCCTTATGTTAGGCTCTGAATTTGTGTACGGTGTTGTTGTTTATTCCAGGGGAGCCACCTTAAGACTACAGGGTGGTACGGGATCGTATGTCCATTTTAAGTTTAGACTTTTGACTCGTTTCTCTCAGAGGGGTTGTTCTGATGTTTCCTGTCCTCATTTCCACCCTTTTTATCAGGGTTACTTACACAGTTGTTTGGTCTCACCAGTTCTCCAGTGAATTCTGGGGAACCTCAGAGTGCATAGCAAAAAAATACAAAAACCAAAACAACAAACCAAACAAAAACAGCAACAACAACAACAAAAAAACACAAAAAACCCCAGTAAGTTTCTAGTTGAAAAGAAAAGTTAAGGTTTTAAGCAAGTTTTAGGGACAGTAATTCTGTAGACAAAGTTATCACTATGCATATGACGCAGTAGTGTACAAGTGAGATGCTTAATATAGACTAAATCTGGACCTTTCCCCACTCAGCAGTACTCAACACTGGGGCTGGAAATATTCAACAAAGCTCTAGGGTCTGTTTGTCTTGGGATATGCAGGGGGATTAAAAAATGCACCTTAGTATCTAGGAATTAATCTGTGCGCTATTATAAACAGGCAGTCAGAACAATGGGTTAAATTAGTCCTTGACTATTAATTCAGTTTAAATTTGGCAAATATACTACTTTATTACAGTAATCATCTTAGAGAGATATATTCAGAACTGTGTCTCTGCACAACAGGTAGCAGCCCTGACCAAAGTCCAGGGGCAGGAACACTCCTGCAGGGGCTTCTTCTGCAGCCATGCCTTGTGTCTGCCTTGGGAGTACCATTGCTGGTGAGCTACAAGGAAAGATGATTAACAATGTCTGCAAATGAATCAGGGCCTTTTGCGTTATTTGTGTCTGGAGAGATTAATCAGCAGCAATATGAGCAATTTATTACACAGTAAACAGGATTAACTATGGAATTAAGGAAGTCTGGTTTTCTTTAAGCCCATAGCTGATATCCAGCCTTGACCTCACAGCAGTAATTGCAGACTCCCCAGCAGGTCTTTTATGAGAGTCCTGTCATTTCTGCAGTTCCCTCTCCACTAAATGTTAAGCCTCTTCACAGTATCTCCAGACCCTTCCCCACCCACACCTACCAGAGTGAAAGAAGCAGTGCGTGGTTGTGGCCAGCTCTGAACTGGAACTTTAAATATGACAGAAAAGTGTTAAACTTTATGTTGTGGTTGTTAACTCAACAGCTAATGAATTTTCACAAAAGTTGTTGGGACTTGGGGCAGGATTCCAGTGCCAAGGCATTTATGTCATTGCCTAAAGGAAGTGTCGTGTCCTAGAGACTTGCACGTAGGACTGGAGCTAAGATATAAAATCTGTAGAAAGACCTGCACATCTCTGGAGCAGCAGATGGAGATTTCATGTGGACATCTAAAATAGTTCTTAGATGCTTGTCTGAGCAGTGGAATTGTCTCCTGTCATCTGTTAAAACCTTTACTAAGTGCCAGATTGGACTTAAGTCATCCAAGTATTACTGCATTGGACAAAGAGTTAGACCTCCAAATGCTACAGAATAGCCTTCATTTCATTAGTAAATGGAGCTAAAAATGGTACTGATTAGGCACCAAAAATGAACATTTGTGCTACTCAAGTGTATAATCACTTTGTAATTAGTGAAGAATAGTAACTGGCTTTATAAGTCACTGTGAGCTGCTTCAAAAACATAGTGGATTTGCAGAGACATAATTGAAAAGGATCCCTATATTATTCTACATTTTTTCCCGTTATTCTAACTTCAAAACTTTTCTCCTTTACATTTCTGACAAAATAGTGTCTCCAAAAGGGATGTGTCTCCAGACAACTTGATGGGGAACATTAATGTTCAGAGTGAAATGGAACCAAGATAACAACTTTTAGTCTTAAGCATCATAGAATCATAGAATCACGGAACGGTTTAAGTCAGAAGGGACCTTAAAAATCATCTCGTTCCAACCCTCCTACCACGGGCAGGGACATCTCCCACTGGATCAGGTTGCTCAAAGCCCCATCCAACCTGTCCTTGCCTTGAACACTTCCAGGGATGAAGCATCCACGTCTTCTCTGGGCAACCTGTCCAGGGTCTCACTACCCTCACAGTAAAGAATTTCTTCCTAATATCCAATCTAAGCCTGCCCTCTTTCAGTTTAAAGCCATTCCCCCTTGTCCTATCACTACATGCCCTTTTCAAAAATCCATCTCCAGCTCTCTTGTAGATCCTGTTCAGTCACTGGAAGGTGATTATAAGGTCTCCCTGGAACCTTCTCTGCTCCAGGCTGAATAAGCCCAACTCTCTCAGCCAGTCTCCATAGGAGAGGTGCTCCAGTCCTCTGATTATCCTTGTGTCCTTGTTTTTGGACTTCCCCAACAGATCCATGTATACACATATGCATATATGCATATGTAAATGCATTATTACTTATTACTATAAGTCTTTTCCACCTACTATACGTTGCACTCTGTTTGTGGATATTGTCATGCTTTTTCATCCTATAATCAGAAACAGCGTCTGTCTCAAAGTTACCAGAGTTTCAGAGTGGCTCTTAGCTTATATGTTGTCACAGATATCTTGTTTTAAAACTGGTCTGTAGTAATGGTTTGTCATAAGATAACATGGAACATGTCCAAGCAACAAGACTCTTCCTTAATTTCAGTCAGATATTGAAAGTTTCTTGCACTATTAGATAAGACGTCACTATTGTGACAAAATATTTCAGGAATATTAGTATCAATGTTATCTCATCAAAATGAAGAAGACAACCCACAACCCAAAACATTAAAAACTCCCAAATTTATTTATTACAGGGCATCCAAGAGAAGATATTTTGAGACAGAACATTCTGAAAAGCAAAGCAAACACTGCACACTAAAATTTAACAAGTAAAAGTACTGACAGCTGGTCAAAGATTAACAATTTTCTAGGTTTCCAAAAAGAAGTCACTCACCTATACTGCTGATTTAATATGTACTAAGTAATTCAGTCCTCTGCTTCAATGACTGATTTGTTTTAGAGAATGAATTTCCAACTATTTGTTATATGCCCTTCATTGGCTTTTCCACAGCTATAAAACCATGACACAAAACAGAGTGCAATCAATCATACAGCATAACCTTCTGTAAATAGTGTAGGAGACTATACTTTAAATATGAAACTAGTTTAGAAGCACTGAAGTTGTAAGGTTTGTGCCATATGACTCTTTTGTTGTGGTAGAAAGAAAAATCATCCTTAAACCAAAACTGAACAGAATTACTAGTTTGGAGTTGTTGTTCTGGACATTATACTACATGTGTTGCTGGTAAGCCAGAAAGAAAGCCAAATTTAGGCTTTTAACCATGAAATATTCTTCCAACAGGCTTTCAATTTTTGGCAGTCTTCACATGTAGGGATTCAACACTGCATGGGCACTGGAAGTGGTTTGAGATTAGAAAGCGCAAAGGACATAAGATCAAGAGAAAGACACATGCCAGACCAAGATTCAGTTTAACTTAAAAGATGATCACATCTGCCCACAATGGTTATGGCAGTAGCATCTCTCTACTTCCTACTGAGCAGGCACTCAGTGCCTTTTTGACACAGTGTTGTAATGAGTGAGAAGACAGTGAACGGTCTGATAAACTATCACCCTGCCATAATCACCTTCATATCACACCACGGAAACATAAGCCTACTTCTGCTTTTTGTAGTGCATTCAGAGCACGCTATGCTGTATATAATTTTGGCAGTGATCTGCTGCTCTTCATTGCCTTCCCGGAGTGAATTCTCTGTTCTTTCAGATGTCAGTATTTTGCCAACACCCTGGTGACTCTCACAGCAGATATGGAAATGATTAGAGATCCTGTAGCCTTTCTGTTCATGTATATTAAGTGATGCAGCAGTGAGAACAACACATTGAGGCATGCAGCATGGTGATGGAGAATTGGACATGTGGAACTACATATTTTCAAGGGACCCCATAGTTATCATCCGGTAATGGTCTGGTGTGTAAAGGATTATCTTTATTCAGACAAGTCTGAGTGGGTACAGCAGAATCTAGTAAATAAGGTATTTTCTCAAGTTCTATTTGCATATTTAATTGGGATTTTACAACATTACTTCCTCTATTGTTATTCACACCCTTGGAAAGACTGAGGAAACCAACAGGATTTCAAGTCTGAATGAAGGCAGTGATGACCAGCAGAGTCTTCTTCCATCCCTAAATGTCTCAGGGGAAAGTACTTTTTTTCCTCTTGGATGTGGATCTCTTCAAAACTGCCAGTACCACTAAGGAACCCTTAAGGGAGCTTAATGGGAAGCAGAAGAGCATTGCTTTTTAATACAGTAGCCCTTCTAAGTAATTACTAAGGGATAAGTTTGGTTTTACCTCTAACATGTATGTTTTGCATGTTGCATTAGCTTAATGACCGAGCTCATCAGGTGGTTTCATCATGATCATGGCAATCCTTGAAATGCTGCCTCATCTGAAAACCAGTTAATTGCAATAAGAAGCACTTTTCTGCTGCCATAGAAGAAAGTAGCTGGAACACTTGGGATTTGGAGCCCAGAATTCAGTTTTTTCCTGAATGTTCTAGCAAAAACATTCTTAATATAAAACCATAGTATAGAACTTGTTACAAAGAGTTTAAGAATTTTTATACCTTATGTCAAGAATGTTAAATAAGCTAAGCTTAGCATAAATGTGACTTTATTTCCATACCAAGCAAATCTGGCCTAATTGGAAGCCTTAAAAACAGTACGTTTTCACAGAAAGCTGAAACTTCTTATAGGATATGGATGCAACATCTTTACAGTACATTTTATATGCTCAGCTATACTGTTATAGATGGTATATAATGTAGTATTTGCTGCATGCTCCAGAAACTGCCAAATGTTTTCCATAGCCCCTCTTTTTATTAAAATATTTCAGATACATCTGTACTGCACTAAATCCTACACTGCTATTTGGCATGGACTATATCTTCAGGGCGTTCTGCAGAGTTAAACTGTGCCAAGAATGAAGTATTGATTGCTACTTATTGTACACAGCACACTAATAAATCCCATCTCCGTGTCCTGGCCAGACATATATATTCATAGCCCTGGAGGAGTCACTTCTGCGTTTTAATAGTCCTGTCCTAATGGGACAAGGCACTAACAAGTACCTTTCAGAATTCCGTGAGATGAAGAAATTGATCCAGCTGAGCCATTAGCATATACACAGTGAGCAAAAGCAACTGGCTGCCACAACTCCAGTTTAGCTTGTGGTGCTGGAACAGGGATGTCTCCACCTGGGCTGAAGGCTAAGACAAGAGAAAGAGAGAGGCTAAAACTTCTCTGTGGTCCTATATGAAGGACAGATTTTATATTGCAGGGTTCACACCATCTTTCCATATAATTTTTTTTCCTATACTTTAGGATGCACTGACTCCTTGTTTTCCAGACAGTAATCATTGTAACTGGGCAATTCAGAAGTGCTGTTGCACCCTAAATTCTAAAATTTTACATATATGCTTATGGAAAGACTGACTCATGACTACGGAAATAAAGATATCTTTCTGTTAGATCACCCTGCCTCTATGCGAAACCCAGAAATTATATATATATATATTTTTTTTTTTAAGATTTTTAATATATATAAAATATATAAATTTAAAAATGCTAAAAAGCTGAGACATGTAGATGTGGCACTTAGGGGCATGTTTTAATGATGAGCACAGTGGTTCTACATTTATGGTTGGACTTGATGATCTTAGAGGTCTTTTTCAGTGTAAAGGATTCTATGACTCTATGCCTCTATATGCATAGAGGCATGTATGTTCTGTATGCAACCTGTGTTTGAGCATGTACCAGTAAGAATTTGATAGCAACCTCTTATTTTCATATATAGAGCCTTCCAAGCCTGAACAGTCCCTCTTAGTCTTTTTCTTGGTATTAATTAGTTGAAGGCTTTTCTGGTGGAAGTACTTTTCTGGTTCTACACAGTAGCTGTAGAGGAACGTGGCCAAATGTCAGTGGAAAATTCGTGGTCATTTTTCCCATTAGTAATCAATGATAAGACTGCTATAAGTGATGAGGTGAAGGAAACCTGGAAGATGATTCAGTAGATATAAAGGAATGTCTCTCAAGCAGGGCAGCAGTGGAATGAGTAGGAATTATGGGGAAGGGAGACTTGTATTTTATGGAAGAGGACAACGGAGTGAGGAAATGGCAGAACCCAGGGGAACGGCATTCAGAGGGGGAATGAATTGAAAGAAGAGGGTGAAACATTCAAGAAGTGAGGTAAAACTCCCAGCTGCGGCTTTCTATCTGTGCAAACCTAGAAAGAAGGTGTGTCTCTTCTGAACTTAGAGTTTGCAGCGTAGGTGGCTTAGGGTGCTGAGGGCAATCAGGAGTACCACACTGGTAAGAACACAGTATTAACTGAGTGCCACAAAATCTGCTTTAAAAAAGCTTATACTAGAAGCTGTTTTCCTTCAGGCCTTGATAAAAAAAAAAACAAAAAACTGAAAGAAATGCCAGCTAAATACTGCAAGTAACATAAATGAAAATAAGATTGAGAATGCCGGTTTATGTACTGAGTATGAAGTAGGCTTTTATGATTCTGTTGTATCTGTGCTTCTGTTCATTATTTCCCTGCATTATTTTTTTCTGAAATATCACCATAAACACAACCATAACAACTCTTCTGGCTGTAGGAGGCTGTTTGGGATGTTTGACTCAGGAGTATCTATAGTTACTCAGAGTATAAGCTACTTAATAGTCAAATCTTTCTGAGAGGAGAAAATTGCATAAGAATTCTATTAATGGTATGGAAACACAAAGTGGTATTTTTGTGTAACAGGCACTGAACTGAAATGTCTTTCCTCATTTTGTGCACTGTAGCACTTTTGTTCTGGGCTCACTAGTGATTAAATCACAGTAAATAGAACAATGCCAGGAACATATCTTGTCAGTGAGATTTGGTCTTTTATGCTATTACACATTTAAAGCAGTCCCCATCACAGTGGTGATCCAGGTCAACCAGCATTTCCCACCCCCACCATTTCCCAGTATCTCTGGCAGGAACATTCCCAACAGGACTACCCTGTTTCAAGAGCTCTCACTCTTCAATTGTGTGGGTGCAGTCATTCCAATTGCATTGCCAGAGCATGGTCCTGGGGACCTGTCACTATTCCTGCAGTTGCAGTCCTGGTTGGAGTAATCTAATCAGTTCAAGTGCTCATTTATTTTGGTGCACAGGCACTCCTTTTAAATTAAGAGCAGCTTAAATGTATGGATGATATTACCAGTGATAATTCTAGTCCATTTGTTCATCTGAGCAGGTGTCTGACTCATTAAACCCTCAGTGCACGTATTCACTATAATGCACACAGATGGATGTGGTAGGTACCCAGCAATTAGGCTAACCCAGAATTAAATGAAGCTGCACTTGACTGTTGTGGACATGCAGAGATAAAAGACAGTGCAATAGGTCTTTAATGTCCTATTTTTAATATTTTATTTTCATAAAGTGCCTACTAGTATTATATTTAGGAGATCTGGAACCTTTTCTTCGGAAAAGTGAACATTCAGCACTATTAATAATAAAGCTGAGTCTACTATGCATCTTTAAGTGCTCTGCATGTGTCAAGTTGCTAAGCCCTGCAAAGCTGCTGTGAGGAAAGGCAGTATTTCTGAGGAGTATTTCTAGGTGGAGGCATCAAAGCTGAGAAGTCCAAAAGAATTTAAAATGAGTAGTGAAGTTAAAGCCATTAGTCCCGACACTGAACCCACCAGAAAAGTAACGTTCTTTCACTTGGCAGTCTTAAAGCAGAACTTCTTCCCCAGATGTGCAGCTTTGCAGCCTAGAGTATGATAGTGTTTGTGCAGAGAACTCTAATAAAGGTGGTTTAAGATGGCACAAGTACAGAAGCAGGCGTGTCTTCCTGGGTCACAGTTTCACTGCAGAATTTGTCTTGGTTTTTTCCCCTCTCTATCACATATATGATCCAGACCTGGTAAATGCTGCAGCAGATTTTTTAGTATCCATCACTACAATAAGCAACAAAGCTCATTACTGATTATTAAGATTTTGAGCCACACCATTTTGAACTAATGTGTTTTCATGTAAATCTTTGTCAAATAAGCATTCTGAAAAGATTAAACAAAAGCTATTCCACTTGAATTTTTATATTGGAAATTGATTTCCTTCGAGAGTTTTTACAGGTTCTTGTCCTGGTATAAATTTCCATCTTTGATCTTGCCAAAGGACATATCATCTCTTATTTCAGGTACAGTGGGGGTGAGATCCTCAGCAAAGTGCAGTTAATGTAAAAAAAGATTTACACGGGGGTAGAAGGAGAGGCTTTTTTTTTTTAAAGCTATATAAGGCTCGTTCTCTGGATTTATTCTTTTTAATATCATGCAATCCTCATAGTCCTGGGAAGCAGTAATTCTCTTCAGAGCACCTGCATTTGATGCAGCTGCTTCACTGATTTCAGGGTGCTTCTTACTCATCCAAACGCCTTGTGCATTCAGAGGGAGAATGAGGATTATGGTAATTTCATCCAGGGTATGTGCCAATTATTGCAAGCAATGCTGGCGGGCAAATGTCTATTGCTAACTGACTCCACTGACTTTTTCCACCTTGGCAATGACCAGAAGGCCACCAGTTGCAGACCCATCCATCTTTCCATCCTCGTATGGGGAAGGGTGTTTGAAACAGAAATAACAGAGCATAAAAAAGGAAGAAGAAAAGGTCAGAGGGTTAAAACATGCTGAAGGCTGCAGGGGCCAGACCTGATCCTCAGAAGCACCTGGACATTTGTGATGCAGGCAGGGGAAAGGAGGGGGGTGTTACTGGAAATAGAGTGAGTCTCCTGTATTTGAGATGACTAAACATTTTCCTCTTGTGCTGTTGTCCTTGCAGACTACAGGAGGCCTGTCAGGGAGGCCCTGGATGAAGTTACCTTCCAGAGTCCCTAATGTTTGTTCAGGAAAGGTTCTGATGTACTTCAAGGTCTTCCATTCTTTTGACTTTGGGATCTCATCACTGCTGAGGAGGAGGGGAAAAGTTTTGCAATCATTTGTGTGTAGGCAGGTCTGCCTGTTTCCCTGAAACTGGCTGGCTAAGGAGATTTTTATACATCTTAAAAAGGTGGAACCTGAACTTCTTTCTTACAATACCAATTCACCAGCTGACACTCATATGGGAGAGCTAAATTTATGGCAAGCTTTTTTTTTCTGTTTTTGTTCCATCTGCAAACTGTATACAATTTTTTTTTTTTACTTACACTTAGAGATACACAATATTCTCAGTCCTAAAACTCTTTGTTTTTGAGGTTTTGGGTATGTTCTCCAGGCATATAATTTGTTTTGTTTATTAACAAATAGAAGACCACACAGTGTGATTTACCATGGCATTGTCTTCCATGGAGTGCAGCATGACTTAGAGAAAAGTCTTAGATAAGATTTTAAGGATCAAATTTAATCTTTTACAGGTTTTTATTGAGGATCTTTTCCCACATGAGTGGTCCTTTCCCTTAGGAACTTCAGCTGTAGGAGAGGAAGGACCCTTCTCTTTATTAAGCCTAGGCTCCCACTTTAATGTGCAACTGCACTACATAATACCATGCCCCAAATTTATCAAATAGTGTCTTAACGGAGCTTCTCATGCAAATAGCATTGACTGCAGTTGGAATGCACAGGAATATAGGACAGATCTGGGCCTTAATCTTTCCATGACTGCTTAGCATAACAAAAGGAAACTGGGTGAGTAAGCTGATGGAGAACCATGTGTTTAGCAAGAGAACGGAGACAAAGAGCGAAGTCTTCCAGCACACGCAGTGATTCTGCACTATTCAGCAAAATAGTTCCAGTCTCACCAAAACAGAGCACCTCCTACTTTACAGAGTCTAAAACTGCTTTTAAAAGAGAATGCTCATAGTACGTGATCGTATTACATCAAGAATGACTCTTTTCTTAGAGAAAAGGTCTAGGGGACAGTGCTTGAAAATGTATCTTCAAAGTGAAAGTTTATATTCCCCTGGGGAAAGGAGCAATTTTTTTTCCTGACAGGCATTTCACTGAAAAGCGTGAAATAGGAGTTTCTGATGCAGATAGATTAGTCTTTGAAGCAATCACTGAACGTATACAACAATGAAATTGAACTTTGGAAAGCTCAGGTAGAGAGGCATTTTAATTCGATCATGTTACTGCCACATGTTGTTTTTCTTTTACTATTACATTATTGAGATATAGGAACTGATTTGCACTGAATGATACTGATACTGTATAAAAAAACAGAGACGTTTTTAAGTGCCTTGTCTGTTCGTATTAGCAAAGTAGAGTACTTGCTGAGCCTTCATTGTTAAATTTATTGAACCTTTATTCGATGCAATAACAGTGAACTTGAGAGGTTTCTCAGACCTCTGGCTTAACTCTGCATTTGTGTGTCGCTAGAAATTATAAACCAGAGTGTCCTTTGCACTAAGGTCACTGACTACTGCTATTGGAATACCCAGCTAGCCCAGATATCTCCACAAAACATTGTGTTGTGCTTTTTTTTTTAGCAAGCTTATTAGCCTGGCTGGAGAGTTTTGCTTCCAGCTCTAAGCTAGCTCCCCACACAATAGCTAAGTTATTCCTGCATTGTGCTGCTTTGTGCTACACAAACATGCATCAAGAAAAGTTGCACCAAGCTAAAACCATATTTTAAAAATCCATATCCTGTTAAGGCCTATACAGGAGTATTCATCTCAGTCTAAGTTGTCTTCTGCCACTCTCAGATATATATCTTGCTAAGGCAGGCTAAGACAATATAAAATAGTTTTAAAGCTACACACACACACATGAACACACACATTAAACTTTGCAGTGTTTTGCCTAAAGTGTGTTTTTAAACCACTTTAGTTAAATGGGTACAACCTTTGTGTTTTGACAGGCAATCTTGGTGCCTTGAAGTTAGATGGACCTTTGCCCGTGCAGTGAGAATTATTTGTAGGATCTTTATGCTATGCCCTTGCTGGGAAGTGCAATATAGAGAAAAGAAGCCACAGTTTCAAAAGATAATCTGTAAACTGAAAGCAGGATCTGAATGGACATTATCAATGAGCAACTTGTGTCTTTACAGAAATTAAAATTTGTAATAAAAGGGTGGGCTCATTTCAAAATTCAATAAGTCACTAAACTCCTCCAAGTACCGCTTCCCTATGAGTGTCTGATTAAAACAATTCAAATTCCTAAAACAGAATTAAAAAATCTAAACCCCAAACCTCATGAAAATCAAACCACGATTCTTTTTTATGCAAAAAGAAACCAAACCAAACCAAAATGAGCCATCTGCCAGTAAATCATTGATCTGGACATGGATAAACCACAGGGCAAGAATAGAATATTCATAGTAATTAGTGGTATAGACAGAATAGAAACCTCGTCTTTGCACTTGCCGTTGTTATGGTGATTCTTCCTCCAAACACTCTCTCCTCCCCCCAGGATGACACTGGCTCTCTCCATGGCTTTCCATCTGGCTCTTGCTTTCTTGTTTACCCCAATGAAATTAGCTCGACTGCTCATTTGTCACCTTGGAGGTGTAGCCGCTGTGAACATGTGCGGTGCGAGAGAGCGGGACAAGCAGATGGTGCTTGAGAATAGATAAACAGACAGATGCATGAAAGAGACAGCAAAATTGTCGGCATGAAATAGAGTCTGGAAGATGATGAATGGGGTTTGTGTTAGGTAAGGCATGGCCAAGTCTCGCATGCAAAGAAGTGTTGTTCGCTCATCCTTGTTTTCTTTTAGGCTGCTGGCTCGTGCTGAGGGCTCTCCAAATTGCTGAAGCTCATGGATAAGAAGAGTCAGGGGTACCATGTTTCAGATAGCACACTGAGGTTTCATGTGAATTGCTGGAAAACTTAACACATTTTCTTGGCTGCCTCTCCATAACGAAATGAGAAACACAGCTCCACAAATCTGCACAAATAATTTCTGGTTTTAATGTCTGCTGTTTTTCTAGAAATAGCTCAACTCAGTGTGCCATTTATTATATCTATAGTATCTTATTTACGTCTAATAAGTGTGCGTACATGAAAAATGGTAATTTCATAGTATATTAATTTGACTGCATTAAATGCAGAGTTGATCTGGACTTATGTCAGGGATCAAAATCTCTTGTCCAGAAAGATACATTGAGAGCTATCTTGGAAAACCTGTGTGGAATTAAGAACGTAGCAGAGGGACAGCCTAGGTGCAGACAGAACAGAGAAATAAGAGTCATCATCTACAAAAATGTGACCTAATTGGCTGTATTCACTAGGCCAAAACCAGCCTTTTGGCCAAATGGGTTTTTTAAAGGTAATGAGTATGGCATGTTTATGTGTGGCACAGGAAAAACAGAGACAAAAGCAGGATGATGTTTACTTTCAGAAGTTAATACTATATTTGTTTTAGTTACTGAGGTCAAATTTCTCTATCCTGAAATACGAATGGACTGGAGTTGGATACTAAGGTCCAACAACTAACAAACCTTACTCCATGGAGATCTTACAGCAAGGTTGCCAAGTTGCAGCTTTCTAGAATTATATGCAAAGTGTCACACACACACACAGCCTGGATTAATGAAAAGGCAACTGTTTAAATCTGCTGACAGTGGCAAAGAAGCCACTACCAGTCCCTCTGTGCTGCCAGGAGGGAGGGATGGGTTGGAGCTAGGGTGGGGACAGATGGAGGGGAAAGGAAAGAGGAGGCAGCAAACTCGGGTACAGCATATAAGTGAGGTGAGTCAATAGCTGTGCATCTCAGAGGAATAACAAAATGAGGATGTGGCAGGGAGAGGAGAGGAGACTAACCAGAGCTGGGTTGCAGCAGCCTCTGCATGCTCTCCAGACCCCAGAAAATTCAGATGGGGGCTTTGTTTTCCGTGGTTTGGGAATGCTAATCCAATGCACATTTCCAAGTGGCATTTCATATCTCATGATGCAAGTGGAATTCCACATGAATACTGTAACTAATCTTCATTTGTCATCTCAGGGATAAGTATATGCTGCTTCTCTGACCTCTAGCATGACATGAGAAATGCAGACTAAGGAGAGTTGAACTGCAGCTTTTATCCCTGTGACTGATTTCTTTTCTGCCTTTTTTTCAGATTTCAGGGAACTAAGGTGAATTTGTCCACATTTGAACCGTACTGGTTCATGATTCCCTGGCATGAAATGAGTTCCCTGTTCACTTTGTCCTAGAGAGAAGTGATTTTGCTGCAGAAGGCATGCTAGTTTTCTTGTCTCATTTGCAAAATGTGTCTCTGTTTTATAGAACAAAAGTAACTGATGTATGCAGGAATCAGACTTGATTTAGGGGTGGCCTATTGGTTCAGAGACAGCATCTTGATAGCCTGGACACCTTGAGCATCAGTTGGGTTATTTTTGGTCTCATACCAGTGTTGCATAGTGTGTAATTCCAGCAAGTCTCACATTCTCAGGAATGAGCATGTTCAACAAACTGATGCACCTCAGCTGCTCACGCCATAAGATGTGGTGTTACCTGCTATGTTAGAACAGGAACTACAAATGAAGGGCAGAGTGCAGCTTCCCATCATACCCCCTTGGGAGCTCTGTCTGTCCTTGGAAAATGGAGCAAAACAAGTTCTGTCCCTGTGAGAGGCTCTGGTTTAGATCAAGGGTGGTGTTCTCACTATGCTCCTGACACAACCTTTACTGAGGGGAGGAACTGAAGTGAATCCCCCTCCTCTCTTTAGTTTTGCAGAGAAACCTCGTTTGTGCCAAACATTTGAGGACTAAGTGAAAGAGTTGCTGAGTTAAGGGTTTTGGTTTGCAGACATATTAAGAGAACCCTACCTCTGGGTAATCAGAGAAGGTATGTTTAAAATTCATGGGCCATAGCTGGACTGTTTGGTGACACGAGGTTGTACATGAATGATGAGAGGCCAGGGTGCTTCAGACATCTGGCATGCAAAAGAAAAAAGGGAAACAGTAAGTTAAATCCAAGGTTTGTTTTAAAATGCAGATGTAGTCAAATTCTCTTGAAATTCCAGTTTGTCCCTTTCTACTAAGGGAGTGGCACATAGCAACGTTTTCCATACATTACATACTCTGATTTCTCTTGTAAAACAGATTTAAAAGTTAGAAAAAAGAATGGTGTATAGTAAAGGGAATTGTATATAATATAGCTGCCTAAATGGGTTTACTGGCTCCCAAATAGCAAATAAAGTCACCCAGCACTCAGGCATTACAAAGCACTGGACAGAAGAAGTATCATATTGATGCATTCTGTTTTAGAAATAAAACAATGGGCTTTTATATTTAGGGTCATTTTTTCTTAAGGAATTCCAAGGACATAGTAAATGGGATGGAAAGGGGAAAGGAGATGTTCAGGAAAAACACTCCTTTGATCACAGTTTGCTGCAGGGTTTAAAATGATATCTGGGATTTCCAATATTCTGTCAGATCTTCCAGGAGAAAGAGACCTCATGTTTAGGATTTCCAGTATTCTGTCAGATCTCCCAGGAGAAAGAGACCTCATATTTTAGAATAAATTTCCATTTTTGTATATAAATACATATTTCAGAAAAATACCCTTTACATATTGGATGGCCAATATGTAAAGTGCACAAAAGCAATTTCAGTATGAATTTAGAATGTTAATCTCCAATAAATCAACAATTATTATTTCTTGATTCCTAGAGATATTAACTGATGTTAGTAGTACATGCTAGACTTTTAGGTAAGATACATGATGGAAGTGTTAATTACTTCATAAAAATAGGTAAAGCTTAGGGGCAGGCAGAGGAGGTGCTTCCCTTTACTCTACTCAGGATCCCCAAGGGCTGTGTAACATCTTTACTGTAGTGTGATGGCCCCACTTCTTTGTGCCAAACAGAACAAGGAATACTTTCAGTGGAATTGAGATGAATTTTACTTAATATATTTTACCTTAGGCAGTACAAAGTAGAGGACCAATAAGAGTGAGAAATGAAGCCATTCTTCATCCATCACATTTTAGGAGAAACCAGAGCCTTTTGTATTCCCAACTGCCTGTCTTGAGGAGTATCAGCATTCAGAGAGTTTAGATTCATGAACCCAGTGATTAAACTTTGAAATCAACAGTTGTCACTGCAATAGGAAAAGCTCCAGGAAACTCATGTCTTTTTTTCTGCTGTATATCATGCTTGATCCCATACAAGGACATAAATAAATTTATACAGTTAGTTGTGCACACACAAATATTGTGAGGGAAAAGAAATCTCTATCTGTCAAGACTTAATCACAACTTTTGCATGTTCTGTCTCTCCCATAAGGGGAATGGTTTGCTTTTTTGTTGTTAACCTGACTGAGCATATGATGAAACCTATGATGGAAGGCCATGTCCTGCTAGGATTCTACTACTCCTGATGGTCAACAGATCAGTCCACTCTTCTGACTGCTACAAAACTCAATGGCATTTGGAAAAAAAAAAAAGTATTTGGTTTCAAATCCTGATATTTAAAATCCTGACATTTTTCAGGTACAAGCTTATTCTTATACTGGTATGTTACTTTTCTGTAAATTGCATGCCAAGTTGAATTTGCTATGTCAGTGTGAAAACTAAGAGGCTGTGTCATTAGGCCTTGTGGAGAGCCTTGTACTGGGGATAACAGAGCCACAGGAACAGCCTAATATCAACTGTCAGGCCTGAGGGTCATAGTCACATCCTCTTATCATCCACAATTTGCATGTCTTCTTAGCCTTTTAATCTTCTGAAGAGAGAACTGGCAACATCTGGCAATTGCTGGGGAACACGGTTTTTGTCACATCAGATAAGACAGTTTATCTGTTTGTGACCAGCCAGTCTCTCTGCAGCACAGATGTCAGCTCTTGAACTGCATCCCAGACCTCATGCATCGGAGGTTGGAAGGCTCCTGTAATGCCTCTGTGGGATCTGATGAATTTGTGAGATCTTTACTGGCATTGCTGAGCAGTGACTGAATTGCAAAAATCATCCCAGTGATTTCAGCTGTTGAATAGCTGCTCACTGTTGTCAGAAAAGGCTTTCCACTTTCACATTTTTTGCTGGTTGCTGCTTGTTAAATCTTCCAGGTGAGTTTGGCATAGCAGTAGTGTTACAAGAGTTCTCCATGGAACAAGATAGAAAGGGCAAAATGAACAATCCTGAGTCATATGAGTATTTTTAGATTGTTTGATCGAGAGCTTACAGCGGTGGTTCCTTTTAGCACTGCCAAGTCACTCAAAAGATGGGAATGGTAAACTGAATGAGAGGTTATTTAGTCACAGTCTACATCTGCAGAAGATGCTTTTAGGATGACTGCGCTTTTCAGTGAGTAGGTATGATGCTAGAGCCTGAAGGTACAGCAAGAATTTAAAACCACAACAATGAGTCCAAGAGGAGAAAAAAATCTAATTGGAAGATTAAGGCAGGAGGTTTCGTTTCTGCCATGCCAAGGGATTTCTTCTATGCAGAGGGTAGGATGGTAGAATGAGGCCAAGGATTGTCTAGTCTCAGTACCTCTGTGTGGAGTGTCCTCAGCTATAGTCTTTTCCATGCTTCTGCTCAGTGAAACAACAGTTTGGTGAGTCAATGAGGCAGCATTTATCTTTCCGTCCTCTTTTCATTCTGTCAGCAAAGTAGGAATGAGAGCTGAGACAAAAGCTAACATGAAAGTGAGACTTGGCTATGAGAAGGATGCAGGGAATTAAGGACATTTTATCAGCTTCTTTTCATTAAATAAACTTGTTCACTGTTTTTTGCAGTTTAGAAGTTTTGCTAAAATGTCTGTCCTTGGTGAATACTTGGTGAAAAGCAGCCTTAGAAAGACCTATTCCTGAAGACTGTGAATGTAGTTCTGTAACCTGCTAACCTACCAGAGAGAACTAAAGAAGGAGGAGCTATATGCTTTTAAACGGAATTATAAATAATAATGGAGAGGAGTAACCCAGGAAAACTATGGCATAACTTATCTTTGCTGGTCACCATCTGATTTCCAGTTGACAGTTTTTAGGTATAATGATCTATTAATTATTTTTCCTTCTAGCTGACCCAGAGAACATTCTCTCCTTCCATAGTTCCACCAAAGTACTTGGAGTATTTCATCATTCTAATGCAAGGCACACATTTCTTTTAAAAGTTTCCTACGTTCTTATCTTCAACTAAATTTGGTACTTGCCAGTCACGCCAATTACTTCTGTCATTTCCAAGGAAATTGGTTTAAAGAGCAAAGTAGGTCAATTTGAGAGTAGTTTGCAAAACTGAGTTTTTAACAATAGCTTGAGAATATGATAGTCTCAAATTGCATGTGTGCCCTTCAGCAAGAGACAAGACTTTTAAAGTAAAAGTAGACAAATCTGAAAACTTGAAAGCACCCAAGATGTGTACAGCTGCAGTTTGATGACTTGCTATTAAAAAATAATCATCGAATCAAATCAAGTAACTTTTTTTTGCTAAAGAAATTTTTCTTTTCAGTGTATTCATATTGAAGATTTCTTAGATTATCCATAAATTCTAGCTACATGAAACAGAAAGGGGATCTTTCAAATTAATTAACTCTCAAACTGGAAATAGGTACTATATTTGTTCTGTTCAATTGCTCCTATATTATTGTGGCTACCTCTTCACTACATAAATACTGCGCATCTATGACTCTTGGATTAAACATAGTTTAGAATTAATAATTATAATTAATTTCAGTTAATGGCTACCATTTTAATTCCAGACACTATTCAGTATTTGTGTCAAGACTTATTCTTGTACAAGAGGAGACATTCAAAAAGTTAAGTAAAAAAGAATTGTATAGCTTTTTTCCTCCCACTTCTTTACTTAGATGTACTAAATAAAATTTAAAAAAAAGGAAATATATTCTGATTTTGAAAAAGATGTATTTGAGAATCACAGAATCATTTATGTAGGAAAAATCCTTCAAGACCATCAAGTCCAGCTCTTAACCCAGCACTGACAAGTCCATGGGACTAAGCCATGTCCCAAGTTTCACATCTACATGTGTTTTAAATACCTCCAGGATGGTGACTCCACCACTTCCTGGGCGTCCTGTTCCAGTGCATGATAACTCTTTCGGTGAAGAAATTTTTTCTAATGTCCAGTCTAAACCTCCTCTGGAAGAAGAGCCTAAAATAAATGTGAAATTGGATTGGAACTACCCCTAAGACTTTCTCTTGGACATAAAGCTTTACAGAACAGTTAAATCTTCAAAGAAAGTTTGCTTGTCCCTCTGAAAGGGTGTATGAACTACTTTCCTACATTTCCCAACCACTTTTGCCCAAGATATCATAAGAGTGAATGAAAGTGATCTTAGGCAAAAGTACCCATCAGTTTATTCTATCTTCTTTCTAAATAGTTTATGGGGAAGGCCAGGCTGTTCTGCAGTCCAGTCCAGAGTGTGGTAAACACATCACCTGAAAGGAAAGGAGAAGAAATAGCGCAGCTTAGCCTGAGTCATCCAGGCTGCAAACCACACAGAGTAAAAGGGAAAGATCCTCCCTTGTTTCTCACAGGGGAGAAGTGCACTGAGAAATCAGTGATGATTAATAAACATTGTTCAGACATGAGGTAGGAAGACAAGCAGCTTTCCAAGTAACTCCCTTTACTGCAGTAGCCAAGTGAAAAGCAAGCCAAGCCCTTTAATTAGGACATGATATCCTTCCTTGTTACCTCATCATCCAGCTGCAACTTATCACAACCTAGTTTATGAGCTCCCAAGGATGGAGAGCATATTTTACAGAAGGCTGATGCAGTACTTACTGCCACAGAACCTGCTCTATAACTGACATTGAAACACCTTTACTGCCTCTAAACCCAACAGAATAGTATGGTTTGGGGACAATATTACCTCCAGGAAAATGTATCTATCCAAAAAGCTAACAAATTAGCCTGGTTATATATGAACTTAATAATAAATCCTAATAAAGAGTGGATCAGAAAGAAAATTTCTTTTCCTTTAACTTGTGTATTAAATGTGAGAACTGTCCTATCATGTATGAAAAAAAACACCACAGGCTATTGCAAGGTCATGCTTACCCACAGAGCTAATGTTTAGAAAAAAACTATTCGAACAAAAAATAAAAATGACTTCTGGAATAGAAATGTTGTGTACATTGCAGATGGCACTTCCCTAATCTTTGAGACACATTATATATTATTTATTATCCATGAATAATTTGCTAGAGCATTCCCTATGCACCTTCTGTTTTACATAGGCAGCACTGCTGCCACAAACATTTCACCACATAATGTTCACCTCCTGGGATATTTCTAGAAATGAGCAGGTCCCCAGTCTGTTAGAGAGCTGAGGATCTTTTTCTTCCTCTTTCAACAAAGTAAAATGGAAGGAACCCAAAATTATGTTTAATTGAAAATAAATATAGCCTGTGCACAAATCTGTTAGACTTTTGACGTGATCTCTTTGATATGTGTGTCAAGTCTACAATTCTTGCCTCATCTTCCCTTCTCCCTGTTCCAGATATTTTGCTTTCAAGCTTGCATGAGAAGACCTTGACATATTGAATCATTCTGGCATTCGTGGTCAATCATAAAGACCACCTGTCTTCATTCTGCAGGAAATAAGTAGATCAAGTAAACATCTTTTTAGCTCTTGACAACTCATCAAGATACCTCTTTCTAGGGCTGAATTCATCTTTCCTCCATCTTTCCCTCTTCTCAAGTCAGGGACTGGAAATTCCCAGGGCTTCTGCATCATTCAGTTACCCATGCTTTTCTCAGATGAGCTCTATCTGATGTCTACAAGCTCTCCTGAACCCATTTTGAACAATTAATAATTTCTTATCCCCCTTGCAGATCCAGGAGATCAGAGCTTCCTAACCTGTATCCAAACCAGAAACAGCTTCACAAACTCTTTCTATGGGTAGAAAATGAATGGCTTACCCATCTGAGCATGGTTTTCATCACTGCAAGTATTACAGAGTTTTTTTAAACCACACAGTCTTTGAGACAGCTTACAGGATCCATTTGTTTTTCAGTAATGTCAGATATTCAGTGCTGTTTTGATAAACAGCTAATAATGCAGATGGTAAGCTGAGATGATTTCCAAAAGACCAATTTGTCCTTTGTGGCTGTCACCGGATCTCAACATCTCTGCAAGTACCATTTTATTTGACTGACTTAACATAATTTAGGGGCTCAATAGCATCCCAAAACCACTTGGGGAAAAAAGTGACCCAATGTAGCACCTCTTGGAAACAAAATTTTGCTTAACACACAGGCTAAGGCTTGAAAAAAGCATGCCTGGAAGTGCATGAAGTTCTCAGCAACACAAAAAAAAAGGATTTAAGATGACCAGTAAGCACTTACTATATCAGAACCTTTGATAATTGCACCACAGGGAATGAATTGAACCATAGGGAATGCTGCATCTTAATCTTTGTGGTGATTCTTGAGAAGAGCTTCATAAGGGAGAGACTTGAAGTGAAAATCAGGCAGTGGCAGGCTTCCCTGTGCAGGTACCTGGACCTGAAGAGAGCATGGCAGAGGGAGCATGCTAAACTTTTTTAGAAGTAGGACTTACAAGCATACTATGCATTTATTTTCTATGTATATACCACATGCTTATCTCTTCTGGAAGTACAGCATAATTTCCTTTGGTTCTAGCTCCCTATCTGTTGGAAAGACGAACTTAGGAAGGTCCTACTAAACTCCATTACAAATTCCACCTTCTGTTCTAGCTGTAAAGAGGAAATTATTAAAAAATATTCTGGGGATGACTGTGCACGAAAATCTTGGCGGATGGTGCAGGCGTAATAAGTAATTAAAAAAAAGGAAAAGTGCTCTGAGTAACTCTGAAATCCTGAATTATGAGGCAAAGGCCCAGACACTGTTAATTAACAGCTGCATAGTGTTGACATCTGCCTGGTGAGCTGGGCTGTCTTTGCCTCTAGTCCTTAACAAGCCTTGAACTGAGTAACTTGAAATGGATGTAGGCCATATGAATATTGCTATTTCCACTTCAGGTCTTTGCTTGTAGGTCTTTGGTAAGTTAGGAATTCACTGTATGGTATGGACAGCAAAGAAGGGATCTCATGTGGGCACTACTAAGCCATGCTTTCCCTAGAAATTGGTAGAAACAGTGCTAGATTTAAGTTGTCCTGAGGTAAATCATCTCATCTCTACTGGAAGTGTTACCCTTCATTCAGAGTTTAAAGGGAGATCAACAATAAACATGTTGTTTTCTCAAAGAACAGAATTATATTTAAGGTGGATCCTGTAACAACATTTATACTTCAACCAAACACAAAAAAAGTTTGTGATTCCTTATGATAGTTGGGGAAAGGAATGTAAGCTATATGGCCTCAGGCCACTTGGAGTTTCTATGGAAAACACATTAGGAGAAGGACGAAGAGTGTCCTGGTGGAGTTGTGTACTTCATCATGGGTATCTAAAAATGCAGTACAGGAAAGAACAAACACGAATTTCTTATGCTCTGAAACTCATGAGTTCTGCTAAAGAAAGCAGCAGAAATATAGGCAAGCATTTGCTTCTTGAGATAATGTTCCCAAGAAGCCATCATTTTGAGCGAACCTTGTGTTGTTTTTCCGGGAACTTCCTCAGTGATGTTGTGAACAAGAGAAGAAAAATATCAACAAACAGATTGCAGAGTGAGCAATCACACAAGAAAACAAAATGTCTCTAAGGGATAAAAAAAACTCCTTTATTTGAAAAATATTTTTCCTTCACTTCTGAACCCTTATTGGTCTTGAAGGAGAAACACATCCCAAGAACAGTTCCTGAAGTCACGCAGTACACGAAGTTCAGCATCACAACAGCAAAAATAGCCAAGCTCAAGGTACAACATATCGATACCAGGTGTTCAATCTGAGAAGTAAACTTGGCTGAGAGATCGGTTTCAAGTCCCACAAACAGAAGGTTCTCCTCAATATATGAACACATTCCCTGCACTGAACTCATGCAGAGGGACCTGTGAGGTCTTGTCTTTGTTAATCATACTTAAGGCAGGAGGAGGTAGGGAAGTTTCTTGTCCCCAGCTATGGCTCTTGTTCATGCTTTACCCAAGCCTTGTCTTAAACCTTGCAAGAAGCCATCCTTAGAGGCCAGTGAGAGTACCAGCCCTCTTTGCACTAAGATGGCTCGGAGATGTCAGATGTCATACCCAGTAGTCTGGCATCTAACAGACAAATCTGGTTTTCATTTCCACCAGAGCCAGTATTTTGGATTCAGTGCATTTGGATTCTGTGTTTATAGATGCCTTTTAGAAGTGCCTCAGAAGGGAAAGCTTTGGCAATCTGGGATTTTACACAGAGCTGTAAAGTATCTCTACCAGCTGTGACTTGCAAGAATGATTGGGGTGCCTGGTTGTTCACATAAATACCTCTTACCTGGCAGTCCAAACCCCCACTGTTCTTTGCTGTCCAGGCTCTGTCATCTTTGTCCGTGTTCTGGGATGCCAATTCCTCATTTCTGCCTGGGCGTACTGCAGCACTCGGGTGGCTGTCTCAGGAAGACACTGCGTTTCTTTCTCATTAGTTTCTTCCCTCACACCACACTTTCTGTGGTGAATCAAAACTTCATTTAACAGGACTTGGAGAACAGGTTACAAGTGAAATTGGTGTTAGACATCATCCAAACCTACTCACAGCAGAAATTCTTCCTGGCTTCTTTGATGTCTCTCACCCAGAGGCCCTAAGGCATCTTTTAGCTTTGCATAGTCAAAATGTCAAGATCATTACAGTTGGTTTTTTTGTATTGCTACACAGGCCAGCTGGAGCTACTAAGACATTCCTATTATTTTCTTAGATAACTGTTGAACATATATTCAGTACAGCTTTAATTCTCAGTTAGTTTTGCCAGATTTCTATAGGCCACAGAAGATGTTATTAACTAGAGAATGAGTTGTGTTACTTTTCTGTGCCACAAGTTTATTAATGATGACTGAGATGAGGTCCCTTCTGGGATGGTGCTTACCTTTTCCATAATAGTTGAGACAGCACAAATTGTTTTAGGACTAAAAGAGATAAGCTGAAACTGCTGAGGAACTGGAGCATGACCGTAATTACATAAAGCAGAGCAATCCACATATAAGCAAACATTCAGACTGTCAAGCCTCTCTTCCTGAAAATTTGGAATAAACTCATTTATTGTCTCATAAATGATTCAAATGTTTACAGATTTCATGTTGTATACTAAGGATTTGAAGCAAAGCCTAAAGAAAACAGCCATGCAATAAACAATTCATTTTATAGATGGGGCTGGCACTTACTTTTGTGAGAGCATATGGTGAATATTTAGAAGACAAATCTGTGCAATTCAATTTCAACTCCAATATGCATATTTTCCAGTGAGTGGCTTAAGGCCAAACAGGATAATACCCCTTGTGGGATCCCCCACACCATTCCCAATTAATTCAAGACAACAAATTTAGTGTCGGCTGCCAGTCATTTGTGGATTCTACAAGTTGAATGCCTTTCCAGGCATTAACTTCTATGGGACTGACTAAGCACTCTCCTTTCTCTGGTACACAGGGGAAAGCTCCTAGGATAGCTAGATGTATTATTTTTGATATGCTGGTATTTTATGGATTTTATATTCTCAGCTTATGGACCCTCTGAGACATCTTAATATTTTAAAAAATCCCTTCTTTTGCAGCAGGAAACTGATAACATACTGACTTTTAGCAAGTGTTAACAAAAATCAAAACATTTTTATTTTTAATGGCATTTCCCCCCTGTAATTCTTCCTATTTCTCTTGATTTGAATCCACTGTGTTGCAACAGGATCAGTATGAGTGGGTGCCCACGAAAACCTTTACTTGGAAAAGCTGATTGTGAAACCAGGATTGCTATTTACTGTGGCTTAAGAGGTTTAGAACTGACATTGTTCTTCAAAGCATTTTCTCAATTTTCCTTGATGGTAAGAACAGTTTGAACCATTTTTTTTTTCCCAGAGGAAGTTAAAATTCATCACTCTTATAATATAAAGAAAAAGAAAATCATGTCCCTTACAGAATACCTTCCTCCTCCAAGGCAGTAAATATTTATTGGGCTCATGGCCCAACCATACAAAAACCATTGTTGTCACAGTGTATCTTGTATCCTTATCATTATTTTTATTGTTAACTTTAGCATAACATGGCTGAAATAAGGCATGAAACAGCATAGGAGACAGAAACAAAAATCTTTACAAGTCAGAAAAGTTAATTCTGACTCTCAGATACTTCTCATCAAATTATTATGTTTTAAATATGATGAAAGTCAGGAGAAGAATTGTATCTCTGGGTACATTTTGAAATGGAGTGGAAGGAAGGAGATCCTTGGACAACCTCTGCTCTCTGTAAGAGGGCTCCTGCAGATGTAGCTGGCAGTGCTCTGGTCTCTACACCTTCTACTCCGCATGTGCAGAAGTTGTACGGAATCAAAGAATCTGGGCTGGACTCTGTGCCTGAGTCACTTTGTTGATTCTCAGTGCAACTAGTAGAGTAATTTTATGCAAAGAAATTCGTCTATGGGCTTTTCACATAGATGTGAATGGCTTCAGAAGTTGCCAGGAGGATCAAGCCCTGCAATATATTTTTTTGCCATAGTTTTAAAATCAGTAAAAACGTCTGGCGTGAGCCAGGGGCTTAGGCTGGATCTGAAACATCTGTGCTATGGTAAAGAATGAACTAGAGCAACATCTGAAACTTGGGCTGGAAAAAAGAAACTGTTTAGGACAAAAGTCATGGATCTTTTGTCAGAATGCAAGAGGTGCCCGTGGATGGACAGAGGATGGCATCTGGGAGGAAGAATGGGTGCAGACAAAGGTAACTGCTGGGTTCGTAGCTTCATCAGCTGTCAGCCCTACCTGTGAAAGCAGAGGTAGTCCATCACTAATCCCTGTAAAGCTCATCTTTATCATTAATGCCACTTAAGCTACAGGGTTCGGATGCATCCACAAATAGGACAGTTCAGTTTCTGTTTTAGCTGGACACTCAGCCGAGCTTATAAAGTCTTTCTTATTTTCAAGAATATGATGCAAAACGGAGTGCGACACCTTTGATGAGTAGTTTGGATGTAACTCTCAAAGGCACCGTAAAGGGCTATCCTTCAGGGCTGAGCAGCTTTGTGTCCTGCCCTTGCACTGCAGCTCGACAGGAACAGGGAGTGGGTTCTGTTTCTGGGCTCTGGCACAGCGATCAATTTGCTGCAAAAAGCCGGAGATCTGCCATAAATGCTGCCAGCCGGGGCCCAGCAGGAGCAAGTTTCTTTTATACTTTGCAAACTGCCAGGGCCTGATCCCATATTCTCTCCCTTTTTCAATCACTTGGGTGCTTTAGGTACATGGGGAATGGAGAATCGGGGCCCAAGGCCAAGGAAGAAAGGGAAGCCAAATTCTGTGAAGATATTACAGGATTGCCAGCAGTTTTAGAGCCCAAGCAGAGTAACTGGCCAAAGTTGCTGAATCACATGAGGAGAGGAAGAGGCAATCTTATAACACTATATGTGCCTTTGTTTATATCTATAATTTGAATGTTTAAAGTTTCAATGAAGAACTATAAAGAAATATGAGGGTGACATTTGATAGGACCAGACAAAAATCAATTTTAATAAACAAAGCAAAATTATACATAATGATGAACAGTGCTCTAAAATCATGATCTTTCTGCCCTCTTCAACTTTCAAGGCAGAAAATAGGCTCCTTTTGGTGATGCAAAAGGAGAATATGGTTGCAATGGCATAGCTGTTCAGTCTCAAGCATATAAGGATTATTTAGAAAGCTTTGTCTTTTAGAATTAAAGTTGTGCCCTGACTTTGAAATCTGACCTTATTGGGAATCTGTGAAGGAACCATTTGATACTTTGATACTGCTACAGCAAACTTCCCTCATTTCCAAGAACAGCACTGGATTTCCAAGAATGGTTTTGCCACATTTCCCCCTAGAGGAATCTAGTGCCCAGACAGTTGATGCTGGAGTGGTTTCACAGTGTTCAGCAGACAACAGGCACTACACAAATCCTCCATTTGTATGCCAGGCTCTAGTGTGTTGAGTAAGGATGGGGCTGAGAAAAAGGAGGACTCTGCAGGTGCTGAGGTCTCTTTCAGCAGCACAATAAAAGCCTGTCCCAGCTGCTTTTCTACACTGGTTCTCATCACAAAAGAATATACCCAAAGCTTCTGGGCACAGACAGGCAGGCACAGACAAAAACTTGGTGCCATCCACAGAGCTAAATGTGACACTGAACAAAACTGACATTTTATTTTGTTCCTCCTTTTTGTTTTCAAGTCAGGCCTAGTCCCACCCACAGTGCAGGAAGCATAAGGAAATG
The DNA here is from genome assembly GCA_036023395.1 of Myiotriccus ornatus. Lineage (NCBI taxonomy): Eukaryota > Metazoa > Chordata > Aves > Passeriformes > Tyrannidae > Myiotriccus > Myiotriccus ornatus. The sequence goes on from JAYRBT010000082.1 coordinate 100,547,744, forward strand.
GCTAAAGGTGGTACTAGATTTCATTTTCCCTATCTGCAGCACCATATTTGCTGTACAAGCAGCTCCACACAATGTCCCCTCTACTTGCTAAATTGGCCTTTAGAAGTGCTGGGTGGTGGCAGGAGGCCAGCACCACCTTTGAGACTGATATCACTGCCAGTCTGTGACATGCCTGCAAGCAACATATTTTCATAAGGATCCATGATCCTCTTTCAACACTGAGACCAGTTCTTATTTGTGTTTAAATCCCTACATATGGCAAAGTGCCACCTGCAACTCTCAGGAAATCCTCAGATGCCAGCTTGAACTGAAAGGTATTTTCCATGGTAGCAGTTAGCACATTTAACACTCCCAGTGCTTGGAAATCAGCTAAAATTTGGTAGTTATGATGCTGTTGTTTTCTGCTGTCCTTCTTGAAAAAATCAGGAAACGTAAATGGAGGCAGATCTGGGAGCACATGTATTCCAGCAGCCCTGCTCATCCTGCTCCACTCTCCCTTGTGTGCTGACTACGCAGTGCAGCAGCCTGGTGGAAAGCAGGTCCTCTCCTCTGGGTTCTGGGGAGCTACAAGTGAGGCAGCAGTAGAAAGCCCATGGCCAGGATCCTTGCAGATTGAGCCGCTCTCTTCATGGGAGGTGCCCAGCAACCCAGAGCTGGTCTCTGTTTGGACAGTTTTGATTTGACCAAGATGGTGCAGCCCAGAAGAATCCAGTCCAGGTCTACAGTGGCTGGAGGTTCATGCCCATGGCTGTAATACCTTGTCTGCTGTCACTGGCGAAGCTTTAGGCAGTATAAGATGTGGCTCAGTAACTTCCTTAAGGAACTTACCAGCCTAAATGTTTGGCAATGCTGAGACCAGCTCCATAACACCAGAGGGACACTCCCCTCCTGCAGGCTCACCTTCTCTAGCCTGATGGTGCTTTCTTTCAAGGAAAAATGCACAGGATTTGGAAGCTTTTATCAAACTTTTCCGTTGATCCACTGTAAATGCAAATGCAGCCTAGTGTACACAATGCAGACAAGTAAGGAGCAGGAGTGGAATGTTTTCCAATCCATGCTGTACCTCATTAAATAAGTTAATAAACTTTTAAGCACCTCAGTTTCCCAACTGGCAAAAGAGCAACTGTCACAGGAGAGCAAGCAGATTTCCACATTTTCCCAAGAAGCAACTGGCCGTGTAAGCATTGTCTGGGCTCATATAGGATCCAAACAGGGAAACCAGTATCAGAATTCAGATGGGTACTTAGAAAAGAGGCTGACAGTCAGACTCAGTCCTGCTGGGTCCCTCACCTCGGCCCCTGGAAATTGGATAAGTAGTTGTAGTTTCTTGTTAGCTGCCACTTATTTTTGCTGTGAAGCTGCCTGACCCCTCCTGCTCAAACTTCCTGAGCTCTCTGTATTAGTAACTTTTCCAATGCTGGATTTCCCATGCAGGTTATAAAAATACAAACTCATCTTCACAGAGAGCACACATCCCTAGAAAAATGGGCAGGAGCACTCCTGTCTTCAGTCATGTGACACAGTCAACTAAAGGGCATCCAGCCTGCATTATGAAAACAACTAGCAGCTGATAATTTCTTGCATAGCACAACTACTGCCTTAATCTATTTCCTGAATGTCTATGGATTTTCCCTCTTCAAAGAGGCGAAGTTCCAAAAAACTCTCTGTAAATATGTTTCTCTCACTGCCAAACCCAGAGAGACAAAGAAATTCCTTCCTCCTGCCTCTACTTGCTCAAATTTAATTAGTACCACAATTTCTTCCTGTACTAAGGAAATAGCTTCTCCTTCTGCAGGTCACTCCAGCACAACAGACACTAATATAAAAACAAGTTCCTGGTAAAATGCTGTAATATAGAGAAAACTCTTCAAAACTGTCTGAAGAAATCCTAGTATATCATTACTGGTCAAGCTCTTTGGCCCCACATTACCAGACACTGTATGTAGCAGCTCCAGATAAAACTCATGTAAGACTCCACATTTTCTGTAACCACTCTGTCACACTGGTCACCAGGAGTGTCCAGTCATTCGTGCTACTAAAGACAACAAACACCTTCCCAACACAGCCATGTTGTACCCAGGAGAAGGGTGAGGTGTGTCTGGGCAGCACCTTCCGGGGGCCCATCTAAGCCCTGGCCTCCCTGTTCTTACAAAGCAAACCTCAGCACTCCCTGCCTTAGGTATGAGGCACCTTTGCTTTCATCTTGCCCTCTCTGACTAACTTGGACATGTGTGTGCTTGTGTAATTAGGTATTTTTTTGTGTTTATACATAATAAGAACAGTCTGCACTGCACACAGGTCTTTCCTGAGGGAGAGGACGAGCATATAAATTATGAGACAGATGTTAGTCATGCTGCTTATTAAAACAAGAGATGGTAGCATTCAAATACTGAATCAGTAAGTGTGGCAGGATTGAATAGAAGAGGGAAAATTATTTTTAGGTGTCTGTTTCTTATAACCACATTTTCAGAGGGGGTGAGCACTAAAAGCCTCTTTGACTTCATTTGAGACATAATGTTCCTTTTCTATTTCTCATTCGGAAAATATTACATTAACTGAGGGCAGATCCACCTCAAGTGACACCTTCCTGTACAGTGCAGTTGCTCCAATCAGGTGGCCCTTGAACTTTCCAAAACCTCTCACTGAACACTAGTGCCTTTTTAATATTATTTTTATCTTGCTGCTAAAACCAACTGCCAGCAAATCAGTCAATGACCTAAACTCCAGTTAAATTTCAAATCCAGTGTAGAACAGTGGGAGGACTAATTGCTGTTTCTTACAGCTCTTGAATATACAGCTGAGGGTATAGGTGCACCAGAGAAAGTTTTGCAAACATATGCTCTGTTAATGTAGTGCCTGGTTGTTTTTAACAGCCATCGTGCCACAGCTCTACAGAATTTGTTGGATGTTTTACATTTTTACAATCCAGTGGCATGCTATAAACCAGGTCTTTGGTGGGGAGGGATTTGCATGCTGTTTGATGTATGTGCCAGCTCGTGGCCTGCTGCTCCCTAGAGCAAAGGCTCATTTGCATAAAACATGCATCAAAAGGAGGTTTACTTACGTGGTAGCACACTCAGATGACTGCTGGAGAAAGAAACGCGCTGTGATGGAGGTTGAAAGCTTATGTATGTATCTTTTGATAGTGTCAGTAAGTTTCATCTGATGACACCCATACAGAAACAAAATCAAAATTTATCAGAGTAAATGATTTAGAGAGAAGAGACAACAACAGAACCGGCCATGGCTTATATGCTATTCCCTAGACATTTCTTCAGTCACCATCTTGCCTAGTCCCTCATTAGCAAAGAAAAATGTGAGACTTTAATCACAAAGTCTTCCTAAGTAGATTAAGGACCAATTTTCACTGTCCATTTAACTTATCTTTAAAGGTCTGTATTGTATTTCTCTTCTTAATCTGAGCTGAGCTCTTACACACAGATACTGTTTAAAAACAGCAGAGCAAATACTATGTGACTCAGTGCCTCTATTTCCAAAGGCCAGCTTTGCTGCAGTCTGAGGTTAAAAGTTGTGTGATGCTGATAGGGGATAGAAAACAATACTAACACATGTGGAAAAGTCCATCTGTTTTGAAGGACAACTCCACCCTATTATAGAAAAAGTCATTTTATAGACCAAGGTGTCTGTTACTAAGGTTCTGGTTTTACCCCTCTATATATACATATGCATAGATAGATATAAAAAGATAAAATAATCTTTCTGTTTTAAAGATGGATAGATAGATAGACAGATAGATAGATAGATAGATAGATAGATAGATAGATAGACAAAGAGACAGACAGATAGATGCTTCCTTATCCATCTTTCTTTAAGAGACTGTCATCAA
>JAYRBT010000082.1:100551690-100584655 GCA_036023395.1 Myiotriccus ornatus
TCCAAAGGCCAGCTTTGCTGCAGTCTGAGGTTAAAAGTTGTGTGATGCTGATAGGGGATAGAAAACAATACTAACACGTGTGGAAAAGTCCATCTGTTTTGAAGGACAACTCCACCCTATTATGGAAAAAGTCATTTTATAGACCAAGGTGTCTGTTACTAAGGTTCTGGTTTTACCCCTCTATATAAACATATGCATTGCTAGATATAAAAAGATAAAATAATCTTTCTGTTTTAAAGATGGATAGATAGATAGATAGACAAAGAGACAGACAGATAGATGCTTCCTTATCCATCTTTCTTTAAGAGACTGTCATCAATATAGACATTTCATTGTGTTGTCTTCTGTGACTACCATAGCTGTTTATAATTGGTTGCTCTTTAGCTGATGTATTTTAGAAAGATTTAATGCCTAATGTGCTGCCTGATGTGTTTTATTTCTATATAGTAGCTGCGGAGGTGCTGCCTCTAGGCAGCTGGCAATGAACTTTCTGCATGCAATACAATATTTTCTGTTCAAATTATTGTTTCTAGGCTGTAATTACTATGTCTGCACTGCAGTATGCACCAAGCCTAATCAGTTCATCTGTCAGTGTTGTCTGCTACCCTGACAAGAGACTAAAACCACTGAAGGCCTGACCTAATAGATGTCAAGGTTAAAAATGTCTCACTGCTTCTTCGGATTGGCTGTTCTCTCCTGTAAGACCGTGGAGACTTCAGAAAAGTGTGCATTGATTTTTAAACTGGATTTTACTGAGTGACCTGACTCCCACAGAAAGAAGCCTTTCCACATATCCAAAGCTTTCTGGTATGTAGGTCACAGTAAATTTAGTTAACTTGCTAAGTAGTTCAAATCATAATTTAATTTTGGTGTAGGGTGGTGTGTTTTTGTTTTTGGTTTTTTTTTTTTTTTTTCTTTCCATTCAGGTCAGGAGTGGCCTCAGGTAACAGTGGGCTACTTCCTTATTCTATTCCCTATCCTGGCTCCATCTGAGTCTCAGATTTGCTTCTGCCTAACCTGAAGAACCAGCACCAGACGGATTGTCTGTCCTGGCATTGGTATGACTTCAGGGTGACTAACTCCAGTGGCAGAAATCAGAAAGCCTTGTAGTGGGACTGGATAAATAAACCAGTTCTGGTTTGGAAGCCGGCAGTGGCTGAGCAGTGCTTGTGGGACAGGGTCCACAGTGGGTGGAGGTTCTCTCAGTTCTTCAGGAAGGATTAATGTAGATCAAGAGTCTGCTGGTTACCTAACCCAGATCTATGGGTCAAGAGTTCAGGCAGACTCTTCTAAGTGTGGACATGTTTCTATGGGACTATTTAGCTCTGTGTTAGGAAGATGCAATAATTATTTGCTGAGTAAAAGTAACACACATACATGAGGAGGTGTTATCCCATTGCAGTTTCTGAATAAATAATTTTGCTTCTGTTCTTGATGTGAAAAAGGTTGCGTAATTCAGAGAATTGTGTCCCACCATGTCTCCTCCACTTTGTGTCACTGTATTCTTCTGAACTCATGGCTTGGCAAGTCAGTCTTTCCTGCTGAAGACTCAAGGGCTTGTTGGAAAAACACGGCACAAAACAGCTCCACCAGCTCAGGCTTTCTGTGTCAGTCAAACATGGACTGATTTTGAGAGACGGTCTCAGAGTTACAGACAGGCAAGGTCTGCATTTCGTGTGGCCTCCCATCCAGTGGCACAACTCAGGGTTTGCTACAGCCAAGCCACAGGTCCAGGGCTTCTTCCTTTGAAATCAGAATCAGACTTATTGTTTACCAAACACAGCTCAGAGTGCTGGTTTCCAGGGGCTCTGTCTTTCCTGTCTTCTCATTGCTGTTTTCCTCCCAATTAATTAATGGCCCTATGTTTTATTAAAAAAAAAAAAGTTTAATATGCTTTTATTTAATATGGCTACACACTAGTTCCTACTTGTAAAACATTCAGGATGCCTGTACAACATATTTAACTTCCATTTTTACGTGTATGTAGTGAAGTGGTGGTGTTGTCAGAAGCATCACAGACTGAGGGGAACACAGATAAATTGTGAACCCCAGGCTTTGATATTGTCTGAGATGTGATTTCCATGACAAACCACAGTGACACTGTAGTAAGAAAACACCCTCTCAAGAAAGTCTTTGGTTTTGTCATGGAAATAGCTGCGACAAAATCATGGCCTTTATTGTTCTTCCTCTCATTCATATATGCAAAGTGGATTTTTTTTTTCTGTCCTGCCAATGCAGTGTGCAGAAAATCAAGCAAGGAACAACACAGTCACGTCCTCTCTCAGACAACATCAGCAGTCAAGGCCATATTTTAAAGACAAACATGCTGAAGCTGTAGTCAGAGATTTGTGATAGAAGTTCCCAAAATGTCCTAGTTACTTAAGTTTCCTCCCTGGGTAGAAAATCAGTGAGATTTCTGTTCTTAACTGCTAAGCACTTAACATTGTAATTCTTAATAGATAAAATATGTATGATAAAAAGTATGAACTGTTCCTCTCCTATGTAAAGTGGGAACTTTTTCCAAAAAACTTTTCCCCAGAATTGTGCCCCACTGCCTATTACTGCAGGGTTTAGTATTTTGGAGCCAAGTTGGTTCCAACCAAGTGAGAAAGAGGTGCCTGCTGAGAAATGTCTATGGGATGAGCACGTTCATTTGCACTCAGTTCTCTCCTCTGCAGCCTAATCCAGAGGGATCACAGTGAGGAAGAGGGGCAGGAGGAGGATGAGTCAAGTACTGGGGTCCATGACATTTTTGTGAGTAAACCTCTTATAAAGTCTTACTGTAGGAATTAAAAATCCAATTAAGGTATATAAAAAAACCTTAAAACCCAAACAGCCCAGGGATTTAAAAGGACAAACCAAAATTTGCTATTGTTGGCATTTAATAGGATTCATATTGCATAGCCTACCAGCACTCTTCCCTTTTAGCACAGTGTCTGCTTACATTGCTCAGCCAGGCTTGTTGCCATCAAGAGACATATAAAATTCAATATCCAAACCACCTTCTTTCTTCTCCTCATTCAGATATCCAGCAGCTGCCAAGTACCCTGATTTTTAACTTCTTTTTTTTTTTTCTATGACCTTCTCTCCTCAGATCTCAGTCCATCACTCTGAGCAAGACTAACGCAGGCGCATGGGTGCCCTGTCCCCAGCACGGGAGCATTTCTGTCACCCATCTTTTGACCTCCTGCAGTTCTAACCTGCGACCGGTGGCTGTCAAACCAGGGATGTCTTAGGAGCTGCTTTGGGCCTGTGTAGCGCCACTCCCACCTTTGCCTTCAAAGAGTTGCTCCATTGGAAGCATCACTTTTTTTTCAGGACAGATTCAGGATGAGAGGCTGCACCGGCCTTGCTGAAAAGCCCATTGATCCCTCCCTCACTGGCAAGATCCTGCCCAGATCACCAAGTGCTCCCAGGATTTCTCACTTTTTTTTCGGAGGATGACAAGTTTGGCACCCAGAAAGTGTTTGTACAATGAGAAAAGACCGAACAAGGAGAGAAGTCCTAAATCTGCCCTGAGAGCAAAATAAGAAAAAGGTGTTTTCTTCAGAAACATGATAGTTTCTTATTCTAGAGACATCTCTCACCCAGACCTGAGGGCAGAATGTCTTATATTCCTGCAAGATGGATAACAGGATGATAAGCAGGGAAGGGTAGCAGACTTTGCTTAAAGCCATTAAGCCTCTCTGCAAAACAGGCTGGACTCTGCGGAGGCTGAAGGCATTCCCTGTCATTTGTATGAAAATTATATGTAGTCAGCAGCCTAATAACACTCTAGCATGTTGTAATGATTTACATAAAAAGAAGTCAAAACAAGGGAAGAGGGAGTGAGAAAGAAATGGGGTATCTCCAAAGAGAGCCCAGGGGAACTTGATGGTTCAGGTACTCAGGAAAGGAAGGGACTGGGAAAAGATGAATCTCTTGGGGTACGCTATGCTTACAGAGATTTTCTCTGTGCAGAGGGGAACATGAGGGGAACAAATGGTGAAGGGGGTGGTGGGGAAGGATGGTCCAAGCCTGGTGCTTGTCCAGGCACTGAGGCACACCACAGGTGTAGTGTTGCCATGTTGTGCTATTTTGTGTATTCTCTTGTGGGCTTGGATAGGTGAGTTAAGAGGCCGTACACCATTACCAGTGGTATGTATCCATGCCCCCCTGTTGTGTAAAGAGGAGGACAGCATTTTGTGGTCAGCTGACTGTGGAGAGGCATGAAGGAAAGTGGGAGAAAGGGCTGAAATGGGAGAAAGGGGTGATTTTTCCTCCTTATGGTGCCCTCGTGCACACAGCAGTGTTGTGGGAGGAGGGGCACCCCAACACCCTTGGGATGCTGCAGCCTCCCTAAAAGCTGTCTGAAGTGGGATGGATGCCACAGTTCACAGTCCTGCTCTTGGTCCCCTCTATGTTGCACGAGCAGGCATTATCCCAAGGCCTTTGTCTCTGGCACCACAAACCTCCGGGTGAAATCCAGCTATCTATTTCAGCCTTATCAGATGAAGCTGTGACAGATGTATTCATATCCTCTTACACTAACTTGTGTGGCAAACTGTGAGGCTTCTCCTGCCCTGATTATTCACGAGGCGATAATTCGGATACCCCACAGACACAGAGTGAGCTGCAGATCTTCTAAAAAGGCTTTTCATTTTCTCTCAGAAGCTTTTGGAAGAACCTTAGATGGATCAGAGACTTGTAATTTATTTTATGATTTATGTAAGTAATTTTGGAGCATGATGGAATAACGCGAGCGTTGGTAGGACTCTCCAAACCCCACCAGAAGCTATACCAGAAGGGGAAAGCCCTGTTTTTTCCAAGGAGCCAGTAGAAACGTGGTATTTCTCGATGTCACTGTATTTGCTAATTAGACTAGAAAGGAGAGTATGTTTAATTAATGTGATTCTTTTTAAGATCATCCACAGAATTTTTATTTGTGCTTAACTTTCTTCTTGCTATTGCTAGCTTTCTTGCTTTTATTTCAGTGATCCTTGCTGTTTCAGAAGCACTTTACCTGTCAAATCACTGAGAGCTGCTTATCCTCACAGAGCTTCTTATTTCAGGATGACCAGCAGCTAATTCTGCAAACTGGTGTGTCCTTGACTTGAAAGGCAAATACCATTTCCTGGTATCAAAACAATGGATTAGTCCCCTGAATTTTCTTCTGCATCATTAAAAAAAGAAAAAAATATTACAGCTGTCACAAGAAAAAGAATATAATTTTTACTTGCCTGTCTTCAACATTTCTCATTCCTTTGCAACTTTAACTTACTTCATCTAAAAGAAAGAGTTTTTAAGGAATTAGCAACCTCCTGCTATCCCTCCAAAGCTAGTACTGGTAATTTTTGAAAACAAACATGGATTTTTCAGCTGTGGCTTAGTCTTCCTCAATAACCATTGTGACTATTGTTTAACCTTCAAAATGCTTCTTGCATGTGCTACTCCTTCCACTCCCAAAATGAGATTAGAGCAATAATTCAGCAAAGTGTTGCAGAAACAAGATTTTTAAGCACGCAAGGTGGCCACCACAGACAATTTTAAGCATTCAGACTTTAGAATTATACTTAATTCTCATGTAAAACGCTATCAGTGAGGCTTTGAGGCAGCTGGGAAAGCAGTTATCTCTAATATGATTATTGCTGGTCAGGACTGGCACTGAACAGCCCTTGTTTTGGCTGGGGCACCAGAGAGCCATTTACACAACAGTGTTTTTCAGTCACTGCCTGTCTTGGTAAGTGGTCATTTTTGTAATGATGACCCACAGGAAGACATTTTGACACCAGTTCAGTAACTACAGCCCTCACTGACACGGTAGAAACCAGAGCTCAGTTGGCTGCTATTTGGGAGCTAGGGAGTTTGTTCTTATCCAACAGCTGAATTAAACTTCCTAGAAAGCCAGCCATGATGAAGCAGGATGGGATACAAGGGGCTTATCCCTTGACAGAGCTAACCATAAAGGCTTCTAGGGATCCCAGATGGTGCTCTTCAACAAATGAGCCTCAGAAAGCCTCAGTAAAGGAAATGGAACAGGAATGAGCCAGCGATGGGATAACTTGTCAGAGCAGTTCTGGGGCTCCAGAGAAAGCATGTGGCCAAACAGATGGTCCCAGGCAGAGTAGCTTGAGAGGCTTCCACCTCTTGGAAGTGTGAATTCTTGGCTGCATTTACTTCTCAGTGTTAGCCACCAGTTTTACAGAAGTCCTGGTTTTATTGGTCTCTGTGTGTAATGCAGTTGATCCGTAAGAATGGATTAACACTGGAAATGCAATATTTTTGGTATTATGTTTAGCCAGCTGGTTTTCACTCCCATAAACGACTGAAAGCAACAAGCCATACGGCCTCAGAGAAACTCAGGAGATGGGTCCCTCTATCTGCGTGAGCAGATGTTTTGTGGAGTTCAGTGAGGGAATTTAGAAAATTTCTCATGGCCTTATCCAGTGTTCACAGGAATATGTAGAGCACAGCATATTTGGCTTTGCCATGACTTATTTCATACAAAGAAGCATTCTGCTTCCCTTACGAGTAAAGGAGAAGTTTGAGGGCTTTTTTTCCTACCAGTTAAATGAACCTGGGAAGTACCATCATAAAAAAAATCACAAAGCACTCGAGCAGATTGTAAATACTGAGGGTTTTATTTCCACTTCACATGGTCTCCAGCAGACTCTTAAACAAGACCAGTTACAATTTAGTATGTCCAAAGATCTCCATGGTTTTCCCAAAACAAAGGAAGTTCTCAGTAAACACTGTACATAGCCAGTTGAACTGCTAACAATAATTTAAAAACTCTTTTTGTGTAGTCAATGCAAGAATACCAACGATAAAAGTACAGTACAGGTAAATTCACAACAATATTACAGTGAAACAGATTGACTCACATTTATGTGATGGTACAGTAGCAGTATGTACATGCACTAAAGTGCGAGGACCCAGAGGCATGCAAGTCAAGTATTGTAGGTGTATTTTACAGCTAACTCCATAAGACTTTCTGAGGCATTTTTTTTTAACACATTTTTTTGTGTTTACCTGTATTCCCCTCCATCTCAATTGATCACAAGTCTAGTGAACGAGCTTAATGGCTTTCTTCACTACTTAAAAGGTATCGCTTCAGACACTTGAAGCATCTTTAAGAACCTTACCTTTAAAAAACTGATAACACTGACATTAAAATAGAATAAAATTAACTTAAGACCCTAGTTTTACATGAAATTAAAAAAACCCCAACCCAAAAAAAAACCCCTAAACCAAACATAACAGTGCAAATATAACCAAAAGGCAGTCAGTATTTGGAGAGAGCGCGAGCATGTATTCAAACTCCCTTAAAACTTAATTTACATTTTATTTTAAATCTTACTTTATATCATTTTAACCTTTTTTTTTTGTTTGTTTTTGTTAATATACTGTATGTAGAAAAGATGGAGACAAAAATAGTTTTCTCAGCTATGAAAAAATTAAGTTATTACAGGCACATTAACTGTTTCATTCTAGAAACACCTCTGTTTCCCAGGTCGGACATTCAGCAGCTGTTTCTGAGAACGTTCTGTGACCTCTCCAAGGGGACCTCCCTCCTTCGTGGCAGAGACGGCTGGCGGGCGACCTGGTGGCGGCGAGTTGTGGCCCCCCCACCCCGTTCCCATGTGGAGTCAGGCCGGATCGCCTCCCTGGCTGGGGGTCTCTGCCAGAAGCTCCTTGCTTCCGCACTCCTCTGAGGAAGTCAGGTCTCCGGTGGACTGCGACTGTGAGGCAGTAGGGGAATGTGAAGCCCATCGTGACGGTGGGCGCCGGTTCGCTGGTCTCTCTGGCCGGGAGAAGCAGGGTTGGAGGGACGGGGCTAGTGCAGAACAAGGTAGTTCCTTGGCAGCCAAGAGAGCAAAACAGCGGTTAGTGACTTGCATTAGAGGCTTTCTGGATGCGCAAAGAATTAAGAAACAAAAACTTCAAACTACAGCTAAGCATCTGTCATGTGGCGGGACAAAAGCAAAGCAGCAAACGTCTGGCTGTGTGTGGGCTCCAGGAAGCTGCGTGTCCATGATTTATGGAACAGGTAAGGAGAGAATGAAAGAGGTCTGAGATGAGTTGAAGTAGCTGACAAACTTCCATTTGCTAATTCTCCTTGTGCTAGAAAGAGAAGAGCTGAAAAGCACATTTGCATGATAATTCGGGAAAATCCGCTATTCATTCACTTTACTTGAGTAAAGTACTGACCTGCCATAAAAGGGCCAATTTTGGCATTTGCAAGAGGGGTGAAAATCAACTGCTGACTCCTTTTGTCTGCTTCAGAGTTCACAGTGACATGCAGGAGACTTCTTAGCAGCAGAATAATGACTACAGGAGTAGTCATGATCTCCAGCTGGGTTAAAGATGAGGCTTACCTACAGATTTTGTCTTCTGGAATATCACTTCTTACTGCCAGCTGCTGAAGCCTGAATTACAGGATTCAGAGGTACTGGATGTTAAAGATGACATTCACAGAAATCGAAGAAAATGGAAATTTTATTACTCCACCAACTTTCTACTGTTCAGGCTTGGTTAGCTTGCCTTTGTGATTAGAAACAATTTACAGCTGTGATTTTTCACCCTGGCCCTAAGTTGGTAATGCCTCTAATATTTATGGATTTTGCTTATAGCACAGCTGGACTTTCTGCCTCACTCTGAATCCTCCTTACACCAAGGTGAGTGACTGTGGGAATAAATGTGTCTCGTAGTGCCAAAGCCAAGCTTCTGAATTTCACTGCACACTTTGTGATTTATAAAAGCAAATTAGAGGAGTTTGTCAACCAATAGCAATGTGTACACTAAGCAGCAGTCACTGGAAAGGACAGAGGAGTTCAGTAAAAGCTAGTCTCAAAGTTGGAATGCAAACTGGCAATAAATGAAGAGAGAGACCAAAAACAACACAGTGCAAAGGAAAAGCTCTGGCACAGTAAGGCACAGAGAAACCAAGGCAGCAGTAGAACAATGCAGTAGGGATACAAGGATTCAGCACAGTTTCACATGGAGAAGGAGAAACATGACTAGGGATGGAGAATATTGGAATAGGTAACATGATGTGATTAGCAGTCAACAAACAAGGTGATATGCCACTGAACCTCTCCATTGGAGTGGGAAGACCAAACACGAAGACAAAAACATGACAGAAAGATCAATTTTGAAGACACAGAGCTGAGATATGAGAAATGAAGCTGGTGAGACATGCTTTGGAGAGAGTGCATTTTCAGAGTTGGGGAAGCCTTAGTAAAGGGTCAACCTTGGTGCCTTTGGGCAACGCACAGCCAACAGAGAACTGTGCACCAGTGCTTGAGTCAGACTATGCCCACCTGCTCTCAGCACTCACAGAGAGTGAGGCTAGTGAGCGACTGCAGGAGATGGTCAGGGGGCTATGGATCCTCAGCCTGAACCACTTCCTACCTCTCTGTGTCCTCACCCCCCGCCCCATCCCTGTGCCGTAAACTTCATGACCCTTGCTAAAACAACAGTAAGGCTGAAATATAAATCGGTGCTAACAAAAAGATTGACTGTGTGTCCTTACTTCACCTTATCCCACTGTGCCCCGGGCAACATATGGTCTGTGAAAGCTGCCACTAGACTCAGATTTGTTAAGAGAAATCTATCTGCACAGCAACACTCATGGGCAGCACATCACGGAGAACTGAGGCTATGAGATTTGCGGGTTTTGTCTTAACCTCTTTCTAAACAGAGGCTTAAAATTATATCTTTATAGCACTGCTTGCTTCTGGCTGCTTTATCCTAGTTTCAGAGCAGTAAATAAGAGTTAGCATGGTGATCATGAAATTTATTTCCACTGCTGCCTCCCAGTTCAAAAGCCTCTTTCCAGCACGCCCGCAGATGTTGGTCAGCTTTCACAGAACAGCAGGGTTAAGCTCATCTTATCTGTGATGTACACATGCCCAGCACCACACAAGGCTGTGCTGGTGATGGCTCCAGGGCCAAAAGTGACTGGCAGCCTAATCTCATAACATGCTGGCTGCTGAGTCACTCACCCACACCTGCTGTGCAGAAATCCAGCCATGACAAGGAAACTGCGGAACGGTTTGTGAAAACCCTTCCTAACCTTCCAAACGTAGCTGTCATAGCCAGAAATGTTTTTAAAAAAATTATCCTGTGGGTAATTTAGTTTGGTTGTTGCTTGGGGGGGTGTGGGTGGACAGGCAGCACTTCTTAGTCTGAGCACTGAAAATGGGAAAGATTATTTCAGCTCCAGTTTCTAGCTATTTCCTAAGCCAGGCTGTCAGCCACCGTGACTATGCCTGTATTAATAAAATAAAAACAAACCAGTTTTCTCTTTTCTCTGAGGCAGAGTGGATGGTCACAGCTCATGTCTGCACAGCGCCATCCCTTCACTGCGGCAGCTGCAGCCACTGGCCAAAACTGGGCCTGGAACATCTTAATGAGCAAAAGTGACTATCAGCCACAGGCTGGTGCTGGAGCCCCCTTCCCAGCCCTCTCTACCTGCTACTGTAGCCAGGGCTGGAGAGAAGGTACCCTGGGGCAGCCAGAAGCCCTGTACAGTGCTGTGTATTTGCGGCCCCCCCCCCCCCGAAAAAAGTTTGATATAAATCAGAATCCCTTCCCAATATTTTTGCATACCTTTTTGTTGGTTTTAAATCTTGCAAATTTTAAAAAAGTCAACAAAAAACCCCAACAACACAAATTTTGACTGAAGTGTGACCTCTTCATAGCCTGTGCTTCTGCAGGACATGGCAGATGAGCTCCTATCCTGAGCCCTTCCTGACTGTTGCATAGGAAGGACCCCACAAGGATATCGGGTGTGCACTGATGCCTCTGGAGCTGTGAACATTTATTTCCCTTTGTTAACCCGCATGTTCAAAGATGACCGCTTTTGGAAAGCTCTGGAAACAAGGTAGAAAGCACTTACAGCAGTGAGGCAGGCAGGGTTAGAGTCCCCAGGGGGCAGTTAATAAGACAGTTTGGTTCTGGACAGAACAGACAGAAAAGAAAAAGAAAGCAAGTAGTTGGAAAGAACTGTTTTAATCGATTATTTTTTTAAAGTGAAGATTTCATGTCAGCAAGGAAGAAGTCTTCAGATGTTACTACTCATTCAGATCATGTTACCGCTGTTATCACAGGGAAACTAATAACCAAAAATAAAAGATAAGCCACTAGCAGAAAAAGATTTAGAAAGGAAGAAAGCAAACAAACCAATCTTTTACAATCCCAGCACAGTCTCAGAAGAGGAATAGCAATAAACAAAGCAAATATTTCTACTCAGCAGAAAGTTATCCTTTGACAACCTTGATTAGGGCTAGGGAAAAACCACATTACTATGAATGAGGAATAAAGCTGTAATTTTTTCCCTTTGTTTAATTTCAAGAGAGAATTTCTGCTTATGAAATCTTTAACAACTGAAAAAGTGACTGATATTTTGTCTTGCTCATGCTTGTGTTGCTCAGGTTTCACGACAGCCATTTGTCTCACTGTTCTTCCTTGTTTCCCTTTAACAGTGATGCTGGATGGAAGACTCAAACTAAAGCAAAAGGCCTTTATTTCTGACAACACCTTCCCTAATTTTTCACATTCCTCCTTCCATGCTGAACAGTTCAGTGGCAAACATGCAGCAATTGCTCTGCCTCAGCAAGCAGAGAATGCAGCACCTGCCCTCTCCTCTGTGGGTCTGTGTGGATGGTCCTTTCACCGTGCTGTCTCCAGAAATGAGTCTGACCCTCAGTCCAGGACTGTTGTGTGACCTCCATGATCTACATCCCAGCTAACCATAGAAGCAAAATGTTCATCCAGCTCTTGAGTTGTTACTTAGGCAATGCTAATCTGCATTTTTAATAATATAAATCCTATGATATGCAAGTAAGATATTGGTTTAGTGAATTAGCAGGATAAGACACTAGTATGCCACACTAGGTGGAATAAATTCACTTGTAGGCAGCTCTGGGCAAGTTAGAAAATACAAAGTTATTGCTACTCTGTATGCATATACACTCACATGCTGACATACTTCTGTATGTCAACACATGAACCAGATTTCATATTTGCAGCAGGAATATAAAAGGATATTATGAAACTAAGCAACTCAGAAGCTCAAATTAAAGAAAAGTCATCCAGAGGTGCTGCATGCAAGTTCAAAAGTAATTTAATATACTGTGCCACGACTGCAAAAACCAGAAGGCCAGAAGGTGGTAGGAAGGTCACTTGACTTGGCCAGAAACCAACAGGTGAGGGGGATGCAGAGCAGGGATCTACAGGAAGGTGGCAGCGTCTTGTCAGCACTTCCTCAAGAACAAGCCTGCCTCCTTCAAGATTGTCATTCGCTGAACTGCTGCGTCTGGCTTTGTACAAAATGTGCTAAGTGGAATTTGTACAAAGTGTAATTTATGTGGTAGATGTAATCCACAAATAACCCAAGGTATCTGCAGAGTATAAACTTATTTGTGGTTTTGATTTCAGCAGTGAACCCATGCTCCATTGACTACATCTTGCACAGCACCACCTCACCCTGGGAAAGCTAAGCTCATGCTGTGAATGCCCACCACCCTCCTTTTCAGTGCACAGTCCTGAGAAATGACAGGATCACCCAAAGAACGCAACCTGTGCATCTAGACAGCAGTCATAATAGCCAAGTAGGAGATGCAAGGAAAAACAAGTCTTAGCTCTGAGGCTCAGAACTCAAAAAAATAGGCAAAAGTACTGAGAATTCACAAAAAGGAGCAATTTTCTGCCAGTTTGATGGTCAATGAGTTTTTGCTAAATAGCATTGACCCAAATCTCTCTGTGCATCAAACGCAGGTACTGACGCTAGTTGCATTTTGCCAGCAGCAATTTATAATGATGCAGGATGACATCCGTTGATATATTTGAAATTTACTGAGACATTTAAAAGATACAGAAGGAAATCAAGAGTTTCCAGGGATGCCTTGAAGGCAAAGTTGAGTTGAACCTGCAAGAGTTCAACGCACTTTCTAAAAACGACCAGTAGTGTATTCTCAGTATTTCAAACTCAGGAAAAAATACAGAGATACCTAGAAAAAGTCAAATAAATGAGGCTGCTTTCCACTTTTATTCACTCTGAGGTATGTGCACAAAGACCACTTTCACTCACTAATATTTATAATGTGCATGTGGTCTCTTTTTTCCTTGATGTAAAAAGTTCCCTACCTATATCTGTTTAAGCTGCATATAGGGAATATATCCTCAGCTTTGGATCCTCTGTTAAGCAATAAAGATCACACCCTCTGAGCAGTACCTACAAAAGAAGAACCGATTGCACATTGAGAACCACCCACTAAATGCAAGGCAAACTGCAGACCAAAGGTTCCAGCGCTCAGGTCCCCACAAATCCTTCAAGCCAAATGTTGAGTTAGAACACCTTCCCTTTCGTGGCTGTCTGAGACAGGAGGGCTAGGGGTCTGCCCAGTGAAAGCAAGGTGGGATGTCTGGGGTGTGCAGGGAGCTGTTGCCTGCCAAGAAGGAGCTGCTGCCCTGCAGCCAGGGCTCACCAAAATCATCAGGATGTCAAAGGGGCAGCACAGGTCAGAGAAGAAGACAAGTGCCTGTCCCTGCCCTGGGCAGTATCACCAACCAGCAACTCACACACCATTTCACGGCTGCACCAGAAAGGCAACATGTGCTGGTAAGAGCTGGGCATAATTCAGCTTTTCCAGGCCTCCTCAGAGTTACACTCTGAAGGGCATATGGGTTCACCAGAAACAGGACATTTAGACACTGGTAACTGAAAGCTTTCATCCACCGTGACACACTCTTTTTTTTGTTGGTTGCTCTAGTGCATAACTGTACCCCAGACTGACCCCTAACATCCAGGCACACTTGCTGAGACAGATGATGACTGTTACACTAATGATGACAAAATATCAATAAGGAGCTCTTAAACACTAAGTAGATACGTGCTTAGACTAGTTGATTATATAGATATAAAAAAATTTTTGTTTTTCTTATTTTTGTAAGACAGCAACAGTTAGTACCAAACTTCATGCCATTTAATCACATTCACATACCTGAGCCATACTTAATCAGATACATTCAGAAAACGTATGCTGAAGGCCCTGAAGCTTTGGTTCAGAGACTATTTTTCACACCAACTTGTTAACACCTGTTCTTGTGTACTAGAAAGAAGCTACCTTTCCATCCAGCATAAAAGAGAAATTAACTCAAACCTAGAGTCCCTAGAGCATCTGTAACATGTGGTGTGTTTTGTGACAGAATATCCTTATCCCAGTCATTCAGAGAAGAACCATTTTTATCCTGGAAGGATAAAACTCTTCTGATGCTTTCAAGCCAAATAAGCTGCCAGGGCAGAAACTGGAACTCGCTGGTGGTACCATGACAGAACTAGGATATTTATTGTAAATACTCACTCGGACTGCAAGAGATCTCATAATGCTTTTGTTCAAAGAAGAGTGCACTTAGCTATAGGAGGAAAAACAAGCAAACTCATTACCTCTATGGACCCTGGATCTACTTTGACAATTTCTCCTGTGCTGCTGTCATTGCTAAGATTTGGTGGGCTGTGTGAAGATAGCCTTCTGTCTTCCTTTAAGGCATGCTCCAAAAGTTTCTTATTCAAGATCCTGGCAGCATTTTCTGCAAGCGTGTACCCTGGAGGAGCAGATAAGTCCTGCCTGATACTTGTCACCTCAGTCCCTTCTTCCTTTTGCATCTCTGTCCCCAAACGGAGAGGACTGGGTGATCTGCCACGGGCATTTGTACATGGCTCCTGCAACGGGCCCAGTTCCGGTCTGGGTTCTGCGGACCTGGACCGGCTGCTGGATCTGGGGCATTTTTGGAAGGTCTCATGAAAGATGGGGCTGTGGTCAATAATGTTGAACAAACTGGAGAGTCCATCGTTGATAGTGGTGTGGACAGGACTCTCCCGTGTAGTAGTTGATCTTGCCCAGGCGGACTCACTGAATCCTTTCTGAGGTGTGCCAGGCATAGTCCGGTTATTTGGCTGGTCTGATTTGGGGAGGATTTTCCTTTGCAGCTTTGGAGAGCCATATTTGGGGGAACAGCATGTGCGTTCAAACTTAGCCTGGACCTTTTCAATGACGGGGGTCACTTGCCTGCTTCTTAGGCTTCTGGATGGTGAGGAAACAGGCGTGGACCCCCCCTTTGGTGTCAGACACTTGTGTGGGCTGCTGGTGATACTGCGCAGGGTTTCTGTTTGCAAGCCAACGCTGATGGTCTGGGTGGTCTGTGTCCCTGTCGTCCTCATACCATTGGTTTGACACGCAGTGTCCTTAAACTGAGGCTCTGTGGAGTTGGAGCGTATTGCGTTTCGGACAGAGAAAGCGACCTCCTTCATGTCATCACTCATGTTTTTGGACATCTCCAAGCTGTGCAAGGGTGAGGCAAAGCCCACAGTAGTGCAAATAGGACGTTCAATGGGATGAAGGCCATTCTCCAGAAAATCTTTATGATGTTTGGCCAGGTCACAAGACCATCTTCCAAACATATCTGAGGAAGAACCTTTTGTCTCGGCAACGTTCCCCATAGCTTTGGTCACAGAAAACAGAAAGTCTGGCTCAACCTGATTTTTCCCTTCGCTGCCAGCTATCACTGAGTTATCAAACCTACGGACAACTGGTGGGCTGTGAAACACCCGAACTCCCATTTTTTCAGTTACTCCGTGACTCCTCGTTGTCTGCTTTTGGCAGTGCTCTGGGCTAGTCATGGTGTTAGTTGTCATAGTGACACTGGTGGTGAGGTACCATGATGATGCCTGGAATGGATCTGAAGCAGGATCATTCCCTACTTTCCCAACTTCTGTCCTTTCTGCCCAGCCTTCAGTAGGCTTCTCAGTGGCCCCACCATGGCTCCTAGTGCTATTGTAATCCCAGTTTTTGTTGAACTCCTCGATGTATTTCAGATCATCAGGAGACAGGGGAGGGGTTATATCATCTTTGCTGCTGGATGAAGGCAGGTTTTTTTCTGGTAGAAATGGAGAAATATCCATCAGGCGTTGAAATTCTGACATGGAAGAAACGGACATTGCCCTGGAGAGGGGAACACAAGAGAGTCACTCATAGGCTTGGAAATTATCACAGCATAACTTATTTTCACCAGCAAATTAACTCTGGAAACCCAACTTTCACTATCTGCTTACATATAAACACACTTCAATCATAGAATCATAGACTATCCTGACTTGGAAGGGACCCACAAGGAACATCAAAGTCCAACTCCTGTCCTCGCACAGGATAACCCCAAGAATCACACCATGTGTATAAGAGCACTGACCAAACACTTCTTGAAATCTGGCAGCCTTGGTACCATGACCACTTCCCAGGGGAGCCAGTTCCAGTGCCCAGTCACCCCCCAGGGTGAAAAAGCTTTTCCTAATTTTCCTTCCTTTGCCCTTTTATTAAAGTCCCCTTTTATTACCTTTAAAATAGCTGTGAATGCAAACATTCCTGATGCATCAGTAAAGGTACCAAATGGTTTATTAATGGTTCTTAATTTACTTTCTCATGTACTACTGCTTGGCAAATGTCTGAAATATGGAACAGGAGGATGCATTTCAGAATTATACCATTCACAGAAAATGAATATTTGTGACAATATGGGGCAGGCTTTTCAAACAAGTGTGGAGTATTTCTGACTTGCTGGGAAATTAGCAAATCCACTCCCACTCCTGAGACTGCCCAGGCTGCACAGCTGGTGTCTAGTGATGTGGGACCTCCAGCTGAGATGCTGTTGCATCGAACTGGCTTGGTGAATTGAGCTTGTGCTGAAATTCAGCCCGAGGGAATCTCCGAGTGATACTGCTGAATTCTTGGCTTTCCCACATTTCACTCATTTGTACAAATCACGGACATTCAGCTGAGTTGCCCTACTGCTTTGTTTAAAAAAAAAAAAAAGTCACACAAAAAAACCCCTTTCTGAATGAGACTACATAAAAATGCAAATAAGTGTAGTTATCAGAATTAGCTCAGTGAGGTAACTTGAGCTGTGTGAGAATTCATCAGGTAGTGGTTTTCATGTATCAGTGATCTGGAGGTCAAAGTAAATTCACAATGGGAGTTTTTAATCAAGATCTCTAGCTGCACTTGGGGTGTGTTTCTGTTAGGCAGTCAGGTGAGTACAGTTTTTAAGTGGATCTCCTAGTCAGATCCTCTGGTTTGCATAGGTGGCAATCTCAGAGAGCATGGGCTGGGTTTCAGTGTCTACAGTTCTGCACTACTCACTAAGGTAGGCGTAGCCTTCCCTGTAAGCTGCAGCTTCGTGCACTTTCCTACAGTTTGATCTTTGTGCACCACAGCTGAATACGGCCCATGTTAATCAGAGTAGAACAGAAGTATACTGAGATAAATTAATCCCTGGGTAAATCCATTAATCTGGCTAGCAGGTCACTTAGGAGGTGGCACAGCTATGCCCCAGCTCTGTGGTTTAGGTGCAGGGAGCTATGGTTCTGGCACTTGAGTATTTGCCGGGTTTTATCCCTGTAAGTTTTACTCACCTTTGAAGATTTCCTTTATGTGTTTCTTCCTCCTGTTTAAAAGCAGAAACAAACAGAATAAGTTATTTCTAAACCATTAATTTATGGGTATTTTGATATTCACTTCCCATTTGTTGCACCAGGTATGTTTGTCTCTAAAAAGTGAAAATACTGGCAGTGAAAATATTCTTCACTTTATACATAGGCAGTAGAATGGGCAATCCCATCGGGATAACACACTTCACAGGTAAAGCCTGTATGCCAAATCTACAACAGCCTTGAACTTTTATATGCCCATGCAATCATAAATGGAGGTAGGCTGCAAACGGCTTTTTTCCACAATGTAGTGTTTTGGATCATGTATTTGTGAGTGAAATTGTTCTGTGAAGGCAAACTATATTATACCAGAGACCTAGCTGTGCTACCGTAAGAGAGAAACTGAGGTGCTTTGACATATTATTTTACTATATGTTTCTCTTAGAACCAACAAGTGGCACCAGTCGAAACTCCTTAAACTCGTCATATTAAATGTGTGGGAAGACCATTGCTTCTTTCATAGGGGGAATACCTACAGCTTGCTAATGGCATGAAGATGTATTTATGGCAGTTATTTCCCTGTGACAATTCCCATAATGAGTTGGGGTTTTAAATAAATACTTCTGAAGCAATTGCTTTACAGTGATTTTAAGTGTTTGCTTATATTTCTATTAAACTATAGGGATTACAAAATAAGATAAGGATAAAAAGAGTATTAATACCTCTTACTTTTATATGACCTCATGAAAGCAAGAACATTACCAGCACAGAAGTGCATTTCAAATTGGGACTATTCAAAAACAGCACTGCTTAACTCAGCAAATACCTTCCGGTATTTATCCAGAGTCAGGGAAAAAAATAGTAGTAAACTGATCCTCCTTGCATTCAATGTGGTATAAGTCTGGAATAACGTTGGTGACTTCACTGGAGTTACTGCACAGTTATCTGATCTAAGTAAATGCATAATCATGGTGAAGGCTGGATTGAATTCTACTGCAGTTAGTACCAAAGAGAAAATATAGTGGAAAGGTAGAGTTAGCAGGCTGCAGTTGTCTCTGTGCATCCTCAGTTAAGCTATTCATTACACTCCAATCAGTCTCACTTGAGCAAACCCTCTGAGGGAAAATTACTTTGCCCAGGTTCCCCTAAAACATGCTTTGAAGGAAAGAAGCTATGCAAATATCACCAAAGACCAAATTTTGTTCACCCACATTTTTGTTTATGGCAGTAATGTCTGAAAAACACAAAATGGAAGAGAGAGCTCCCTTGTCTAAATATCAGACTGAATCTGAAGGACAGGAAACAGCAATCAAAATTAAACACAAAACTTAGTTCCCTGACACTGGTACGGACATTTTTCACTGAGCACTTGGACATGCATGAAATAAAACCTAAGAAATAATAAATAGGGGATCCCACACCACCAGTCATACAGTTACGGCACTGAGGGAAGAAAATTTGAAAAAGATAGGTACCTACAGCTACTTAAAATGTAAGAAGGGCAGTCATATTTCTTGCCTCTCTCAGTATTTTTTGGTTTGCTTCCTCTCAAAAAACTTGATTTTGCAATCCTTTAGCTTTGTACCAGCATATGGAGACAGGAACCCTGGGTTTCATTAAGCAACAATGTAAACAGAACTCTGAAGACCTCCAAGTGGTGAAAATAAGCCTTCCGCAGTGCAGATTTTTGCAGGACGCAGACTGCATTCACCATGTCCCAGTAGCATCTTATAGTGCTGTGTAGCTTTCTGGTATGATTTCAGGGTAGGTACTCTTCTGATGAATAATTCTTTTTTTTAACATCTCATTTCATTCATGCTAATCTCTTTGGAAGGCAATCACAGCAGAACAACCAGAAGTGCCTCTCTACAGCACTTACTGCTTTATTAACAAAATAAAAGCCTGTGTTTCTCCATAAATACGTATCTACTTACAACTGGAAATGATTTAAGACCTTCTAAACCAATATGTTGTGTCAAATATGGTTATCACACATACTATGACAATGAAGTAATCTTGGGACCTTTAGGCTGGCTCCCACTTTCTCAGGTGATTGACATTGGTGTAACTGGCTCATAACAAGGAATGAAAACTTGTCCCTACTAAATCCACTACTGGGTAACTGTAAGCAGCGCCTGTGACACAATATCTCATTTCCTACAGCAGGGAGGCTGTACCAATTTTGACACAAGAGATAACACGCCAGCAAGATAAAATGTAGAGGAGCGCATACTTCCGTTAATCCAGTCAAGAATTTCTCCCGCTCCAGCTGCCGAGGCCGATGCTCATCAGATTCATCGGGGGAATCAAGAGACAGAGATTCCAGAAAGAGGTTTTCCGTGCCACTGCACCGATCACTCTCCTTCAGCTTAGACAGCGACCGATCATCAAACTGGATGGTGTCTGAGTCGGAGTAGGATCTGGATCCCATTGGACGAGGCACGTGAAGGTTCCCCTGGGTCGTAAACGGACGACGGCTACTGTCGTTCTGCTCACACAGCAAACCACCTCCTCTTCGTGGGCTCACTTCTTTCTGAAGCTGGAGACAAGGCAAATTAAAAGGAGCAGCAATTACTTCTGTAGTGTATGGCGTTTGGCAGAACTCATCCTTCCCCAGGACCAAGGGACCCATGCCCTGGGGAGGCACCTGGAGATTGCTGCCTGGCTCCAGGAGTGCACCTCTGAGGGACACAGGCCTTGTTCGACTGGTCCTTCCACAAAGGGAGTTGTCTCTAGAACTTTGATGCTATTACTCATGGGACTCTGAGTGACTAGATGTGTGTATGTATAGTTTTGGTTATTTACATGTATGTGTATACATATATACACAGTTTGTATATATACACAAAATAATGCATCTGTCTGTAATTTGATTTTTAAGGAAACAAATCAACACAGACTGTTATTTAAAAGCAATCCTGAAAAGCAATACAAGCAGAGGCTCAAGGAAGGGTGAGTGACTTGGAGTCTCATCAAAACAAACACTTTTTTTTTTCTGGTCAGCAGTATAAAGGTTGGGCTTTTGTGTACATCATTTGTTTCCACAGGTGAATATTATGCTTAATAAAAAACAATAGTTTTGTTTTATAAATGGTCTAGCCTTAATGCATGGCTAGAAAGTTGACTATTTGTACAGAACAGCATTGTCAAAGGGATTAATTGTGCATGCAAAACATGTTCGAAGAAAATGCATATTTATAGAAGGACCATCAAGGCTATTAACTCTACATTTTGCAAAAGCTGAGTGAAGAGAGGATGAACCATCAGTGAAACTGCCAATATTAAAATTAGATTATCAACTTCTGATTTTTCTAAATTAGATGATCAACTTCACTTTTAATTGTAAATACAAAGGATGGCTGAAATAAGTGTTATTTTCAATCATGATGAATGACAGCAGGAATCTGACAAGAACTCTGATGTTTTGCTAGAGCAGCATGCTACGATTAGTGACAACAACCTGAAAATGCAAGTCATTCCCTAGAAGCCTGGAGATTGAGAACCTACAAAACATATTAAGCTTGTTACACATTTGGAAAAATAAACAGACATTGAACTGCCTAATTTAGATCAAACTATTTTAGGTCCCAAATGATTACATTTGCACTAGAGCTGAGAACAGTGAGATTCTTTCTTGATTCAGGTCTACAAAAACAGGAATGTATCTTCAGTGTTTTGCTCACGATATATTAAATCTGAAACAGTTTTATTAAAAGGAACTAATTCCGGGTGTCCTATAGAGGCAGGGTCTGGAAGGTATATCTCAAGAGATCCTGGAGTCCGTTCTCCAGTAAATGGGCAAGATCCAAAGCAAGGAGAAATGGTAATTACATGCTTTCTGTATAAATAGCTCAAATTGCAAGCCCTTCAGATTTTTGGAGATCCTGTAAGAATAATGATCTGGAAACCTTTATGAGAAAACAGTACAGATGCTGTCTCACTGTCTGAATATCAGACAGCTGACAGAAGAATTAAAGTGAGAAATACTGCCCTAACTTTTCAAGAGAGACTAATGATTTTGAGTCCCCGTGTGTTTATACTTTAAACACAGTTTCATGAAGGTAATCTTGTGGGTTTAAGTATTTGTCGATGTACTCTGTGCACAATTAGCTTTAGGAGCACGGGGAAGAGATATTCTCTAAGGGAAAACAAAGTGACAGAGGACTTAAAAGGAAAAAACAACAACTTTGAGCTCTGAAAAAAGTAGGTCATCATGTTTTTTATATGTGAGCAGTATTCCCACAACCATTCAGAGTAAAGTATTTTATATATTTTATACATTGGTGTGAGCTTCCCCCTTATCATACATGTATTATTCAGGAGCTGTGTGAAAGCAGACAGGCACAGAGCATTAGTATGAAATTTGGCAAGCACACTTCTGCTATCTCTTAGACTCTGTTTTTCAAACATACAAAGTGGTGTAGTCTCCCCATCCTCTACGTATTGCCATACATGGAATACACAGAGAAAAACCCTGGGGAGAAGGACTTCAAAGATATACTAATTGTTTCCATATAAAGCAGGGCATGACTGCAATCTGAGAGGATATTCAGCTAAAAGCCTGCAAATATTTGGAAGCTTCCTGTCACACAGGGAAATGTTTGATTATAAGCAAAGATGGAGTTATGAAGTTTTGTAGGCAGGTAGCCAAGATTTCAAATGTTATTTCTGATCATCTAGTCCTCTGAAATTAGCTTGATATAATATTTTTTTATTTCCCTTATTCATTAGTAATTCTGTGTACAACTCTGTTGCACAGTAAATATGTAGTTAAAGCCTGGAGGTTTCAGAATAGTAACAAAGAAATCAGTTCCAGGACTAGTTAAGAGCTATTTTGTAGGCTATCCCAAGATGACACTGAGAGGTTATGTCAGCTTTTAAGAGAATTAAAGGCTAGGTAACATTAACAGGGATTTCTCTGTGGTTTCCTTCAACGTGCCCCATTACCAGGAATAGAAATAGCAGTCTTTAACCAGGTTAAGTCCCTCAAGCTATTGAGGATGCACCAAAGAGATAATATTGAAAAAATACAATTTATAAGGACGGGAACATAAACCAAAGAGGTACCAGTGACTCTCCAAAGAAAAGTTTCTGTCTACATCCTTAGTATATTGGAAAATTATCTGAGGTTTACTTAATTCCCATTGTGCAAGAAGAATCTATAGCCATAGCTCAAATCCAAGGTTCAGTCTTGCACACATAATATTCGCACCTGGTGTCTTTTCTTTAACTTCTTTTTGCAGCCCCAACATGTGAACGTAAGACACAGACAATGAAATCTTTTCAAAAACTGATTATGAAGTTACACAGGGTTTTCATCAATTTAAGCTGTGAAGCTACTCTGTGCTTCCCTCAAGTGTAATGCTCCCTAGAGAGCATGCAGGAATCTAGTGTGGTTCCATTTCTGATGTCCTAAGGACAGGAAGCATTCAGTTCATTGAGGACCCACAATTTCAGTTGTTTTTATTACTTCTGCTGGAACGTGTGACTCAGAGCTGAACAATGTTCAGGCAAAAACTGTGTGTTAACTCTCCCTCACTAAACTCTTTATTTTTTGTGTGGCTTTCAGGTAGATAATAAATTCATTAAGTATAATTTGTCTCTACTGCTAAGTAGATGAAAGTATGGATAGGCATGAAAAACAAGGGGATATGTAAGCACTTCTCAGATTTGCAAATGATAGCAGTGTGTGCACAAAATTAATGTGACCAAGACTCTTCTGAATATTTAAAATTGATAACTGTGTTATCAGTCAGGGCTCTTCATGTTAACTCCTGTGTTCCTTTGCTGGAGAAAAAGAATTCTGCTGAGACTGAACAGATGAAGCAGCTGCATCTTTGGTGACTAATTCACAGATGAACAGGCTCTTTTGGCAGGGAGCTGTATACCAAATCTTGAATAACTCTGCCTATGGGTTTAGTGTTTTAGCACAAAGAGATGCACAAAAGCTTTCAAACAGAATGTGACCATGACTGTCCAGGGTAATTGAAATGAGGCAGGAAATGGCCTTTAACCCGGAGTTGATTTCTCATAAGCGGTCTTTTATAGGGATTATGAGCATTTTCCTTTTACTCCCTTGTGCATGTAAATAGTTTTGTAGCATGAGAAACACTGATGTAGCCAAGGAAC
Organism: Myiotriccus ornatus; assembly: GCA_036023395.1. NCBI lineage: Eukaryota > Metazoa > Chordata > Aves > Passeriformes > Tyrannidae > Myiotriccus > Myiotriccus ornatus. The sequence continues at coordinate 100,575,284 of JAYRBT010000082.1, forward strand.
TCTTAACTGTTCATGTGCTGCTTCTTAATGCAGCCTCTTGACCTTGGCTTGAGTGCAATAATGTTGCAATGCCTCATGCTTTCAGACAGCCACTGCTCACCAAAGATGATTCCTTACCTGCTCAATCCGCCTGAGCAGCTCCTTCTTTTGACGCTCCCATTCTCGCCGGTCTCTATCAAGCCTGTCCAAGAGCTCCACTTTTTCCCGATTCCAGTTCTTCTCACTGTGCTGGATTTGCCAGCGAAGGTCCATCACCACACTGTGACTGTCAGCCAAAAGCTTCTTGTGCTCTTCTCTTTCCCTTTTAAAAGCTCCCTTTGCATCAGAAGCGAGGCCTATTTCTCCGGAGGTGTTCTCGCTCTTCCCTTCCAGCTGGTATTAAAGTCAAATGTTAGTAGGTTGTTAAACTTTCTTTGGTAAAAGCCTATGTCTGACAATGGATTTCAGTTAGAGACCTAGCTCCACAAAGGAAATGGCAGAATTATGTCAATTCTTGGATCTTACTATCTCGGTAAATGATCAGATATGTTCAATGTGAAAAAAGTTTAAAAATCAAGACAGTGAAAACTACAGGGAATAATTTCTTAAGCTCTACCAGGTCATGTTATTAAGGCATCATTTGTGATCTTTCTGACGGGAATATGGGTACCACTGAAGAGACTTCTCCCGGAACAACCCTCAGTAATGGTCTTATTGTACAGCTCCTCCCACCTTCCAGCAAAAGAGGGTGTTAGCAGCAGAAGGAGACGTACAAAGAACATCCCCCCATCTCTTCAGGTTATGGTGCCTGGACTGATTTCAAGGGCCACCTGATGCCACCTTTCCCTACCTTCTTCAACTTCATGCTCAAGGGTCAGCTCAATCAGAACAGAAGAGCTGGCCCAAGGTAATAAATCCATAGGAAAACAGGCTCGATGGGGTGTCAGAAGGTCTCTAGTCCAACCCTCTGCTTCCAGCAGAGTAAGTTCTGAGGTCAGACCAGGTTGTGCAGGACTTTGTTCAGTTGGATCCTGACAAGCCTCCAAGGATAGAGGTTGCACAACCTCTCAGGTCAACCTGGGCCAGTGCTGGACTGTTGTCAGGGGGAAAAAAGTGCTCAATGGTTTTGTATAAGTTCAAGTAAGTGAAGAATTTATCTCTGGAGCCAGACCTCTTGTTGCCAACTCAGTAGATGTGTGAGTGACTCAGAATGGGATGCATCTCCATCCCCTGGCTCTGCAGTGGAGTGAAAAAAAGCGAAAAAGAACTGGAGTGAAAAGAAGCGAAAATTCATTTCCGTCCCTGAAGTTAAAGTTGTCCTCAAAAAGGTGAGGCAGCAGGTTTGGTGGGAAACATATTCCTTTAGCAAGAGAGAAGACAACACCTTCACCTTTCCCTACGTGAAAAATAAGCTCAAACTTTCTGAGCAAAGGGAAGTTCAGATTGGATTCAGGAGTGATGCTTACTAGTTTCTGGAACAGCCTCCCCCAAAAAATGACCAAGAGGTCATTGCTTGAGTCATTTAAAATTGTACTGAGCTGTAGAGAACATCCTGTTATAGCCACTTGCAATGACAGGGAAATCTTAAAACACCTGCATTCTCTACCATTAATTTCCAAAGCCCAGTTGTTTTCAACCAACCAAAAAAAAAAAAAAAAAAAAGTAAAAGTCAGTTCTAAAGGAGCAGCATCCTATTTTTCCTATTTTAACAAGGTTGACATGACACTATCTTTGTCACATTTTCCTATTTCTGCTGTGCAAATTTGTGGCACCCACAGCGATGTGTGAGAGGCTGTCCTCCTGCACACAACTGCTTGGCTTGATGACAAACTGGAGGTGCTGGGGGGCAAAAACACAGAATGTTGCAGGAGAGGCAGCTGTGTTCAGAAGACCCATGATGGGAGACACCATCGTGGCAATTGTGGCTCACTCACTGCTATCTTCAGGTAATGGTCTGTTGCCCCTTGCTACATCTTTCCTCTGCCTATTCACAAGCTCTCAACTCCATTTCAAGGTGCTGCAAGAGCCAAAGTTGGTGCTGGAGCCAGGATCAGCAATGTTCCCATCAATTCTTTTGAGTGCTTGTTTTAATTTTACTGTTCTGTATGCCCCACCCCTTGTTGCTCTTGCAAGTTCCTGCTGGGTTTACTATTTTTTACTGTGACAGTAAATAATCATGAATTTCAGGAGTGTAGAGCCTGAGATCTGTGAGCAGATCAGTGCAGAGCTGAGATCAGTGAAAATAATAAGGGACTAATGAAGTGAACTCTATGCAGTTTCCTTACACCCAAGCCTGACAGAGAGCTGTTTAGGACCTGTCCTTCGTGATACATGTAAATCATATTTCAGGGACCTTTAATGCCCTTGCAGACTTTTCAGCTTGCAATAGGAGCTCTTAAAGGAGGTTGCTGGAGTGTCTGGGGTAAATCCAACTAGCCTGGACTGCAAACTCAACCTTACCACTCTGCTACCCCCTGGAGAATGCTGCCACGTGCAGTAGTAGCTCTGGCTAGCGTGCTAAGTAGTGAAGACGCACCAATGCCTGTGATAAATTCTTTAGCTGGTAGGAAACATGAAAATGTTAAAGGCAGCCTATGAGGCAAACAAATGCTCAGTTGCAATAAATACAGTTTGTATGATTGTTCTATAAAGCAAAATGCTTTTCGTTTTTTTTAAGCTGAAAAAAACCAGCAAAATGTTTGACCTCAACAAGACTCACTCTCTCTCCACTTACATCACTGCCCCTGGGCAAATTCTTAGCCTTTCAGTCAGCAAACAAAACTGGCAGTGGTGCTGCAAAAGGCAGGAAAACTGAGAGAGGCAGTGGGAAGTAAGAACAGAATAGTGATATCCCAAGAATGTATGGCTGCCCTTAGAGGGCCATGCCCAAGCTGCCAAAATACAGTAAGTCATCCTGTGCTGAACCACAGGCTCACCCACACCAGAGCCCTGTATTGTGCCCCATTTAAGAAGTCTGCAAGTATAAAGATGATTACAAAACCAAGACAAGTATACAGTGATACACCTTCAGATTAATTTCCTGGTGTTCAGTGATTTGGGACCTAAAACTCTCTCCAGTCAGAAGCGGTGTCTTTAAACTCAGGAGGCAGTTCCTGGTGTCTATGGAAAGCAGAACCATGCATCTGGCAAGGAGAGAGTACTTCTGCCTGTTTTGACAAACAGCTGAAATCACGGAGGAAAGGTCATTTGGTGGTTCCTTAGCATGGAAGTTTAGATGTGACTTTCCTAAACCTGCCAAGGGTGGCCAGATGCCTCTCCATGTGTACCACAGCTTATATTCCCCACCAAGCATCCTGAAGCTGGACGAGTCTTCCCAACTTTTCTCAGGTTCCAGTTCCCAGAATATGGGGATTTTTCACTTGCTCAGCTGGAGGCTGAGGATTACTGTGACTCTTTACTGCCTCAGTATTATCACAATTCCATATTTTGGGAGAAATCTAATTAATTTCTTGTCTTAAAAACAATGCCTGTGGATCCTTCTGCCAAATAAGATGTACATGCATTTCTGACAGATAAGATTTTATTTTTAATGATCTTTGCAGTGCTAAAGCACCGAAGCAGCAGGCAACAGTATGCTGTCACCTCTGATATGCAGTGCTTTTATATCAAAAGTGTTTTCTTTCCTGTTTTTCTTTCTTTCCTATACAGAGAGTTGAGGCATGAAAAAGCAAAACCATTGCCAGTGACTATTAACTAGGAGTTGACTCTCTTGAAGAAAAGGCTCTTGTTAATTGACCTAATGCTTCATATAAGAGGTGGAAAACAGCCACAGTGAAGACAACAGTGGAGACTAGACAGGCCTTGATCCTCTGTGGGCTTGTCAGGATGTTGACAGCTCTATACGAAACCTATAGCAGGAGGTGGGTTCATCACCACCAATCAACCCAACAAAATGGCATCATGAGAAGTCTTCCTACACACACAAACCTGACAGACTTGACTATTATTTGGTTAAAGCTGTGCTATCTTTTTGCTACTGCATTAGACTTGCTTTTACCATGAAATAGAAATTGTGAGGAATTGGCTAAGGAAGACCATTTCATGTCTGAAATACTGACGAGTTTCATTCTTTTCATTTGCTTGGAATAATGTAAAAAATGACACCCATAGCTCAGTAATTACCATATGTCATATATTATTACTAGGGGAGCAGTAGAGGTAGCAAAGAGCCCGGTAAAACCCCCAGAAGGAAGGGTTCAAATCTTTCTTCTCCCTGAGCTGTCCTGATGCCAAAAACCATCCAAAGCAGCAGCCTGAAGGTTCATCGCCCATGCAAAGGCAAAGCACACAAGCTCTAAATTGGCAGTTCATGGTCAGACTTCCCCTAAGTTTTGTTCTTTGTTGCCATCTTGAGCTTAAGGTAAATCTATCACCAAGATATTTTGGGAGGAACAAAAATGGGAACTGATTTTGTTTCCTTTCTCAAGTGATGTGTTGTTTGGAAATCAGTGTGCACTAAGAAGCAGCAGAACCAAGCATCTGAATCTGTTGAGAGGAGACTGCTAAAAATGAAAGCTTCTTCCTTCATTCCGGGAAAGCAGCCCACAGTACCTGGGCAGGAAAAGCAGCACTCACATCTCAGCTCTGTGCGTCATAGTGAGCCTCTAACTTTCAGTAAATCCTTCTAAATGTACCACCCTCCCAACAGTGAATATTTTTATTATATTTTCCTTCTGCTGAGAAGCTCTACAATTTTTCCCAAGATCTGAATGTACTAGTTCTCCCACCCCTCTCCTCTTCAATGTGGAAAATAAGAGCTTTTATGCCATCAGCTTTGGAAATTAATTCTTGTGGGTTTTTTGCTGATTTGCTTTCATGCTGCTTCAGAAACAGTACATCTTCTGTGTACTGCCGTACATGACTCTGAAGCACCTGGCACCAGGTTTCATACAAACAGTTCTAACAGTATCCCAGTGGCAAGTAGGTAGAGCTGTCTCTAGCTTTGGGGTACCATCTTTAACCAGTAGCTTTGAATAGCTGGTTGAATATTAATATATTGATCTATCACTTCAGTATTATTAAATCACTCTTTTCTTTCCTATGCATTAAATATCGCAGCTGTTATGTGCCAAGACACATTGACAAGGTAATTGTTAGCATGCTAACATCAAGACATTTTTCTCTTCAATAGATACAGGCCTCTCTGCATGTCTCATTACCACGACTGGTACATTACCAGCCAACTCTTCTGAGAAAATACAGCAAGAGATTCAGTTTCTTTGTCCTCAGTAACATTACACAGTACCCACTACATGGGCACTTGTACTGGGACAGCTGGAAATCCAAGAGGCAACTCAAGAGGCAAAGGTTTTCTCAGGCTTCTGGAGCAGGGAGCTTTCAGTCACCAGGGTAAAATGCATAAATATAGTCCCTTTCCTGTCTGTCACAGATTTCCTTAATCATTAGGCACCTCAGCCATTCTTTACAGGTGTGGGGCATGGGGGATGTTACCTCTTCGAGTCGACACTTCAGTTCAGTCATTTCCACCTCCCAGGCTGCCTTGTGCAGGGCGTACTGCTGCTGGAGACCCTGGCGCTCGCGCTCCTCGTCCCGCAGCTCCGAGCGGAAGTCATCCAGCAAACCCTTCAGCGCGTTCAGGAGCTTCCGATTTTCACTCGCCTGCCACAACAAAGCAAACAACATGCTGTCATTGGATGGCTTTAATCTCCAGTTTCATTTTTAGGAGGAAAAATGAATGTGTGTCCACCGCATAGAAGAGAAGGTGCCTGGGTTAACTTTTGCGTGAGAAAACTAAGAATAGCAACGCCTTCTCTGTCTCCAAGCAGCTCAGGGAAGTGGTTGAGGCACCATTCCTGAAGGTATTTAAAAGATGTGTGGGTGTGACACTTTGGGACATGGTTTAGTGGGCAGTGTTGGGTTTAGGGTTGGACTCCATGATATTAAGGGTCTTTTCCAACCTAAATGGTTCTATGATTCTTTGATTCTGTGATTCTAGTTTTTGTTAGCCCTGGTCCTGATGCTTCATGAAAGTCAAAGATACTTCAGTCACCCTGAAAAAAGCACTAAGCATCTTTCTGGACCGAGGACATCTATAATAACTTCTTTTTTAATACTTTAAATGAAAGCTAGAGTGTCATTCCTGAGGGTTTTTGGGTAGCTAGATGTCTCATACATGCGGTCATTGCTCAGTATCGAATCCCAAATATTTGCAAACTACACATAAAGAAAAGGCATTAATTTTCAGTGCTTCTGTATTATCAGATAAAATTCTTTTGAGAAATAGAATGAAGTTTTGAGCTGAGTATCTCTGCTAAGGTGTTTCATTAGTCTGCACTTCATATTTCTGTTCCACCCCAGGGAGTTGCACCCAGGTTAGCTTTGCAGTAGCACCCTTTTTGGTACCAAAGGCACAAATGCCAGGAAGGCCACTTTTCCTTTTGTAGATGGGATCAAAGAACAAACTCCACTCCGTGTCTTGTTGAGAGTTTCATGGTCAGAATGAAAATGTTGTCTGTGCTCTTGTGCTAGCCAGACGCCAAGAATGGAGTTAAATTAGAAATCTAGCCCAATGGTGACATCATGTATACTTATTCAAATCTCTTCTTTTTCTTAGTTTTGGCATTTGCTTTCTGCACATTCTATGAAGACTTGCAAAACCTGCCATTTTTATGTTAAATATCAAAAAACATTTTCTGCATCTTCATTCTAGATGAGTAAAAGAAAAGGTTTCCCACCGCTTCTTGCAGTCATTGAATCAGAAAACAAAAATATATAACATGATTTAATTACCCAAAATTCAAATCAAATATTCCCAAAGAGCTTCTCAAAAACCAGAGGAGTAGTCACAGATTGTATCTGAGAAGTTATTCCAAATAGAAAACACTTTCAAGAAAATTATATATGATTAGCAGACACAGCATGAGCAGGAAAGTGGGAAAGCTTACTCAACAAATTCAGCATTTAATCACCTGATTCTCATAAATCAGTTAACTTCCCTGGGAGGGTTAAACTCAAATTAGTTGTCTCGATTCTTGCATGATAGTCCAATTGATTTTATTTTTTATTTGTTTTCCCAAGTAAAGGCTTCCTGCAATTCCTCTTATCTGGTGTTTCACAAAGTAACTACATGGGGAACTTCTTTGAAGACAAGTCAAGTAAACAGACGTATGCAAGATCTAAAGAATTTTCTTGTGCTTTTTCCAATGACAGTACTTACAAAATTTTAGGTAGGCAACTAAGATGATTTCATATGCTCATCAGATTTTTGGCATCACTGAGCCCACCTCACCCACTTTTGTAATCACTAATCATACATACCACAGTGTCTTTTTCTTTATAAAATAAACAAATGTGGTCTACTTTTTCCAATGTGTTTGATGCATCAGCAAAAATATGCTAGACGCATGGAAATTACTGCAGGTGCTCATTGACTGATCTATAATCTGTTTGGGCTAATGAAATGTGATGGTGTACAACACGGGGTTTTGTAAGAAACGCACCCACAGAAGCAGAATTGATTCCATTAACATTTAATGCCAATTAGCAGTTTCCTACTATACAGCAGCGGTATCCATCATGCATATAAGATCACCTACTATTCAATATGCAATGAGATATTATGTTTCCATCATGAATCATGAATTTTTGTTCTAATACCTAATTAAAGCTAAATTCTCCAAACATCTCAAGCCCCTTGTATAATAATCAGAGTAAGAACTCCTTTGAAGATTTGCCCTTAGTGTCACAACAGGAGCTGCTGGGTATTGAACACATCAAAATCTGATCTCATCCTCTTTGAAAACCCTGACCCCAAATGTTTTGTGAAGAATTTTCATCCAAGAGCCATGTTCTCTGTTTTCCTGTTGTGCTGCATAAACCTTTCTCTGGAAAAACAGTCTAAAGTCTCCACGAGGGAAACGAGGCAGAAGAAAAATAAAACCAAATGATACTAAAGCAAGCTACATCTCTCATTCCTTTTCACACATTCGGTAATTTTAGAGTCCTATAAAATTTGCTTTAAAAAGAAAGGAGTACTGGACTAGTACATAAAGGAACCAAATGAGCCTCACTGCAGGTTTGTAGCCTACTGGGATGAGGGCATGTCTTATTTCTAGAGGCATTACATCAATGTCACTGTTATGAGACAAGTACCCCAGGTGCTCCCAGGCTTGCTGGGATTTTAAGTACCTTGCCAATACAAATCCAATTTTGGTTACATACTTTTTATTCCTGTGGAGAAGTCTCTTTTGCACAACTTTGTATTTACAGTCTGAAGTTGGACAGGCCTGTGAGATTTTTTTTTTCTGTTTTGCCAAACTGGAGTGGTTTCAGAGAATAGACAAAATACTTTTAAGAGAATATGCTCTAAAATACAAGATTAACATCTACACATGCTTTAGATTTCTGTTGGTAAAACTGCCAAACAGCTTCTGCATAAGTCCTGTAAATACACAACAAATAATGTTATAGTCTTCCCCTTCCTTTCAGGCATGTTGTACAGCAGAAGAAATTTGGCCTTTCTGTGATTCCCTGGACAGTCTCCCATGCAAGGAGATGGCTCTTTAGTACCTTAACCATTTCCAAAATTTAAAGCCTGGAGAAATCTGACTGATTCACAACTGACCTAACACAAGAGAATTACAAAAGCTTTGCAAAAGTTTAAAGTCTTGTTGTATCCACAACTCTTAGCTGACAACAAGCCAAAACATTGTGTAGTAAGTTGCAATTAAATTCCAGAACTTTGGGGTATTGACTAAGCTGAGTCAGTCACAGAAATGGGATTCTCCAGCTCTAGAAAAGTTTTGGACCAGAACAATTGCTTGCAGCTTGGTTCTGCTTTTAATCACAATTATTTTTTCTCTGAGAATTTCACTTGAGTATTTCGCTTAAGGATGTAGCCACAGCCTGGTATTACAAGCAGTTTAATAGAGCAGCCAATTGAAAATACAAGGTCAGGAGCCCAAACAGCAAACGATAGCTGTGTATTTTCTCTGTCCAATCACAAATCTGGGGAAAAGGGAAGCTGGATCTTGGTGCAACTCATTTTAGTGTATTTAGGGCTTAATGACTATTCCTTTGGGCTTTTCTCTTAGCTAACCTTTGAAAACAAACATTGTATGATCACAAAGAGGTCTAATAGGGAATTTTCTCGACAGCCCTCCCAGCAACAACACTACTGTATTGTTTTTTAATGCTTTTTCTACTGCACAACAGATGTGTAAGCTTTTTTGTTCTTACTCCCCTGATCTTACACCATGCAACAGGCATCTCATCCTTTCTACTCAACTGAATCAAAGCTCGTCCTTTTTCCACAGGCTGTTCTCCCTGATCTCTTACTGTACCCACAGGAACATCGGCTTACAGCAAGCCCTCCTCTGCTGTGCCACCAGCCCAACTTACCTGCTGATCTCC
>JAYRBT010000082.1:100584755-100599755 GCA_036023395.1 Myiotriccus ornatus
CCTTCTGGCATGTGCCCCAGCTACCAGCCAAGGGACAATGTCATGCAGAGAAAGATGAACTGACCCTTCTCAGAGACTCCATCTACTCTGCCTCTCATCAGCTAATCTTTTTTCTCACCTTTCCACTCTGCCACGCCTTCATTCCTCCACACATTGGCCACGTAAAAATCCCAGACAAGCCAGATGTGTACTTTGCATCCAGTTGAGTATCTCAAATCATAATAATATAAAATTAAAGGTTGCTTGTTGAAATTAAGGCCTCCAGGCTTATAATTTTTCTCATAACAATTCCATTTTCCAGTCAGGGTAAGAAAGTCAGCAGCAAGAGTGCTGGCTGAAAATAAAAGCCATTAAATATTAAAAGTAAATGTTAAAAATAAATGTGGGTAACCTCAAGTTACCATAATCCCTTTCTTTTTTCTGACCTAGTTATCTCAGCCACTCCTAGACTATCTCAAAATTTCATTCCTGGTGTGAAACAAGTGGTGATGTATTTCATCTTGGAGCTTGTCAGACAGACCAGTAACTTAGGGTTCTCCTGGGCAAGTGCAAACCTTGGAGACTTTCAACTGCACCACTCACTCTAAATTTCCAGTATAAACAGTGTTTTATTTCCAGCTGTGAGCTTAAGGACACTGCAGAAGATCCCCAAAACTCTGGGTGTTTTTCAGCACAGCAGTGCTTGTTAGAAGATGTACTTGAGTGAGCAGGCAAAACAAGAAATAGTGTTTAAAATGAGAAATATTTAGCAAACTCACTCATTCTGGCAGTGTTGAAATAACACTTTTTCCTGGTTGGAAAGCAAGAAACGTATTTTACCTTCACAAGTTCATTTGTATATCATGGACTACTCACTATCATGAGGGATACTGAGATGTGGTTTGTTCCTATGGATCATTCTTTAAGCGAGATTAGCTGGAACTGCTGCAATGTATATAAAAATGAATTATAAGCAATCTATTGTCAATTTCTGCTACCTTAATTGAGATTAATGCTTAAGCAATGATTAATTCAAAGAGGACATAATTTATTTTAATATCCTCAGTCATTTTAAGAGATCTATATGGAAAATTAGTACATGACAGAGTTTGTAAAGAGATAGCATTTTGGTTTATACTTCTTTTACTAATTCTAGATTAAATCAGTCTACATCAGTTAAATAATATGTTTCAAGAGCATCTCTTCCATGGCCTTCTACAGCCTTTATCAAATAAGAGCTTGCTGAGAGGAAGACATTGATTGGATCCATGTGACCAGCAAGATAGAACCTTTCCAAATGCCAAACTGATCAAATGAATACTAACTTGGTAGCACACTTCACAGAAAATAATAGCTAGAGAATGGAGTTGCCAGCTAGCACGATGAAAAAGGAAAACAAAAAATATATATATTTAAAATAGAATATAAAGTAGCATATAGACCAGAGATCTATACTGTTTTTACTCAAATAAGAATTCAAACTAAAGTTACGTCTTAAACGGTAGAGATTGGTTGCAAAACAGCCTGTGCATCTCCCAGCCTGCCTAACCTTATTATAAGATAGAAGCTGTTGCCTGATACAACATACAGAAAATAAACAAACGGATCGTACATAATCATGAGAGTCTGGGGAATTCAAGGCAAAGAACTGAAATGCAAAGACATACACAATCCCCAGGTCCTGCAGCAACTCCAGCAAAGTACTGGGGTCACGGAGAGTGCATATTTGGCTGAGAGCTGTCGCTGTGGAGAAGGCTCCCAAGTCAAGGGCCCAAATAGAGATGGGACACAAGGCATAAAGATTCAAGACTTTTTTTTCATTGAATTTGTGTTTTACATAGAATTCTTGCTCCATTCTATTTATTATTGCAAACAATTCCATGTAACAGGATGCTTTCATATGAACAGCTTCCATTTAAAAAATATAAGAAATATATTTTAATATTTGCTATTAGTATTGTTAGGACTGCTAGTATATTAAATGCACAAAGAAAACAGCTGGGATATATGGCTGTGCTCTGACACACAGTCAGGGTACAGGAGATGTCAGGGAAAATTTATTTTCTCTCAGGCTTTTAAAACCAAGCCCAATGACAGGAAGGAACTTTTACATTGTTTTCCCATCATCTGTAAGGGAAATATTAAATGCATGTGCTAGTTTCTTAAATTATTCAAAGGAAATAAAATCATATCTTCTTGCTAAAAACTTGACAGTAGAACACAATAGAAGTGTTCGGACAAGAGGAGCATGTAAATTCTGCAAACCATCACATACTGATAGATGTTTCTGGGCAAACAGCCACAAGAGGAAATAGGATTTTTCACTGATAGCATCTGCCAACAGAACAGTAACCACGTGGCTTCTGATTAAATTTAAATATCAATATAATGGATGAAATCCACTGTAATTGCTATGTAGCTAGAAGTACTTTTACAAGTATGATTTTAGGAGATGTAACACAGCAGCACAGAAAAACGAACTCCCTTTGAAAATCCACAGTATCCATTCCCAGGTCAAGATATATAAATGGTGTATTACCTGCTTCTGCTGCTGCAGTAATTCTGCAGTCTGCAGCTGTGGTCCATGATCAGTGCTCTCCATGGTGGGACGCTGGGAGAAATCTGTCAGTGGAAACACAACATCTTCTTCCTCCTCCTCTCTCTCTGCATCATTTGCTTTCTGCTCAGACTGAATGCCAAAGTCTGGAAGGGCCTCAGGGTGCTCAATCTAAAATGCAAGAGAGGGGACACATGAACATTCTTTTACCATTTACCTTTGGGGACATAAATCTACTGAAGGACAAAGGGAAGGGACTCTCTTCCCATGCATCTCCATTTCTTGGGATGCATTGACCTCAACTCTGTAAGATACGGAATTAATCTTTGAGCGATACGATCAGAGAAATGATCTTTGGGTGATATATGACGTTGCATATGTGAACACAGCACTATGCAGGCCTGCTAAATAGGAGATCTATGCAGCTGAGAGGATGTGTGTTATGTAGCATGATGGATATAATCCATCACACATTAGAAAAACTGTACAAGACATTGGTGTATTGTCGGATGAAGATACAGAGATCGGAGTATCCAAATCTATCACTTTATTTTCTGTAGTGTGTTAGCAAAACACAACTCCAACAATGACTAGAGCTGGACTGATTATAAATTTACCAGTCAAAAGATCCAAACAGTCAAAAAATGAAAGCTATTTTAAGTAGAAGCTAAATAGCTTCTAAATAGATACTCATCTCTTTTTTCTGACTCATATTAACAGCATATGAATGTAAAGATGTTCATCCACTCTTATCTAAGAATACAAAATATTGGAGTGTTCAACTTAAGCATACTCCTAACAGACCTGAAAGGTTACTTATACTGCCAAATGCAGCAAACACTGAAAAACAGTAGGTACAAAAGGATCAGAGATACTGAGAAAAATTTAGTTGCTTAGCAAATGGTTTCAGAATTGTATGAACCTGCAAAACAGATCTATTGTTCTCAAGAATTTTGTATAAAATGTCATAATGGGTAAACACTTTAACACACTTTTTTTCTTTTGGGTAAGATTTACACATCAAATGGTAATCTGGGTGTGCAACTCAACACATTTGAGCAGCACCTTTCTTCACAGGGCATGTTGGGAGGCAATCACACCCCTGCTAAGGCATGTCAGCTTGGGGATTCCAGGTTGTTATGTACTTCTGAAATTCCTCATCTTGATTTAGTCTCTACTTGGAAAATTACCGTGATGACGACTGGTGTACTGCTGCTGACAGTGATAGACATGTGTATGAAGAAGAGGAACAAATACGAATGATTCATTCTAAGCCCCCACAAGAAGCTGCATAATTCTCCTGCCAACATGAAAACAGAGCTTCCTTCCATCTGTATTGATGAAGGCTTTGTAAGGAACACCCTGTGCACACGATGAGAGAAACAACAGCCCTCAACCCATTTAAACAGATTTGACTCCCTCAGCTTGCTAACGTGTTTTTTTTCTTTCAAAAAATGACTCAGGAGTCATATCTTTGAGATCCACTTGAATTTTAATTTACTACGAGAGAGTTTTTCAGGGGCAAATGTTTGTACTAGTTAAGAGTTTCGATTTAAGGATGGGTGATCTGTAACATATCATGCAGAATATACTTTAGCACAAGCCAACTTAAGAAAAGATCTGTGTTTAATTTGAATACCATTTCAATCTATGTGCAATTAGGAAGTTGCTGATGCCACTTCATATTTAAAGTCTACACTTAAAGAAGGGTCATCCCAGTACTCCACTGGTTGTAACTCATTCAGGTTATTCAGGTGGAACAGTTACCTCTAATGTGTCCTCCCCTTCCTCCTCCATCCGCTTGCCTCGCCGCCAGTGTTTCAGCAGCCACTTCAGTTTGACGTACAAGAGAAAGGTGTCCTGCTTAAAATGCCTGAGTTCTTGCTGCAGTAGACTTTTCTCCTGACTCCAGGTCTTCTCTTCCAGTTTGTTCTGCAAAGTCAAGCTCTGCACTTCCAAGTCTTTCCTCCGCAGGGTCTGCATATGCTCCTCCTCCAGCTTTAATGGAATGACAGACACCATGTCAGTGGGGTGGTGTCCCAGGGCAGTTTCCAGGACTTGTACTTCGTTGGATGAGACAAACTGAAATCTCTAATTTCTATCAGTAGTGAGTAACTACTGAGTTTGGCTCAATAAGTTTCTCAGCAGTTAGGATTGCTGAGGAAATTAGAGGGTAACAGATGATAAACTTTGCTTAGATAACCATATGCAAATAACCTGCTGTGGAATTGGATATTTACTTTAAAGATGCACAATAGCTCTGATGCTGGTTAAACAGTTTATAGCACTCATATTTTCCTCCCTCTCTTGATTGTATCTCTGCTGTTGGTTCTCAGTACAGCCACCACCCCACACTGCTGCACATACCACACCTACTAAATGCATTTGCAGCCATTCACTGAAGGTGGGACCACAGCTGCCTTTCAGACAACCTGAAATACTATGTTGCCTCTTCCCTCTCAGCCACAGATTTGTCCTTTCCTTTGTGGCTACATGTCCCTCTCCTTCTAGAAGGGCAACACTTCTGAAGGAATCACATCCAGTATCTCTCCTACAACTATTGGCCCCTCACTTCTCACAATTCATGCTTGAAGGCATCTGAATGATACTGTAGTAAACAGTTTCTCATTCTGACATTACTGTGTCTTGGGCACACGCAGAACTGAAGAGACAGGAATAGGTTGCAACTCAGCATTCAACATGTCTCAGCTTCAGTACCAGAAACACCAAGAAAAGCTCTTTCTTTAGAGGACACACGTAATTACACCTGTTTCAATGCAAGGCCACCACAAACATCACTCTTTAAATGTGACTTCTCCATCAATATTTCAAAATCAAACCATGGCAAGACCTGCACACAACAATACTCGTACAAATTAGTTGTACAACATCTCATATTCTGCATGGATGAGATATTGTTTCCACTTCAACCAAGCTGTGGTTCACATTAACGAAGAAAAGGCAGATGGAAAATGAGTGCAGAGTTGCCACTCACAGATGCCAGTTTCCACTATTTTCCATTCTGCAGAACAACAGCCTCTCCCTTTCCTGACCAGCTCCATAGATGAAATCTATGAAAGCCACAGTACACTAATGAGCACAACAATTCCAACCATCGGAACACACCCTTGCAGCAAACAACGTTCTTGTAGGAAGAAAGAATATTTCAGGAACAAGGACTCCCTAGCAATAAAAACTGCTAGGAAATACGTGTTTGATTTTCATGGCAATATTCAGATGCTTCTGACAGAGGCTACTAGTCCATACTAGATGGTTTACTATGGACTTGCCTGCCATTTAAATGATCTGCTCCAGCATAATGCAAAAGCTAATATGCCTTAAAAAGTTCTTGATTAAATTAAAATTATTTACAGTAGTTGCTGACTTAACTGTGTTTCAAATGAAGCTTAAAAGCAGCTTGGAACAAGATTAGCTATAATGGCCCAAAAAACATTCACGCAACTCCTAAAAACACTCGGAGACTGTACACTGCTAGCGTACATTAATTTGATGTCATTAAACATTCCTAAAAATGAAATAGAAAAAAAGGGCTGATTTTCAATTTAATTTTTACAGGAAGAAACAAATAGATTTGATGCTGATGCAAGTTCTTCCTCCAAATGAAGTTATGGTTAAATAGAGCAAAGATCTGATTCATTTCCACCAGAAATCCTGGTAGGTGATAAAAAAGGAACACTATCAACAGGATGGGCATAATCTGGAAAAAAAAATGAAGAATCCAGAAGACGCTTTTATTCTTTTATTCTTACTGGCTGTCAACATGAACCAGCTAGCTTTGATTTTGCTGCATTTTTCATTGTTTTTACAAGCTGTAAAATCTAAGTCCCTGTGGTCGCAAATTCTTGCAAAGACTCTAGTGGAGGCAAATTCATAGAGGCAAATTCATTATGCTTTTTCAATGGATAGCAATTGCAAAAAAAAAGAACTTTAGGAGGTAGGCATAGCTGCCAAAAAGCTTTCATGGCCAAAGCAACTAGGAAGGAAATCAATTAACTGGTTGCCTTCAAAAGCTTCCAATGGAAAGCTCCACTGGAGATACCTTGGAAATTAAAGCTAGTTATGAAAAAATGAAGAGATACCACTTGGGCACAAAGAGATTAGCTGGCACAAGGAAAAATGTTTTACACTATGCAACAATTATGCTGAGTTTAATCAATGAAGTAAACTTAAAAGGAAAACTTAAGTTAACAGCCAAACAGCCTACCAAAATTGGCAACAGATTTTTTTCACCCTAGGAGCTAGAGATCACAAAACAATTGACTAATCTGTTCCAGCCTTCAAAAGAGCAGGGGGAGCCCATGTAACAAAATACGATTTATCCACCAGCTATTAACAAGAAGGTTGGAGGGTACTAAGAAATACAAGAAAGTCCTGATCTGTGTCTCAGTTATGTGTGTGTAACAACCCCTCTGACTCTGGGGAAGTGTTGGATTTTCTTTGGGCTGGGAGGAGTCAGAATAGGGCATAGTGCCAAACTGCACTCTTAGAGATCAAAAAGACCCTTCTCCCCAGTTCCTGGAGAGCTGAAGGGGCTGATATAATTCTTCATGCAGTATTTCATGTCTCTACCACAACTTCT
Organism: Myiotriccus ornatus; assembly: GCA_036023395.1. Taxonomy (NCBI): domain Eukaryota; kingdom Metazoa; phylum Chordata; class Aves; order Passeriformes; family Tyrannidae; genus Myiotriccus; species Myiotriccus ornatus. Next base: position 100,591,892 of record JAYRBT010000082.1, read on the forward strand.
TCCACAGAGGGAAGAAAGCAGAGAAGCCACATTCACAGTGGCAAAATAGGCTTGAGTTTACATTTCCTCAAATTCCAGATTCTTCATTTACTGGGATGAAGTCAAACAGGCACAGCCATCAGGACACACATTTCCAAGTCCTGACAAACAAGGTCCACATCACACATCATGGTCATGCGTCTCTCCCAGCAGGTGGGTTTTGTATTTACCTGGATGATCCTCTCAGTAAACTTTTCTTGCTCCTCTCGGTGAAGTCTTGTCTCCTGCTCAAGTTGAGCCTGAAGCTCCTGTATCGATACATTCTGTACAGGTAAAACAGGGGAATCCCTGAGCTGATCAGCAGGACAAAGGGATAGGTTTAGCAGAAAACATGTCTCCGTGGTGTAAGAAAAAGGAAAAAAGAAAAGAACTGCAGGACAGACATCTGCACAACTCACGGTTATCAATAGTTAAAACCAAAGCACAGTGTGCAAATAAATAGCAATGCCCTTAATATGTGTGGGAATTTCCTGTGTGGCTTCTTCTGAAGGCTAAAGCTGGGATGTTGGTGTTACATACTGGATATTCCCTTCAGGCCTCTGCTCTGGGTTTACACTTAAATAGCTGAGAGTGCACCATCAGTGATGTTTGCCAGATGAACTCCTATTTACAGGATTGCCTGTATTTGGTGGTGCACTTCTTTATGATAATCAAAGCTGTAAAATTTTAACATCTCTGCAAAAGATTAATCCAATGCACATATATGGAACCTAATTTTCAACACTTCTGATTGGGCAGTTAGTGGGATAACATTTATTAAACCAACTAAGTATAAAAGGTCCCTTTCTTCAGACACAAGACAGCTCTCTGCACAAGCTGACTTCATTCTGTGATTTCTAGTTGACTTCATTCTGTGATTTCTACTCAAAATAATTATTACACAAATCTCACTGTGATAAGCTGCGTGAGCCTGAGATCTGGCCAAAATGGTTAAGTATCCCCACTTTCAGGTCCAATACTATTTTAATCTTAATACTTTCAATGTTATGTTCTGATTAAGTTTGACATCTCATCCACTCTACTCCTGAAAGTTACCTAACTCAAAAATAAAGACCCAAGAAGGCAGAGTCAAACATCATTATTTATACTAGGTTAGTTAACCCTATGGCACTTTCATTTCTGATCAGAACTTTCTATGCCCTTCACTTTGCGTCTCTGACATTGGAGCTAAAACTGATTTATCTGTACGAAAGTGATGCTCAGCTAGATGCCATCCTCTTCATGTGTGTGACCACAGAAAACACTACAGCACCAAATACCTAATTCCTAGAGTAAAGGCATATTTAAAGAAGGGACTGCTTCAGGCATCAAAGCGTAATCCCAAATTCAGCTGGACGATGTCCAGTGCGCTTCAACCTCAGCAGCTGCGAGGACATAATAAGGTCGTGAGACTGCTCTCAGTTGTGTTGCCGTTTCCCCTCTGGCATCAGTCCTGGCACCCGTCTCCTCCCCAGGCACTGCTTCCACTTTCCAAGAGCAAAGCCAGCAGCTGCTGCCGTTCAGGCCATGGCAGCCCTTGTCGGGACAGTTTTGGTTATTCAAAATATATTCATCACTGGAACATACACCCCTCTCTTCTCCTCTAGAGAAAAAGGAAATAAGGCAAATGGAAGGATCTCATGAACCACCTGCAGGGTCATACTCTGCTGAAAAACAAAAGTGGACCTACATATGCTTTTTGGGCACTATTAGTTCCCTCTTTACTTGAGTCACTTATTGACTTGTGCATGTCTGTTTTGTACCTGAGGAAAAGACACTTCCGGCCCTCTGAAAGATACACATAAAATGACCAAAAGAACATTATCTGCCTTATCAATTTCATCTTACACCATAATGTGTCTGAAGACATTTTGTATTGCATAAGGTCAAAATTTGGTCTCACAATTAATTTGAAAAAAAGTAATTGTGATGGGATTGGAAAGTTTTGCTCAATCATTTGTAGATCGTCGGTTTAATTCTCTCATCCAACAAAGGAAAAATTACTTTAATCAGAAATTTCTGCATTTTTTTATTCTGATCAAGCTTCTTTAGGAATATGGCAAATAAAAAATGATGTACCAGTTAATTCAGGTGTAATTTGCAAAAAAACTCCATTCCTTCTTTTCATGAATTCAAAATCAGTCAAAATCATGAAAAGTGGATCTGGTGAAGACAGATACAACATGACAACGCTTTTCTCTTTGCAATAATCACTAGTCTTAATATGCTTCTCCTTACAGTAATACAATTACAGATTTAGATAATTAGGAATGTTGTTGGTCTTGGGATTCCTGAAGCTGAATCAGAGCAGTAAAAGTTACCTGGAAGGTTAGATTTAAATTTTTCACTATTTGGTTCACACTTGTGTTTTCTGGTGAAGAATAGCTTGCTAAAAGATAATTTGTTCTGCTTCAAATTAGTATAAATTCAAGTCACATAGTTATGTATATACTGCCAACACCTTATGTTGGTAACATTAGGGCAAGAAAATTATTAATTTAAGCAATTTTTTAATAAACATAGCCCATGCAAAGCCAAGTTTCAGGAAACTTGGGTGCTAGGATTATGTGATAACTGTTGGAATTACCAAAAAGAGATTAAATTTACCATAAAGCCAGATCGACTATTATGTGCACACTAAGTGTAAATCATTTCACAACTGCTTTGCCTCTGTAAGGACAAATACATTTTTGTAAGTGCTACAGCAAACATGCTGAAAAGTTGCTATGAATGCAGAGCGGCACACCTCGTTCCTTCCAGTGCCACCTGAGGACTCTTCATAGTCTATAATTATATATAATGTCATTTCTACCAGAAGCTTTGGGATTTGCACTGCTCATATCACGGGAGATAAGGCTGCTTAAGTGCCTAATAGACTGCTCCTAAACATCTGGATTGTGAATGAAGAATATATAGAAATGTATTACGTGATATTTGTGTATGCAGTACAAAATATACCCGATACTCCACTGATGGATGTTTGTATGTTTGTACATGGAAATCAGTCCCCTATCATACAATCTGTAGGGTGGCACAACTGTGGTTTTGTTTTGTTTTGGAAAGCAACACTGCTACAAAATGGACACAAAAGTTGATAACCTGTTAACTTCCATTCTTTGTTTCCTTTGTTCTCACCAAGGAATACGCTGCATGAGGAAGGTAAAACACCCAGAGTGCCAAGGCCACCACACAAAGTACTGACACCACAGACACAAACTCACTACAACGAGACACACAAACACAATATAATGGGAACTACGAGCTACTCTACCACGGCACCACAGAAACAGCAGCACTTCATCCAGAGCTCAACACCAACGAACATTTTCCCATGTATCCTAGTTATTGCATTACCAGATATGCTTCCACTCTTGGCCTCCTAGACAGGCACTGGCAAATCCTTCTTCTCAGTTCTTTTATCTCACCTGTTACCACTCCAGAACAAGCTAATCCACGCTGAAGTTTTTAACCCATGACGATATGCAGAGAAAAGTTGTCCACACTTGGGGAACTTCACCATTGCTCTCTCACTGCACTGACTCCTTTCTGCCCCTCTCAGAATGCTGACAGCTTTTCAGGTTACTTACCAGCTCACACAATTCCACATTTCTGCCATGAGTTGTTTTTACATGATTCCCATCTACCATGATGACTGGGTTTTACTTGCCTGTTTTCTCCATTTTACCATAGCTAATTACAATCTCAATTTGCCTGCAAACTTAATCAATTTATATGCAACAACTGTGAACATCAAATTTCATGAAATCTTTCTTTTTAATCTTTTTTTTTTTTTTCCAGGAGTGATCAAACAAAATAGGTCTGAGGAGGAAGGGAAGAATGATAGTCTCCAGCATTTGTGTGCAATTCCAAGTCGAAAGATTATTTTTTATGTTGCTCCCCTAATGCTATTTTATAATGCTTTGATGTTTGGACCTTACACTTGACCACATAGTTTAGAAACTGATACTTTTTCACATGGGATAATTGCATGCAACAATCAACCAGATCAGAAAGAAACTTTCAGAGCCCTTTGTAATACTTTTTACATGCAATACACATCTAATTGAATTCTCAAAAGCTGCTTCTGAAGATGTACTCTTCTCCTCGTCCCTTGAAAATAGATGACACATATTCCATTTGCTAGTGTACAATAGGCAGCTGTGTGGTTATTTGTCTGTTGCTTATATGGAAAGTCTCTGAGATTGGGAAAACACAGAACACTTTTCTCCAGTCTTTAAAAGTCTATCTCATTGTATGGATAGTATAGAAAGTCTCACCGAGTTCAGTTAGGACTCAAATATCCAGATTTACATCATAAAGGGTCTTCTAAGCCATTATATTGTCAACCTTTACAGAATCTTACATAGCAAGAAAGAATACAATACATCAAAGTAAGCTATTCTTGCTGCCCCTAATCTTGGTGGGAACAGCATCAGTTTGTCTTCCTTCTTCCCACAGTTTTGCATTGGAGGAACAGTGGACATAAGCCACACTACTTTCTATGTCGTCCTCACTAGTTGTTGCTGGATTGTTTTGGGTTTTTTCCCCAGAAGAAAGGCACAATATGTAAAACGTTCACTGTTTCCTTTCTGGGAAAACAAAATCTTTAACCAGAGAAATGGATGTACAAATTTTCCGCACATGGCTAGGAGCTGCTGCAAAAGCCATCCAGCTGAAAAGCTTGAAATTATGAAAACTGAACAGAAGCACCAGTTAAAAAATAGAGCATTCAAAATATAGGCCAAAATTCTCCAACTACATCTGAAATGGATCCATACAGAAGTTTTGATTCAAAGCAGGTGGTAAAGTGACTCGAGATGGTGCACACAACTCAGGTATTAACTTAGAGTAATGCAAATGTTTTACATTTCTTATTGGTATGATAAGAACGGAAAATGGATAAATAGGTAAACAATGGCCTAGGAAAAACTATTCTTCAGTGTGAGCTATTCCTATTTTATTACTAGACCTTATGGAAAACTTTTTTTTTAAGATGTGCTCTCACCTTCTCTAGCTTATTTGCTTTTATTTTTGTTCTCTTCTGGTGACATTTCATTCCTTTTAAGTAAATACACTTCAGTGGATTTTTTTGCCATAACCTGGGAGTGTCAAAGATTTTGTGGCATTTTTCTACAGAAAAATAAATGTGTAAGTCAGGTATGAAAATAATCCAAATCTGAAATGGAAAGATGAGTGCTTTTGCCTTTGGTGCTACATACCTATTCAGGTGAAGGTAGAACTGATACCTTCTGAAGGAATGGAGCTAGGAGATACAGCTCCAGTTTAGAGCATTGGGTATCAAATACTGTAACAAACCACATCTGGTCATTTGAAAGAGTGAAATTTTTCTTCTTCAGAATGTCTTTTTGTTTCTGAATAAATAGGAGCAGGCTGCTTGAAGGAAGCTGCCTTTTGTTTATGGATATTCCATTGGTAAAATTCACCAGAACTGGATATTCCATTGGTAAAATTCACCAGAATTATCTACCATTTTCCCCCCTTGTTCCATAGCGTGTTGGCTCCATTAAAAAAATTACCTTTTTTAGTTCTTCTGTTTGTTTTAGTCAAGGCAATTCTTACTAGTTCACCTGCCTTTTCTTTGGACGGTAAAGAATTGTTTCCCCTTCCCACCATAACGCAGCTCTGCTAAAATCATGAATAATGGATGGAATATCCACCCCAATGGGCTCCAGCCTCCCACAACAGCAGCTGAATGGCTTGTTTCAGCAAGAAAACAAAGCCCTGCTCTTAAGGCAATTTCAAGATAAAATTTCCCTTGGTCAGGGACTCTAACCAATCTCCTTAACATGCAAATGCATTCTAACAGTACTAAGAACTGCAGTGCAAAGCCCAAACAAAGGCAGATGTTTACAGTTAGGCTACAGGGTAGTTTCAAGCACATGTCTGTCTGCGTTTATTGTATTTAATTAAACAATTAGGCTCCCACAATGCTCATTTTTAAAAATAAAAGAAATGGCTAAACAGAAGCTGCCCAGCATTGCTTGTGAAAAGTTTAGTTTAAAATTCAAACTTGGAAAAAACTAAATTTAAAAAAATGGGTTTGCTTGTTTGCTTGCAAAAAAGAGAAAACATTTGCCTCAGTGAAATGAAATGTGTTGTTTTCATGCTGAAAGTCCATATACATTAAGAAGATCATCACCAGTGTTATCCACCGGCCAGTGTGTATATTTTCACTTCCTAAGTAAAGCAGCTAAAGACTCATGCGTAACCATACCTGCTGTGGGCATTATAAGGTTTGAGTATCCATTTGAAATTTCTGTGGTAATAAAAAAACCCCTCTGGTATTTGAATAGTAGTTTATTCCTGCCCATTCATCTGGCACAAAAAATGAGTAGCTTCTGCTAGTGCAGGGTATGAAAAAAAAATTTAAAAAATTACAATAAGTCATGAAATTAAATTGAATAATGAAATTAAAAATGATATCTTACAAAATTATTTTGAGAAACTTTCTGCTTCACTTGGGTTTGACTACTACGGATTTTAAGATTCTTTGTTGCTTAAATAATAGTGACTGAAAAAACACCTTAGTCTTCAACACTGTCTCAAGTTAGGCCATTTCAAGCCTAGCCTTACCCATATTTTGAGCACATCCGGTCTTAAACTGGCTATTCTCTACCTTTGATTATAATTACTGGCTTGTTCCTTGTCAGGCTATGGTATAAAAACTGTCCATCCTCTATTTAAGCACAGTTTGCTATACATAGTTTGCACATCATCCCATCCTGGGAGAGGAAAAAAAAAGATGTGCCAAAGTTACCCAAACCCCTAATCTTAACAGAGGGCTTACATATATAGGTTTTAATGTAATAACAAGGCTATTCTAGGATAAGGGGGAGCCAATAAACATGACAGAATTTAAACAGAAATATTGTAAGCATTTGCTGGGATCAGAAAAACTGCCATAACTATTCACCAGTATTGATTTCTTATTGTAAACGGGTCCATGCTGAACAACAAGATTTCTCTGCCTCATCCACCCATTTCACCACTGAGGAAGAATGACTTTACCTTTCACTGAGAGACTTACAGTGTTCTGGGTTTATCCTTCCTGGGTCATTCCCACCGTTAAAAGTGAAAAGTTAGAAGAGAAGCTGCTGAGCAAATTCATTATACTAATACTACCAAAACTCTGTGCTGTCAGGATACTTTAGACCAAACCAAACAAAACCAGCAAAGAATTACCTGTGTTAAGATGAAGGGTCACTCTCCATTTGATATTCAGTACAGCATTGTTCTGCTTCGCTACCAGCTGCCCTCCAGTTTTTTCATCCTGCCCCTTCTAGTCCTTGCTATTGCTTACTCACATACTCAGCTATCCCAGGCAGCAGTCCCCTTTTCCCAGACTCATTTAGGGGTTTCAGATATATTAAGTCTTCTGCACGTCTCTAGAATTAAAAATATATTAAAACTCATCCTTCACTAGAAGCTACTCTAACCATCTCAGTTTCAAGGTGGTTTTGGCTTCCCAGTGGCCAGCAGAAAAGTTTTTCAGTGCTCAAAGACTGTTTTTATGGAGACAGACTAGAATTTGTTTTCTTCATGACCAACTGCAATGTCTGGACAACCTGTGTTCATGAGAAAGCAGCTGTTTACTGAGGCAGACATGGCCTCTGCATGATGAAGATTCAAATAAAAACTGATTGATGTTGTGACAAATGGAAAAGAACTCAACAACCCAAACAATGGAGAATATGCTTTAAATAAGCTTTTTTTGGAAGCTGCAGGGTGCTGTGTTACCTGTTGAGAATCACCATGCACACCAGCATCAAACCCTGTCTTGCAGAGGCTACTCCCAGGCAAAACTCAAAGCAATCTCTATCTGTAG
>JAYRBT010000082.1:100602255-100618218 GCA_036023395.1 Myiotriccus ornatus
CCACTATTTTTCTGCCCAGTATGTTGGCTTCCTCCTCCACCAGCTTCAGACGAAGCTTCAGCTCAGCCTCCCTGGTGCTGGGCGGGCCCCCTGCCTCCCCGGTAGGCAGGGGACTGTCCACATCTCCATAGATGGACTTGTACTTCTGGAGCTCCTGCTCCAGCTCATCCTTCTCTCTCCCCAGTCTGGCCATCTTCTTACGCATCAGCGCTGCCTCCTCTTTGGCAAACTGGAGCTGGCACTTCAAATCAGCACTGTCCTCCTGCCAAGAATAATCACCCCCCATCCCAAGATTATATTATAATAGAAGCAAAATCAGCAGCTGATTTTCCAAAATCTCCACCTCCCCGTCCTCTGAGGATATCTGTTAGGTATGCAAACAATACACAGACAGAGCTGCGCACACCACACAGTGGACACATTTCATGGCTTGGTCTTGGTTAAACTGGCAAAGCAACTTGACCAGAGTTAAAGAGGGGGGGAAAAAAAAAGTGTGCCTATGCAAGTGTTCAGTGATGCAAGAGTGCCAGTGCAATGTTTTCTCAAATACTGATCAAATTTTGTGGAAAATAAAGACTCAAATGAAAAGGCTTCATGATTTGTTGGCACTTTTTGTTACATTTATGCTTGATGGCACACTTATTCCCCTTTAGCATCATGAAACAAAGACTACACAGATGAATTTGCTCATCATAATCCCAAATTTCGGGTTCCTTCAGATAGAAAGCACAAAAAAGGGTGTGCTAAACTGCATGGCTGTCTTGAAAAGCGAAGACTTTAATTACTATGATCTCATAATGCTGTGAAATAGATGGAGTTCCTAACTTGTTTTCCAAATAGGAAGCAACTGTTGTCTCTGCTGCTGTTATTATTAGGACGGAGCAGATTGAGATCTCTGTTTCTGGTATGGACAACTGTTCACAAGGGAGATTGGTGAAAACATATGAGAAAGGAAAGAAAAATTCTTTAAACCGTGTTTACATCCAAATACATCCCATGTGAAAACTTGCATTTTTCAGGAAGTACCAGGGTATAGAATGACTGTTTTGTTTTATTCGTGTGTGTTGGGCTTTTAAAAGCACTGCATCTCAACTCAAATGAAAACTAGTGTTTATTGTGCTGAAATAAGAGACAAGGTTAAGCAATTTCTAAGCCGATGAACAATTTCTTTGCATGAATCACTTTCATGAATTGTCATGGAGATACAGGCACTTGGCCTCGAAAGAGACACATTTATCAGCATTAGCAGTATAATGGAAGGCAGGCCTTGAAAGAGGATCTCTTGAGACCGTAGATTTTATCATTGTTGGTAGGCCATGTGGACATATGTGCAATTATCTATGGAAACTTCATTTCAGTCCCCGGAGCACTGTTATCTTTCACAAGCACCATTTTGTTATAATTCCTAATAATGGAAACCAAATCTAAAGAAAACATGACTGACTTTAATTGTTCATCCAGATCAGGCTAATGGAAAAAAACAAAGATCACAAAATTCATTGTGGCTCAGCAATCTGAGGAAATTATTTAATTTCTATAGGACACATCCTAGCACATTGGTAACAGTATCTTCTATGTTACCTAGATCAATTTCATCCCTTTCTATTTAGATAGATACTAATTATGTCTTTATTTCAGATATTATAACTAATAAGAAAAGTAATTGGTTGTATACTTCTGAACTCAGTCAGCTTTCTTATTGATGCTGCTTGCTGCAGGCTGGGACTTTAAAAAAACTGAATAGTAAAAAAGTTAGCTTACATATTAATAACATATTAGAGGTATAAAATAGTCAAAGTTTCTGTTAACACTTGGTTTTCAGTGATAACCAAGAATCAAACACAGCTGCAATCAGCTCAAGGGTTGACTGACTAAAATTCTGGTCACTGTGTTTCTGGCACCAGAAATACGAGTTTTGTATGAATTCAGTCGAGGTGCATACGATTGATTAGAAGCAGAGCCTCTAAAAGATGGGCTTTCTATCTTCTCTATTGTCTCCTTGCATACACATTCCTCTTTTTCGCACATATATTTGCAAATTGCTTTTCTCTTTATAACTCAAAAGTGCAAATTAAGTATCAGATTAAAACCTGGCAAAATTCCATGCAGCCTCCGCTGGAGTCGCTCTGAATTTTGGTTGCTCTGGCTGAATAAGGCTGTATGATTAAAGCATCATCTTTGGTCAGGGCTGTATAACATATTACCTCTGTTTTTTCCACTGTGGAGAATCAGTTTTTCCCCACAGCTGTAGGTTTTGCTTTTAGGGAAATACAAAGATCACAAGGAAAGTTACAGCCAGACCAGTGCTGCACATCAGAGCTCACAGGTGGGGCGATTACTCCTGGTTATTTATTTATGCTTATAGCTAATCTGACATTTTTCTTATTCTGTTTTTGTAATAATCCAGCATTCCTTTCCCCCGCTTCTTGTCTGCCTTTGGGTTCAAGTACCCAGCCTTGAGTGGCAGTAGCTGATGTCTTGCACCTCCCCAGCTGCAGGCAGCTGAAGTGATGTCTGAGGGAAAGGGCAGCCTGTTCGCACCCCTCTGCCCTGCCTGGGAACACCAGGGGCCAGCTCCTACCCAGGGGTCAGAGGGAGCTCCAGCCAGACACCCACTGCCTTTCAAACAGTATAAATAACAGTCACTGAGTGGCACTTGGGACAACACACTCAGCATTTTGAAGCTTTTGAAGAAAAGGAAAAGGCTTCAACGAGTTTAGGGTGAGGGCCCCAGTGTTTTTGCTCGGCATCACTGCACGACTCAATGCATTTGTGGAGTTAGCATGTTATTATAGCAGGACAAAGCTACGGTTAACTTCTTTAACAGCATTACTTTATTGCTAGGTATTGTCTTACCAAATTTGGGGGGGGGTGTGAATAAAAGAATCAAATTTGTAAGTTTTGTTTTTCGCAAGTGCTGAAAGAAACAAGTTTTTTTCTTTACACAAATACAAGCCTCACACAAAACAACAGAGCTGATGGATGTTAATCTTGCCTACTAAATATGGATCCCATCTGGAAAGGTGAGAAAGCTCTAGATCTTCCCCGCTTCCCTGCCAGGGAACATGACTACTGAAAATCCCATTCCCTGGAAAGCTTTTTTCCAAAGGAAAAGAATGGTCAGGAGAGATTTATCAGCCGGATCTAAGCATGCCAGAAGGGTAGGACTCCAACCTTCATGCATCTGTCCCTCGGAAACTTTGTGTACAGAAATATCAGCGATTTCTTGATCAGTTGAAACCAAGTAGAAACAGTGAGAGGGTGAGATATCCACACAGGCAAGCAGAGTTTTGACATATAAGGCAAACTAAGGAGAGGCCAAATCACCAAAATTAAAAATAGTTCATAAGATAAGTTCATAATAGTTCATAAGATAAGTCATATCACGGATGAAAAGAAAGGAAAAAAAAATTAAAAAAGAATAGGCTTTCCATCTTTTTGGAGAACCAAAAGGCTGAAATCCCAGAGGCTGAATCTGGACTATGGCCTTCTGACTGTATTAAACACCCAGAACGTGGATGCTTTCCTAAAACGTGTACATAGGACTGATCATATAAAAGGAAAAGAAGGAACAGTAGTGTAAAAATGTTCCATCAATCACGGTGCTCGTCACAGACTCTAAGATATCACTAAGGACAAATGGGAGTTAATGATTACTGATAGTGATTATTTGCATGCAATTGCACCGTGGCTCTGCATGGTGCTTCAGAAGAATGTTAATGGGAAAAAAAGCAGACCCAGATCCCTCTCTACAGCGTCTGCAGTCTAATTTAGACAAATGCAGAATGTGGAGATAAAGAAATGAAACGTATAGGAAATAAATTAACTTCATTATGCAATGTAAATGACGGGATGAGAATGAAGAGCTGATCAAAAATTCCTCAATATGATATTTCTTTTCTGCCAAGAAGACACAAAGCTAGATAGAGGCCAATGCCGTCTCCTGTGCCACCACCACCAGCTCAAGGGAACTGCCAGGCAGAAGATGGTTAAGCAGTTTTGGGATTGCAAGTCTGACGACAGGGCAGTACGACCAGCACCCAAGCATCTGGCTGAGTGCCAGCACTCCTACCTTGCGCTGGAGAACCACTTTTCTTTGTGTTTTGCCTGGTGCCTGGTATTTTCCAAGAGGCTCCGTTTTGCAATTCTGCTGAATAAAAACTTTTTTTCTTCAATGCTGCTAGAGGTGAGTTAGTGCTACCATGAATTCCGCTTTTACACGACTTCAAGACAATCAGCCTCATGTGCATTATTTACTTGATGTGCCCTGCAGTGGGTGCAACGTTCCAGCTAATTTTCATGAAGAGCTCTCAGCAAGTACAAACACAAGTCTTGCCATATGCTATACATACCTGTAAGCGTGTGGATGCACAGAATCTAAGTTCGTGGTTGCTTCTCACTCACAAAATATATAATGGGTATTTGAACTAACTCTTTGTATTTAGGATGGTTGTCCCTCAAGAAGGAGCATTTTGATCCTCCTGGGTTGTATCTGTACCAACCCTCTTGGGCCATGCCCCAGGACCCAGCAGTTCTTTGACTAGGTCGGGTACTTGCTGTGGTGCACATTAGAATATACCTCCGAATGGATACCTGGGTTTGAAGAAGGCTCTGGGTAACACCCTAGAGTTGGGAGATAGCTAGGACATGTACTTCTAGCCTTGTACACTAAAGAACTGGTGAAGATAACTGAGTGGCCACCTTGCAGAGTGCCAATGCAATCATTTTCATTTCCAAGCCCAAATACTTTCCTTGCATGAGTTACTATGTGTGTGTGTACAGCATGAAAGTTTTTCTCCCCATGTAGCTTCTGGGATCACTTCCCCAGCAAGTGGTGCTGAGCTCACTCTTGGTTACTCAGTTAATTTTGTGAAGTCCTTTTTAAGGCTTTCCCAGGCAAACTACAACTACTCTTAATGCTTGGATTTGGGCAGATGAAACAAGCACAAGAATCCATTTCCTTCACACAGCAATGTATTCTCAGGAATGAGGAAAGGAAAGACAGTGCTTCCCACAAACCCCAGTGGACACAATTGTGCCTTCATGTAGCTTCATCTGTTATATGTGTGTGTGCGGGCACGTGTATATATTTCATCATGTTTTTATAGACCTGCAGAAAAAATAAACTCTCTGACCTGATTGATGACTTAAATAATTCCCCATAGCAGGCACTGTAGGAAGAAAGCCCAGTGCCTCATTTTAAGGTCTGATTAAGCCCTGTTTGTATCATCTTGGCAGGGACACTCAGTCTGCCTTGTCCCAGGAAAGCAGGCTGAAGCCCCCCAGCCACCACAATCCTCCACTCTGCCCACTCAGCTGCCTGTCCTACCCCCTCAAGTTCGATGTATTGTAGTTATTTATTATGTTTATTATTATAAATCAACGGATTTTAAAGCTAGACAACCCACAGGTCTTGGCTGCATACACTAATCCTGCCAAGGGGGCAGCAGGGGAAGTGCATCCTTTCTCTAATGAAGGCACGATGTCACTCTTGGCTCCTTTCCCAGTGAGGTGAAATACTATCCCCATCTCTCTGGCTATAAACAGTAACTGCATGGGTGCTGGGAAAAGCTTTAAGTCCTACAGTCAGCACAAAAAGCAGAGGAAACAGGGCAGACTGCTTTCCTGAGAAGGATCAGCCTACATGATTTCAATAAAACCAGTGTCCAAAGGGAGACTGAGTGGGTAGCTTAGGCTCTGTGTTGTACCTCAGACTGGGGAGCACAGGTTGACGTTCTGCCCCCCTGACACCAGAGAGATCAGACTCTGGGCTGCGACACAAGAGCTTGCGAGGTGTCGTTGCAGTGTGTGAACTGCATTCCCTGCCAAGACACTCATTAGCACAAAATCTTTGGCACTGTGTATAAATTTAGTTAGTCCCTAAGCTGTGATCCAATTACTTTGTGAGGAAAGGTTATTTTCTCTTCTTGTAGAAAACCTGCAGCCTGAATCTATGGACGCAAGCACAATGAGCCCACGAAGCTGCACAATTTAGAGACTACACTTATGTCCTAAATTGCTTCTACATTATCTCTGGGAGGTCTCAGTAGATTAAGGCCTAATTGCACTCTAGTTAATATGCTTGATGGCCCTGTCAAAACCCATAGAAAGAAATTTTGAGTTTTAGCATGTGATTTTTCTCAAAGGTGCATGTTCATGAAAACCATACCTGAGTAAATGTCTTTTTTTCTTTGTGGATTTCTCTGCTGCCTCTTCTCTTCAGGGAACTCTGCAACAGAAGCAATGCTGAGTTATTGATAAGCTAAACACAAAGCCTGCAAGTTTGGCAGGGCTCACCACTATACAATTAATTTAGGAGAAAGAAAGAATATTCTCCTGAGCAGCTGGGGATTTCATTTTTCATAGTAATTGTTTAAAAAACCAAGTTGATCAGGTCCTTGTCAGTGAATTTTTCAATGTACAAAATTTCCCACCAAAACAAGGAATAAAATTAGTTAAAACTTCACAGTGCGGGGACACTCCCCACCTCTCTCTTTTCTTCTATGGACCACCCCAATTTTTGGCAAAACTTCCTTTCTGAGTGGGGCAATGATTCATGTTTGATTATTCCAGGGCAGAAGTCCAAGAATCTTACTCACAGCGGATGTGAAACACATTGTGGAAAGCTCAGAGAAAAGCAACCCCCCCAAAAAAAATAGGCAAGGACATTCATGTCTAAGCTGTGTGGTGTGACATAGTTGGTTAACCTGTGCTAGCAAACATAACGAGGAGCCCAGATAAAGACCAGGTAACTCTCTGGGTATCTCTGAATTTACTTTATAAATCATATTTTATTGGCTTTGCAAATCTTTATATCCCTTTGTAAGAAAGTTTTTTGAGATGTGGAGGTGATGTCATCACCGCTGCTTCATTTTCAGAAACTTCTCAGCACCCCAATGGAAAAGCACAGTTTTCCTGAGAAGTGAGAGGTGGAGCACCATCAGCACATTATCAGTGTTTGCACTGACTTGTGTCTCAGGACCAACGTTCAAACCAGTGTGAGCTGGGTCTGCTTAGAAAATGCATAAATTTGACACTTTCCAGACTGAGGTACCAGAGGGGATCAACAGGTATTTGGTAAAAATTTAGCCCAGTGGGCTAAATCCCAGTCTCTGTAACCCAGTCTAACCCAATACTGCAAAACATGAGCCCAGTGAAGAGGAAGGGAAAGGAGGGAGAGGCATCCTGTTAATTAGCTAAGCCCAGTCTCGTGCCCAACCATCAGCTGGCAGAAAACACAATGTGAGCTCGGGGACCGGCGCACACACCCCATGCAAATCCTAACCAAAAGCTTTCCCTGGCCTTGTGGTTTCTGACTGTTAAGCTATGCAGCTACTGCACATTATAATTACTGCACACGAAGACAAATCTCTCCTTCTGCTCTTTGTTATACATAGTTAAGTAGTTAAAACCCATTCATACACAGCACCATATGCCCAAGACATACTACAGTTTATTTTTGCTAATCTGCTCTCTGCTTTAATCCAGTGATTTCCTGTAATTAATGACGCTGAGTAAGAGAAATATCTTTTTCTGGATACTGGAACAGTTTAATAAAAAAACACTTTAAACACTAAAATCATATGAAAACCTGTTACACAAGCTTAGCCAGGATAAACAGTTACTGGTTTCTCTTTTTTTTTTTAAATGTGGTGTTATTCTGGAAGCAGATATGTAACTGAAAGCAATTACTAGTCAGCAGCCTCATGCCCTGGCATTCAAGACGCATGGCTACAGCTGAAGAGATGTGGGGCACAGCCCTTGTCCTCACACTTACTTCTTTTCCATGTGACTTCAAGCAAGAGCAGCTTGAGTGAAATGAGGTTGTTTGGATACTGCATTTAATTTGTATGCCCTTAGAGTCAGGGATGAGGCTACCAATTTCTGTAGGTAACTCCATGCACAATTGTAGCAAACAGCTACTAACCCTACTAGAAGTGAAAAACCTTGTGCCAAATGCTAAAAACCTCCTGCTCTTAGGTATAGGCAAAAGATTACACTTAAACCCATCCAGCTTTAGAAGCTAAGGAATATAAACACATGGGCTATGGTGTGCAAGAGAAAGTAATAAAGCCTTTGCTGTGTTGTACAGGATAAATAAGGGGAAGGGAATTGAAATTTAGGTAGATGACATGGCTGAGAAATATGTAGGTAGTGCTCTGGCTCTGGAAACTGTAAACTCTACTCATCACTGAAACAATGAATTCACAGATCCAGACTAACAAGTCTGTAACATAGTGCCCTAGATGAGGCTTTGCTTTAAGCATTTTCACACTGTCCCATTTGGATTTGCGTAAGAACAACCTTGTGATCAGTGCTCAAGTGGGAGACTACTTCGTATTTCCATAAGGCAGAGACAACCTTAGGCTGAGTCTATCCTCAGTGTAAGAAAAAGGATGGTATAAGAAAAAGAATGGACTATTTACCTCTGGGAGTTACCAGTGGATTACAGGGAGAAACTTCCCTCCCATATGTCAGTGGAAGACTAGAAACACAAGCATGGCAACAAGGGACTGCCTGGCCCGAACCCCCTAACCCGATATGAAAGCAAGGCAAGATCTCCATTTCACCACCGTGGGACCAGGCGCTGCATGTGTGTATGAATCAGCAACCAATACAGCTGAGATTTTAGCTGGACTAAGGGCAGAGGCTGCTGCAGCAAAAAGAAGTAGGTGGAACGCACTACAAACTTAAATTATTTAAAATGTAAAATGGTCCAATAAATGAGCATTTCTCTTTGATGTACAGGAGATTGGCATCAGAAGCTGATATGAATTAATGCTAGAAGGACTATTTCTATGCTACTTTTTATACTCAAGAGACCAACCAGAGTTTGCCATCCACCAAGAAGTGTTTCGGTGATGGTTAAACAAGACTATTTTTAGTCCTTTGGTTAACACAGTTTCTTAGGAAAGTGGTCATTTGCCAGACATCTTCTACCTCTACCTCTTGGCTACCAAGGACAGCTAATACACGAGGGCCCAGTGTTTTAAAAGTTAAACTTCCCAAAAGATTATTGGATGTAGCAACTACAGTATTAATAGCAGGAAGAAACACAATTATATTCACTTTCCCCAGGAGCCTAGCACGGACAGGAAGAGGTATTTTGTGTCTTTTCGTGAATTCCATTTTTAACAGGTCAAAGAGTCCTGTGAACTGAGCAGTGAAAGTGAGACTACCTACTCCAGCAAGTAAGAATTAATGCACTGGAACAAAGAGGTTGAGCAAAACATGGAAAAAAAGTTTGAGTTAAGAGCAGTCCTACATGTAAACACATGATGGGCCCCAAGTTTTCATATTGAAGCAAGTACTGAGTAGGATGAGAACTGAGCTGTGAACAGGTGTCAGTAGAGAAGGTCTTTGAAAATGAGGGAAACAAGAGGCCCTAAGAGCTGCCAGCCTGTCGCTTTATTCACTGCTGCTGAGAGGAGCAAGTGATTTCGGGCACAGTCTGGTACCTGCAGGCAAGCGCATCAAACTCAATCTGCAAAATCAAGTAGTCAGTCACTGAAGTGACAATGTCTGCAACTTAAAAACAGAGAGGCTGGCTTGGAAAGTCCAGCCCTGAAGGCAATTTCTATCACTGTGACGTGTGAGAAATTATGCACAAGCATCACTGGGGCTTATGAGCTGTATAAATAATGTTCTGTGCCAATGATGGCTTGCTACCGATTGCTTTGAAATGGATAATCACGATTTTCATTTGCATTCATTAGAAAATACGGCCTGTGAGGGATCTGTCAGTACTTTAAAAAAAAAATATGCACAAGTGACCAAATCCACTTGCTCTAAATCCAGCAGTAGGTGAAGCAGAATGCTTGCAGATTACCAGTAACTGCAAGGCTAACAGCTTCAGAGCTGCACGTTGGCTTTTCATAATAAGAGCCAAATTCTTGCTAGCTGTTGAGCCCTCTCATGTTCAAGAATGAACAAAACATCCAGAGAGACATAATCACTGTCCCACAGAATGTGACTAATTGGGAGATCTTGCCAATGGACCAATTTTTTCATAGTGATTACTCTCCAAGAAACACCAGTGATTTAAATGAAGGTAATTCTGCTCGGCATCTATGTGAATCGGAAGAAAACCAGATCCTCTTGTTAACAGATGGTTAGAAGGTGGATTTATCCCCAAGTGATGTAAACCAGTGTTTGTTAACCGCACCACTAGTCACTGCTCAGGAACGCTTCACTGCAAGTGTTTTCCAGGCACTGTGCAGGACTGCCTAAGAAGATTATGGCAGGGGATGCAAAAAGCTAGGGATCTCTGTGTTCTTTCTCCAGCAAACCCTCTCCACACAAATGCAGCCCTGCTGATCACTCTAGGCAGTTTCCCTCTCAGTTTCTCACAGTTTTGGACTTGCCAGACTTGCCTGATGTTGAGGGGGTGCATGATTCCCTTTCATCTTACTGCTTCAGGTCTATCCTTGCTTGTCCAGTCTGGTAGATAAAGAAACAACACTTTGTGCAGAGCTCTGGCACTCTTAAATCACTGATGAATAAAACCTCCTAAGAAAAGAACACTGAAATAACATGACCAGGTCCAGTTTCTTTAGGAGGGGCAGATTTCATCTATCACACTGCAGCTGTTCGGTACTGTTACCTGTCCACCTGGTGAAAAGGAAGCATTTCCTATTTCTGTAGCAACATCCCTCTTTTAGGCAGGACAGGGTGGCTTTCCATTCTTTCTTAAGGCCTGAAGTGCTTCTAACTCGCAAGTTTTGTTCTGCTGCCATGCCAGGCATCTGTATTACAATGGCTGTGCAGTGAAAGTACGGTGCCAGCTTTTTCTTTGTGAACTCTTGTATGTATCTATGGGATGGTTAACGGAACTGGAAAATACAATGACATTCTAATTGCTTTTCAATTGCTGTAGGCCCTTGAAAAAGATACCTCACCAAGCCCCGATAAAGCTGGGCTTGACGCAAGTGATCTATATCTCCATTCATTCCCATGTGTGTTTCATTTACTAGAAACCCCTAAATACTGTGATATTCATCATTCACATGACCTAGCAAAGCAAGCTATGTTTGAAATATCATAAGCATTACAGTTCAGGATAAAAGCTATCCCTTGAGTAAAAAAGCAGCAAAGCACACTAGCTTTCAGCACCAGCTTAAATTTCCCTAACACTGCATTACTCTATTGTGCTAAGCTTATGAATAGGGGCTTTGGAGGAGCCTCTTTCTTTTGCCTCTTACTACGAATACATCACACTGTCTGTCTCCTGTGGCTTCCTGATGCCCTTCGCATGCGGACTGATATCACTGTCGTGATATTAGCTGGCTTGTTGTTTACAAATAATGTGGTGCGACAGGTTTGGGACCGTGCTGCAGGGAGGGAACCAGCAGGGTTGCACCTGCTGTCTGAAGCCCTGGAAGGTTAGACAGCAGCTCTCAGGAGGATGGGAGACAGCTGGGCTGGCTCTGTGTTCAGCTCACTGCACACCATTTCACTCAATATTTGGTCAGTGGAGGCTGACATGGGGACCTGAAACCAATATAATAATTCTTATTAATACAATAATTACTTAGTAATAATTGGGAAAGGATATAGCCCAGTGATATAATAATTGTTATGAATATAATAAATTAAATCCTGCAACAGAGAGCTGAAATCGTAACCACTAACACGTGTATCACTGTTTTATGGAGTTCTGCCCACTTTTCTTAATGACTTCTTAAATTCATTACAATATATTTTAAAACTCCCTGTCCCATTTTGTTAAGACATAAAATACCCAAATAACATCATATTTGTCATAATACATAAAGAAAATGATAATACCCAGACTTTCTTTTTCTGGGGGGGGGGGTCCTAGTTCAGTTGAAGAAAACCATAAAGGAGCCAACTAGATCACTGCAGACAGCACTCCTTCTTCCCCTCCTGCTACACTAGTGCTGAGATGCTGATGTGCCAGGAGCAAACACATCCCTCCAAGCTTGTCACTCATCCATTTGCGCAGGTGTTAAATGTGAGTTTCACACACTGTGCCCGTTCCTTAACCCCACACCACAGGCACGTGTGCTAACCCTCTGCCTGGGCACCACCTTGCTTCCAGCCACTGCCACCACATCCCTCCCAATCCTGCCAGAGGCAGCCACGCTGAACACAGCAAGGGGTTGCTGCCAGGCCTCTGCTGCTTCATCTCCCACCATATTATGCCTGTAATGCCCACAGTAACTGTGTCTGGGACCAGCCGCCTCCTCCTCCCTACCAGTGCAGGAGACAGGAGCAGCTCCCCAAATTCCCCTGTATCAGCTAGCCACAGTCATCAAGCACCAGCCCCCTCTTGCTCCCTTCAAACGGGCTGGGAGCCATGTCAGCCTGCATCCCTTTGGGAAAGAGCCTGTGGAAGAGTAGGGCTTAATCCGAGTGGTATGTGCTGTGCTGACACCGCCTGAGCCCTCTAATTACCTCATTAGTGTCATATTGTAGCAGACAGCCTGTGAAAAATGTACTGTGTACACACAGAAGCAGACCTGTCCTGAAACAGTTTCCCAACGGGAATAGTCCTCATCCTAGGCCACAAAACTCTATAGAATGATGGAATGATACATGCCTGGTGCTCATAGCACAAGCCACACTTCATCACACCAAGAGAGAAATAGTGTCCCTCTCGGGGAGGGCAGGTGCCCAGCCCTACAGCCAGCAGTGCTGGCTGGGGCTCTCTTTGCCACCTCTCTGGGCAAAACAGGGGTTGCAAAACTCCCTGAGAAGACAAAACAACTTGTACAACTTTTTTTTAAGTCTGTTTTTTTTTCTTGTTATGACTCTTACTGAAGCAGCCTGGGCAAAGGAGACAACTGCTGGAAAAGCAGCCTCCAACACACCTGTCCTGCCATCCACCATCCACCTTGCACTGCTTGGCATCATCTGCTTCACCCAATGGCTTAAAACAGAGGTCAATTGTCCTTGCCTCCTCTTCTCCATGAAAACAGTCCTTAAAACCCAGCCTCTTCTGAGAGACTGCAGCAAACACGCTGCTATCATGTCATAGGCCTCTCAGCTGGGGAGCAGCCACCTAAGCCTGGCTTCATGGAATGGGATTGCAGGCCAGGTAGTGCTCAGAGAGGGGACTGGGAGTTTGCATTCCCAAAGGAAGACAATATGAGAGCATTTATTGCTGATCACTGCACACCCAGCCCGACATTTCCAGTAGCACAATCTATTACAGGCATTAATATTGTTTTTTTTCCAGAAGAAGATTAAGGCAGTATATGCACAGGGAATAGACACCTGCTGACCAATTGCAGAGGCAGAGTCTACTAATTCTCTGCCACCAAGACCTTTTAGAAAGCAATACTACAAAGCTGGCAGTCCCATTATCAGCACAGCCTTCAGAGCACCGGAGGAACAAACTGGAGAGCTGGACAGTGATGGGACAAAACAGAGTTAGATATGATTTGGACAGTGCTGGTAAAGGCGAGGAAGGGAGCTGAGCAAAATGCCAAACCCATATTAGGTCAGGAGGTTACTATAACCATTTACAGAACTGGGAGAGGGAGAAAACACAGCTCTGTGATCTCTGTAGTGTTTCATGTATAGATGTAAAGAGAAAATCTCACAGCATCTGGGAAGAAGAATATTTTTTGAAGTCCTTTTGCAGAGAAGGATATTCAGAGAAGTGGAACATCTGTGCATTCCACACTAATAGATCAACAGCCACAGGATTGTTCTTCACATTGGGGATGGAAAGAAAGATTTTCCTTGAGCAGACAACTACAAGTACAAGCATATTTAATCTCCCCTGGATTAGAGCAACTTGCTCTTTCTACAAAGTATTAAATGAAATTCTAAAGAAGCAGAGAGATTAAAGGCCAACTGTAATGATCCCCAATGAAAATGTCCCAGATAGTCCATAATCCTCCGTTGCCTATCTATTATTTCACAATTTTAAGGACACTGCACTCTGAAAAAGGGGTTTATAAAAATAGAGCAAGAAGACAGAAAATTCACAGTTCAGCGGCTGGTGACATGTTCGAACCTCAGATAGCTTCTACATGTGACACACTTTCCTATACATCATTCAATCCACACAACCATTTATTGTCAAGCAATGGGTCACTCCCAAGACATCCATATTCAGTAAGCCATTGGAGTCACAGTTCAAGCACAAATGAAGTTAGTTCTGCTACAATGAACAAGGCCATCAATTATAGAAATGAAATTCAAGCCAGAGTGTAGCAACTGTAATTAAGAAACAGTGAAGCCAGGGCAGGCACAGGTGATGAGAAGGGTATAGAACTGCAAATATGCCAGTGCAATGTCCACCCACTCTCCGAACACATTCTATGAAGCAAGAATTCCCTTCATGGGAGAAAATTGCTTGGCTACCTACAAGCCAAATTGCAGATGGAAATGACCGGAAGGCAAAGAAACCTTTGGGAGAGAATACAGTTTCAAAATCCGCATTTCCTTAGCAAAGGAACCAGTCTACAAAGACATTTCAGCATCAACCCTGTAAATACCAAATGAAAAACTCTACATGATGGATATAGCTTCATAAACATGTGCTTAGAAAGCCATATGACAAGCCCAAGTGGTAACACAGTGGTTTAAACATTAAAACATTAAAAATGCACAGAAAAATTATAAAGGTTCCACAAATGCTAACAGCAAAATATTCCAGTGCGAGGCATGTTTCTGAGGAGACCCTAATCTGAGCAGGTATTTGGGGTATCCTTAACTATTTTGCCTGCTCCTGGGTCTGGACTGTGATTGACTGGGAATCCCTTCTGATTGTTTGTGGGGAGCTGAGGTGACTCGGTAAGTGTGCAGGGGCTGCACTCTCCCACGCTACTGCTGCTTTGAAGCCTAAAACGAGCTGTCTCAGCTCCATGCTGGGATTCATGGTCACTGCCTCTGGATACAGAGGAATGCTCCAACTCGGAGGGCAAAAGCACGAAATGGAAGACAATATGTGCATTACTGGATTTTATGTGGGGAAGGGAGACCAGGGAGAAGGTCTCCAAGGTCTCAAAAGTCTCCGACCTCTGAGAGCAGCTCCTAGAGAGATGGGTGAAAGCATGGGGTGAGATAATGCCTCTTGGTCTGCTCTGTAGCTCCCGGGAAGGACAGACAGCTGTTCCATCCCTCGACTCAGGAGCTGACTGCCCCAAGCCTCCCCACTGCACTGCCTCAGTGCTTCAGAGAGCTGGTTTCTGCAGAGACAAAGGTGCTCAGCACATGCCCAAAGGAGGAAATCGCAGTTTTCACTTTGTTGTACTCATCCCTCTCTAAATGCATCCTCTTTGGGGCCTAACTCCTATACTGTGCTTTGGTATAGATTTGTTATGAAGCACAGTTTTGTCTTTTTATTTTTTCAACACAGAATAAAGGGAAAAAAAGGATGAACCATTTACATTCCCTTAAATCAGAAAAAGGATTAGTTTCCATACTTATTCGGGAATTCATCCCACTGTTCTCCTCTCTGCCTCTCTTGCTAATATCAAAAGAAGCATGAGAAGCCTAAAATAGCAACATGGATGCTCCAAACAAAAAACCAAACAAAATAATAATCATTATGCCCAATAACATACCCCACTGGCATGCTTTTGTGTCAAAAGCATGGGGTGAGCTGCAGTCAAACAACTAGGGCTGGTTTCAGGAGCTGCTTGTGCGTAAGAAGCCTTGTACCCTCCAGAAAGTGAAGGACCTACTAGAGCAGTGCAAGAAGGTCACCACAGACATGACCAACACTGACTCAAAGCAGCAAGCAGGAAGGGACCATGTCTGCACTGTGTTAGGTGGCTTGGAAAACTTCTACCATTCACCTCCTTTCGAGGGAATGACTCTGTAAACCTAGTCACATTGCACGCTGTATTTTTATTATGATGATTATTAAGGTAACAAATGAAGACTGACAGCTATTGGGTTTGATGGTTTTCTCTCAAAGGCTATAAAATTATATAGCCTTTATGATATAATATAGCCTTTATAATATCATATAGCCTTTATAAA
>JAYRBT010000082.1:100624325-100640947 GCA_036023395.1 Myiotriccus ornatus
TTCTAGTTTAACACCAGTTTCTGTATAGCTTAACTTCTAGACTGCAGTTTGCTCATGTATGTGCCTCCCAGGATTGTCGCAAGGATTAAATCCTGCAAGCATTAATCTTTAAATCTGGTTTTTGAAAAAGCTTGCATTTTATATGCAGAATAGGAGCAACAGTTAAGGTCACTCACCAGGCAATGGAAATTGAAAGATGAGCTGTCATGTCATTATCTTACATTGCATTTCAAAAAATTTTCTCTTTATTATCCTGGGATAAAATCTGTGTATAATTGGACATGAATTAAAAAGCACACAGGTATTGGAAATAGATACACCTTAGACAATTTAAGTTACACAAATGGCAGTCCTAATTTATTCCTCGATTCCATTTGATGTTCCACCACACTGCAAGCACGTATGTCATTTCATGTTATGGCAGCTGTCCTGGAAATGTGCCAAATTCAGCACTGGTGTTAATAGGTGCAACACGGCATAAGCCAGGTACGGTACATGTAGCTGCTGCCAACAGAGATGAAATTTGTTCAGAGCTCTGTTAAACTGGGAATGTGCCAGGTTTACACCTTTATTATCAGTGTGTCCAGTTCTCCTCTATCTAATTCGTTGCTGCTGTCTTCTTAAATGTGAAGCGTTAAATCAAAGAGAAGAGAAAAAGTAAAAAAAAAGCAGTATAGATAAGAAAACACAAAACACAACAGACATGTTTGTAACTCTGAGGAGCTACTTCTCAGCTGTGGTGCTGCACAGCTTTTCATCTCTCCCTGTTTTAAGCTCTGACAAAAGACGAGGACCTTCATAAAGAGTGTGTTGAGTTCAGTAAGACAAGCTCTCATTGCTATGAATGCTCAAGCAGAGAAACAGGCATGCCACGGGGGACAGCAGCATGTTCTTACTGGGAACCCTGTGCATCCCTGGTGACCTCCACTTCTGGACATGAGACCATAAAGCCTGCTTTGGGTGAAGGATTTTTCAGGTCACTTCTATTAGTTACTAGCAGTGGTTTTCTCAATAGCTTGTAGGGTCTAAATCCCAGTGGGACAGGCTGCAAATATTAGGACACCCCCTGCCAAAAAAAAACCAACGGTTCTTCCCTTCATCTGGAAATGGATACACAGCAAAGGTCTAGACCAGGAAATAAAAGTTCTGTGGCCTGGAAACCCACATTAGGGAAGACTCCACAAAGAGTTGTAAGGCCAACATAGTGACAAAAGCAAGAGCAACCAGAGAATTGTCCAAGTGGAGAAAGCGGCATGACAGCAGTGAGAACTATTTGGCAGTAAGACAACTAACACTTAAACCAGATTTATATTTGGAAGTAACAGTACAACCAGCAATGGAATCAAGCTGCATCAGGAGAAGTTCAGATTGGACATCAGGAAAAGGTTCTTCACCGAGATAGAGGTTAGTCACTGGAACAGACTCCCCAGGGAAGTGATCATGGTACCAAGCCTCTCACAGAGTTCAAGGAGCGTCTGGATGATACTCTTAGTCATATGGTTTAGATTTAGGTAGTTCTGTGAGGAGCTGGGAGTTGGACTTGATGATCCTTATGGGTCCCTTACAACTCAAGATATTCTATGATTCTATCAACTAATGAGGCTAAAGTCTGCCCCAGCTGCTGTTGATCTAGTCCCTAACTAAACTCACTCTTCCATGTCCTACCAGTTCTTCCAAGCCACTTCTGGAAAAGTGAGAGACTGTGTTAGTCAATCACATCATTTGGTAGGGAAATGCACAATCCTGGGGCTCTCTGTAATCTCCACATCATAAGAATAGCAAAACACTCTTCCATCTTATCTGCAGACCAAAGTCTGACATTAGTCCCATGCTGGCCTGAGCCCTCGAAGCTCTCGCAGGATTCCCAGGGGTTTTCTGCCTGAGAGATGATTGATTAATCCCCAGCCATCTAACAGAAGGTCACCAGCGTACTCCACGCTCTCCTGAATACTGTGCAATCACAGGATTCAATTTAAAGTTTCTAAGGACAAGCAATTGGCTCCTTAGACACTGATCTACAAAACAGTAGGGTGCTCAGCTACGGAATAAAGGAAAGCAGGAGAGGGCATTTCAGTAGCCTATTGCTAATGAGCGAACCATCTGTTTGTCTTCTTTGTTAAAATTAGCTATTTATTCTGACATTTCCTTTTTCCCAAACAGTTTTTCTGCTGATGACCTTATTATTTTAAAGTAATGTAATCTAATTTTAATGCTAGTACTTGTCAGATTTTTTTGAAAAAGCAATAATGATAACTATAGCTATCTTAGCAAACAGAAAAATAAAAATGTACCATGCCCAGAGAGAAAAGGTGCAACCTATCCAAGCTGTGAAGTCCCACCACAACCAAGCCTCACTGGTGATAATTATACTCATTATTGAAAAAGAAAACCATGGCCAGCTGTGAAATGAATGACCAATACTGAATTCTTCATATGGGATTACTCTTCCATAACAAATGAAAAAGACACTGAATAATAATTACTAAAAAAAAAAAAAAAAAGAAGAAAAAAGTCTCGCTGTTGATAAGAGCTTAACATAAATGCATAAACTGGGATGGTCTGCCTTACCAAATTTATCTCTCTCAAAGGAATGCATCCATTTCAGGACAGCAGACTGTCCTTGAATGCCTCTAAATGTGAACACCATTTTAGTAGAAATGTAAGAGGAGGATACAGAGACTAATCAAGCTGTCCATCCATCTTCCTGTATCATGTCTCTGTTGCAGACACCACCAGCTGCTTCCCAGAAGAGGGTAAAAAGCCTGATGATAAGTTAATAGGGATAGTCTTTCCAGTCAGGAAGTCTCCTCCTTACTCTTACCAGCTATAGACTAGTTTCAAATATAAAATTTTGTGGCCCTTTCAGGACCTTCCTTCAGATTTTTTTTTTCCTGTTTTCAAGCAGTGTCATTACAATCTGAAATCTGAGCCACTAGGCAATGCCTATGCACTTTTAGCAAGAAAGAATATACTATAATGTAAAAAAACTGAGTAAACAAAATTCTAAAATGACATCTGATTATATGTGATTGGATATTGTTGGATCCTCACTCCCTTTGACTGTTGTCTCAAATCAGCAAGCATGGACCAACTCAGACCTCACAGGTGAAGTCACAGGGAAGGCTGTTTCTTTGGATGGGCAGGTAGAACTTGATAGTACCTCTCCATCCACTTTTTGATATGAATTTTAATCTCAGCTGAGCCTGTATTACTTTATGCAAGATAGTAAATGAAGAATGGTGCATTTGGACTTGCATTTGGACTCATATGCTGACTTTGGTGAGACAAGCATTTACCCCAAATGAATGCTTTGCTAAGGAGCTTTGTCAGCAGCGGCATTTTCTGATATTTAAACTGAAGTTCAGTTTGCCAGGCTTATGGAGCAAGAGACTTATTGAGAAAGGAATGACGCATCCTGCTGCCATGAAGGTCTTGCAAGAACATACTTCTCCTAACTACATGTGGCCGCTCTTTCTTCATCCTGATGCCATTCCCATCAGCCTGTCAGCTGTCTGTGATATACAATGAAAAGAAACATAACAAACCTTGAGCTAGTACTAATCCAACATCTTTGGGATGCAAACCAGCCCTCAGAGATCAACAGCAGCACTAAATAATATCAAAATGTATAAATCAAGGTGGTAGAAGAGATAAATTTCTTTAAATATTTTATGTTGAATGAGTGCAGTCCCACACACCAGGATCAGACCCTTAAATTAAGAGGAAGAAGCTGGTCATCTCTGGTTGGTACAGTGTGCTACCTCTGCTAAAGCACTGCATAAAGTTAACAGTAGGTAAAATTTTTCTTTAATCAAGCAACAGATGACATACAAACTGGAAATGCTGAGGGCAACCAAACTGGCACAAACTTCTCTTCTGATGGTAAAGCTTAAGTAATTCTTGTTAAGCACCTTGAGTATGTCCACTGGTCTCTAAAGGCACTGTAGATAATAGCTTCAAGCAAGGCTGCTTCACTAAAAAGGGACTACAAAACCCGTGTTGTTAGCATTCATCTGTTCCTCATTACTCCAACAGAATACAAAGTTAGAATAGATCTGGAAAACTGTCCTTCCTACACAGACATTTTTTCTTCCTTATTGTCTCTCCAAGTGCTGAAAATGCAGCTGAAGGCGTGAACAGCTGCAGTACTGGAAGCTTCAAATATGCTACTTATGCAGTAGCGGTGCTGGAATAGCCAGAGCATGGTGCTACACTCTTATCAAAAGGATGAGTTTTCAGAGTGAACTGATAAAGCACATTTTCCTGCTCTTCTAAGAAAATTAAGTGCTCCAGGGCCATGTGTTCATCAAACAGGACATATATTTCTGGTTTTACAATCTAGTATAGGACGATAAAGGCCTAAAACCTCCACAATAACTCACAGTATGTGTCAACAGCTCTATTCTAAGTCTTTCCTTCCGGGAACATTAAAAATGTAACAATCTGGTTGTTTGGTGTTTTTTCTCATTAAATGATGAACCCACCACTTGGGTGTAATTGATGACAATGTGACACAGGCAGGAGGACTCTAGGCAGCCTACTTACCTACTGGCATCCACTGCCAGATTGCTGATTTTATTTGGGCCAAGAGTGACTAACCCAGGAATACCAAGGCTATTGTTACAAAACAGCTACACCTCAAAAAATGAGAAAAAATGACAGAACAAAAAATAAGGGCGCAAGATTATCTGACTAAAGGCTTTATCAAAATGAGCTTAAGGACCTGGAGGGGATCAAAGGAACGCTGGGGGGAGGAACACAAGTAACCTAATCACTGAAATCAGAGCATGAAAAAGGAGCTATTGTCCCTGGAGGGAAATCCAGGAAAAGCTGAGGGGAAGAAACTTTCCTTCTGGACTTCTATGCAAAAGATGGGGTTACTGTTTAAAGGGGCATAGGGCTTGTTGTGGGATGTGGGATTCCAAGCAAATTTGGAAATGGTGTAAAACCTATCCAACTGGCAGTTTGACAATTTTGGAAGATGAAATGCTGTATTTTGCAGATCCACCTTCTTAAAGTGGACAAAAATAATTTGAGAGAAAGAGATGGTGAAACTAGACAGTTCTTACACTTATTTTCTTTTTCTATTTGCAATTTCTTATATACATCTCCATGCATATGTCCACAAGGTCGTAAAAGTACACAATGGCTATATGTTCTGCATACCACATACCTGCATATTTTATTTATAAGGCTGAATAAGACAGCATAGATGCTTTTACTTATTGATTGCAGTCTTCACTAGCCGTGTTTAATTTCACTTAGGCATCTCTTTTTGACATTAATGGGCTACAGTCAGGTTCACCTATTCTGTGCCCACACTGAGTAAAAGACCTGACTATGTAAGTTTCCAGGAATGAAAATTCACTCAGAGAAAAAGGACTGAGGCCACTATTGCATACAATGAATGGGAATCACATACCTGTTTCCAAAACTGGAAATCCCATTCTGAAGTTCCTGACGTTCTAAGCAGGAACCCAACACAATCTCCTAAGATTACTTCAGGTCATGAATGTCAGCTTACAGAGGGACTGTGAATCAAGAATTGTTCCATTGGGTTAAGAAAATAGACAACTTGGAAGGACTAATTGAATCCCTCTTCATGTAATTCATCAGTATATAGTCAGAACAAGAGGAATCACAAGGACTTTACCCATTCTGGCCTGAAATCAAGCTTTCAAGTGTGAATGGAGATATAACCAAAGGAATTTTCTCTACCTCTGTGTACAGTGACTACATAATGGTATCTTATCTCTGACTGCTCCTCAGAGGCAGCTCTGCTATCAAAAGTTGCCCTGAAACTGTCCATTAGCAGCACACACACCCCTCAACATCACCATGGCAGGAGTACGCTTTAGTGGCAGTATGCAGAATCGCAGTTAAAACTTCAAACCACCCACATTTTTAAACACTCTGTCCACATAAAAAGTACAAAACTTCAAGAATGAAAAGAAGAAAACTTTAAATAACAGAGTTGCCGTACAAAGGTATAAGCACACCTTGGCAAACCCCTGCCTCAGGTAGCTGAGAGACTTCAGGAGGCAAGTGACAGTCAGGAGCACATAGTAGGTCTTTCCATCCAAGTTGAGTGTGGTGTCTCGTGGCACATAAGGAAGGGCAGCACCATGACATCCATGCTATGTTATTCAGCTGGCTGAAGCAAAATGCTCCTTCTGCTTTCAGAAGTGCTGTAGGTGTTATTAACTTGGATTTGTTTGTTTTTGCACTTTTGGGACAAAGACCTCCTTGAGTTAGCCATGAATTTGGGAAACAGCATAACAAGTTATTTAAACCACAGCTGTGGATTTTAGTGCATTGTTCAAATGCACAGCTTTCTGGAAAATGGCTGCAACAACCTCTACCAGAATGTAAAAAGCAACTGAATAAAAGACAAAAACCCAGGGTTTTTTTTTTTAGATCTCATTAGCACTATGCAGGTGGTCAGCAAACTTCTTGGTTTACAGAGGTACTTTGTTATCACCAGATTAAGAAAGAGAGTCTGTTAGGGAGAAAAATGCTAAAGCCATGTTACAGGAGAAAACTGGAAGCAAAGAGATTGCAAACATTGCTTGCCTTTTCACAGTTGGCAACATGTTCCCCTGACTCACGCACATGTAGGAGACCTGCCCACGGTCTAAATCTATGCAGCAGCTTTGAATAAGACATTATTACAATCTCTTTCACTGCACGCCCATAAACAAGGTTGTCTTCCCAGCATAAATCTTCTACCTTATATTTATGTTTCACTGCATGTCTCAGGAAAACATTAGAGGGTTTATTATTATTAAAATTTCAGATATACTACAGCAAATGTTTTAGAAAATTACTCATGAGCTGTTAGAATAGTTAATGTAAACCTCACTTTTAAACTGTAGAGTGTTTTTGACAGAAAACCTGTCTTCTCCTTTTTCTATGAAGTATTTGGGATATTTTGGGGCCACATAAAATTATAGTAATACACTCACAAGTAAGGTAATATTTTATAATGGTGTCTCTTATAGAAAAAGTATTCCAGAAAAAATTGCACATACCTGCCTCTAACTGAAAGTTTTATTTATAATAAAAAATTATTCCTGGTTTGACAGATTTTGATTTCACCCCTTTTTATTTTTAAACAGGTTTTCACTTTAAATCAGACTTTCAGAGGAACAAATGGCTTCAAGTTGAAATCTTTTTATTCTTTGTTTTTAAACCTCGCTTATGAAAAAAATTACCATGGAAATAATGCAAATATCAGCCTCCTTGCCATAGGTCAGAACCAGAAAAATGTGAAAGCCTTAACTTTTTATATAATACTCCTTCTGTCTGCTACATACATTAACATTTACGATGGAAAATGTTGAAGACCTCCCACCTCCAGTTGTTCAAGAATTTCTTGTTTAGCATCCACTGCAGACTATAACAGATTTGCTGGAATACATATCTCTGCATCCTCAGATGAATACTCTGTCTGTTTGCAAAGGTCTACAGGATGGGCATGCCAGAAAGTGAAGTTTGTTAACAGCCCCAGACAGTTCTCACTGGAGTTTCTGTGTATAGCTAATACATATTTCAGTATTCACCTAGAGAAGACCACATGTAATTTCTCTACAGAGAGCTGGAATCTGTGCGGTGGATCAAAAGATCCTTGGCGTTGATATCAGTCATTCCCTGCTATTCCATATCCTTGAATATTGGCTCCAAAGGATAGCCTCCAAGAAAATTCAAACCTTCAGTTTTTCTGCCTTTCTCAACTTTTTGGTAAAGAACTCCCCATATCACCTTTTCCATCAACCAGGTGAATTCCCGCTGAACAGAAAGAGTCAGAAGTACACATATGAAGCATACCAAAATCCTGAATAACAATGGAACTGCATCTCACCACTGACCTGATGAACAAGGTTCTTTGAAAATCAGTGATTAAACCCCCTTTGTTTGACTTGATTCAACCAGATCCATGCGATAGGAAGCACACACTTCCTTCTCAGGTAGACTTCGACTTCCAGAACATTCATGCCATCACCTACCCTTACGAAATGTTCAAGGACTTCTAAATCAATCCTACCCACAAAGATGGCCACGAGACTAATTTCAAGACTATTATTGTTTCCAAGTTCCCAGCTAGTGTTGAGAAAAGTGGCTCCTGCCTGGGCTTGGGGCCATTTTGGGTGCAAACAGCAATGCTGCTTCACTTTCTGTGTGATAGATGCAGGGTGAGGGAAGAAGCCTGATGCTACTAGGCCAACAGAGCAATCCTCCAGGGAGGGCAGCATTAGGAGAAGGACATGACTGATGCAATCTTTGCAGGGACGGACTGCTTCCCAGGGCTGCCACACATTTTGGGTTCAGGCGTGGCTTTGAGCCATGGGGTGACTTCCTGTTCCCAGGGATTTACCATGCTGCAGCCCTGTCCCTGCCAGCACCAGCCTACCAGGCATGCAGTCTCCCACAGGCACACATCCCAGTGAGCCTGGCTGAGTGACTCCAGGTTTCCAGCAGGAGCAGAAACACATGTCCAGCCACTGAGAGGTGGACAAGTAGGTCACTTGCATCTCCTGAACACTATAAAATAAAATAAAATAATAAAAAAAAAAAAATTAAAAAACTCTTCTAGGTTGACCTTTCCAAGCAGTGCGAGGTGGCATGGGATTAATTCTTGTCCTCTTCTCAGCTCCTCAGCAGTGGCACCAACCCGCACACACAGCACTTGGTCTGTCGAATTCTTTTCTTCCAGTTCTCACCTGTGTGATAACTTCCATGCCTTGGTCATACCTCCTGCTCCTGTTTTTCCTAGAGTAGCTCTGACAAATGTGAAAAGACCAGTAGATTTTATATAACTCCTGTCCA
The DNA here is from genome assembly GCA_036023395.1 of Myiotriccus ornatus. Taxonomy (NCBI): domain Eukaryota; kingdom Metazoa; phylum Chordata; class Aves; order Passeriformes; family Tyrannidae; genus Myiotriccus; species Myiotriccus ornatus. Next base: position 100,633,152 of record JAYRBT010000082.1, read on the forward strand.
AAGGATTTGAAAACTTGGAGGACATTTTTTAACATGTTACAGTGAACAAAGAAAAGGACTTCACATATCGCTGCAAGGAGCTTGACCCCTCACTAGACTTGTCTTCTCCAATCCCAGCACAAAAAGTGATGCCCAACAGGCTGTGCTGAGCTCTGCCACACCATATCCCTCTCTACATGTCCTGGAGAAGGAGGCTGGCCTGAGTCTGGCATTGAACAGCAGCTCTTCCCTTGCACAGACCCAGAGCCAAAATCCCCCCCAGTGATGTTGCAGCCCACTAGTGACTGCAGGTTATGCAGCTGTTCCTCTCACATACCTACCCACACAAATCCTGTTTACTTCAACTTTGCTGGGAAGGTACAGAGCAACACTAAATCCTATTTTACTACAGTCAGGATAAGGCTTATAAATCCATGATGATAGTGTAAACCTTGCTAGAAAGGCTTGTTAAAACCTTGCACCATCTAAAAACTGGACTCTCAGATTTCCTATAAACTCTGTAACATTTTCTTTTCTTCACTTCCCATTGGGAAAAAAACATTAAAAGTAAAGACCTTTCAGTTGAATTACTGACTAGATGTTCATCTAGCAGTTTACATTAAAAGAAATTCCATAAGTAAGAAGCAAGATGATATAACCTACTGTAATTTATTTTACCAGAGAAAATTTACACAAACGTCTGCATTATTAGGATGGACTATTTTTAATTAACGTTCCTGAGGAAAAGATAAACATCAACCAGGAAAAGCCAGCCATGTCTGGAAGCTGTACTGAGAAGAAAAAAATGAAATGCCAAAACACATCACAGAAATGGACATTTGACATTTGAATGAGGATTTCTAATAGCTCAGACGAAGGAAGAACATGAAACTGGAGTTTCAATTTAGGGCTGATTCAGATGCAATCCCTCCTGTTAGGGATTTATGTCTGTGAAGCTTCTCAGTTTCAGTGAGTATGCTTTTAGAAGGTTATGCATATCAGACTGAGAGACACCTGCATGTTCCCTTTGGGAAGCAAGTTGCGGATGATCACTGACAGTGTCTGACAGAAGACGCTTCTGCAGGAAATCCCTTCGAGTTAATGGGACCCCACGTAAATCTCCAAATTTGATGTGTACTTAAACCCTGAATCCAGTGTTGCCTTCATTCCTAAAACCTGTGGTAATATTTGCACTTGTATGACAGGTCTGGTTGCTCACTTCATACAGATGCATGCCTAGTCTCCTTTGAGTCTCCCTAAATCCTTGGCCTTCAGTGATAATCATGTAGCAGTGAGATTCACAGACTGGTGACTTGTTTATGCTGTCTACCCAACAAGTTTTTCTGTAATAGCTTCTGCCTCCGGCAACCCTCTGTGCCAGTATAAAAGTCACTTTGTCTCAGATTGGGGGAGCAAAGTTAGCAACAGAAACAATTTTTCTACTGTAAACACTGCGGAGAAATGATGAGGGTTTAAAGATTGCTGTTAAAAGCTATGATTTGGAGGGCAGCCAATGAAAGGATACTCAGTTCAGGCAGAAACTCTTTAGGCACACACATGTACTACAGTCCTAATCTGAGAAACAAAATAAATATCAAGCTGCTTTCAAACATATGCCTGAACAAACTACTCTAGTTGCAGTTAAAAAATAAGAATTCACTGCATATTAGTTGGGCCTTGAAGCCCAGTGGCTATCCCTACTCAAGAGATCAGGAATAAACAAACAAACAAAAAGTAATATATGTTTTAAATAATCCTGTGTCTTGCTTTGTCCCGTCAATAAACCTAGAGTAAATCACACAGAGAATTCTATGATGTAATTTATTAACTTTTGTGAAATATGGTGAGGGTCTTTGACTGAAAACATTTTGATAGCCCTAAACACATTAGTAAATGTCAGTAAATACTCTGAAGTACCTGCTTTCATTTTTGTGAGTATGAGAGAGCTACTTGTACTTTAAGCAGTTATATTGGCTAAAAATTTGTTTAAGACTGCCCAGAGTTTTTACATACACAACAGCACTGCACATTCATGAATTTTTTTCTCAAGGACTGTTTTCCTTCCTGCATCTGTAATACTAACCAATGGTACTTCACCAGCAGTTTACATGTGGCTGTTCCCTGCCACACCCAAATATGAAAACAAGGCATCAGTACCTGTTTACACCATCGCAAGAAATGCTGTAAACATCATGAGATCATCACAGGAAATTCACATAGTAAAAATGTAAGGGAATTAATAATACAAACAGAGGAATGCTTCCAGGCAAATAAATTTCATAACAAAAAAAGAGGGGCAGCATCTTCCAACCTCTGCTGCACTAAAGAAGAAATGCCAATTACAAATTAAAACCAGAGTGCTTGTATTTCATTAAGGTTAGGAAGGAAATTTTGTCTGCCTTCTCATAGCTGTTTGTGCCAGCCAAGAGTGAATTTATGGCATAATTGAAATTACATTCCTCTTCTGCTACTCACTTGCTTCTGCTGAGCATCATTATGTTGATGTGATTTATCATGTTTTATATCTGAAAGAGCTGTTCTGTTTCCACAATACCACCCTTTGCACCACCACTTTCTAAAAATCTGGGCATTATAATCTCCTTCCCTCTCCTGGTTCCCTTTCATGAAAACTCTGCTGACAATTGTTAGACAAAATACAGAGGATGCACACAATCCCAAAACACTATTAAATCTTCTGAGAACTAAGACATACTTTCACTGTCACAGGTGAATTTTCACTTTGAGCTTTTGGGTCCAGTGTCTCTCATCTAATAAATGCTCCAAAGAAGGGCAGAAGAGAGACAGTAACATGAAGCTGATATATCTGTAAGTAGGGAAGCACCATGCATTTGCACCAGGCACCAACCACGCAGTGGATCAGGCAACTGCAAGAGGAATATTTGTACATGTAGTTTCCACTGATGCTCAGGAAAGAAAGGAAATGAGACATCTCTCCCATTCCTCCTGGCAGACGGAAGAATTATCCGCTACCAAAGGCAGAAGCTGGTGGATTGGCCGGTGCCCTCAGATGTGTAATTGTAAGATGCTACCTCCACTGATCACGGCAGAGAACAGTCAATCCATGCCAAGGAATACAGTCTGTTCAGCAGAACCTTCTCTTACTGTTGTTTACGAACAAACCTTACCCCATGTTGAGATTTCAGGACTGGTAATCAAAAAGTACACTAAACAGATTTACCTTGAAGGTCTGCTTGATCAAACAGGAAGCCCCAGATGCTGCTTTAAGTACCGTTTTCAAGAACAGAAATACCCTTTAATAGTAGAATGCTCAACCTCATCTAGTCCAGATCTTAGTTTGTTGTTACCACAACGCTGAACTGACAGTCTGGAGTTGACAAAATGGTACCACATATGGGGAAAAGGGACTGTGTGGTTGCTGGATCCAACACTGTATGGGCAGGAGTAGGCACTCCACCACAAGACTCTAATCGGAGGGTTTAAAGCCAACTGTTGGGAGTATCCACAGTTACAAGATACAAGATCTTGATATTTTATCTGGCTAAAACCAAAACACTTTATTAAATCTCAGGCGCTTGTTTGCTGTTGAACATCAAACCAAAATAATGAGTGCTTTGATTCATATGTATTAGTCTGTAAGTGTTGTCATCAATTTCTCCCATATTTCAGAATTCCCCTGAACTGAATGCTAAACTCCTAGAAAGCTTAACATGGACACATTTTTCCCTACTTGGACAGTAATGTGATATTTTACTTTGCACTTCTTCATCTCACTCTCCAAGGCTGCCTTTGTAACACACACTCAGTTATTAAAATAAACAAAAAAACAAAAGTCTGCAATTAAAGAAAGAAAACAAAGTAAAAAGCAAAAGAGTTAATACCCCATGAGCTTAAAAAGAAAAAAAAAAGAACTGTAAGCAGCTATGATCATTCTGACATCTGCTCACTTCTCGTCAAATTCTCCATCTCCTATCAAACTATCAAAGAGGAAAAGATAGCTTGTCACTGCTATGCATGTTATACAGGCAGAGTCTGACTCCCTGGCTATAATAGCTAAGAGTGCTGTCAAAAAAAAAAAAAAACCCAAACGTAAATGCACAGTCACTAATGATTTCATTATGGTAAATCTTTCATTTGAAAATACTAGTCAGTACTTTAATGGAGAAAATGGAATCTCAATAAATCTTTAATGATTCCTAGTCCTTTTTATGCTAGCAGTTTTACATGGCAAAAACAATTCTCGGAAATGTCAACCTGCCAATCTGGTTTAAGGTCTTAAACCCTTATGAAGAAATTCAGAGGGAGACTAGAAATATTTCCGTTAATGGCTTTGTTTGAAATGTCTTGATTATGGATAATCAGCTATGAGTAGCTGCAACACAAGAAGCCCCTGAATAAAAAATTAACCCTAAATCAGCAGTATCTCAAGGCTTTCTATTCCTCATTCCTTATCACAAGGCTCCAAGTGGTTACTGCCACATCCTCCTCACCCAGCAGTTCTCCTTCTGAGACAGGAGTAAAATGAGCCTTTGGTGGTGGGCGATTTATCTGAACTATTTCCTCTCATGACTGCCCAAGAGGAAATCTCATATTCTCCCCCTTCTCCTCTCTGAGCTGCCAAGTAAAACTCAGCTCCAGGACCTCAAAGCAAGAGCTAGAGTGACCAAGTGAGGAGCCAAATCAGTTGCAGACCAGGAAAGGGATGAAAAGATGGCTTCAGTTTTAAAGACCGGATTGTAATATGACAAGAATGACAATCTTTGCATCCTAATTAGTTCTCCTGTCCCCTTCAATTATGTCAGCTGATGACCTGGAGTAAAGGTGCCAGGATCCAATCAACATCCACATTTAAAGCTGGTTAACAGACTGTCAGGTTCAGTTGTGAAAATGCCTTTATTACCAACTGGTCTCAGTGAATCCTGGAAAGCACTGTCAGTCTTTATACACTGATAATTACATACTGGTTGGTTTAGGAAACTGAAGATAATGTGCAGAAAGGCTTTCTTTTTCCCTCTCTCTTGATTTGTGTTAACTATGAAAAATCATGTAGTATTGTTACAAAGACCTTTCTGGGAATAACCAGACTCTTTAAAGAGGTATTGTAGTTCTTTTGCAGCATTACGTTGTGGATACCTCTGGGGTGTTCTATCCACAGTCTTTCTCTTGCTCTTACTTCTAAGGAAAGCATCCATGGATACGTGAAGTGTGTGTGAAAAGTCCATGCAAGCATTGCTCGTCCTCCAAAGGCTCCCTCTTCCTTCCCTTTGACTCAGAAAATTACTGCCAAATTTTCTCCTGATTGTCTTGTAGCAAGGAAACAATAACACCAAAGTTCTCCACAGTGTTCACTTATACCCACTCAGAAAGACAGCAGTTCATGTGATATACCTGTTTCTTCCAGAAGCTCAATAACACAAAACCATGTTCAATGACAGGCAGCTGCAGGAGTGGCGATGGTTCATCTTCCTGTGCAGAACCACAGGAATGTTTTCTATTTTCTACATTTTTCCCCCAAAGAATACACAATTTGGTATGTATGTTTATTCTTGCAACAGTTGTGGCCAAGAGAAGCAAGAGATATCTCTGATTTTGTGTTACTTGAATTACAGTCTCCTCTATGGCTGTGTGAACTGATGGACTATCCACTCAAACAAAACAGACACAAAACTTTACCCAAGAGTGAAATCAACACTGTACGATCAAAACCACACTGACTTTAATATTCACTGACATAATTGTTTTCCATTTTGTTTGTTTTTTGCACTTATTACAGTCAGGACCAGAATGGAAGTAACCAATTATCCCACCAAGGGAATGTTCTCACAGTATTTTCAAGGAAATTGAGAGCAGGTGGAACCATAAATAGAAAAAGTCTTCCTGTTTGAATATTTTTGTGCTTGCCTGAAACCCTGGCCTAAGGGAGTAAAAAAATTCTGGCAGCAGCTGTAAAATAACTTTCCAAATGGTGAAGCTCAGCTCCCCGTGCCAAGGTGTGTCTGAAGTCCTGCCCATCCCAGCTGCCCCTAACCTCAAAGGCTGGTTTGCATACACTAGAGAATTGTGTGTTCAATTTAGAGTGAGCATCTGCAATATGCAGAGGAAAAGCCTACAGTGAAGAAGCAAAGAAATGAGCAGAAGATGTGAGAATCCCACCAAAGAAGGACCTGTAGAAGGGGAGGGAGAAAAGCTGATCTCTTTGGCCATCTGACGATGTGGGACACCAAAAGGGAGGAGTGGTGTGCTGGGCTTTTCAAAGATACATTCTAACTCATCTTTTTACTTTTTTTTTTTTTTTTTTAAGGAAACTAGCCTTAATGTCTTTTTCCTTTCTGATTAAAGGTAATCCAGAAACTATAGCCACATACCCTGAGAGCTGACCAGAACAGTAGAGAACACAAGAGCTGTCCTTATACAACTTTGATACATAATGGTCAGTGTACAACAGTAAGCTCCTTCCCACCCATCTGAGTGATTTCCACCATTTCACATCCTTGTAAGTAATTTAGGACCTGTATTTCAGTTTGTCCCCAAACTATTATGGGAACCTTTCCCTATAATTGCCCACAGTTCATAATACTCGTGGCAATAAGCACTACATCTTCTGGTTTGAGAATAATCAAAAAATTATTAAAGTCATCATAAAATACACATCAGCATGGCAATGGAAAAGCAGAACAATTCCTTTAGAAATTAGGACCCTGGGAACTGCCAACTTGTCAGTCTCACCTCTGTCCCCAGGAATATCATGGAAAAGATCCTCCTAGAAGCTGTGCTAAGGCACATGGAGGACAGGGAGGTAATTTGAGACAGCCAGCATGGCTTTACCAAGGGTGAGTCCTGCCTGACCAACCTGGTGGCCCGATGAAGTGACTACATCAGAGGACAAAGGAAGAACTATGTATGTTGTCCATCTGCACTTCTGTAACGACTTGACATGGTCCTCCACAACATCCTTCTCTCTGAATCGGAGAGTTATTTATTTGATGGGTGGACTGTTTGGTGGATGAGGAATTGGTTGGATGGTCACATCCAAAGGGTAGTGGTCAATGGCTCCGTGTCCAAATGGGTGTCAGTGACAAGTGACGTTGCTCATGGGTCTGTACTGGGACCAGTACTGTTTAATGTCTTTATCAATGACACAGGTGAAGGGATCATTCCCTTGCTGCATTCTCAGCAAGTGTGCAGACAATAGGCTGAGCAGTGCAGTAGACATGCCTGAAGGATGGGATGCTATCCAGAGGGACCTGAACAAGCTTAAGAAGTGGGCCCATGTGAACCTCACAAGGTTCCACATGACCAAGTGCAAGATGCTGCACCTGTGATGGGGCAACCCCTGGTATCGACAGAGGCTGGAGAATGAACAGATCGAAAGCAGCCCTGCTGAGGAGGATTTGGGGTGCTGTTGGATGAGAGGCTGGGCATGAGCTGCCAGTGTGCAGTTGTGGCCCAGAAAAACAACCGTATTCAAAAAAAACCATGGCCAGCAGGCTGAGGGAAGTGATTCTGCCCATCTATTCCAGTCTGGTTGACCCCACCTGGAGTACCACATCCAGTTCTGTGGTCCTCAGCACAGGAAAGACACTGACCAAGTGGAGAGAGTCCAGAGGAGGGCCCTGAAGATGATCAGAGGGCCAGAGACCCTCTCCTAAAAAGACAGGCTGAGGAAGTTGGGGTTGTTCCTCCCAGAGAAGAAAAGAGTCCGGGGAGACCTTATGGCAGCCTTTTAACATTAAAGGGGTCTAAAAACAATAGGGACAGACTTTTTAGTAAGGCCTGTTGCGATAGGACAAGGTATAAAGATTTTCATCTAATAGACAGTAGACTTAGATTGGACATAA
>JAYRBT010000082.1:100641047-100671367 GCA_036023395.1 Myiotriccus ornatus
TTTTAGTAAGGCCTGTTGCGATAGGACAAGGTATAAAGATTTTCATCTAATAGACAGTAGACTTAGATTGGACATAACAGGTTTCCCAGAGAGGTAGATGTCCCATCCCTGAAAACGTTCAAGGTCAGACTGGGGCTCTGAACAACCTGATTTAGTTAAAGATGTCCCTGTTCATTGCAGGTGAGTTGGACTAGGTGACCTTTAAAGGTCCCTCACAACTCAAACTATTCTATGATTCTACGAAAGACCGGACTCTTGAAAACTGAAAGGAGAAATGAACAAAAAAATTCCTCAATTACTTTTTATAGAAAAATATATTCTACATGATGAAAAACATTAAAGACAAAATCAACTTAAAGGTTTTTGGATTTGCATCTGCCTTAGAACTGTTTTATCATATGATTTAATTACTTTATTCCCTCCTTCATCCCTTCAAAGTCTGCTGGTTTTGACACCACTGAACTCAGGGATGGGAATTTATCCTGAACTCTGCATACAGCAACATGAGGAGAGCTGCCTTCACCAATCTCTGCACAAGACCCACTTTCTCTCTGTACAGCTGACTGTAGAGAGCACGATGCAGAGATTGGACTGTAACTATTTTGGAGTGATCCCTGAGAAAGAGCCCTTAAATAGACCAATACGTACATCTGGCAGTCTCAGATGGATCGTTGTACTTCTTCTGCCCACATAGACATCATGTTGATGTCTCTAAATATCAGCACCATTTACCCTCCCCAGCTCTGGCTACTATAATTGGAGCAAGACCTAAAATTTTCATATTCAGGTAAGAAAGAATATCTTGTAATGTTTATATTAATTTGTGCCTGAGCTTCCATCTGATAAAATATACAGTAAAAAGAAAAGGAAACACAGAAATCAGAAATAATGTACCACTTGGGGCAGATTGTGCCATTTTTCTAGAAAGAATGTACCAGCATTATGGGTACTAAAAGGAATTTCAGACTTTCTCACATGAAGGCACATCAAACCTAAACCTAAATCAAGTAAAGGCTTTGCCATGCTTCCTCCCACAGAACAGACACTGTCTGTATCACGCATTTTTCAGCAGGCTCAGCATAGGAAAGGGGTGAAAAAGCAGACCGACCTTGCAGCGAGCTCCCAGCTGATATAACTGCTGAGAAAACCAATGAGGGTGTTGGGATCACTCCTACAGGGATGAGAAAGGGGCTGAAGTACTGCATATGCCACCGTTTTCGCATGGATTAGGTTTTTGAAAAGAGCAAGATGGGTGAAAGTATCCTCATCTGTGGCACAAGGAAACAGGTTATTTACAGAGAGCAGCAAAATGTGTTAATTTGCTTGAAGACTAACAACTGCTTAATTCCACCTCTTTGCCACTTAAATCCTTTTCCTGACCTACTTGCACCAACTGACTCCATTTTTTCCTTCCAGGGGATCAGAGAACTTCTTGACAGATCCAGGCAGTGTGTGGCACACTGCCAAGCTGGGCTGTCTTTCAGCCAGTGAAGCTTTGGAGCCAGGCTTACCTGTACAGTGCCAGGCGTAGAGAAGGGGGAAAGTACGGTGCCATAGCATGTGGCAAAGCAAAACTTGCCAAGACGGTCAGATCTTTTCCTCTCATTCATCCTCTGACAGCTTGAGTAGTGCGATATTAATAATTCATAAGTTATCTGTGCAATAAGTTACATTCTCCTTTTAAAAATAGAGCTAGAGAAGCAAGTGTAAATAATTAATTTCGGAAGAGATATAATCAATTAACCCTTTCAAAGAAGGACAAAAATCTATAGCTCTGAATTTTTTTCACCTTCCTAAGCATTTCCGGACAGTGCCGTCCCCACGGCTGCCCACGCTCTGATGCAACACATATTCCTACATGCAGCATCATCACAACAAAAACCACAGGCAATCTGGAGAATTTGTTAAGAAACCAGGCATCTCGCAAAGCTCCTCTTCTCACCCTGACAGACTGTCTCTTCCTCTTTTCCATCCCACTACCCAGAGCTCCAGATGCCGGGATGAAGTTACCGGCGATGTGAGATGAAAACAGTTGGTGCCTGCTCACCGTGAGCCAGCCAAAGGGCGGCAGTGAAGCTGTTGCCTCCCAGGAGTGGTGGCACTGGGTTTGCTGGCGATGCCAGCTTGCACTGGGAGCTTTTTTACAGGTTTATATACCCTTTCTCCTTCAGCTGGAGCTCCCTCATATGCTCAAGGTTATATTCACTTAGGGTCCGTGCTGGCTCCTCTGAGCCCTAGGTGGAAAGCAGGAAGGGCAGGGATGAGATATCTCTGAAACTGCAGTGCCCTGGTACCCACCTCCACCCCAAACACTGCATGATGCTTCCCGCGTGGACTGTTGCCAGGTGGTGCCTGATCTAAATTTCACCAGAGAGTGGAATGATGTGGGATATTCCTAATCAGCTTCAGTGTACATTTCGCTGTGGATATTCCAGCTTTAAATCACGGCTTCCGTTCACAGAACAGCAGTATGCGGCAAAAGTTTGCTTGTCCTGAAACAAAGTCTTGCCCACACCTCGGCAAGAAAAACAAAGAATACTGTCTTCACCTGTGACTTATGCCCCAGCTGAAACATGATTTAGAATATGGAGAGCATACGATAATTTTTTTCCCCCCAGAACATCACTTGAAGGATTTGCTACCAATATTTTGCAAGGGTTTGCTGAAGAAAACCTTTAATTATGTTACAGATAAATTAAGGGAAGGAGTAAAAAATAAATCCATATTTTTAAAAATGAAAATGTCACAGAGGCTACAGTTTGTTTGCACTGTCACTGCTGAAAGCCCATGTGACAGACAGCAGGATTATTTTTGGTAACTGGGTGGAGGATGGGTAGACAGATACACAATTGGAGCTTCGTGGAGGTTATCTCCATGCTAGTCTCTGCTATTGAAAAAGTAGCAGTCTTCTAGTTCCCAAAAGACTTCTGCTACGTAGTAAGAAAAATGCATGATCAGTAGAGCATAAAAGAATTTTGGTTACCATAAAAAGAAAGTATCCTTATAACTAAACAGTACCTGCACCATCATGCAGCTATGGCAGGTCATTTTTCCTGCTGTAGCTGCCATCACTTAAACATAATTTCTCCATACACTAAGGCCGGGTGTGGTCTTTCAAAGCATTTGGGAGTAATGAAGGGGGTGAGTTAGTGGAAGCCTGTGTCTGGGATGAGGTGATCTGCTCAGGCTGAGTAACAGAAGAACAGGGGGGGTTTGCATGTGACAAAATTCTGGATGTGATCAGCAGAATCACTATTACTTTATCTCAAAATCACTCATTTCAAAAATTATAGTCAGATTTGGAAGTAGTGTCAGATGATCGCTGGCAAGTGTGAAAATGTAGCAAATACCTAGAAAACAAAAGACTAGCCAAAGCTTGATGGCAATTTATTTGGTAAATTATATATATCTGCCTCTGAATTCAGAGGCAGATACTGTTTGGCGAGGGGCCTTTATAAGCATGAGAGACATTTATAAACATATATAAACACTTTGAAAGTTTCAGATGTTCTTTTGTTTAAAGATATTTTTAAGTTTCTAAAAAAAAAAGTGGGCAGTGTATTAAGAGATGTATAATATAATTACTTTGAAAAAGAAAAAAATCATGTTACTGAGTTTGCTTCTTAACTACAATGTTTTTTAAGTCCAGCCAGATCCATTCCCATGTGTTCCCTCCACCCTGTTTGTTGGTACCAAAAAGGGACAGGCCATTTCACTATCTGTACAGGTCCTGAAATGCCATAACAAGTATAAATCATTCACTGTGGTTTAGGTACCAATTCATTATTTATCACAGTGAAAAAAAAGATACTGGAGACAAAATGGTGCTGTGGTAAAACTTTCATGCAGTTAATGGGGTAAGTTATGATTATTGCACAAGACTTAATTACTTATAAGTGTCACAAGCACTAAGTTCTAAGCAGGGTTACTGAGTCAACATGGTGTTTTTGCTTAGTCCTTTTAATGTTACTTGAATCTTCCCCTGTTCCTTACAAACTTTCCAACATGTAAACTCATTGATAGCTAAAAAAAGTCATACATTAAAAAAATCAAAGATTTCTCATAGAAAAGCCCTACTTCAGTGAGTAAATTTCATTTGACAAATGACTGAGAAACATTATATGCTACATTAATAAACATATATGAAGTCCTAGCTAATGAAAACATGGGTAATATTTTATACTAACAAGTGTGTTTTCGCTCAAAATAGTTACTTCACCATTTGTGCATCACTTCACACCATATCTAGAGAAAAAAGAGTAAATGTGATCTCAGATTGGAATAATTACACTTTAGACACATGTGGCATATATTATGCCCTACTTACAAGGTTCATAGCAACGCAAATCAGACTGTCACACTCAGTTCTAAGGAGCAGCCTCCAGATTTCATTTTGCTGTATTATGTTTATAGAGCTGAATTCTTCCATCAGCAAAATGCTTGCCACCCTGATGTTAAACAGAATAGTTGCACATGCACTGAGGAGCAAAATTTTTCTCTAAATAATATGCCTGAAAGACATTTCATCTTACCTTCTATAACTCTAACAATTTTATAAACTTCTGAACGTATCTTTTCACTCTGTTAAAACAAACAGATATTTTAATAGAAAATTTTCTTTGACTGTTAAAAGCAGCAGTTCTTGAACTGTGCTGTGAAAATCAGGTGCTGCAGGGGAGGAGGAGAGAGTAAGCTTGGGCATCACAGCATCCCCATTAGCAAGTAAGCCTTGGATGAAAGAGCCTTTAGGGATGCCACTGCCCTAAAAAGCCCACAGGTAACCTGAGAAAGCCCATTTATAGTATGTACTGGTTTTCATCTCAGTCTGTGTCCTGGAGACATTACTAACGGCCAGTGGATTTATACTTCTCTCCATTCATGCAGAAATGAATGGGAACCGTATTTCTTGACTTCCCATTTTGCCTCTATCCTTACTTGTAAAAACACCAGCTAATGTGAGCTGCAGCCATCATTATCCATCAACTAGAAGTGATCTGAGTAAACATGCCCAGAGAACAGCACTTGTGTCTCTAGTGGTCCCAACAATCCAGAGGGCTCAAAGCACAAATGATGTCAACTGAAGTTAGGAGCTGACCAAGAAAATCTCAGTGTCACATGGGAGGTGGCTGCTATGCCAGAGATCCTTGCAAGACAGAAAGCAACACCTCTGGTTTCTTCCTCTCCAGTCCTTTTGCTTTCAGTGGCAGTAAGAGAGACTGTCACCTGCTCGGTATGGAGAACACATGACAAATAAATGCCCCTTTCTTCCCAGTTACACAATTCTCATTCGCTTCTTGCTAAACCATTTCATAGTACTCACATCAAATCTTTCAGCAGCTGCTACTCCTGACCTTACTCCTCCCATCTCTTTGTCTGGTCTGGCAGGGCTACCCTTCCCCAGCAGTGTCAGTGTTGCCACGGCTCTACCTCTTCTCCCTACCCTGGCTAACATCAAACCCAGACAAAGGACACGAGAAAACACACAATTAGCAGCTGCAAATAAGCAACTGACTCATTCTCCCCCTGGGGAACAGGAGCAGGTCCTGTGCCATTTCAGTGCCTTTTCTAGAGTAAGGAGCAAAAATGGTCTGTTCTTCCCAAGGTACGGAGTTTTTAGAGAAAGGATTACTCGGAGAGGTATTGCTCGCAGGGGAATTAATGACCATTGTACATAAGGGCACTCAACCCTTGCCAAGCATGACTTCATAGCTGTTTACACTTACACTAAAAATAGATCATCTATTTGTGAAATATCTTTCCAGAGAAAATATAAGGAAGAAGTTCCCTAAAGATGCCCTGGTGGCTCCAAGGAAATGATGTTTTGGATGAGTTAGACGTTGAGTGAAGATGTTCAGTTCTCAAAGAAAATCCACTTGCTATTGTCAAGCCTTTCAGAAAAGTTCTGGTTTGTAGATGCTCAGAAGAGAGTTTCTCAGGATTTTGCATTGATGCAAAGGAAAGGAAACTTTGGAAAAAAGTGTTCTGAATGCTTGCTGGTTGGCTGACTTAAAGAGAAATTCTTAATATATATCCGTATTTCTCAGGAGGTGCATTAGGATATTAGGAAGGGGGAAATGACAGTTGCAGATATGTTGCTGAGGTAATTTGTTAGTGATGGAGTCATTTTTTTTCTCCCCTGGCAGCCTATTGACTCAAATGGCAATGTTAATAACCTAGACAACAAGAGAAAAAAGCAAGCAAGCCTTGGCAGGGATATGTGTACTTATGGAATCTGTGAGGGCACACTGCCTTTGCTTCTGAAGTTGTAAGGAGGAAGCAGCTTTTGTAAGTCACAGAATATCCTAGCAAATTCCTAGAAGGGACAGTTCTCAGAGACATTCCAGGATATGCTACAAAGAACTGTTCACAGCAGTAGGAAAACTCTGAAGCTCTGAGGGAGAATACCACAAAAAAGTATCAGATGGCAGCCCAAAACCTGTTGAAAAGTTCACAGAAAAAAAAAAAAAAAGAAAGAAAAAAAGAAGAAAAAAGAGAAGATATGAAAAAGGGAAACTGAAAAAGTAGGTGAATGTAATCATGGAAAAAATTCAATGAACCACAGTGCTGCAACAGTTAGACTGAAACAGAAAAACCCAGTACAGTCAGTAAAGTTAAAAAATATTCAGTGAGAAAACATCATTATCCAGTGAAAGAAGCCGCTTCAAAAGAATCAGTGGAAGTACTTCAGGCAAGAGTAGCAGATGATGAACCTACACCGTGATAAACAAATAATATCTGAAAAAAAAACATATGAAGTATTACGGGAAAAGAAAGTACCATATTATCTTTTGGCTAACAGGACTGAAAAAAAAGGAAGTCGAGTGGCATGAGTAAGCAAAGTGAATGCCAGGATACTGAGAAGTCATTCAGAGAAGAATGATGTCTAACTGGAAGACATCAGAATTGGATAAAGTCCACAAGCATTCATTACACATCCTTAGCAATTCATACCTTAGCTCCAAACACAGGAAATGCAGCAAAAGGCTGAAGGGATGCAGCACTCTTATTGAAAAAACAAAAAAACAAACAAAAAAAAAAAACCCAAACAAAGGAAAAGAGGTGGCATTATCCTAAAAAAACCTGTGACTCACTGAGTATGTGACATCTCCTTACTCAAACATTCAGTGAAAATCAGAATATTTTGATGATGGGGAGTATTTGCAGATACCAGAAAAAAACAAGAGTCTAGATGTGGTTTTGATAGATTTTGATAAGCTTCTGCAAGTATGTCATAAAATGGGAATCCAGAAGCATCTGGGACTGAGGAGGGAAGTGCTTTAGCAGGAGGAGAAGGGAGGGGAAGGGAAGGAGGACTGTGAAGGATTGTTTGCAAAGGTAAGACCCACTGACAAATATTATTTAGTGGCAAAAGAGGAAAGTCTATCTCATACCTATTTATTAAAACAACTTGGAACTACGTGGTAGGCAGGAGGCAAAAAATAATTTCCCAGTTAAACCTGTAAGGTTTCTTTCTTAAGGAAATCAGAATTTTATTTAGATAGAATGAGTCTGTATGCATTTTACACCAAAGAAGTCCTGTTGAAAGTATCATAGGAGATGAAAACAGGTACTGGGATAAAAAATACGCAGCAGCAGCACTAAATATGATAAATGTTAGGAATTCTTCAAGAGATTATGATAAAAACTAAAGATGGTTTTAAAGAAAGAGTGGTTTTCAGAGATGTGTACAATTTCTAAAGACATTTCAGCATGCAAAACACGTTAAAGGTAATTAACATATATGCCATCTACTGCAGTGAGAAACTGGACCCCAGGGAACTGTACAGCAAGCCAAAGCAGAAACTAGCACTGAATTAAGTAATAAACATGAACATGGATGTGAGAAAACCTTTTTGTTGATCGGAGGATGATAAAAGGGCTGAGAATAGTCAAGGATATTACAGAAAATGAGCATATGTTTGCAGTGAGCTGTATCAGAGAGCAAATACTGTCTAACTGGGCCTCAGGCAATGCTCCAGGACTGGTTAGGAAAAATGCTCCTTCTAACTGTCAACCTTTAGATAGACAAGATGTATAGTCAGGGTGGATTGGGAAGAAGCTATGTGGCCTTTGGGTCACTTCTCCCCTGATATGTAGAGCACTAGCTTTCCCACTGGCATATCTATAAGGCATTCCTTTAGAGCTTTGTACATATTAAATGTTCCTAAGGAGGAATTGCTTCTGGTAGTTGTTTGAATGCATCTTGAGTTAAGACTAATTTCTTTTTTTTTTTTTTTTTAGCAATGTCAACAACATTGCAAACACATACTTATCTGACACTCACATTGATGTGTTTCTCCAGCTTTTGGCTCATCTGTCCTGGTGTGACCTGCCAAGGACTCAAACCTCCATCTTCTCACCTACTGTGACCTTGTGAAATTCTTACTGCCAGAGAAACCACAACTCATGGCATGAGAAACCAGACTATCTCTACTACTACTACTACTACATCATCTTATGATCCATTTTATGCCCTGCTGTATCTCCAGATCAGCAGAATGCATCCCATCATTCTACCTGCTATCTTTCCCTTTCCCTAGCTCCCCTCCAGATGCTGCCTCTTAGAGTGCAAAGCCTGCTTCCAAAATATGGGTGTATTCACTTTGCCTTGCAATGCAGCAGAGAAACAACAGAGTCAGTGGAGCTTCCCAGCACGGCTAGACTGCAGCAATCTAAGCAGCAAGGTAAATTCGGACTGGTTAGAGCTACCTTGAGACTTCAGCACTGCTGGACCATTTTTTTTGAACCATTTTTTTTCCCCCCACTGCTCACCCACAGTTTAATTTCTCAAACTGCTTAATCCCAAAGATGACCAAGCAGTACCTAGTGGACCTGCACGTTAATCAACAACAAGGAATATGTTCAGGACTGTGAATGAGGTGGTATTTTTGTACAGAATATAGACTGCAGACCCTTTAACATGGTATCATGTCCATTAAGCACAGCATTCGCAAATAACACTGAGAAAGAAGAATAGCTAAAACATCATGCAGACTTTATCTTTTGTGTCAGGTTCATAAGCAACACTGATATTTACACCAGCCGATGATCTGTTCTGTTAGGCACAAAATGCTCCAAAACTCTTGCACTGGACTACTGATAACTGAAATGCAAGAGAAATTAAATAGGGGTTGTCCTTATAAAACTGAGCCAGGCTTTGTGCCAGTTGACTTGCAAGCAATGTTTGAAAGATTAAAATAACACATAATTGCACCAGCTCTCTAAATCTGACCAGGGCTCAGAGGATAAATGCCTTACCTCATTACGTTTAAATGCTCTATCTCAATCTGGTTTAAAACAGAGCAGAGGCTGTGAGATGCCAATCTGCTGCACTGTTAAGAGAACAGAAATACTGCTACAGATTGGGATGTAGGCTCCAGCAAAGAGCCATGCTTAGTATTTGGCTTTCCTTTACTGTCCCCTGCTCCTCAGCTCACTTGCTTCCAAGGATCATCACTTCACCCAGTATGACTATGTGTCAGCTCCAGTTGAAATGATCCCTTTTCTCAAGAGGCAGCACTTCTGTGCCTGAAGTGCAATGTTATTTATACATAACAGACCACATTCCTGATGTCTAGCTCATGCTGGTGGCTCCCACTGTCACCACTGAAGAGTACCAGCCGAAACGGCGGCTTGCCTATCTGAACCATCCTCTCAGAGACAAGTCATGCACACCTCATTTGATTTTCAAGTAGGTGGAAGTCCCAGCCTGTGCAAAGGAGAGCCAGCGCTAGCTGGAGTCAAAGAGAAGAGTTTTGCTCTAGTAAGAAGAGAGTTTTAAGGAGATAGTCTAAAATGGGACAGAAGTCCTGTGAGAATGCACAGACAAAAGCCAGAGCATCACTCATCCACATCTCTGTTGCTTCTAAACTACCGCTGCATTTGGGACATGTAACAGAGGAGACCTTTTGGGCAATTGTACAAGCAATATTGAAAAGCATTTCATGTCAGAATTACTCTAAGACACATGTGCATCAAATTTCCCATCTAACCCACCAACATTGCTCTGCATGGCTTTCCTGACAATTGTTTACCTCTTTTAACTTGTCGAGCTCATTTTGCAGCGTCTGCTTGGATACTTCCACCTCAATGATTTGCTGCCGAAGGACTTCATTTTCATCTTCTGCTTTCACACGTTTCTCCTCCACATTCTCCAGCTCGTGGTGCAGTCTGACAGAAACATCTTTGGCTACCTGGGCAGAAGAGCACAAATGCATGAAGATCATCCATGGGGAGCAACAGTTGCAGGACGTCTCTTACAGCAAAAGCATATTATAGCCCTAGAAAGCCGAGAGACTTTTAATTCAATTATGACACTGTTGATGAAAGCTTCCGAGTCTTCCAAGTTCCAAAATGAATATTCATTTCTAATAAAGAAATCCAGAATGAAAATATATTTGATTACCCATCTCCCCATTATGCTAAGGCAATGTCATGAACAGTGGGAGAAAACGAGCAGATACTAAACCTGCCCATCAAAATCCCAGCATATCACGTAGATAAAGTAAAAGATAGGAATTGTGCTGTAAAGCTCACAGGTCATCGATCAAAGCAACATCCATGCAACAGTGTCATCCACCCAAATTTGCCGCTCTAGCAGCAATCACAAATAGGCAAGAGTGATACGAAAGCATAGAAATATATGCTAGCTTTGGTCTTCTGATCCAGCCTAACAAGGATAGATATATACTCCAAAAACATTTGGAAAGGAGATACATCATGCAAAATGATGAATTATGGAATGACAAGAAGTCAGCAAAACAAAAGCAAACTATTTAAAACCACCCAGTATATCTATCACTCAAATATATGTGCAAGATTTTTACTGAGTAGTGTATAATTTCTATTGTTATAAGGTTATAATTCGGTTTTTAGCATAAAAGACAAAATTAGGTCTGATATTTTAAAAGGTTTGATGACTTGATGTGTTACTCTCGTTTCCACTGCTGACAACAAATCATTCCAGTTTCAGAAGAGTTTATGTTTTGCATTTTTCAGTACAAAATGCTTAATAATTCTAGTGGCAAGCAGCTCCTCTCTACAGAATGTATTTTAAAAACATCTACAAGATAACAATATTAAGAAAGATAGGTAAAGCTAGACAAACACGATGACTACACAAAGTATAACTTGGTCTTTAGGGAAACATTTCTGAAAAATATAAAAGCTATTTCAGGATGAATACAATTTTTACGTGGATTTGTGCTTTTATAGAAAGAGCATTTTGATTTTCTGTCTGCCTTACTATTATAAGTCTGTTACTGTTACAAGTAACTCATAAGACACTAAGAAATGCAACTTTGACTAGGAATTTTTTTTTCAAGTTATTTGGCATAAACCAGAAGTGAAAAGGAAGGAAACGGCATGGAAACAGTTGGAAAAAGGTACTGGGTTTTGTTTATACAGTATTGCAAAGCTAAGGTTTTCAGTAAAACAAGATCCTTTAAATTTTTCAAAGGCTCAAATGTAACTTGACTGTATTTCTTTCATTTTGAATCTAAACACATGTTTTTTTACTCAGTGACACATCTTTTTATGATGATAAGCTTAATATTTGTTCTCCACCACAGCAGAAGGAAATTGGTCCTGACATTTGGAGAACTACTGCTTGTTTCATGTGTCACCCTCACTTCCTTTGCAAAGAGCCACATCACAGTCTGCTCTCTTTTGCCATAAATATGAATCGCTCAACCCACCTTTAAATCTTGTTCCAGGCTCCTAATGAGCTCTCCATCCACATGGCCTGTTTGTGCAACTTTCAAGCTTTTCTGTTCTGCTTTCCTGAGACGATATTGCAGAATGCGGCAATTCTTGTTTGCCCGGTCCAGCTCTCGCCGGAGCTCCTGCAGCTGGTAAACATCTTCCTCTAAATAGCTGTCACGCATTTCTTCCATTTCAGCCCGAAGTTCATCCAGCTCATCCTGTGAGAATTCAAAACAGTGCTCCATCATACCTCTAAATCTCACCCATGGGAGCAGAATAGGAAACATGCTCGCTAGGATACCGCATTAATGGAGTGATACAGATTGCAACATGCAGCTCCAGAAGTCACAGGAACAGAAGTTTTAACCCAGCATTGACTAATTATGCTGAACTAAATCAATGAATACCTGTCATATCTCTTACAATTGCTTTAATTGTAATAAAAAGCAGACCAGATGCTTATCTGTCTCCTGATACAGGTAACACGTTCATTTTACCGTCTCCTCTTAAAAGTGTATAATATTTTTATAGTATTATGTATAGTACATTTTGAACTGTTTCCTTGCTTTATTGAGACTACAGTAAACCTACTTAACCAAGTATCTCAGCCTCTCTGTGAGATTTGCCTTTTTAACAACTAGCACTTCCCAAAAATGAAATAGTCCCTTGAAAAATCTAATAAGTCTTTATACCAAGTACTGAACTGCTCCGTATAAAAATGCTGTCCCACCCGAGCCTAGCACCATGCACAGGCTTCATGACACATAGGTTGTGTGCAGGAGAAACTGGGGTTTTGTTGTGTGCACACACATTTCAGTAACAAGACCACGGGGACAAAACAAAACCTGTGCCCATGGGAATAACCTGGCCACTCTTTCCTGAGCATCATGAACTGCCCCAATTCCACATTATAACATGAGTGGCACATGCACGCTAAAGTCAGATTTAAAGATTTACAGCTGAACAGGATAAGCTCCATCATTCCTATTTGTTTAATCTGTGCATGACTGAAGCTCCAGAGATAGAACTGTTATAAAAGTCTTCCAAGCACAGCAGTACAAGATATTAAACTACTGCATGAGAAAAAAAATGTGACTCTACAATCTTTGAACAAAGTTGGAGGGAAAAATCAAGAAAAAAAAACAGGAGGAGAATATTTGAAATTAACTATTAATTTTTGTATTTGATGATTTGTATTTATATTGATTTCTTTAAAATTGCATTTGATATAAACACCAAACTTTCTGTGGAAAAAATAGCTTAAATAAAATTCCAGGAGAACTTGCACTGGGGTTAGCTCACTGTTACCTTACTTCAGATATGTAAATGACACTTGAAATACCAAGGCTGGCTGGAGAGCATTTCACACTTGAAATACCAAAAGTGGTAAGAGAACATTTCACACTTGTCTCAGGTGGAGAGGGCACTGCTATGAAGTTAGTACCTTCGATAAAGTCCCCCTGCCCTGGCTGAACCATCCCTGACCAGTCCCTACACGAACAAGTCTATTACACTCTCCTGACAGTTCTCTCAACCATTCCCCCTTCCCATGCCCTAACCAGACTAATGTATTAATCTTGCTTCACTGGAGCTGTGGTAACAAATGAGAGGGAGGTCTTGTCTCTGAGCTGTCCTGACCAAAGGAAGATAGAACTTCTTTAGCCCTCTTAGCCTAGTTATGTTAGAATTACACCATTATTCTTACCAAAATCCCATGCGTGTATAAAAACTCCAGTATTTATAAAGCTAAGGTTTAACTTCAGTAAGTTGAGACAGCATAAGCCAAATTTTGGGTAGGTACAAGGACTGTTATTTCCAAAATTACAACTCCGAGCTCACCAATGAGGCTTTGCTCCACCAGTACAGCCCACCTTGGGACTCTACACAGTTCTCCCTAGATGCTCTGAAAGGACAGAGAGGTTTTCTCACAAGCCGACTATATCACTGTACATTCTCAATATATTCAGCTTTCTGCTGCAGTCTCCCTGGGACAGGTGCAGGAGCAGGATATTTGTGTGGATGGATAAGCTGAAGGGTTCTGGATCATGCTTACACCGTACACTGCCTGAGAAGGAATAGTGTAAGCACAGTCACCAAGGTTACCCTTGCAGCAACGACATCCTCAGAAGTTTCAAATACATTAATTAAGCACAAACAGCAGACGGCGAGGAAGCAAATGAGCTCTGCAGATCCAACCCAACAGGATTCCTTCAAAACAATTTAAGATCCAGGCCCTATCTACTCCTCCTCAGGACACAATACTGTCCTAATACTCTGGCCAGTTCACAGAGAACACACTGGTGAAGTTTTGATAAATGATGTATATTTTTAAAAAGAAATATGTAGCTATGCATACTTGAGCAAACTGGGGACAAGACCTGCTTGTCTTTTCTATGAACACACTTGTCACTATCCTTCACTCATATAGACACCTTCAAGAGTTTAAGTAAAAGTTTACCCAGTGAAGATAGAGACGCAGAAGAAAATGCCGAAGTTTTAGAAACTGATTAGAGAGCAGTAGTGGCTTTTGAACCTAAGAAACACTTCTGCATTGCCAGTTTATAAAGTAGGTATTTTGGCTAAGGTACTCGTACCAGAAGTACAGCCCTCTGGGATGAACAGGATCAGAGTTATTTCTTAGGGCTGTCTGCAGACTCAGGTGTTGAATTTACCTCCACTAGGTTTAGGTTCAATTAACTTTTTAATATCATCTTCAGAATGCTAATGTTAGATTAGTAATTTGGTTGTAAATTAAAATTTTGGAACACAAATGCATAATAAAGAAAAACAACTGCCATCACCAAATTAATGGGATCTGGTTCATAATCTGATGCTTATGTTTAAGAACTAAGCAATGGCTTTCATGTATAAAGTGGCCTGCAATAATAATGTTATTGCTTATCTCAGACTTCCTTCTTATCTTTATCAGGTTTTGTAATTAGTCAATCTGGTTGGTTTTTAGAGACATATAATAAACAAGATTTGATTTCAAAGCATGTATTGCAACCTAATTTGGAAAGTGAAACTCACATAATTTTAAACAACCCAATCCCTGAAACAATTATCCCATTGAAACTGAATATTCCCAAATTCCCTCTGTAGGCATGGGAGTTCTCCCAGCCTTAAAAGTCACTGTGTCTGTTGGAGACTTGAATCCACTGTCTTTCCTCCCACCAAAGAAGTTCCCCAAATAGTTGCGAGCGTTGGCATGAGCTATGTTTCAGATGACAGGACTGTCTTTAAGCTCCTGGAAAACCAGTTTTCTCAATCTCCCTTATCAGCACAACTCCGATAAGTCAGTAATATTTTTTTTTTCCTATGCTTGCCTCTGGTTTTGGTTATAAATACCAGTTTGCTTTTCTCTAGTGTAATTTTGCAGATGAACTAAAATTTATGATACAATGAAGGAACTGTACTTTAAAACCTCACATGGTTCTCCTCTCATATTTTTTGACTGAACTGAGTTTCTTTTCCACACTTAATTTTCTTTCTGCTCTGAAACCTTTCACATAGAACTCAAACTCAGACTGTGTCTCAGCTCCTTCTATTTAGAGATACAGCATCCTTTGGAGGAGCTTTAAAACAAGGCAACATACACACAAACACAAGGGCACAAACAGTTTTGACTGAATAAGGAGCAGAGACCTCACTGTACAGGCTGCATGCAGCGTCAGCCCATTTTCTGCTGTACTACTGCAGTGCTTGGGGCTTGAACATACATAGTCTGTCCGGCCCAGAGAGAAAAACACCCAGATTAAATCAGACAGATTAAATCTTTTGGAGTAGCAGCACGAAGTCCTATTTTTATGTCTTAAAATATATATATACAGGAACATATCACCACTAGAAAATCTGGCTCCACCTTTGTATGTCAGTCAGCACACAATTATCGCGGGATAACCTTTTACACAGTTTAATTTTTAGTTACAATGAAGACATAATCTTGCTTTCACTACAAGCCACAAAACCAGTGAAAAGGGTTCGTAACAGGTTCTTCTCCTTGGAAAATACTTGTGATTCTGCCTTAGACACTGAAACCTTATGTTACTATCTCTTAAGTTAGAACTGTTACAACTGGACCTAGAAAGCCAGAACAGTTTAAGCTCCTCTTCTAAAGTGATCCATGCACAGAAAATGAAGGAAGCTAGATTAAAGACCCGTGAAGGGGAAAATTATAACTGAAGCTATGATGGTCCTAGTTACTAAACTGGCAAATCTGCTACTTTGAAGGAAAACATGTCAATCATTTGTGCAATCAAAGGTAAATGCAGCAAAGCCAAAACCTTAAAAACACCAAATGTAGTAGTTTGCAAAAAAAGGATGCTCTGGCTGCAAGGCAGATGGAAATACCAGATAACCCAAATCCTTGACTTCATTAAAATATATTGTTCTTATTACTATTATTATTGGGAGAGAGAATTAAAGCCCTCTCTCAGGAAGTACTGAGCTTCATATTGTGGATTTTAATATTGTAAAACTGAAGAAAGAGATTGGAATAGTCACTTAAAAGTAATTACAACAAACAAGTAAGAAAGCGGCCATCCCTCTTTGTTCATCTAAAAATGGAGAGCCTGCTCCCTTCCTAAACAGGGAGGACCTGCTCCAGCACCCCAGAGTGGCAATTGAAATTGGGATGTTAAGTGCTGGCATCAGAAGCTTCACTCTGCTGTACGTTCCTGTAGGGGCTGAGAGCCTCCTCTTCATCTCTTTTAATTTAGTGGTAATTATGCGATTACTTTCAGTAAGAACAGCACCAGGCAGAGAGTCCTGGAAGAAAGAATTTTGTTTAGAAAAAAATCTAAACTGCTTTTCTTTCCTTATGTCACCCTGGTCACCAGAAAAAACAAAGGGAAGTTTGGGAAAGAATATAATTTTCTAACTGGCAGCTCTTCAAAAATTTGCAATAGAAATCCAAGTTGCACCACCTCCTGACTCTAACTGCATATGATTTCAGGTGCTTGGCCCAAACGACTCCCTAATCACCAGCCATTTGGAGTGTGATAGGAATCACCCACCTGAAATTCATGGCCCTGAACACAGGGTCACAGTTAAGTAGCTGATTTTTGCAGGATTCCTCCAGACTTCATTGCAAAAGCAACAAAACTAGGATTCCCTATTTCCTTGTCAGTCTACCAAGCCTAGGGTCACCTACCAACGTGAACTGGCTGAAAGAGGAAAGCCTGTGTGCAGTTCCCGTCACTGTGTAGCCCAAATACATACTGATGGGTCATTTCTCGTCTGTACTGTGTAAATTGAAGACCTGCCTGTCAGAAGAGAAGCCATTATCTCATTAATACCTTTACTGATGACATGCTTGTTTACTATTGATTTAATTTATAATGAAGTATAATTAAGGATAAATTACAGGAATATGCCTTGTTTAAGATTCTAGGGACAAAAAAAAAAAAAAAAGAAAAAAGAAAAGAGAGAGAGAAAGAAAAAGAGTCAGGCCGTGCAGCTATTACACTAAGTAACCCATTGTCATCTGAGTCATTCCCACTGAAATGACCAGGAATACTTGCACAACTAATGGGCTGTGTCTACCAGCCAGTCTGGTTATGATCCAGGTTTGAAAGTAAATTTTCCAATCATCTCCACCAACTGCACACTCATTCTGTCCACAGAGCATGCAAGAAACAGATTCCTTCCAAAATGAAATAAACAGAGACCTACACTCCAAAGGTGCACCAAATAATATATTTGAGTCCTCTGGACAACTGTAAAATGTATGCACAATGGGGATGTTTTGTTCAAGCAGCTAGACTAAATACAGTCCAAAGTAAGATCCCTAAACTGCATATACAGACAGAGGTAGGGGTACCAGCACCAGTGCATTTAGGTCAGCCTGCTGATCTACCCTCACTGAGCTCAATTACTGGCTAAAATAGAAAAGGCTCTTAGAGCTTGAATAGAGACTAAATAGCGGAACCCAATAACTAGTTGGAAAAAAAATTATTATTAGGATGAAAAGACATGCAAAAAATACCATAAAAATATACATGGATACTGGATTCATTACTATGTGTTTATAGTTATGCATATTAGCAAAATCTTTAGGCTCCAGTGAATTAGAGCACATCAGTGTCCCTAAGTTTTATAGTAGCTCAGAAATATCTGCAAACTAGGCAGATGAAAACACACAAACTCAATAAACTGTATAGTATTCAAGAAAACGCAAATGAAGGATGAAATTCAGTTGTCTATATAAAGAATGGGTTTATTAATGTAGCCAAAAGTCATATGTATAGATTATGTCAGTACTATTTTCTAAATAGAAAATTATTTAATATGTATTTAATGAAATGAAGGAGAGCAAAGAAGGGAGGAAGAGTGGAAATTATGTGGGTAGCTGCTGTTGCACTGGTGAATCCAGAACTTCTGGAAAGTCCTTGATGAATCCAAGATTCATGAACTGTGATTTTACGTAATCTCTGTTTTTGTATTTTAAATATCTCAAACTGTCTGTATGTAGGAGATGCTGCTGCTAAGGAATAAACACATCCCCCGTATCACTTTGCAGCAGAACTGCAGTATGGATGAATATGCTCTAAAAGGCTTTGATTGGGAAGAAAGCAACAACCATAATTTTTGCCTCTTGCAAAATATGTTAATGAACCTGAAGTCCCTGGGCCCCTGATGTTATTATACAGCTCTCAAATCAAGCTGCTTTACAAGTCATGCACCAGTCTGATGTTGTTTGAAGCTTGTGCACAAAACAAGATGAGAACTAAAAAACTGTAGGACCGTGAACACCTGTTGACTGCAGGGCTGGTTTAAGTTTGTGGGATCTGAGAGCGAGAGGAGCATCTGGCAGCTTTTCTGCTTCATTCAAGCATCAGCTACGGTGTTTCGACACACTTCCTCAGCTAGCACTGATGAAGCCTTTTGAGCACTCATCTGGCTGGTACAACATTGATAGCATCTATTGAGGGCCACCAAGGCAAACTATTGCCTGGTGCATCACACAGCTAATCCCCTCCAGGCAGGGTAGGGGCTGACAGGGACACAACTGGGGCTAACAAGGCACATGGCCTCACTATTCTTCCCCAAAGTGACATCTCCCTCTGACAGCTGACCCTCCCTCTGGCCCAGCCCAGCCATGCAGGTTTTGTGCCCCAGGCAAGATTATCACCTTCTCTTTGGGACTGCCAGTCACCAGGTGGGAAAAGCAGCATGTCAAGTGAAAATGGGAGATAAAAGCTTTATTTTGCTAACCCTGGAAATTGTCACTAAACACAAAAAAATTGGTCCCATCACTTTGCATCACTTTTGCTCTGCAAAACCGTTTGACATCCACAAGTTCCTGCAGGTTAATAAAAGAAATCGTGGAATTACTTCTTGTGAGTCCAGCTCAAGCCTACACTCAAAGAGTTAACGGGAGTCAAGAAATACACTGTAACCTCATAAGACACACATTGTGATCTTAAACAAACATGAAGGTAGTGCATTGAGTGTATCGGAGGGGAAGAAGGGGACTGGTGTAGTCACTTATTCAACTTATATCTGGAATATGTCACAGATACAAATGAATACAGAAAGAAGAAAGACAAAGCAAGATAAATAAGACTGTTATCTAAACAATCCAAGATAGTTGAGAATATATTTTTGTGTTAGTCCACACTGTAGCAGCATTTCTGGCATATTGAACTTACTTCAACACAAGCACAAACAGAAGGCCAGGTAAAGTAAAGCACGGCAAGCACCAGTTTCACTGTAAGGGCTGTAGGGAGTGTCATGTCTCATGCAGGAGGCTGCTTTCACATTATAGCCATGAAGGATGTAAAGAGAAAAAGGGCATGTGTTGTGACTAAAACACCAGTTTCTGCTGGCATGTTTATTTAATTAAAACAGCCTAAATTAAAGTTTGGCTGAGACAAAGCAAGAATGTGTTTAATTACTAAAATTTGGGCCCTCTTTCTCAAGATCCCTCACCCTTTAGAGGGCTCTATACCACAAAGAGCTTCTTTTCAAGTTTCCCAAGGATTTGCACAGTGCATGACACTTCTCCACGTGCTGGACACTTCAAAGTAATCTTGAAAAGCAACCACGTGTGTGGGCAGTATTTTGCTGCTAACAGAACCGACTAGCAATAACTAAAACTTTACCTACCACACTAGCAGTTATCACTGACCTCCTGGCTCTACAGAGTGAGGCACCACAACAAAATTTCTCTCTTCAACATCAACAGATAAGTGATACCTTTTAAATGCTGCTATAGCATTATAGTCTTCCCCCAAAGGCAGCAGAAATAAGGTTACACAAAAAATACTTGAAACTGAAATAAATCACTGATGATATTTCAAAGAGGTAATAGAAGAGAGACTTCTCAATGTAAACACTTCTACTCGGCCACTTCACCTACAAGCTTAGCTTTACAGCCAATTAGCAATTGCTGGAAACAAAGTGTCATCTAGAACAATGACAGTCCTGGAAATATGGAAACTTGATATCAGGTTGAAATCTGGCTTGTAGTATATGAAGTCCCAGAAGTTTGCAGCAACAAGAGTCTGCTCTGCAAAGGCTTCCATGGAGCATTCTAGAAGACTTTCTAGCACTTAATAAGTAGAAATAAAAACAAATAATTGTGTTTGTTTCAGTTTTTTTTTCATTCTGGGAACCCTTTATTCTCCAGTAATCTTTAGCACTGGGTCTATGTGTGTGTGTAGGTATGTATATGTGTATATGTATGTATATATATATATTCTACAACCTGTATTAGACATAAAAGATACAGTAAAGACCTTATTATGTAAAAATTAAATTTCCCTGAAACAGACTTTATTATGTGCACTTACTGCTGCACTCCAGCTGCAGGAAGGGATAAGGAGCAGTGAAAACTACAAAATTTGGCACACGGCCATGATCAGAAAATTAACAGTTTCTTATGGGATTTATCTAATCATTTGTCTATTTACAGTTGACAGCATCCCTGTTATCCCTTAGGCCCCTCTGGAGAAACGCAGCTCACACCTACGTGAAAAACACACGGAACAAAGTAAAACAACTCAGGCAGTGCTGCGGTTTTAATCTGCAGAAGTTTTTTACAGGTTTTCCTAGGAAAGGAAAACGAGGTTTGAGAATTCTCCTGATAATTTTTGTACCTCTCCAACCATTTTGAGAGAAGCAAAACTACTAAAACCTCCTGCACCCAAGGGGCCAAGGAGAGCAGACAATGTACATATTTCCCCCAGAAGAGGCAGTAGTCTGAGTTCATAGCTTTCCAGGTACTAGGACATGCCCAGTGGAAGAAAGCAGTCTGTATTATCCTACTGGTCTCAGAAAAAAATTGTAGCCTGAAAAAGTCATAGCCCAAATCAAAAAAGGGTTGAGACACAATTGCTATAGATGAAGACATAAAGACGCTGTTGCACAGGGTGAAAAATTTTAAATGATGCAGAATAAAGTTCTTTACCCAGGACTTGCCAATGTCAACCAGGTCTTATGATCACAGAGTCCCCCAGATGGGACACCTTAACAGTTGTCCTAGACAATTCAGAAAAACTCTTTTTTTCAGTTTCCTGTACTTAAAAATCACTTTCAAAATAAAACAAGAGGGCTTAACACATATTTTGTAATGGATTAAAGTATTACACTTGTGCAAATCCTGTAA
Organism: Myiotriccus ornatus; assembly: GCA_036023395.1. Lineage (NCBI taxonomy): Eukaryota > Metazoa > Chordata > Aves > Passeriformes > Tyrannidae > Myiotriccus > Myiotriccus ornatus. Next base: position 100,662,361 of record JAYRBT010000082.1, read on the forward strand.
TTCAAAGAGATATTCCTGGAGTCCATGACTTCTAATAGAGCCAGTTACCTACTCCTAAAGCAATTCCTATTATCAATTCCAGTTTCATTACATCTCCTCTTGCTTCTGGGCTGTCAAGTAAAACAGAAGCTTAAGATAAAGGCTCTCTATGCTGCTCATCTTTTTATAGACTATTACATTTCCCTACCACACTCCAGAGTTTCTCATCCAATGAGTGCTATAAAAGCTTTGCTATGAGCCAATAATTTTTATTGGTCTAGTTCTCTATTATCCTTTTCTAGATGACCAGCAGTGCCCACAGTATTTCAGGTACACTCACTGACCCTTGTAACAGCTACAGATCTATAAAACATTATCAGATTTTCTTCATTATTCTCTCTTCAGTTCCCACTGAAATCTAACATAATTTTTGCCTGCAGATTTTCATTGCTCCTTTTTTTGTGATGCTCATGAGTTAATGCAACGCACTTAAATAGAAAAATGCATACCCAGTCCTTCTTCCCTCCAAGTGTTTCAGATTCTGAATATTAAGATTCATTTCCCATCCTCTGTCTTCATTTTTCACTCATTTCTCAGAAGTTAAGTTTATGATTAAGTTCTGTCTGGTCTTTACTGAGCTTGACTTGGGCTAGAAAAAATTAATGTCATCTGAAGATTTTGCTGTATCATTGCTCTTTCCGTTTTCCAGTTCACTAAGCAGCTCCAGACCCAGCAAAGAACCTTGCAGCACCCCTGCTGTTACCCTTTTGCTATGCTGAACATCGTTTCTTGTCCCTTAGCCAAAACCCCTTAACAAGCCTAGTCTGCATCTTTACCACTCTTCTCTCCCAAGGTTATACACCAAACTCCAGTCCTTCAAGTAAAACTCATGCGGATTTCCACAGTTATTTTGCTTGACAACAGGGTGTTTCCAAAATCAGGGAACAAAGATTGTTCCCACCAGAGGCAGTCAAATGGTACAGTGGCTGTGGTTACGAGATTATCTCAGTTTATCTTATTTATAGATCTTTATGGATGTAGCTTCTTTGCTGTGCCAAAAGTTCAGATTATAAATACAGTCCCACTAAAGCTTCCCACAGGTCAACCCAGCTCAGAGCATGCCTGAATTGAACTTTTCTGTTTCTCCAAGCATGGATGCATACAGATGTATTTTTCTGCCTGTACAAGGATGCAATGACACTTTTTTTTGATGCTGTTGTTATTCTATTAGTACTTCACATCAAATGGGTTCACTTTCCAGAGATAAAGTAACACAACAAACAAAGCACACAATGCTGTCATCCTTTCCACATCAAGTGAGGGAACCAGTTTCTTTGGCTTTTCTTAAAGGGTCATACTAAGGAAAACAGTTCCTGGAAAGCAAAGTTCTGCTAACCAGTAGAGTGTTTGCGGTGCTTTGGAAAGAGTCGGGGTTTGCTGAGCTGCCACCACGTCAACCAAACGTAACATTGCCGCGGTACATGTTGCACCGGACTGACGTTCATCCAGCCCCCACAAATCGAGCTATGCAGGGATGCAGGAAGCCGCGATCATACGTTTAAGTCCCTTATCTGCCCTTTAGCGGTCCCGCTTCGCGGGGGCACGGGGGGGAGGGAGAGGTGAGAAGCCCGGCTGGCTCTCCCTGCCCCTATCTTTCTCCCGCAGGTGAAATCAGGCATTTGGCCCGGCGGGGGCGGGGGGGTTCCCACAGGAGGTGACTCCAGGAAGCGTTAATCCACCCGCCACCCCCAGCGCGGTCCCTGCATTCCCGAGAAGGAGGGGGCCGCGCCTCTACCGCCCCCTTCCCTTCCCCACGGTGGGTCCCCGGGCGATGCTCACCTTGAGGTACTCGTTCTCCGAGCGCAGCTCCTCCACCTCCCGCTGCAACTCCTCCGGGGCCGCCGGCGGCGGCTCCCCGCGGCTCGGGGTTCGCCCCCCGCCCGGTGCCGCAGGCAGCACATCCCCGCGGGAGCCGGGGGCCGGCGGAGCTCCGCGCCCGGGGCCGGGGCCGGCGCGGGGCGGCTCGGCGGTGGGATGCGCGGCGGGATGAGCGGCGGGATGCACGGCGGGCGGCTCCCGCTCGCGATCGCTGGATCCGGTGCCGGACTCGGCGTCGCTGCTGGCGGCCGGGGCCAGGCGCTGCTCGTCGGAGAGCGGCTCGGAGGGGCAGTCGGAGAGGTCGGAGCTGCTGTCCGTGTGGCCGACGCGGGCCAGCGCCGCCGCCACCGCATGGCCGCTGCCCGCCGCGGCGCCCCGACCCCAGCCCCAGTCCCAGCCCCGGCCGCGCCGCGGGGCGGGCAAGGGGCGGGCAAGGGGCGGTGCCGGCCCGGACGGGCGGCCCCCTCTCCGCCCGCCGCGGAGCGTGGCCCCCAGCGGGGGCACCGGCCGGTGCAGCTGCCAGGAGAGCGGAACCCCGTGCGCTCCGTCTCCCGCCGCCCGGCTCGATCCCCACGCGCGGAGGGTGGGTGCCACAGCAGCCTCCGTCAGCGCGGGCGGCGGGGATGGAGAGCGCACCGGGGGGGATCCATCTGCCCAAACCCCCCTTAGCTGATAAAAATCCTGGGGCCACTACGGGAGACCCTGCTGCGGGAGACCCCACGGCCGGGAGAGTTCCAGCCCCAGCAGCCTGGCCGGCCAGGGTGTGCCATGGAGGAGTCCCGCTCTTGCAACATAATCTTCCCTTTGGTTTGGTTAGCCCGGCTCTGAGAACCAAAGGGCCTGCAGCAAATACGAGCTATTACGTATGAGTAATACTTTGCTCTTTATTTATATGCAGCAGCCGAATAACAAGAAGCTGTCTTGTAATTTCTTGTTGGAGTTGCTCGAGTACAGTCACAGACTAATGAGAAAGTTGGTCTCTGTGTCATTACTGTAGCTTCTCATGTCAAGTATCATATCCTTGCCAGAAAGAAAAGAAATTCCAGCGTTGCAGAGAATGGCACTTCATCAGGATTTGGATAAATGGACGAAAGGGGAGTGGTACATACTCATGCAGTAAAATATATAAACACCTGCTTTAATTATTTGACAAATCCTTTCTAGAGTTTGGATCAATTAACCACCATATAATTAAAATTATTACTATCATTACATTATGCCATCTAGCAGATTACTGGGGAACTACAAGTAACCACAGTAACCGGCTGTTGCATGGCCAGGCTAAACTGGCTGGGGCAAACTGTCTGGGCCCCTCAGCATGAAGCCCAGCACACATTGGGATGCCTGTTTGGGCTCGGCACTGTGCTGAACCGAGCCCTCTTGGACAAAGTCCCACTGGGACCTCACAAGAGGGTGAGTGAGGGGCTGAGATGTGCCCTGTTCGCAGTGCCTGGCAGCAGCCCACCCCAGCTGGGGGGGTCTCTGGTCTTGGTTCTGATGCAGACTGGGTGCAAGGCACTGCACTGGGAACCCCCATGATGCTGTCGGTGTGAGGGCAGGGGGGTATGTGCTGTGCTGCAGCCTGTGGCAGAGAGTTCCTGCCAGCCTGCAGGACCATCCCTCTGCGTGGCAGGAAGAGAAAGGCTTCAGTTTGTACAGCTGATTCATTTCACCTCTAGTAGCATCCAGTGTGCTTTTCCTTTGTCTCCTTTGTCTTGCAAGGTGAAAACAGAAAATGCTGCTGTGCACGTAAAATGAATCCAATGGCTTAAGGTGACATCTGACACCTACACATGATGTGGCACTCCTGTGGTTCCTTCTCCCCTCGAGGTGTCCTGCTGAACCACAGCTCCTCAGACCCATGCCTGCCCCATGCTTCTTAGCAGCTGCCACCTGCCTGAGCAGTGCCTGTGAGCTGCAAGGCTGAGAGCAGCCCCAGCCACTCCTCTGAGACGCGTGGGCATGGCAGTGTCCCTGTGGGAGAGGGAGTTGCCTTGCCAAAGCCCTGCCTGCCTCCAGCTGTGGGCAGAGGAACCTGTTTTGGGCCTCAGGCTGGAGGCTCAGCAGGCAGGTGTTTGCTCTGGGTAGGATGGAGCAGGCAAGTAGCCCCCCACACCTTCCTGCAGTGCTTCTTCCTGGGGCAGAGTAGAGCCAGGGGGGCTGGTGCTGATACACAGACACTTCTGATAATGGTGCCCACAGAGCTGTTTGCAGAGTCACACTGGGCTCTGCCATCCCAATTGATCCATGTTCAGGAATGAAAACCTTACATTTTCACACCATGGCTTGTACAGGCTACTGAGTCCATGTCTCTCCAACAGCCCTTGGCTATACCTGTCTGCAAACCCCAGTGGTGCGTAGGGTGAGGAGGAGCGCTGCCCCCCTTGCCCTGCCCACTGCCTCCCCAGCCCCAAGGCAGCAGCACTGCCATTTCTGCATTGCCTTCTGGAGTGGAGGTTTGCTTATCAGCCCCTCAGAGACCCACTGGGGACTCCAGGTGGTGGCTAGGGGGTAGCAGCACCCTCCATATACCTGCCTCTTGGAAGTGCAGCTTTAGGGAAGGCATTTTATGGTTACATCCATCCTCGAGGATGGAATCTGTCACAGCTCAGTTCCTCACCATGCTTGCTCACCAGTCGGTGTACCAGACCATTGCAGACTTACTTTCTTGCTTCGTTAATGGGCCTAGTTATCTTCAGGTTTGTCGCTTTCCTGCTGTGTGGCAACTGCTTCAGTTCTGGATGTGGATGATTGCAACATGTTTCAGCAACTGAAGAGCATATTGCAAATTGTCATGGTCTGGGACAGTAATTCCTAAACAAAATGCTGACCACTCCGAGCCCTGTGCTGGGCTGAGGAGTTGTGCCACAGCCTTTGGATGAAATCTGGCAGCAGGGTTAAGTTTGGGGCACCTGCTCCAAGTGTGGGGCTATTCCAGTGGCATTGGATGTCTGTATTTCACTGCCAGGAGGAGAAGCTGAAGCACAAGCCCTGCAGGGTCAGGACATGCTGCCTGGTTCCCAGTAAGCATGAGGCTCTCTCCTCGCCTGCAAGACCGGCAGCACCCGTGATGTGTAGGACATGCATACTAGGGGCTTATCTGCACGGCACTGTAGCCTGGGGGAGTGCAGCAGCTTGCTCTCTATTTATGCAATATCCCAGCAGCTACTGAGCATCACCTGCCTGGTGTGCACGCATGGAAAGCCTGAGCAAGGCGTGGGAAAGTCTGTAAGATACCATCTCTGCCCTGCAGCCCAGTGCCGGCAGCACAGTGAGTGCTGCACTTGGCCCTTGGCAGACCCCACTCCCTGGCCCCCTCTCTCCTGCCCTGCTCACTCCAGTCTGCACTGGAGCCTGTAGGCTCTGGGGTGCATGGTGCCCCTCTGGGGCACAGACACGTGCCTACCACTCTGTTGGAGGGGGATTGCCAGGCTGCCCACACTGGATGCCTTGCAGCGGTGTGGGGAGATGCCAGAGTTTGTCTGATGGGAGGGTGAAACCCTGCAGGGAGCAGCCTCACTTCAGGGATGACTTTTGTACCTAGCAGCTGGAACTGGAGCTGATGTGGGTCTCTGGGGAGAGTAGTGGGAAGAGGAGCTGGGGAAAGTTGATATGATAGAACCAGAATTATTCATGGGAATGTACTGATTTTGTCAGTGTATGAAAACTTATCTGGTTTTCTCCTCTCAGGTAGCAGGAGAGCTTGTTGTGTCGCAGCATCTGAAGTGCAACAGTCAAAATGAAACAGTGCAAACTGGCATTTTGGTATTTTCCAAACCAAACTATTTCAGAGGCTCTATCACTATGCTAAATGTCGAAGTTTTCACTCTTTTTTCTGAATTGGGACAAAGGAAATGCTAACTGTCAGGATTTTTCATGAAGTGGAAAGACTGAACAGCTCCTGAGCCTCACAGCCCATCCGTGGGGGCAGGTGAGGTGCCATGGCCCCCAGCCCCTGGCCGGGGGGCAACCGCAGATTGCTGCCTGTCACCAGGAGCAGGGACAGCCTGAGATGAGTTGGCAGGGCAGGGGACAGCATCACCTGCTCAGGGAGAAGAGTCCTTAGCAGCCTTTAATGGATGCCTCATGTCACCCCTGCTGCCCTCCTGCCTCTCTGAAGGGGAACAGCACCCCCATCCTGCAGACAGTGTGCCCTGGCAGGGGCAGTGTAAAGGCTGTGGGAGGTCCACACCAGCAGCCCTGGATCTCTTGGGTACACCAAGGATGATGCCAGTGTAGCTCAGGGTGCCACAGCCCAAGGGCAGCCCTGGGGCCAGGGCTCTGCCCCTCAGCAGGGCCATGGTGGTGGTGGCACACCTCTGCCGTGGTTGTTTTTCAGTCACCGAGGGCGGCACACCCTGCTTCCTGCACAGGCAGCCGTGGTGCTTCCTGCACCCACAGCTATAATTAGAAGGGCATTTGGTGTCCAGTGGTGCAGAGCCTTCCCTTGGGGTCACGGCAACCTTGGAGGGGCTTGCTGGGTAGTGTTGTGCTGGGCACCTGTCCTCCCACCATGCTGACAGCCAAGAGGTGCAGAGGTGGTGTTTGGGCAGCACCCTCTGCTCAACGCCCCATCTGGGGGGCTGCCACCATGGGGCCATCCCTGTCCATGTGGAAGAGCAGCAGCAGGCAACAGGGATGAGTCTGCCCAGGCAGAGCTGGCACACTGGGAGCTGAAGAAATCCCATCAGCTTCCCATCTGGCATTTTGTGCCTTCAAAGATGCAGGCAGCTCTCTCTAATTAACTTTTCCCCACCCTGCCAGGCAAGGAGGTGATTTTATCTTCATAGAGCTGGTGGAAGAAGCAGAGTCTAAAAAACTCACCTGAGGCCCCCAGCAGGGTTAGTGCCTTCTCAGGGCGCAGCCTGGGCCAGGCAGCCCTGCTTCAGAGCTTCTCCAGCATGGTGCTCTTTCTGAAGGGGACCAAGACCTTCACCAAAAAATGGGGAAGCTTGCAGAACAAGCTCCCTCTTTTCCTGCAGTGCCAGTCCATTTCTGAGTACTGGAAAGAAAGGGGTTCAAGCAGCTGCAATTGTGCACAGAGCAAAATTGTCTTGGTGTTCTTGCAGGGGTGCTTTAGGGGAGGTTTCTTAATGGGTCTGCTTGTCAGGCTGAGGCTGGCAGTACCGCTGAATCAAGCATTGTGAACCTACCTGAATAATGAATAGCCATCACATTAATATTTTAGAGACACAGTCCTGAGATCTCTCAGTGCTACCTTAAAGGAAAATGGAGGAAAAGTTGTCCAGAAAGAACGATGTTTCCTTTAGGCAAAAATGCACTGTTATCGTTGGCTTTTGAAAAAGAGCTGCTGCTGCTAAATAGTTCTCAGGATTTGCATTAAAAACTGGAGCAGTGGTTTGGCTCCAAGGCAGAAGTTGGGAGGGAAACCCGAGTCAATGATTACAGTGTGCTGGAAGGACAGCAGATTTTACTTTGTCTATGCAATGATTTTGTGAGAAGTCCCAAAGCTATGGCCACCCTTCAAAGGGCCAGCAGTGCTGGTCACGGTTAGTGCATTTCAAAGGAGGGATGAGAGGTTTGGTGATGCACAGGAGTGCTTGCTTTCCCAAGACAACATTTCACTCCAGCCTGAGCACCTCTGTCAAAGAGCTGAGTTGTATAAACAAGGTCCAGCACAAAAACTGTGTTCATTTTGCATGCCATGGTAGCTGCTGCATCATATGGGAATGGGCTGCAAATCAACAGGTTTATCAGACCACAGCGGCATGCCCCTCTCCTCCACGCTCCCCTTGACTGGCTGCACTTTTGGCATGCACACTCTGGTGCCAGGTTGCCTCTGTGCAGCTCTTGTGACAGCACCTGTGCTTTAGCGGCCCTTTTCACTGTGTGTGAATAATCCATGCATAAATGTCTTCTAGGAGCAGCAGGTTGTCGTGTTCAGGTAAGACCAGCAGCAGCCCATCTCGCTCAGGTAGGCACAGCAGAGCAATGGCAGAGGGATTAGAAACACGGCAATTGCAAATAGGCAATTGCTACTCTAACCAAGTCCCTGATGTCTCTGTTAGTTGGATCACCAATCTGTATTTCCTTCAGCACTGCTCTGCTCAAAGCAGTCCTTGCTCTGCTGCTGGCATCAGCAGACACAAATAATTCCTCGGTGTTTATGAAGTGCCGAGAAATGTATCTGTTGAAGGAGGGCAATTTTGGCATTTCTTCAGCAGCTCCCACAAAGGTGGTAGAAAATACCTGCAGTGACTGTCCCTGAAACACTTCAGTCTGGAAATGGGGAATGGTGTGGGAAAAAAGGGCAAAGTGTGGGAAAAACATGCCAATCAAAATACACAGGTCTTTGTTCTTCAGGTTACCCTCAAACCTCACTGCCTCCAGGATGCACTGAGGGTTGCAGGTGGTGGGGCAAGCTTGAGCCTCTGTTTCCCACTGCAACAGCACTTCTGCCTGTCTCCGAATGTCTGTTTCCAGTTCAGCTATTGCAGCTGCCTTTGTCCCAGGGAGGTTCATCCAGAACTCTGTACTGGTGGAGTTACCAGCCAAGGGCCCTGGTGATGCCGAGGCCGTGCTTTGCCGATGGGACCATAGGAGCATTTTGCCCATGGTTGGGCAGCCTGCACGTGCCTCAGCTATGGGGTTAGAAGTGCTGCCAGACCCAAGGCATGGGGAATGCCAAGGCTGGCTGGCTGCTCTGGCTGGTGATTATGCATTGTAGAGGCAAGGTAACTTTTAACTGAAGTACAAAAGAAAAACAATAATGAGCACTTTTATTACTGCCTCGGTGGCCACATAAAGACTTGAGATGGTTTTATTAAAGATGATGTGCTTCGAAATGAGTTTACTAAATCTCTGCATGCTGTCTGCAGCCCACCAGCCTTCCACTGAAGCACCTCGCCTAAATGAAAAGGAGACTGCTGAGTCCCCTTTCATCTCTCTTATTTGCCTTAGGAAGCAAAGGAGGGGCCAGACCAGGCGGGTGATGGTGGCAGAGCCTGGGATAAGCATGGCAAAGGTTCAGACGCACTTGGGAAATTTATGCCACGCAGCTGCTGGCTTTGAAAAGTAGAATAAAGGAAAAACTATATCTTCCTGATGGGTGTTTGTGGTGGTAACCCCCCAGCTGGCCTGGGGGATTTTGGAAAGGTTAAAGTTAGATAGGAACCTCTGTACAGGCGTG
>JAYRBT010000082.1:100678316-100696388 GCA_036023395.1 Myiotriccus ornatus
CCCTCCAGCCAGTTCCTGACCCAGCACAGAGTGCCCCTGTCCAAGCCGTGGGCTGCCAGCTTTTCCAGGAGTATGCCGTGGGAGACGGTGTCAAAGGCTTTTTTGAAGTCCAGATAGACACATCCACAGCCTTCCCCTCATCCATCAGGAGGGTCACCTGATCATAAAAGGAGATCAGGTTGCTCAGACAGGACCTGCCCCTCCTAAACCCATGCTGGCTGGGTCTGATTCCTTGTCCATCCTGTAGGTGCTGTGTGATTGCACTCAGGATGATCTGCTCCATAACTTTTCCAGGCACTGAGGTCAGGCTGACAGGCCTGGAGTTTCCTGGGTCCTCCTTCCGGCCCTTTTTGTAGATTGGCATGACATTCGTCAGCTTCCAATCATCTGTGACCTCCCCAGAGAGCCAGGACTGTTGGTAAATTATGGAGAGTGGCTTGGCAATCTCTTCTGCCAGCTTCCTCATCACCCTAGGATGGATCCCATCTGGTCCCATAGACTTGTCAGGATCCAAGACGCTCCGCAGGTCACTCACTGTTTCCTCCTGGATTACAGGTAGGCTATTTGGCTTCCTGTCTCTGTCTTCCAATTCCAGAGGCCAGCTGTCCTGAGGACAGCCTGTCTTACTGCTGAAAACTGAGGCAAAGAAGGTGTTAAGTACCTCAGCCTTTTCGTCATCTTTGGTGACTATGTTACCCCCCATGTCCAACAAAGAATGGAGGTTTTCCTTGGCCCTCCTTTTGCTACTGATGTATTTGTAGAAGCACTTGTTATCTCTAACAGAACTGGCTAAATTGAGTTCAGATTGTGCCTTTGTCTCTCTAATTTTCTTTCTACATGACCTAACTATATTCTTAAACTCTTTGTGAGTAGCCAGCCCTTTTTTCCATAGTCAGTAAACTCTCTTTTTCCCCCTAATTTCATTCAAAATCTCCCTGTTCAGCCAGGTTGGCTGTCTTCTCTGCCAGCTGGGGCAGGGAAGCTTTCAGCACACTGAGACAGCCTTCTCTTGTGCGTTCAAGACTTGCTTCTTGAAGCACGTCCATCCCACCTGGACCCTTTGTTTTCAAGGGCTGTTTCCCAAGGTACCCTCGAACCAGTCTTCTGAGTGGGCTGAAATCTGCCCTCTGGAAGTCCAGGGTAGAAGTTTTATTGCTGGCCCTATTTGCATCCCTGAGTATGAGAATCACTGAGAATCAAAGACTGGCTCTAATCACAGGCACGAAAAGAGGAACAGCTCATTTTGGGTCTTTCTTCATAGGCAGTGGGGAGCTGCCACAGAAAACACTAATTTATCAGTTATTCAATGAAGAAAAAGATGGGTCGTGTAATTGTTATTTATTGAAGATTGATGCTTTTCACAGTTTCTGGTTATTGAAATTGATATGCATTACTGGATATATTGTTTGCAAAATATAGTTTGATAAAATATCAACATCAGAAATATTTAACAGAATAAAGAAACATTGTAGAAGCTGAAGACACAGACTAATAAGATGACTGTTTGTTGGCAGTGTGATTAGTTTGGATATTCTGCAAGGGAAGTGTCACCTTACACTGAGCAAAACATCAGTCGGAATATTATAAATTATCCATTTCTAATGGTACAGTTGGCTGAAGAAAGCTGCAAAAAATATCATAATCTGCACACACACACATACCTCTGGTAACTAACCAATATCCCAATATAGCAAACATTCAGTAGGATTAACTTGGCAGATATATCTGTGCCAAATTTAGCAATTAGAGTCAGTATTTTTCCACAGTGTTTCATTCCCACTGTATTATTTCCTCCTACCCTTAGCACCTCTTCAACTATTTCTTTTCTGACCATGACTAAGGAGGCTGTTACCAGCAGAAACTAAATCCCAAATTTTTTTTCATTCCCACTTCAATTCCTCCTAAGATGTCATGGGCAGACACGCCATATTCTTTATTTTATCTCTTTATAGTCATTCAATTAATCTACCTCCAATTGATCCTAAACCTTTAGGACCTCTGACTTAAGTGCTAGTTCCTTTCAAAGCTGTTTTTGATTTAAGTCTGGTTTTTGAGACAGCTGCTCTCTAGTTTTTTACTTGCCTCTGAAAATCCCGAACAATTGCTTCTTACAAATAGTCTGACTGTGATGGTTTAGGAGTTGCTTTGTCCTCAATGCATCTGCTTTTCTGTTAGGAAAGCTGATTATTGAAGTCTGCTTCACACTTCCTATGTTTCCACATGGAATTTCCTCTCCAACTCTCCCATCTAAATTTGGGGCACATCACTGCATCCCCATATGACACTTTAGCTCTTGATTATGCAGCACCTTTGAGGCAAGCACATAGTTACTTCCTGCAATTTAGATTTAGACTCGTCCGAGAAGGCTCAACAATAAGTTGAGAAATCAATGACTTTTAAGGAACATGCAAACTCTCACTCACCAGTGCTTAAGTACCAAAAAATAAAGGCCCAGAAGAAGAAGAAACAATGAGCAGAAATGCATTATCCTGACACAAAGAAAAGTATAAGCAAGTAAGATTGATTTTCATACATCAGAGGGATGTTTGAAAAACGGACCACTAATTGTGGGGAAAGACCTACAATCTCAGCACAACCTAAATCACCAAAAACACTACTAGTGGTATGTTAAGGGTTCTATGGTCTTTCAGTAAATAAGTCATTAACTTTAATTTTTGAATTTAAATAAACGTGCTAGCACTTCCTGTTCAGAAATTGAAGAGGAAGCTTTGTTTACTTTCTTAACTTATCCTGTAGTGTATTACAGGTTGTTTCTCATCAGAAGCAGAACGGATAGTGTTGTTGCCCCGCACCTGTAATATGAGGTTCAACAATAAAGATTTTCACTAAAACAGGGAATTAGTATTCACTAAAAAATATTTTCAGATCAGCAGACACCTGTAGATACGCAAGAAGTGTCCTTACCACTGAATTAGTAGAATTTCAAAAAAGGCTCAATAATTTGACACCCGTTGTATCTTTACGACACTTCGGCACTTTTCTTTTTTGAAGCTACATTGAAGCAGTTCTTTATATTTACTACATTTATTACCAGAAATGCTGGTGTTTTAGAAATAATAAGATACAATCTGATAACTAATTGATTTAGTGCATTTCAGGTTGCAGAGTCAAGCTCAGAACTGTGTTGGTGTCTTGCCAGGGCAGGAAAAACAAGGAGGAAGAAAAGTTTTCTATTAATGTTATCTTGTAAGAAAGCTTGGAGTCTGTTCTCCATCTTCTGAAGGAAGAAATATATCTTTGTCAATTTCTTGTCTGGCAATGGAATTAAAGCTCTAATTATCTTTATTTAAAATTGTGAGGTGATCCTTGGTAAGAACAGGTACTTGTTGCAGGGATGCCATGGAGTGCGTGTTCCAGGAGTGTTATTATCGTGGCAGGAGTGAGAACCAGCCCCCTTCACAGCAGGATGCAGGCAATGTTCTTTACATCTGCTGGCAGAGGTGCTCGCCCTGACCATAGCCCCTCAGCCCTGAGTTGTGAGAAGACAGTGCTGGGGTTCAGGTTTTTTCTCCTATCTGTGCTGCCACAGGTTTGGCTCTCTTGCATGGGTTTGTGTCCTTCATCCCCTGGGCTGTATGAATGATCTGGGAGTGCAGGCTGGAGTGTGAGCTGGAGCCCTGCATGTGCTGGCTCTGCTGCTTGTTTCCTTGCAGAAGGTTAAATCCACTGACTATGGTGGCACAGCTTGTGACTGCTTGGGTAAGACTAGATTAAGCCCAGAGGAAAAAAAAGAGTAGGAAGATCTCTGCTTCCAAAAGGGGGTGGCAGCACAGAAGTGAAATCACAAACCAGCTCCACTCTGAGTACAGATGATTCAGCATTGGATGTAGCACAGACATTAATTTGAAATAATAAAATGAAGCCATTGAGATTTCCCCAGAACAACTAACTTTCTTCAAAATACCAAGAGCTTATGGCACAATAAACCATTTATTTCAATTTTTCTGAAGAGTTTTGATAAAATCCGACTTTGGAGGTTCTTGACAATTCATCTTGTCATGAGCCAAAAATTTACGGCAAGGTGGCAAGTGCATAGGGATAACTGGTAAAAATGGAGAGCTGTTAATTGTTGAACTTGTCAAGGAATATCACAATACAACTGGCAATTTCAACCTGTTTATTTGCAATTTAGAAAATAAATCCTCATTCACCAAAGTTGCATATAGTAAAATACTATTCTGGTGGCTCAAAACTGTGACAGACTCTAGGAAAACCTTAATGAAATTAGGTAATAGATAATCCTGTGGTAAATTAAATTTAGACCCATGCAAGACTGGGAACTAGAGGTGAACAAATAATTCTTTCAAAAATGTATTCAGCATATTTGTTTTTTGCATATGCCTGCAAAATGATGAAGACACATACCCTTTCCAAGTGGATGAAGAATAGCCAGGCGATGGAGAGCAGGGAGGAGTGAGGGGACGGCGGAGGCTCCATGAGGCACTGTGGCTGTGTGCAACATTTGCTGGCGGTGCCTCTAACAAATCCACCCCACATATCACAGGCCTCTCTCGTATGAGCATGTCCTTCTGCTTTCTGTGTTCAGTGGTGCAGTAGCCATTCACCCTTCTAAGGGTGAGCAGCTCTGCTCTGAGGAGTGGCAATTCATGAGAAACACGCCAGTGCAGTTCCATTTCAACAACAGTGAGTTTATGTTTGTGCCACCTCTCATTTTTAATTCATGGATATATTAATTTTGTATCATTTGCATCATAACTAGAGCCCTTCTTGCACAGAAAGGAACACTAAGGATCCATTATTTTTATCTTTCCCCCCGCCCCATATTCTGCTTTGCTGTTAGTCACCTTCTCTACACAAATCAATACTATTTTCCAAAAAAACAGGCATGTGGGATTTATTCTGGCAAAGTGCTGATATTAAAATTGGGACACTTCCCTTCAGCAATAAACAGTGAACAATAGTATAAAGCATTATAGTATGACAGGCATCACTTGAATGAAGAAGAATGCACACCAGACTCATACTTTTTGCTGTCCGTCAACAGCAATGGATTCAGGTGTGGCAGTGTCTCTGCATGCCATACAACAGTTTGCCTCCTCATTTCTTTTGGACTTTTGTACTAAAAATCTGTGTTGCCACGTTCCAGACATGTTTATCTATTTTTATAACGCTCCTATTCTCCACTGAAGACCAAGAACCATCTTTAACATCTACCAAACTGGTACTTGTTGCTAATTATTTTTAAGCTTATCACAATTTGTAAACTCTCTTTAGTTGCTTTAATTTTGGACTCTGTACACCATACTTTTTCCATTCAAGAAAAGAGTTCACTATCTCAGGAGGCAAAGCCATGAACTATTTTAACAGACTCCAGAAAAGATGAAAAAGTTATTAATGAATCCTGTGGTCTAGATGAACAGCTATTGTGCTCACGTGACTACATGAAATACAAAAAGAGGATAAAAAGGCAGGTTCATTTTCAGCATTTAGAGTCTCTTCTTTTACAGTGCTTTCCCTTAAGCATGTCCTTGCCTTTGTTTATCTCCATCTCCTTTCTCTTCTCTTTTCTTCTCTTCTAACTCCTGCTCATTTGAAGTATTAAAATGCCCTTTGTCCTTTGGGCCACATTAGTCCTCTCTTCAAATTCTTCTTGCCTGCAGCATAATTTTTAAGGTCTTATCCTCCCGGCTTCGTGGGGTTACCCATGCTTCCTGCTTCTTTCCAAGCATAAAATACAATCAGGGTAAGAGGGATGCCGTAGGCCTGCAGAGTTTGAAAACGTTGTGTTTAAGTCTGGCAGTAGGTCAAGGCAGAGATGCAGATGAAAAGCTGCATTTTGGTATATATTTTATATATCTGTATATAAAGATCTGTAGTAGAGGTGAGCTGTGTAAACTACCCTGTGTGAAGTGACGGAAAATCTCTTTGCCGGGAAATACACCATCAAAAAGAGAACAGGGAAGGAGGAGGAAAAAAGATAACAGGTGCTCAATGAACTCATTACCTCACTGTGGGATGAAACAGGGTGACCAGGAAAACCTAATCATGGGTACTTAGCAGTGTTTTCCTACCTTACCTCCTTAAGAGCCAGTAACACCCATTCACATTCACATCCCTTCAAATAAAGTTGCCTTTATGATGGATACAAAATATGGCTTCAATCTCTCTTTCTTTTTCTTTTTTTTTTTTTTGTCAAAAACGGCACATTAATGGTTTTTGCCCTTGAAGAATTTTCAAGAATATGTACTGACTAGTTTGATGCAAAATTAGGAATAGACTAGGAATGCTCTCATTTCGTATAATACTTGTATCATCATAACAGTCCTGCAACCTCATAGATCAGCCCCAAAGCTAGAGGTCAGATTCTCAGTCTGTATCTCAATGGCTAGGTAATGTTTCTCTGAACAGAGGAAAATATACACTATTGGGGAAAAGTCAAAGGAAAATATAAACTGTAAACTCAGTATTCCCCGATGATAAGCATTACTTTTTGTTCTTTGGTATCATGGTGAATTTGCCCATAAATCTGTGTTGCTACTGCAGTTTTATCTGATAACTGATATTAAATAATGCTAATATTTTGGCTGGGTATCATTTGTCTCAATTACTATGCCTATGTGAAATTTTACATTGTATTAAATGAAGAATATAATCCAATCAAAGCTATCAAATGTAAGGTTAAGAATTGAAATCTGTATTGTTAACTGATAGCTACCACACACTAGAGAGCAAAGCGTTTTAAAGAATACTATACAATACATTATGGATCTAAGCTTTTTAAAGCAGGATATGCAGGATTAGGGCTACATTTAAATCCAAACATGATAAAAGGAAAAAAAAAAAAGGCATACCAGGACTACTTTACAGTAGTGTTACATAAAAACTTACATATGAAAATAATTCAACCCCTGGTTCTATCTTTTGATGGTATCAAGGGCTAAAAAGATATTTTAAAACATGATTTTTTTTTTTTTAATTTGTCCTCCTCTGATCTGATACCATAAATATCAAAATACTTTAATCCAAACTGTATGGCTATTGCCATCACAGTGCAGAGCTCATTTTGTTTGTAAGCCTCAGTCCTGTATTTTCTGTTTCAGCACATTTCAGCTTCTCTTCAGTACCAGCTCAGCTCTGACACTTTGGGAGTTTGTGACCACTGAAATACTGAGCTTCGTGACGCTTTTCAAATAACTGCAGCGTTATCTATACTACATTCTATTTTCAAGTTTGTGACAGATATTCTCAGTACTGACTCAGTCTTGAAGTTCCTTGCATTTTCAGGAAAAACTGCTAAGATTACACTACCCTTTGGGACTGTGTATGCTGCCTACATAATAAATACCTATTTTGTAAGCAGCTTATGGTAGGAACCATGTATTACATAAAGTTGAGTGTATAACCAAATGCCCTCATTTAGTAACAACCCGTGTTCTCACTCCTTTTGACTCCAGTGCCTGGTGGCAGACTGTGATTTGTTTGTGAGGAGATGTGTGGTAGCACAATAACATCTACTAAAATGCACTTGTTATTCCTGCCTTTCCCATTCAAAGATGAAGGCAGCAAGCAGCCAGCGGCATAAGCTCTTTGGTAATCAAAATGCATAAGAGGCTCCTAGATCCTACTCGTGTCATTCCATCTTCTACCTACCCAGGAAGAAATGCTGTGATGGAGACGGCAGCATTATCATCAGGAGGGTACAACTGCTCCCTTCCTTCCCTCTCTCTCTCCCTAGTACTCCCAGAGAAATGTGCTGCCTTTGGAAACTCACGTGCCAGGATATTATTCAAAGATTTATGGTTCCTGATTCTTGCTACCGTCCGCTCTTGCGGCTTTGTTTATTTGGCAGAGTGAGGGAGGGAGGGGGGAAGTGGATTAGCCTCAAAACCCCACAACAAAAGGCAGAAAAGCGCTGCCTTAGGCATTTAATAATCTGCCTTTCTAGAGAATTACTGAATATGCCGGAATTATCTCCTGAAAATCTGGTGTATTTTAAAATAGTAATTCATAGCACTTAAGAAGCATTTCATATCAGAATAGATTTGAAATCAACAGGAGTTTTGTTCTGATCTGGAACCACTGTCACATACACATAACAGAAGAACAAAATGTTCTGGGTTTATCTACTTTACCTTTAGAAGAATAAACATTACACTGATAAAAATAATCAGAACCACAGGGATGGGAGCATTTGTAAAAATAAAGGGAAACAATTCAGGTTTTTGGTCAAATGAATAATTATCTTCCCATTTGTAAAGACCTTTACAGATGAGAGGGGACTGCATTATTTCCCTGAACATAACGTGGAGAGAGGACTGGAGTGCTGGTTTTGTTGTTTGTTTTCCTTTTTTTTTTTTTTTTTACGAGAGGAAGAAAATTACCTACTCTTTGCTCATGGTATTGGACAGATACCATGCAGTGGTTCAAAACGCTAATTTGCTTAATTGCATTAGTCCACTCCCCTCCTGTTAGGGGAATTCAAGCTTCAATGGCAAATTCAACCTCCTAATGAGATTATGGTGATGTTCCCAACACGAGGCTGTGGGGTGGCTGTAAGATGGGCAAAGGAGCCAGGCGTTTCCTTGGTGACTGGCTGAGTGGTTAACCCTGGTAAGATAGGTTGGAGGGAAGAATCAGTCTGAGTGACAGCATTTCATCCTTTAAACTTCAGTTCATGGCTGAGCAAAGCAGAAATAGTGCCAAGCAACGACCATGGGGAAATTACCCTTGTTTTAATCTCTGTCTCTTCCAGCTGACATCAGTAGAAGGGAACAAGACAAAGGACCTCAAGCTGTGGTTAAGATCATTAAAGCAGAAGAATATAAAGCCATGGACATGCCTGTACCATCTATTAAATATTAATTTCAGTTGAACGCAGACATTTTTTTTGTTATGCTGTTTGATACTATCATTATTATTATACCTTTAATCCATTTTATATAGTTTTATTCCTTTTTTAAGCTCCTTTGTAATGAAGGTGCCTTTTAGTCGGCTCCACCAGCTAATCAGATTGCTTTCCCTTCATTACTCACATTGAGCTTTTAAAGCCTGAAGCTCAAGCTAACTGGAATATATGTTCACGATTTAAGTAATGTGGAAGAGCTGAAACTATGCCAGAAACACAGCACATAGCTACGTTTTTATTGCTGTCATATTGAGAGCAGGTGAGATGCTTTTGAATTAGGGGACTATTTAATCAGAAATGTGCCCAGTTAGTGTACAGGAATATAACAGATGTGTTTATCACTCACAGATTTCAGTGGAAACAACTAACACATTTGTCCAATAAATTGTGTTAAGACAAATGCAGGGCAGTGTTAAAGAGATTGTGTCTGTGAACCGAGAAAGACAAGAATTTTGGGGGGGTATATTATTTTTCCCCAAGGCAAAGATATTTCTGAGTCAAAGGACAATGTTGCCCACAGGCAACTAAGGAGTCTATAACCCCCACAGACAGATCCCCCAAGCCTGGTTTAGTTCACAGCAGTGCAAATCTAGAGAATTTCCATTGCAGTCAGTTAAGTTAAGCTGTGGTCAAAAACACTCATAAAGGCAAAATTTTTTCCTCTTTCACAAGACTGTGTACATGAAGAAAGACTGGAGGCATAGACCTGGTGGTAACCCTGAGTGAAGGGCTTCAAAGGCTACATTAATCCAAAAGTGATAGAAAACTTACTCTGACCACTGAGCACCACTGGCGGGTGATTTGCCTCTCCGGTATGTGGCTACTGCACAGGAACGTGGTGGTGGAGAACAGCAACCTGGTGCAAGGGCAAGAAGAAAAGGAGAGACCATTACTGTGTGACACCAACAGCAGCAATTTCCAACTCCTCTACGCTCTAATTTAGTACAACTGAGAGTGTCATCAATTGCTGAAATCTTTTCACTATTTTTAAACCTTAGGGAGCAAATGGAAATCACATTTTAAAGATGGAAACTTAATTAGGGTTTTTGAGAGCTAGTCATTTGCCAAAGGAGAAGTGACAAGGGCAGTTCTATATTCCTTACCTCTTCTCTCCTCTGGGAAGTTTTCTGTTGTGTCTGCTGCCAGTCCACACAGTGTTTCCTTTATTGTGGATTTATCTATGATGGCTCCCGGCAGATCAGTTTGATGTAGCTGGTCATCAGGATTAAAATGGAAGAATCAATAGGTTTTTCAGTTTGTGTTCTTGTTTTCCTCAGGACTTTTAGGAAAGCCTCTAATTCTCATAATCACATCTTGACCTTGGTTCCCAAGATCATCTATTTTTGAAGATACCTCCACTGTAATCAAAGTTTGCTAGTTATACACATAGTATCTTTCATCTAGCTAGATTCAGATTAAAGGTTCCTGCAACATTTAGGGTGCTGAAGCCAATGGCAGGGAGGCTGTCACAGGTCTTACAGCCCCACAAGGCACGGTGAGAATCTGCTTGTGAGGACCGTAGGCTTGGTGGCCCTTCCCATGACAGCCCCTGCCAACCTTGCTCTGCTGGAGTGACACTTTTGCCTCCCAGAAATACCTTGTTACCCCCGACACAATCAATTGTCTGAAGTCAGTTCTTCAAAACATGATCTTCTTCAGACTTTCAGTCCAAATATTTATGAAGTGAATGGACACTTTTGCTCATTAGGCTCTCACAGTTCACGTGGGCTGAGTCATTCTGGTGTACTTCTGAAAGTTCATCGGGATCAGTAAGTTAATAGCTTAAGAAGTTGAGAGGCTGGGGAGAAGGCGAGATATTCAGAGCACCTTTCTAAGGTATTTGATACATAATCAAATACAACAAAATATTTTGATAAATAAATTAGGAGTCTAATTTGTCTTGGCTTTCCTAACAGTGAAAGAGATAACTTGTCCTGATTCCATTTGGTGGAGGAACCTAATTTAAGCATCCAGATTTAGGTGAATTAAGTATATGATGTGATGACTCCTTCCCACTCCTGTTCATTTTTCCACTGCTTACATGGGTGGGAAATTCAGGTGTATGTTACTATTTTTTTTTTAGCAACGTGATGTGACCTCTTGTTGTTAATGAGAAGAGATCAATCTCTGGAAATATGAGGATGAAATTACACTCTTTTCAGGACTAGAGCCACTAGGAAAGAGCTATGGAGACACCTGAATCTCAGATCTGAAACTCATGTGTATAATGAGAAAACCAGAACCATTTATTAAATGGGGCTCAGGATCACAATCCCAACCATTTTTACTTTGGCCAGGAACAGAGAATAGTTAGAGAGTAAGGATGCAAACCCAGATCTCCACCCACAGTTTCAGTGGGAGAAAAAATCATCTTCCCGCTGGGTTTTGCCATTGACTAATCCTGCAACATCAAGAATTTTTTTATTTGCATGATGAGGCCTAGGAATTAAAACGAGGTCTTAAAATGCAGCCCCAACACTTTTTGGAACTGAGTTTTGGGTGTGTAACATAAACTCATGACAGTCTTTGGCTGTACTATGTTTTGAACACAGCTGCAAGCACACATGGAAGTCATTCCCTTAGAAACATCCTTCTTGGTTATTGAAATACTAGGATTATTAGAAAATAACTACTAGTTATTATGAGAGATCACCCTCATCTAACCAAAAGGGCTGTGGAACATAGGCAATATTATGTGGAAATCTAAAAAAAAAAAAAAACAAGAAAGGGTATGAGGGCAAAGAAATGCCAAGATATACCTTTGTTATGTTGCATTAGCATAAACTATAAATAGATGGGAGAAAATGCTCTCATGAATCCAATTCAGAGCTTGAGGAATTGCCTAATTACAGCCCTACCAGAGGTGAGTGGTCAAGGACACCACCCTTCCGAATGCCGGCAACATTTTCAAACTATCTGACATATGCTTAGGTGCTTGGCCATCCCCAGGGGACGAACAAGAAAGTATAATGTAATGGCCTTTAAGTAGGTTCATCCAATTGTCGTGGTTTAACCCCAGCTGGCAACTAAGCACCACACAGCCACTCAGTCACTGTCCCCCTGCCAGTGGGACAGGGCAGAGAATAGGAAGATTCAAACCCACAGGTTGTGATAAAGGCAGTTTAATGGAAAAGGATAGTCAAGATAAAAGAATGAGAATATACAAATCAAGTGTTGCACAATGCAGTAGCTCACCACCAACCGACAGTTAAAAACATCAGTGTGTTATCCATGTTACTTTCATACTAAATTCAAAACACAGCACTGTACCAGCTACTAGAAAGCAAATTAACTTTATCCCAGCTGAAACCAGGACACCAATGTAGAAAATACCTACATTAATGTATCTCCCTTTTGGTTCTACTGTCTTGCTCATCACATGGAATGTCATGTCAAATGTTGCAATACTAGGAAAAGAGGTTTTACTGGTGTAATTGACATACTTTCAACAAAAGCTGAGGGCTAGTTTTCTGTGCCACCACAGAAATATATATATGTTTTAGAAACAACCATAGCACATACAGGCGGTCTCTAGTTGAAAGATGCTTTCACTCATACGCTAATGATTTTGTTGGCTTCCTAATATGATCAACATTTGTTTCAGTATCTCTCTTACATTTCAGCCTGTCTGCTCCTTCCTTCCTCCCTGACTCCTTTCCTTCCTTCCGTCCCATCCCCTCTAATTCCTCAGCTCCCACTGCAACAGTGCTCTGGAGGCTCCTGGCAGTCCCGTCCCGTAGGTATGAAATGTGCATGAGACTTTCATGTGACAGCTCCTTGGGTCCTGACCCAAGCATCTGAGCCCTGCTTGCTTACTAGGGTTGCCAGAGGAGCGCTGGTGTGCAGCTTGTGCAGTGCTCAGCTGCCCCCCTTCTGACTGGCAAGAGGCTGATGGTTCATCTGGGCACACCAGGAGCTCAGCTCAGCTAGTGCAGACAAGATAGGCATCTCCCCCACTAATTCTGACAGGCTGACAATACAGCTTTAATACTAAGGAGCACAATTACCTCTCCTAGTACCCCATTAATATTTGTTTTATTAGTCTCGTGTCTTCTTCCTTTGCTCTCCCATCTAAATTCTCCCCTTTCACTCTCTCATCTAAATACAATCTACTTGTGACATACACCCATCCCTTATCCCATTCTCTCTTTGTTTTCTCCTCAAACACTCCTCTAATTCTCTTCCCTAAAGAAAGAGTGGCCAAGCACACTGAGCAGTTAAAGCCCAAATAAGTGGTTACTGAGCTTGCAAGCCCTCCTTAACACAGCCTTGTACAGGGTTAAATGAGCAAGAAGGGGACACAATGGGTCATGCACCCAGGGGAGAGGTCAAGGTGCTAGCCATGGCTGAGACATACTGTCTAATGAAGAGCTTTTAAGGGAGATCAAAGATGAGGCTGAGCAGACGTGCTACACTTGCAGTGTGCCAGAGGAGGAAGGAAACAGGTCCAGCTCCCTGAGGTCTCTCTTCACTGAAGCCCCTCACAGGGAGTGGAGGAGATGTAAAGAGACACAGAAAGCATGAGGCACTGAATGCCCCAAGCAAGTGACACAGGGTAGATCTGACCCTCAGCTGAATTACTGCCTGGTGTGCAACATTTGAGGTATGAGGTTTTCACTGTCCCACATACCTATTTACATTTGCATTCTCCCTCTTATTGGTTTTAATTACTCTTATGTTTTGCTATAATAGGAAGATGTGGACCTTAAAAGGCACACAACTTCCAGAAAGCCATTACTGCAGCATAATCCCTTCCTCTCATGGCAGAACTGGGACAAGTTAGACTTTCTCTGAAACCACCACCTTCCTAAAGTTTTTAAAAAAACTGAAGCATACAAAAAGGGTCCATATAGATTTGATGGGAATTCAGTTTCTAGATGGTAGCCGATTAGACCTGGATGACTGATTCAATTAATCAAGCCTGATGCCTGTTGATCAAGCTGATAACTAATGTAACGCAGGGACTGCTTTCTGACCTATCCAGAGATGGACAGGCACCTGGATGCAAATGTCTAATTTTCATATAAACCCCTACATCAGACAAACCCCTCTTTTTTTTTTGTGTGTGTGTTTTTTGTTTGTTTGGTTGGTTGGTTTGTTTTGGTTTTTTTTTGTCTCTCAAACACTAATATTTACTCATGACACTTACTTAGAGCCGTGCAATGCATAGCGAAAGTTGGTCTTATTGCAGAGAAACTGAAGTTCGCTTTTTCTCACTGACTAAATTGCATGCTGTGTCCATTTGGTGGGAAAAGAGAAGTGGAACTGGACAGAACAGCACTCTTCCATTGTCCTTTGGGTTTCATTATCAATGACATTTTCAATTTCAGCAGACACCTAAACTTTCTTTATGAGCTGCTAGCACAGTCTAGCACAACTGCCACAATTTAAATATCTCCTATACAAATACATTTTATCCATCAGTATCTTATGACCCAGGAAAACATAAAACTCAATTTACTCATTAACCTTAGCTTCCTGAAACTGCAATTACTGCCCTGTGCACAGTCAGTAACTGAATTGAATTCGGGTAGCATGCAAATGCCAGCCAGTGCTAGCTACTGCTAAAAAGCTAATCCTGCACGCTTACCAAAATTGCACGTGGCACACAGACAGCAGGTAGTAAAGCTGGAGTGTCAGAAAGGAAAATGCATAAAGTAGCATGTGCAGGGATTAAGGAGATGCAAAAGATCAGACTCACAGGAACCCACTCAGTGGGAATAAACACCACATTATATTAGCTCAGGTTTACGGTTACAGTTAATAGCATGCAGTTATTACTTTTGCATTGAACAGCATTTTCTGAGTGGATGGTTTCACCGCAGAATCAGATCTTGTTTTTCTCCCTGCCTTTTGTAATTCAAGAGGCTAGCTGGCATTTAACATAGCCTGGTGTTCCTTGCCCCAGCTGTCAAAAAAGAAATCAAGACATTACAAATAAGGACTGGATCTAACAAAATGAGATTCAGTTTGAAGTATACTTGTCTTTCAACATCGTTACTTTCCACTTTTTTCCTCCCACTGAACCATGAGAGTATGCTTTTCCAGGCTTTTGGACAGTGCTTTTGCATTTTTCGGCTGGATCAAAGTGTAGATGACCCTGGTCTCTTGCAGTTACATTTAAAATCTCATCATGGCCCTTGCAGAAATCTCCCACTAGCTGTCTGAGTGAATTTATCATGAAATCTCATATTCCTCTCACATTTCACTTGTTTTGTCTAGTTCCCTGGTTCCAGGGCTAATTTCTTACTTTTCTTCTTTGCTACTTGAAGATGCCCTGATAAGTAAAAAATGCCACTTAAGAGCTTGAACACCACAGTTCTGAACTCATACAAGGCATACCTATGTTAGTATTTTAATTCAGATCAGGATCATTCCCTCTTCCTGCACTTTGGTTCACATCATAGAACTTCATGGTTTATGAAGAGGATTTCTACTAGAAGTGTCTAAACTGGAAGCTGTTCTTCAGGAGCGCAGTCACTGCCTGAGGCCAGACCAGAGCAAGACCAGAGCAATCCCTGCCCTAGCAATGTCTAGCACTACTGCAGTTCAAAAGTGCTGCTCATTTTGGATCACATCACTTGTTAGATTAACACAGCATCCACAGCATAAGTATACACAACTTTCTCCTGTTTTAATTCGGTGGTGCCTTGCAAGAAAGCACCTACAGAGGATCTACAGCTATCTAGAAAAAACAGTATGTTATTTTGATAATCTTTTTGTTGTAAGTGATGTCTCTTTAATCTGATGTTTGACTAGTTGTCTGGTTCTCCTTGGCTAAACTTACCTCAGCCTGACTGGAAACCTTGATTTAGCTTGCTTAGATGTAACAACATTTTATTTTTTCTAATGATCAGACCACATACTACCCATTCTGTGTAATTTTAAATATTTTAATAATGTGATGTAATAGTTTTATAGTGGTTGGCTATTCTATGTAGAAGGATGTATTTGGGGTTCAAACATACAACAACCAGTGCAAATATATAGGAACAATGGCAAGGTATGACAGCAAAGTCCTTTGAAGTCCGAACACCGGATGTGGTCCAGACAAATCAGTCCTGGACTGATAAGAGGGGGCTTGGGATAACACTAGGGATGCAAGTACTCACCAATGGTAAATTAAAGATACTCACAATTTAGAGCTGGGCAAAACCAGAGTCAGGAGTAAAAGAGAGCAAAAGGCATTACCCAACACATGTAAAATGCACTGTATATCGTAAATGCAGATGCAATGTACTTGCAGACCAGTGAAGAAAGAACAAGGTCTAATAAAGTGTCAGAGAACACGAAAATAGCCCCAAGTGGAACCTAGAGTGAGGGAGAAGTTGCCAGCATTGTATTCCTCTTGGCAAAGAGGAGGAAACCCAGTCATCAACATCACACTCCACTCAGTGTGTGTGTGCACTTGTGTGCTTTTCTCTGCAACAATTTAAATTGATTTTTTTGGTTTTTTAATACAGTGAGAAGTATTAATTTAGTAAGATAATTGGGACTGTGAAATTTAGTAACTGGACTATTTGAAGTAACTGTTTATTGCATTTTACTTAAGTCTACTAAAATGTCAATTAGATGAACAATAAATTCTTGGTTTCTCAAGTAAGGCTTGTCCCCATTTTTGCTTATAACAAGATCTTGAGAATAACAAATTGATTTCAATTAAGATGTATTTTGTTGCCCTTTTGAGTAATCCACGTCTGGATGCACAGAGTTCATTAAAACCCGCAAAGGCGAGTTATTTGAGTACAGATTTGTATCCAGAACACCACCAATAGTGGAAGTTAAATTTAACCAAGCTTAAACTTCTAAATGTGTCAACGTGGGGATTTTTACTGCTTTCAGTCTGCTCATAAGATGACAGAAACAGTGCAAACGGCCTGTGCTTTCCCTAGAGCGGTGACTATACATATCTTGTGCAAAACCCACCCATCTTGTCTGTCCTCCCACACACATTCCAAGGAAGAGAGTTCTTTAAGGGACATTGGAGTGACATTGATTTGGGATAGTTGGTAGATACTGTAATCAAATTAATATAAGACATGTAGAAAAACGTCATGAAAGAATATTTGTAATATCCAGCAATCAGAGACTGCATGAAAAGGGGGATCCACTTGATCTAATTTACCTAGATTTATAAAAGCCATTCAACCACATCCCTCAGGTTGTGAAGGTTCTTAGAGATACTAAGGTGCCATGGGACTAAATCCTCTTCTGGTAAAACTGCTGACTAAATTATAAAAAGCTATTGTGTAAAGCAATGCTGAAAACCCATTTTTGAATGCAGCACAGGCCTTCTTGAAAAGAGCTAGTAAAAGAAAAGATGTACAGACAAGGGCTGTAAGGATGTTTAAAGGTATGAAATGGATTCAATAACAGGAAGAACTGAAGATAAAAGGGCTTGCCAAGACTGTAAAGGATATGACTGATGGTAATACTTGATAAAAGATCTTAAAATTACGGGAAGTTATTTTAGCATAGAAATGGTGAAAAGGAAACAATTGTTCATCTGTTTCTTCTCGTAAGAGAACGCTGGGGGATGAAACAAATTAGCAGATAATAAATTCAAAATAAAGAGAAGCTCTTTTCCCCATAGTGCATTCTTATGCTGTAGCACTTGCTACTACAGTATATTGAAGATATCAATAAACCACATGGGTCTAAAAAAATGCAAGCAATCGGATCAAATCTTGGAAGAAAAATCCATTGTGCTATTATGATTCATTAGCTCAGGGACAGCAGAAGTTTATCATCAAGATTTCCTGCCCATCAGGGGACAAAGTTTATTTTCTTGAAATCCTTGCTTATTTGAGGATTGCAGTGGGGGCAAAGTCTCCATTTTATGTTTGTCTGTAACACAGGGGATTAAGTTAATGAGGCTTGAGCAGCCCCTTCCATTTCTCTTTTCTTAAAAATCAAAACTGCATTGGAGCAAAGACAGCAATGCCCTTATGCAAAGGTCATCACTGGTAGCAGATGGATCTTCTGGTCTCCTCTTTCTCCCAGTGGTTATCAGAGCTCTTTGCATTTTGTCCCCCTCTTGATATGCCACTAAGACTCCATTAGGGGCAGCTGCAGTAACCTTCAAGAAGGACTGCAGTCAGATGTTGTCGTCGGTCGGAGCGGGAGGACGACACGGTGATCAGGGATACCAGCACCCTTTATTACAACAGTGCTCTACTTATATA
>JAYRBT010000082.1:100696488-100728791 GCA_036023395.1 Myiotriccus ornatus
CTTTGCATTTTGTCCCCCTCTTGATATGCCACTAAGACTCCATTAGGGGCAGCTGCAGTAACCTTCAAGAAGGACTGTAGTCAGAAACCTGTAGCATAAAGTAATTTCATAATTTGGCAGGTAACACATTTTGGCTGTCCTACTGCCTTCCTTCCCTCTTTTCAGGCAAGCTTGGACAGTTTCATAATGCCTGTGTTTACACTGCTACTGTGAATTTGCATCACTATGCCTGAGAAAAGTACCTGATTGCACTCTTCAGTACCAGCCAGCTTTTAGGGACCCAAAATCTTACTCCAGATAGGGAAGGTGTCTGTAGAATTGTGTGTACTAACACACTGAGACACATATGGTAAATTTTATAATCTTTAAATGCCTCATAATAAGGCTTTAGAGAACATGATAAGGAATTTGGGTTAGAAGAAAATATAACAATTTTCATTTTAAAAAAATCTTAATTCCCTCACGACAACAAAAATCACAGTCAATGCCAAACAGGATTCCTCCTTTCTAAGAGCCAAAGTCATCTTCAGGAAATAAAAAAATTCATAACTATCTGTTAGGATCTAGAAGAAGCTGGATTCTTTTGCAAGGGCTGGCACTTGGCCAGACTGACATAAAATTTTGTTTAAATGGGATTGACTCTGTAATCCTCTGTGATAGAACACTATCTCCAAAGAATAATGTATGGAATCAGACCTCTGAAGTACTTAGTGTTAACATACATAGTTTACACTTACAATTTTAAGGAAAAGCACTCTTCACCAGAGATAGTTTACCTATATTTTGGCCAGAGTTGGAAGGAAAAATAATTTCACTCAAGACCACCTAATCACATAATAGTACAAAGAACAGATCTTATGGACAATTCTAAAATTGTCAAAAAAAAAAAAAAAGAATGAAAAAAGATATTATGAGTCCTGACAGAAAAAAAAGTAATAAATCACACTGATTTTTTTAAGGTACATTTTGATTAATTTATTAGGAAATTAAGAAGGCCCATCTGGGTACTTAATAATTTTTGAACAAGATATTGAAGGGGATCCTCAAGAAGTACAGCAGATTGCACCTAGCATGCAGATCACTGGAAGTTAGCTAAAAATATCCTTTCTGTCAGAAAAGACACTTAAGGAAAC
Source organism: Myiotriccus ornatus (assembly GCA_036023395.1). Lineage (NCBI taxonomy): Eukaryota > Metazoa > Chordata > Aves > Passeriformes > Tyrannidae > Myiotriccus > Myiotriccus ornatus. The sequence goes on from JAYRBT010000082.1 coordinate 100,697,622, forward strand.
ACAACTTTGCATATAGAAAGAAAAGTGTCTTTCTAATTCTTCAGTACTTCCTTCTTGTACTGAAACAACACACTCGTGAATTTCTTTGGCAATATTTTTAGCACCCACAGCTCTACATCACTATTATACTTTAAGCTGCTGCTTTGGAAAAAGCAGGAGTTTTGACGAAAGAGACATTTAATCAGTAGGATAGCAGTGAAAAGGCTTCCCTTCATCCGACAGGGCAGGGAACACCTCCACTGGCGGAGCTTCACTGACCCCTAATGGACAATCTCCACCAGTGCGCTGCCCTGTCAGGAATTTCAAGCCATGCCAGAAAAACTCACAGTACTCGAAACTTCTTTCAGCCTAATATGAACTCTGCTTTTCATTCTTTAGTGTGAACATATTTCGTATTTGACCGTTTGAAATGTTCTAAGAAGCCAGAAGGAAGAGAAAGATGAACAAACACTACATTTTAATGCAACAATTCTGACAACTATTAGGACAGAGCAAATTCAACTTTTTAAAAACTACAGGTTTTACATCTTTCAACAAGAAGTAAAAAATTATAAGGACTAACATCTCCAATTGACCCATTTAAACTGTTTTAAAAGGAAGAGTTGCGATCGGCACAGTCAAGAATCTGTATATACAATGGCAGTAATTTGAAAGGCACAGTCCAAGTATTTGTGCCTTTTCTCCCCAAAGTATGACTATACCTGTCATCAGGACAATAATGAGCTCTTTCCACTCCTGAGAAAGGATTCTTTGCTTCAGCAAAGCTACTACTGTTTCCACTGAATGAAAAACTGCCAACGCAAGAAGGGAGAATGAATTCATGCTGGTTGCTGCAGTTTCTTTTTGTCTTTCACAGACTGCAGAGATGAACTCATGAGAATGAACTCCCAATATAGGAAAGTGACCAAGATGGAAACAGACTGCATTTCCCATTCCTTGTCTAAATAAAAGTTTTTTGTTCATGTTCTTCACTAGCTTGGTAGCTCTGTTCCCCTTTTCCTATGTACCTTGCTTTCCTTCCCACCTCAGAAATGTACCTGCTATAAATCTTCCAAACTAGTGAGATTCTGACATGCAGAAGGTAATGGCATGGAAAAAAAGGATCCCAGAGCTGATGCTAGCACTGACAGCTAGCAGAACAGCCCCATTTAGAAAAACAATAGCACTGGACTGTAAGCAGCTACTGGCTTCCATCACTAACTGGATTAACTAGAAATCCTCGCCAAAGTCAAAAAGACTCACCATATTTCCAATCCTTCTTAAATCTAGCACTCTAAGTAATGATCACTTTATGATATCCCTTTCACAAACAACGATAAAAAGGCAAATCAATTAAGGCAAGCACTTTGCTGCCAGAGATTCTTTGTCCTTCGGTGTGGTGACATAAATCGCAGATTAATTTAATCTCTGGTTGACAGAGCCCCTTGGGAGGCAGTCTTGAAGGGTAAAGGAATCCAGGAAGGCTGGACGTGCTTCCAGAAGGAAATCTTAAAGCCACAAGAGCGGGCCATCCCCTGCACTGCAAGAAAAGCCAGCAGGGAAGACTGGCCTGGCTGAACAGGGAGCTTTGGCTGAAACTCAGGAAGAAAATGGAGAGTTTATGGCCTTTGGAAGAAGGGGCAGGCAACTCAGGACTACAAGAATGTCATAGGTTATACAGGGAAAAAATTAGAAGGGGCAAAGCCCAACTAGAACTTATTATGGCTACTGCCACAGAAGACAATAAAAACTGTTTCCAGCCACAGCAAAAGGAGAGCTAAGGAGAATTTCAATCCTTTACTGGATGCTTGGGTAAACACAGTGACAAAGGATGGGTAAAAGGCTGAGTTACTTAATGCCTTCTTTGCCTCAGTCTTTAATAGTAAGGCCATTTGTTTTCTGGGTACCCAGCCACCTGAGCTGGAAGAATGGGATGGAGAGCAGAATGAAGCCCCCAAAATCCAAAGGGAAAGTTAGCAACTGCTACACCACTTAGATACACACAAGTCTATGGGGGCCAATGAGATCGACCCAAGGGTCCTGAGGTAGCTGGGAGGAGTTCAGTGGGCCACTTTCTGTCATTTATCAGCAGTCCTGGCTGACCACGGCGGTTCCAGCTGACAGGAGGGAAGACAATATACAGGAAAGGCCAGAAGCAGGATCTAGGGAACTACAGTCCTGTCAGTCTGACCTCAGTGCCAGGGAAGGTCATGGAGCAGATCATCTTTAGTGCCATCACACAGCACGTACAGGACAGCCAGCATAAGTGTATGAAAGGCAGATCCTGCTTGACTAATCCAATCTCCTTCCATGACAAGATGACATGCCTAGTGGGTGAGGGACAGGCTCTGGATGTTGTATACCTGCACTTCAGTAAAGCCTTTGACACTGTTTTCCACAGCATTCTCCTGGTGAAACTGGCTGCTCATGGCTTGGACAGGTGCACTCTTTGTTGGGTTAAGAACTGACTGGATGGCTGGGCCCAGAGTGGAGGTGAATGGTGCTGCATCCAGCTGGCAGTCGGTCACTAATGGGGTTCTCCAAGGCTCAGTGTTGGGGCCAGTCTTCATGGATGATCCGGATGAGGGAATTGAGTGCACCCTCAGTCAGTGTGGAGATGACACCAAGGTGGGCAGGAGTGTTGATCTGCTGCAGGGCAGGAAGGCTCTACAGAGGGATCTGGACACACTGGATTGATGGGCTGAGGCCAACGGCATGAGGTTCAAAAAGGCAAAATGCCAGTTCTGAACTCAGGTCATTACAAGCCCATGCCATGCTACAGGCTTGGGGAAGAGTGGCTGGAAAGCTGCCCAGTGGAAAAGGACCTCCATTGTGCTGGTTGACAGCAGCTGAACGTGAGCCATCGGTGTGCCTGGGTGGCCAAGAAGGCCAATGGCATCCTGGCCTGTATCAGGAAGTGTGGCCAGCAGGATCATGGTAGTGATTGTCCCTCTGAAGTCTGCACTGCTGAGGTCGCACCTTGAATCCTGTGTTCAGTTTCACATCAAGAAAGACCTTGAGGTGCTGGAGTGTGCCCAGAAAAGGGCAAGTGAGCTGGTGAAAGGGATGGAGCACAGGTCCTATGAGGAGTGGCTGAGGGACCAGGGGTCGTTTAGCCTAGAGAAGAGGAGGTTCAGCGGGGACCTTATCGCTCGCTACCACTACCTGAAAGGGGTTGTAGCCAGGTGGGGGTCAGCTTCTTTTCCCAAGTAACAGAACACGAGGAGACGGCCTCAATCTAAATCAGGGGAGGCTTAGATTTGGTATTTTAACTTCCAATCCTTTTTTTCCACCTTCTTCTGGTCTTCTTTTATCAGAAGTACCAAATGTTGACATTAGTTGTATATCTCTGCTCTGAAGGAGCAGAACATCTACTGAAAGGAAGATGTGACTGTCACTATTCCTCTAGCAACAGTGCATCATTTGAGACATCCAGATAAGCCAGTGGTTTTCATTTTTTCCCCATCCTGTGATCAGTAGACAAAAAAGAAATTTCCAGTCTTCCTATGTTCCTGTTGTTCACTTCTGAAGAGATGACCTCTTAACCCACTGGTTGAATGCCCACTATAGTCCAGGTCTAAAAGTTTAGGGACACAATCAAACATTACTTCAGTCTCTTTATAGATATAAACTTTGGTTTTGGTACAAGACACAGTGCTAACCGGACATAATTTCTGTAATTCAAGAAAGTCAAGAAACCACCACTGCTTCAGAGCAGGTGTTACTATCCTCTTTCTGACTCCTGTGATTTCTGCTTACCAAAGGACACTCCTGTGTATTTTTTCCATCATGAAGAAACTGCCAGGGACTAGAGGACCTCAGCAGCATCTGATGAATTTAGTGGTAAAGCATGTATTAGAAGGAAACAAACCCACACACTCCCTGAAGGGTGGGAATGGGACCCCCTTAACCAGGGCTTCTAAAGAACAGCAATCTGCTAACACAGGTTAGAACAGAGCTGCAGCTAGTGCTCACCTTCCCTTTTTCTTCCCATCCTGTGATCTCTCTCAGTGGTTGTGCAGACCATTCAAACATCATTAGATGTCAACAAAGGTTGGGCTGACCGCTGAACTTCCGTACGAGGCAAGGGAGCAGCATGAACAACTTTCTTTTCCCACCCCTCTTTCTGCATCACACCACAAATGTCTGCTAGGTGGAGCAAGGACATTAAATGCAGTGGTTTTGACTCATATAAAATTTGCAGAGATAAAATCAAAAGCCAAAACCCTCTTCATAGTATAATGGATGCAAAGCAAACAGGTTTCCTGAAATTTTTATGATTTCCAATAAATAATCAAATACATTCAAACACTCACATAAATATGTCCTTCTCAAATGCAATAGTTTTTAATTTTTGGTACAAGAGACTGAGATTTCAATCTGCCTATATACAAACAGCACAGAACTACAAAAAGAAAATTTATCTAAGTCAAATGTCTTAATTTTTATTAAATTCAAAAACTGCAGGAAAAAAAATCACAAGTTTCTAAGTACAAATAAAAACAAATCAGCTAAAATAAAACGGTTGTCAAGTTAAAATCCATTTTCCATAAGATTCCCTTCCTTGTTATTGCCCACAGTATCATCAGAACTCGTAGAAGTGCTTTAGAAATTTATTTTACCTTGCCATTATCATAGCAAACCATAAGTTTACTATGTAAAAAAGCAAACTGTTTAGGCACAAGGTGGCAGAAGACACAAATATCAACCATGCTTTCCTTAATTTGTCAGTAGAAATCCAGGTGTGCTTAAGACCTGCATGGTATTGTATTCATACTGTCAGAGCTCGCTCAGTGAAATAAGGGCTCTTTTTTTGGTGTGGTTTTGGTTGTTTGTTTTTTTTTTTTTTTTTTTAATGTTAACAGTTTGTTGTATCTTTTTTCTCCCATAAAACAGAGAGAAGCTGTTTAGGTCAGTGGTATGCCTTACTGTTCAGTGCCAGTGTTCTGGCTAGAAGAGTGGCAAAAGTGACAAAATGTGTTCCAGCACCAGAGAACGTGAAGTAGAGAAGCTGTAGTGTAAAAAAGACTGGTTCATACTTGTGTTGTCTGTGTAATTAATAGTCTGGCGACCACCTGCTAAGACAGCATGACAGGCAGTCACATGCTATTTGAAGATATGAGCTGGGCTAGGTCATCAGCTGCTCTCCCAACAGAGCAGTGATCAAGGTGAACAACTAACATCTGCTGCTCTTCTCACTACACCTAGAGGAACTGTCAAACGGAAAATTAAACCATAACAAAATTAAAACAAGTGTTGTTCCATATTCCAGATTCTACCTTTTACCCATCACTTGATACTTGCCATTCTAATAACAGGTGCAGTTCCACTGTCATTCATAAATACAAAATTTTATTTGCACTTCATTAGTTTAGAAAGACCACAATGTTTTTCAATACCACAACATTCAGGACACACCAAGTTATTCAAATATGTATCTACTGATTTACCACAGCTAAACTAAACAGTGCATTTAATAAAAGATATACCAAAGATATAATCACAAGTTAATTATCAGACAAAATCCTAACACAGTATTTGCTTGATGGGAATAATTTCCACCATTAGGAAAAGAAAATAATTTTACCTTAGGTTCCCTTCCCCCCAACCCTACAGATGTCCAGACAAAAATACACATATATATTCCTTAACACAGGAAAAGTATCATCTTAACTTTTTTTTTTTTTTTTTAAGAATTTGTCTAGGACAGCAGCATTGCTTTTTATACCTTCTTTTAGAGCTTGAATATATATCCATTCTTTTATTGAAACTTAGTGATTCTTGTAACCCAAGTTTATGTTTATGCAGAAAATTATATAGGCTATTTCAAAGTGCAATCTTAGATCTGCACCAGATGTGATGTCTTGGTACACAAAGAAAGGGTGCAGCATTAAACAAAATAAATAGAAGACTGCCAAAAATTAAACTTAGCTTTTCAATAAATCCAGTCAGCAGAGGATGCTACAGCCAAAAAATGTTTTCACTACATTAAAAGGAAACATAACGCCGATTATGGAAGCTTTGTACATAAAGTCCTCTGTTTTTAAAAAATTTGTCTTTAAAATAGTTAGCAAAGCACCATATACTTATCTTCATACCAGAAGAGCTTCTGCCTGCCTGTTTATAATAACAAAGAACTATTACAACATTTATGTCAAGAATAGGTATAGATTTAATTTCTCCTTCTCCTCAACTGGATGTGTGGCAAACCCCCAACGACTGTACAGTATTTATAACACTGGGGCAATGAACAAAACATCATTGTGAGGGAGAGGGGTAATAATGTTATAGTTGAATCCTACATAGGATTGCGTATTTGCATATTTACAAGTTAGTGTGTAGCTCTGACTTGAATAACAAAGTGCAACGAGAAACTGCCAAATGATTGTAGTGCAGAGTAGTACAGATACTTTCTTTACCCTCCCGCTCCTATTTTTCACTCTGTAGAAAGTAACAAGTCAACAGCAACGGACATGTGGCCTTGGAGGAGGCAGTTCTGGTGGGATTTCTGGCTCTGGTTGCAGGGACAGGATACTGTTGGACAACTCATTTCTTATAACATCCAGTGGCATCTTAAAGAAAAGAAAAATCACCTGTAACAGTCATCTGCATAGAACTCAGCACAAAGAACTCATTTCAAGAGTTCACTGTCAGCCAAAGCCTCAATTTAAGGATCTTTTGGATCTTTTTATTAGTGAAATACAGCAGTCAGCAGTCTGTGAACTACATCATGCCCACTACATGTTATCCAAAAATTTCACGTGACAGTCTGTACTTGCCCTCTACGTCCTCCCAAGCATGTGCAGTCATTATTTAAACATTGACCATTTATGTGGTCAGAGGAACTACCACCTGAGTATTTTACCTTTTTCAGAATGTCATCAACAAGTTTTAGAAATATTTCATCCACATTAAAATTATCCTTGGCACTTGCTTCACAGAACCGCATCCCAGTTATTTGCTGTGCAAACTGATGGGAGAGAAAACAAAATAACTCCATGTAGATATGCACAAACTGCAACAAAGAGCAAAATACCTACCCTCCCCATAAAACCTTAAGAAACAATCCAAACATACAACTTTCCCCAAATCTGTGACTGAAGTCCATTTCAAATAATAATCCTGAACCTGCAGGGTGCAGCAAATATTGCAACATAGAGCTAATTTTTGCTTAAAATGGGTTTATTGGGAAAGTGTTCTGCATTTTTCCACACTTAAATCTGAGAAATTAACGTATTCAGTTAACACAATATTGCTGCAGATTGCCAAAAAGTAAGAACTTTTCAGAAGAGTTAATTCTAACCTTATTATTCAAAATGCAGGAAAGGGAAGTACAGATGTAAGAATTAGCCTTGACTCTGACAGAAAACACTTCACTTTCAAATGTTTGCGTATATCCATTATGATATTGTCCTGATCAAGATGGTGCTATGAGTATTACACTAATGATACAAGTATCTTAACTACTCTTGTCACTCTTGTACTCTCTAACACTTTTGGATTTGCAAGAGAACAAAAGAAATATGAAAACAAAGGTGAGCTAAGTAATCAAGCAGGGCTGTTTCTTGTCCAAAACAGTACTGAAAGAAGGCTCACAAAGATGTCCCAAGTAGAGGTATCTCCATTTGTGATTCAAGTCTTCACTTTCAGAGCCCAGAAATTAGTATCCCCTACACTACTGAATAGTGTAAGCCTACTTAGAGCTTACTATTTCTTTAGATCATACTGCTCTAGCAGGAACACATATAAACTGCACATTCTACAGAATTAAATACCCCATGAATTTTGTCAGATCACCACCACTCTCAATATGCTCCCTACATCTAACAGTCAGAACAAGAGCAGCCATGGACCATCCGCAGCAGTGCCACAGCAGCTTTGCTTCTGGACCTGTCCTTACCTTTTCTCCCTGCTGTCGAGTAATCTCTCGATCAACTTCACAGTCCAGTTTATTTCCAACTAATAGAAGCTCTGCATCTTCTGAAGCATACTGTTAATTAAAACATTTTTAATTAACTAAACCTAGAAACATAAGATTTTGTAACACAAACACAATAAAAAAAGGGCAATTCCTCTACTAAATGGGGACCCACAGCAAATCAGTTTATATGTAAATGTTCTTCCCAAAAATTATTTCAAAAATTTTCAACTTCAATTTTTAAATTCCATCTTTAAAACATGACTTGAGAACTAGCTGTTCCAGTTTATCTAAGAATGAACATAATGACCTCATTTCACAGACAGGAAATAGCCCCCTCCCCTTACTGTACAAGTAAATGAGTAATGTTACAGATTTCCACTGACACTTCTAGCTGGGACAATTCTAGTTCAAGGAAGCAGGAACAGACAACCATTTTGCAACAAAATGAAATTAATGTTAAATCTCGGCTAAAAGAATCCAGTGAAAATCAACTGTGAGTAGTTTAAAAATCCTAAATCAATCCTGTAAAATGTCTGACAGAGATTTCTCCAAGGAAAAAAATGCTTCTAGAATAAAGCATGTAAAAAGAAAATACTTAAGGCATACCTTATCAATCATTTTCATCCATTTTGGCAAATCGTCAAATGTTTCCTTCTTGGTGATATCATACACCAAAATAATTCCCTTGGCACTTCTGTAATAAGCTGAGGTAATGCTGTTGAATCTCTCCTGACCTGCTGTGTCCCTAAGAAGCAGCAGCAAACATTGGCACAAACATTTCACCAATTTGCAAAGTACAGAATAACATTATTCAGATTTTAATAATAACACCCCCACACTCATTAGACACTCTACATTTCCTCCTGTATGTGTGAATTTCGGGGAAAAAATCGAGCAGTACTTTTAATCATAAAAAGTTTTCATATAAGAACTATTTATCCCATACTAACTTCACCAAGAAAGGTCACCAAACATTTCTACATGTGTCTGAGAACGAAGCTGTCCAATGAAAATGTACCAGCAGATAAAGCTGGTTTTGCACTGCTGGAGTTTGTTGTTTGTTTTGTGGTCTCCTGTTTTCATTTGGTTTTTTAACAGCCCTGAAAAAATATATGGATACATGCTTATCAAACACATCCAGACACCCAACTATAACATGAGCAATGCATTGATCACTGTGATTTGAGCTTTCAGGGTCTTTTTGGATCAACCACAGCAATTCAGCCACAGTTCCAAAGCTACTTAAGAAACTACTGGCACAAAAGTGAATGCAAAGAGTAAGCAATCACTAAGTGGTACAACTTTTAAAGTAGATACCTGGGTTTCACACTCACATCTACTTATCTGAGGTGTTCAAATAACACTTTCATGCTCACTGTCAGCACTGTAGGTCTTTCAGACAGGGTGCATTTACACTGGAGACTATTTTCCAGCAATGACGCTAAGTCACCCATACTAGCTATGGCTTCTGTTCCAAAGTAGATGAGACAGAAGCATAATTTTTCACTGAACCATGAAACCGCGTGCACTGCTTTTAATCGTATCTTTTAAGCCTGCTTAGGGAAGATTTTTGGCAGTTATAATAAAAATATAGCTGGTGCATACCCCAAGTCGTAAAATGTGACTGGCATCTCAACTGGAAAGGAAGTTTTATGGCGCCCCAAAGTGATCGAGCACTTGCTGCTTGAGTTCAGCCCCCAGATTAAATGGATAATTTTGAAATTTCACTCAGACCAAGTCAGAAGATGGACCAAAATTAAGAGTGGATGGAGAAAAATGTGTGCATTTGCATTGGGACTCAGAAATTTAACGTGAAAACTCTTCAGCAGTCACATTTTAGACAAAAGGAGGAGGAGGAGGAGAATGAATTTGGGAATGAGATTAACAATGGAGACCTGAAACATTTGTTACCAAAAAAAAAAAAAGTGTGTTCACAAAATGCCACATTGATTGTCCTGAAAATTTAATCCTTTTAAGGCCTATGCACAACAAGCAGTAGAACAAACTACCACAAACCTATCTTACTCTTTATAAAATCTTTAGGAATTTCAAAAAAGCAAGTTTAAAAGTGAAGTACTTAACTTTCCCTTGAAATTGCCACAAGTGTACTTGATAGCAAAAAATATGTGGCAGTGAATTCACAAAGTAAAGCAGTGTCCACTAGAAAAAGATTGGGAACCTCTGCTTCATAGCCTGTGGTAAATATTGACTTATATTTCACTGCAAGCCAGTGACATAGCAACACGGGGCAGAAGAGAACAAATTCCTATCACATCCATTTTTACTTGATTTTTATTCGAATCCCATTCTCAGAACTTCAGAATTACATTCATACAAACCATTGGGAAACTACAGAAGGTGAAAACAGGTAGCCTGTCTCAATAAGGTCATGCACTAGTAGTATTGCAGACCAGTTTTAGATGGTTAATTGGTTGCTTTCTTATCACTAAAGAGGCATTTTTATTAAAGCAATACAAGTTCTGGCAGCTGAAAATACATATATTAGTCAGAGCAAGTAACTCTATTTTCCATTACTTCTTTGCTACGGTCAGATTGATTTATGTAAGGTCCTTTGGACGTTCACTCCATGAAAAATTTAAAAATTCTAGTATGAACCGTTGATTTTCCACATATGGATAACATTGCTCTAGTGCTTACAAACAGAATTCTCAGAATTCTGCCATCTGTTGCTAATCCAGCCTACTGATCAAGCATATTAAGGATGGGATACCTTTGGTTCCATCATTCTGAGCAGACTTAACTAGATGGGAAGTGGAAGAGCATACCTCATGTAGAAGAATACAACAATTTTAGCTTTGTCTGGAATAATGGGAAAAGCTGCTTTTGTTCTCATTGGGGTTTTTTGGGTTGGTTGGGTTTTTGTTTTGGTTTGGGGTTTGTTCTGTTTGTTGTTTGGTTTTTTTTTTTTTTCCTGGTCAGTCTTTTCCCTCTTTTCTGTAACCCTATTGGAACACAGAAATAAAGAGGGTATTTCAGTCACCTGTCTGTGCCTCCAGGTGACTGCTAAGGATCTTTAGCAACTCCACCGCAGAGGGGCCACCAGGGCACCAGATCACTGAGTCCATACATTACAAAACCAGAGGGGAAATAAACACACTAATGTTCACTTACCCTCCCTGAAGCCAGACATCAGCACACTGGTTAAGTAAGCAATGAAGAGAACTACACAACATTATGCAACTCTCCCACTCCAGCTATCTCCAACTCCACAATTCCCCTAGCCTGCTAAGTGCTGTATCTCCAAGTCCACCTGGCACTATCAGCTTCTCCTCACTCTACAACACCCTCAGGCTCTTCAAAAATTTATGGTATTCCTAGGCTGCTGCACCCTCAGATCCTGTGCTCCCATCTGTGTAGGTCCTTCACGCCAATGCCACACAACTTGTAGTCTCCCTTCCTGGCTATTCGGGACCACATGCTGTGCCCAGTTTAAAACACCCATGGACAGCCTGGCTGCCCACTACCTAAAGTAAATGGCCAGATGGCTACTGACTGACACCTGCCAGTCGTGCCAATTACTGTGGATTATGGCTGACTTTCTCTGCCTTGCTTTAAGTCATCGACTTCTCCACAGTTCACACAACCTCTACTGCTGCTGCAGGTTGAAATGAAACCAGTCAGCAGGTTTGACTGTAAGCATGATATTCTAATCCTTGCCTTCTTTGAAAAGTGGAAGAAAATAAGCTGAATTTGTGATCTCTAACATTACCCTAACATTGTATTTGCTGTCAAACAGTAAAGTGAAAACTGGAAAACTATTTCTGCAAGAAGTGAGTTTAGAATGCAACCCCAAGCTACCTAAGTAAACTGCAGTTTGAGAAGAATAACACGTTGATTTTTCGTGTGGAAAAAATCTCATCTTCATCTTATTTTTCATGTAAATGTGCAGTAAATCCTTCCAACATTCAGGAAAAAATCACAACCCCCAAAGGAGAGCTACCATTAAAAGCATATCCAGCTTCAAATGCCTTCCTTTCACGTGAAGTGCTGGAGCAATAGTTTGCTACACTATTTTCATCCATGTATTACCACTCCTGCAGCTGGAATATTCTATTAAGGATAGCTATTGAAGCGCTAATGGAAAGGTGGAAGAAGAGATGACCACGATTTAACTGGGCTAACAATACATAACTTCATCAACCTCATAGGTGATACTAAGTGCTACTAGTTCTTTATTTGCTCTGATCAGAATCAATGCAATAGAGTAAGTCAGTTGAATTTAATTCAAACTCTGGAAGTCCAAATAATAGGTTAGTACAACTTAAACAGCGATCTGGCATAACTAAAAAAAAAAAAAAATCAGATTTCTCTTTTTTAAATGCTAAAAGCATTTTTTAATTTATTTTTTCAAGAAAATTTTCTAAAGGAAAAATACTAGTATTTCTAAATTGTAATCAGAAACATATAGTGAATGACTCCTTGACCAGCTATACTCCGCAACTATAGAATCCAACTTGACTGTTTTTCTGCTTCCAAAACAGAAAGTAGACATAATTCCAAAAATACAAACATACATTACACCAAACAAAAGCAAATTAAATAAATCACACAAAGCCCATTTTCAAGCATTAACATGTCATATTTATGTCAGACTGCATAAAATACAATACGAATGCAGTTAATTAAAATACATTTTACATAAATGTTCTCTGTGTCTGTCTAAACCAGCTGAAACAAACACATGGACAGACTCAAAACTGTCTCTGGCTTTGCAGTTAAATTACTTTTTTGAGTGGTGAAGTGGCAATAGAATAGAAAATATTTCTAAAACTTTAATAAAAATTTAACACTAATTTAAGAATCATATGCTCTACACTTTTATGGAGCCTACAGGCAGTATTTTTAAAAATGCTTTGAAGTAATTTTAGAGGTTAATTCTACTTGTCAAGATGAGTTTTTTCCTCCCATAAACCAGAAAGATACTTAAGATCTTTTATTATATAAATAATTTATTTCAGAGGTACTGAACAAACAGAACTACATTCTCTTACACTCCAGGACAGGGATTTTCCAAGACGACTGACCCTTAGAAAACAGAGCTGGCAGAACATGAACTGAGAATGCACCAATTTAAAACAACCTTCAGAAGCAAATCAAGACTGTTTTGTGGCCAGGACACTGGCTACCTTGGGCATTAGGCTTGTAGAGGTAGAGAGCTCCTTTGGCTCCAGCAGGGAACTGGGTGCAATGGCAGGGCACCACTGCTTCCAGCTACCAGGTCCTTTCAGAGGGGAGGCTGCAGGTGACTGCTGGTTGTGTCAGCTGCTTGTGTGAATGAGTGCCCAGATGACTCAGGTAAGAGGGCAGTCGGACACCTTACAGTCCTGCCGAGCAACTCCCAGCACACCTATGCTTCAGAGCATCAGTGTGGGGCTCCTATTATTTGGTCTGGGTTTCCAGCTTCGAAAAAGTGCTGATTCACAGATGCTTGGATTCACTTGGACACTCAGACTATCCAGTAGTTCTGGTTACTCTACCCCACGGCTTGAGCTGCAGGCATGCATTACTTCTTACAGAACACAGGAACTTGTTTCAGCTAAGAACTGTGATGCAGGACCCGAATTACTGCATCCCACTACTTTCGGCAACCCAAGGGACACTATTACTGTTTTCAGGGGGCACAGAAAAGATGGACACTACTCTGTGCCCTCAGTGGTGCTCTATCACTGCATAATATAAGAAGTACAAGGTTGTTTCCTGACTGAAAGTCAGGGAAACAGGGGAAGCAGTGGAAGCAGGGACCAGATAAGAGGCAAGGGCAGACGCCTCTGTGATCCTTAGGGCACGGTACCCCATTACAAAGGGAATACAGGTGACAAGTCCTTTTGTATACTACTCTACTAACAGCAGCAGGTGTGAAAGCTGCTTTAAAAAGGGTGTCTTGCACACCCAAGTGATTGAAATGTTCAACACAGTACTGCTTTAATATATCTTTTGATAAACTTAAGCGGTAGAGCTCTATGGAAAACATTCCGCTGACAGGGTGGTCAGTGAGCGACAGGTCAAGTGACCATAAAAATACCAAATTTAAACTATTTTTAAACTGTTCTTGTTTTACTTTTAAAGTAGAACCATTAAATGACTTAAAAAAAGCAAAAAAAAATTATATGTAAAACTACCAGGAAGTATGAGGTAACCTAAATTCTGTCACTGTGTAGGTATGAAAGGAGTAACAAGTGACGGGACAAAAGGAAACGGTCTCAAGTTGTGCCAGGGAAGGTTTATATTGGATATTAGGAAAATAAACCTCTTTATCAAAAGGGTTGTCAAGCACTGGAACAGGCTGCCCAGGGCATGGCTGAGTCACCTTAAGAGACATGTAGACATGACACTTAGGGACATGGTTCAGTGGTAGACTCGGCAGCAATGGGTTAACAGTTGGATTCATTAATCTTAAGGGTCTTTTCCAACCTAAATGATTCTGTGATTCTGTGTTAATAAGAGTTTATAAACAGGCCCAACAAAATACACTACAGTATTCAGGATAAATTAGCAAAAGGAGTGCTTATCTAATTGCTTTTCTAAAAAACTGGAAGTAAGCCAAGACAGTTTTAAAGATTCAGTATAAGAACAACATTTTAACAGCCACGGTTGGAGACGCAGTGACACTTAGGAGGATGTTGTGTTCGTGGATTTTATCATATTTTAAAATATCTCATTACATTGTGTTTTCCTTGACATTTTAGCAGGGGTCCACATAGGAGTAACTGTCACAATTTAGCAATCTATCAACTTTTAGTTTTAAAAATTTCCTATATCCTACTAGCATATTCTCAATATGTGGAAAATAATGGTTTAAATATCTCTTTTTCAAAAAAACTTCTCTCCTATAATGCATTTATTCAACAGGAGAATTTTTTTTTGTATAAGCTTACCACACTTCACAGCAAGCATTCTTATTAGGCATACAGTAGTATTTCCACATCAGAATTTCTTGTTACCTCTGTCAGCTCCAGCAGACCCTGGCTAACAATTGCTGGCTCAACTGCCAGTCTTGTGGTCATAGGTTTCCAAACAGGGACAGATGAATGAAGACATGCCACTAACATTCAAATGTTAGGTGACTGATGAGACCAAAGATGAAGCAGCAGTTAACTCAGAGGGAAGCAAGACAGACACATGGTGTGACAGACAGAGTTGATGGTGACCTGCCAAGAGGAGTTAGTAAGCTGAATTCACTGCATCCATGTAGCTAAGAATGACAAACCACTAGAATATCCCAAAAGCATAACAACAAGAATATTTAGAGCTTTTCCCCCCCTCTATGGATTGTTAGCATCTTAAACAGTTTAACTACAATGCCAATAATGCATCATACACTGTTAATAAACCAAAGCTAAGCTTCTACGTAGTAGTATGTAAGATTAATGTATAGAACATAGCTGGTTTATTCTCTCATAATAATGTTTATGTATTGTACTACTCTGCAAAACAAAGAAGCTGTTAAACTCAATTTCTAAACAATAAAAACTGTATTAATCACTAACATGGAGAACCATTTTCCCATACTGTTTAGAGTGGATATAATTTACTTAAGTCTTGAATGCCCTTAAATTTGAAGTTATTTCAAACAGCATCAAAAAAACAGCACTGCCTATACCAAGTTTTAGAAAAACAGTTTAGAAAATACTTCAGTTGTTTTATAATTGCTGTTACAATGAAGGTCACTTTTAATCAGTCCAGAAAAATAAAGAAAACGAAGTGTACTTTCTCTAGTGTCTATTTAACAGTCACCTTTTGTTTGTAGAACTCCTATTTCTTGTGTTGGTGATGTCATTCTTCTAGGAAAAGGGGCTCGATGCTTCTGTGATGCATTAATATTTCAGTAATTACATTCATGCCCTACTTCTAACTTTATCTCTCCTTCTCCTCCTTTACCCTCACAAAAATCTAAGAGCTATTTGGTTTTGCTTAAGTCTTGTGGGAATGGAGGAGAGGAGTAGTAGGGTAAGAGCTAAACCAGCTTATAACAGTTAATAGTAGTATTAGACAAGCATATTAATTCATGCTAGAACATAAAATTAAAACATACTGCTGGTTGCACGTTTGTTTTACTTACCAGATTTGTAATCTAATTTTCTTTCCTCTTAGCTCTACTGTTTTGATTTTAAAATCAACACCTATAAATAAAATACAGTAAACAGAAAAGGAGGAATAAGAAGCAAAAGTAATGATGGTGTAATTATTATTTTTTGATACTTTTTTTTAAAATATATCAACTTGTAACAGTCTGAACAAGCAGAAGGGTTTGCACCACTATAGGTCAACTCAGGAACATCATAGGGATTTGAAAACCACTATATAGCCTGTGAGCCATCCAATTTGGCAGCATCACAACATAAACCTTCTACTTTGTGCAAAATTTCCAGCAGCAGGTAAACCCAACATAACAGTAAAACAACAGGCACAGTATGTTTGTTTCTCCCCTGTTCACCCTGACTGTCAAGGACAAGCCTGCTCTACTTCCAACTGGCACAGATGGCCTGGAGGCATGGAGCAAAACCAATCCCTCCACATCAGTTCTGCTGTTTGTGAAACAGGAACACTATATATCTGGCTTCCAGAATAGATGCTTAGCATCTGTACAGTGCTGTCGTAGAAGTGCTGGAACTATGGTCGGTTTATGAAGAAGTCTGTCAGCAATGTCATTCCTAACTCCTGCAAATATTTATTAGCAAACTT
Source organism: Myiotriccus ornatus (assembly GCA_036023395.1). NCBI lineage: Eukaryota > Metazoa > Chordata > Aves > Passeriformes > Tyrannidae > Myiotriccus > Myiotriccus ornatus. Next base: position 100,714,225 of record JAYRBT010000082.1, read on the forward strand.
GTTAGATTTAAAGAGGGTATTTGACTTCTAAAATTTATTTTATACCTGTATGGTGCTTTTATTGATCATCTCAAATTCCAGTCACATTCTGAATGCATGCTAAATATTAAAGATAGAACCATGAAGACTTTGTTATACAAGAAAGATTTATCTTCTATTAAAAAAAAAAATTGCTGGCTATTAACAGATAAGACATACTATGGTCAAACAATACCTAGACACAAAAGATTACCACCTTGACTACAAGAATATTTCAGGGAATAAATGTCCTAGGATATCGTAAGATCTGTAGACTGTGAACCTGTTCATTTTAGTATGCATTTGCATGAAGATTTTTGCTTCAGTTCTTCCTTCTAAACACCACCATCCCTTCTAACAGTGCTAAATCAAAAAGGGAAAAATAAGAAGCCACGGTTCAGAACAGCACACTTAGAACTCACACGCAAGTGCAGAAGCAGAGTGTGTTGGAAACACTTTTGGTATTTTACACACAATCGTACACTAAGAATAGGAATGAAAGTGAAGGGGAAAAATTATTTTTATTTTCTTTAATAAAAACTACACATTTTCTCAGTGTCTACCCTTGGTAAAAGCTGAGTGTCTCTGCTAATATTGTTAAGAGTTGAGACTGAATTGTAACTTTGACAGAAAGGCCTGAACTTGGCCCTTATGTCCATATTTTTAGTTTGCAAAGCAGGTGGACACTGTTCAGCCAGATCAAATAAACAGAATAACAAAAATCCCTTCAAACAGCTTGCAGTTGCACATTACACAGTGATAAAAGTAATGGTCACCAACAGGACATTTGTCCTCCTTCTCCATGTCCTTAACAGTGTCTAGCACACTTATTCACCAATTCTTGGAGCGCTAATCAGGACACACAATGCTTGCACTTCACTTACCAACATGTATCTCAGTCAAGCCCCAGTACTACACAGTCTATAATTTTAATGGCAATTTTCAAGTATTCATATGCAAATTGAGAAAAAAAATTAGAATTATTAAAATTTCAGAGCACTTATTAATCCCAACTTCAAGAAATCTTTTTCTACGCTTCTGAAAAACGACCATCTGTGACAGTGTAAAAGCAGAAGAGAAACGATCCAGCTATGTTCTACTATCCAAAATGTGTGAAATAAGAATTCTTGAAATTATTGGTTTTCTATTAATTAGGTTTTTTAAAGAAACATAGAATCATTTTTATGGTTATAAGATTTCCTCTATATAAATGCATTTAAACTATAAAAATATTTGCCCTAAAGGTCACAGCTTTTTCTACAACAAGAGAGTAACTTTACTTGCTAAGGACATGATCAGGATTAACAGAAATTCCTTGTTTCAAACTTCTCCTGTCCTCAAGGAAGTTTGAATATAACTGCCCATACATCTCAAGCCCAATTCCCAATCCTGCCATTCTGTCATACACAACATACTAAATGATCTGCCGTTCACGTGGCATTAAAAAAAAAAAAAGAAAAATCTTGCTTTTCTCTACCACAGAAATACAAATAGAAAAAAAGACTCTACGATACTCAGACAGGTGGGTATACTTGTCTCAGGCTGACAATTCTACTTGTAGAGGGGCTTGATGTGAGTGCTGAGAGAATACAATTCCGCTGCGTAAAGAAAAAGCCCCATTGTCACACACACAAGTCTAAATCATGTCTGATCACAAACCGAGTATTAAAAAACGCCACAGGGATTTCATGTAAGTTTCAATAATTACAAAACCAAAATATGTTTATTTTTACAGAAGTGGCTTATACACTGCTGTCTTACACAAAGAAAGAAACAAAAAGCTTTTATTGTATTTTTAAAAAAGCAAAATAAATAATGAACTATGGAAAGAAAGTCCAACTGTTACAATAAAGTACATTTTCAACTTGGGACTTCCTGGAACTAGTAGGCACAATATATGAATTAAACAAAGTAGAAAAAAGCTGACATATTAAAGAGATCGTTTCAAAATAAATGTCTATGGCATTCTTATTTCAAAGGCATATCTTTCTATTAATTATCTTAAAGTCATACCATGAAATATTTCCCTACTGTTAAATTTTACAAGGAACAATGCACACAAGTAACAGTTTTGGAAAAGCAGACTCTTCTACAGAACTGTTTGAATCATTTAACACTCGAGTCAGACAGAGTGCCAGAACTACGCAAAGGTTGCTCGACTGCTTTTTATAATTAGTAATGCTCTGCAAGCATCAGCACAAACCCAAAAGCTTTATGTCTGCCAATACTGAAGAAAAAAATCTGGCAGCTTTCCTTTTGCACACGAAGAAACAAATTCCTAAGCCTGTCAGGTTTCATTAGCGTGTTCCACCATAGACTGTCAAAGCCAGTGCTTCAAGTTTACATACAATTTAGTAATTCAATTAAAACAACAACACAATAATTTGTTTTCCACTTCATTTTCAAATATCGCATTGAGTTAAGAAAAAGTTCAATGAAAGGAATTATTTAGCTTGGCTTATATTAACAAAAATACCTAAATGAAAAGTTTTGCTATCCATACAATTACTCCAGCATGGTTTTATATATAGTTCAATGAACTAGACGAATCAACAATTACTGTCAACAACTGCATTAAATCTGAACAACTTATCTTATAGAAAGAAAGGATTTTAAAAGGCTCTTTTTAGCTGCTAACAACACCAGCAAACTATTGCTGGTTTGCATACTACCTCGTTAGCATTTTAAAGGCCTGCTGGCTAATTTATTGTCAGTGAAAAACCAAATATACACATGCCAGGGAAGCCAACAAGTGCATGTGCTTCTGATCATACTGAAATGTGCCCTTTGCCAGTTCACAGTGATTTAAGGGGAACCAAAGGGCTTATTACAATCCACCCTCCCATTAAAAAGTCAGCCTCCTCTATATATCAGGCTTGCACAGACCACAGAGCAACCAATGCATTCAGTTTATCTAAAACTGTAACTCTCAGACCACGAGTAAATCTGAATCACCACCTCTCTTTTTATGAGTTAAAAGTGTGTGTGTTTTGGATAGCATATTCCGACCCTCATTTTTTGCTGGAGAGGTCTTTTTAGGAAGTTCAAATATCCTGTAAGAACGAATGAAAAAGGCATAAAAAACCAAATCTCAGCCTCAAAATTTTATATAATGCACATTGTTTTTTTTAATAGCATATGAACTTTAGATGAAAAATATACTTCGTGCAAGCAAGAAAGTCTATTACAACATGTGCTCAACTGAAACTATGCAGGAAAAATAAATGGCTAGTAGAATAGAAGGATTTTTTAAAAGTATATTAAACACACAGCCAAACAACCTGTCTGCAGTCTTTTCAAAACTGAACAGCCCTAAAAGAGAACAGACACTCAAAATAGAAGTGCACTAATGAAGTTCTAGATAAGGGCAAGTCACTGAGGATGACATATCTTGTCACTGAACCAAACCTGAGACTGTTCCAAACTTGAGACTGAAATCCTATAAAAATGAAGCCTGGCCCAGAACAAATTATAAGATATTAATGTCTCACTCTAAACCGAAACTAAAATTTATCTACTAAGGTACACACACAACTGAGTCTGTCCTTTCTATTTAAAGCTAAAAAAAAAAATTGTTTAGAAATAAATAGTAAAGAAACTTCTTCCTATGCACGTTTTCAATTTCTTTTTTTAGCTCGAGTGGCAAAAAAAGGAAGTGGAAACTGTTTTGCTTAATGCACACAGAGTGACCTTTTGGTGGCCAAAATTTCCTGGTAACAAAATTAATGGAGGAGCTGGGAAAACAGATGCAAATAGAACACAAAAAAGCCCCTCCAACTAAAATCAATTCCAATGGACTCAATTTTCAGAGGCCTATTACTGATTTGCATCAAAGCAATTCAATCAGTGAAAAATGATCAGATCATGCTTAAAGAAACATAATCAGTTTAAAAAATTCAGAGGTTATATACTAATTAACCATTAAAACAGACATGATTTTGAAGACTATGACAGTTTATTTAATTCTGACAGCATTATGCAAGCAAATATTCTTACTTACGCTACAATTAATGACAAAGGTTACATGATTTTCAAAGTAACAACCACCTTTATTAGTCGTGGTCTGTAACTCAAACAATACAACACTTTCACCTATCCAGAAATTGCCAAAGCCAGTGAGAAGATGCTCAGTAGCTTTGATGATTTCTATCGTCTTGCATGGTGAAGGGGGAGAAGCAAGCAACAACAAAAGGTACACAGAGAGGACAGGAAAAGGTTACAGAAACTGTTCCCAGAAAAAAACCCTAAACCATTGTGTCTTATTTTAATTGAAGCTGTAGGACAAACAGTTAGTTTTTAAAACACACTAAACTGGAAATACCTCTTTCAAACTGCACATTATAAATGTAAAGATTGTAAAAAGAGATTTGGCAGCATCTACTGTTATGTCAGTTATCAGCCGGTTTGGGGATTATTTTGGAGGCAGGTAAAGTACGTTGTCCACAGAGCTCCAAGTGTGTAATACTAGAACGATTAACATGCAGACATTCGATGACCGCTTGCCTAAAATAAAAGTGTACCCAGAACTCAGCTGGCAACTGTGCTATGGACTAGAAAGAAACAGATAGCAAATATTTTTTTTTCTGTTGGTGAAATATACATGCAGTGAGTAAATTCTGAAGGTGAATTAAGTGATTTTTTAAAAATGTACAACATACAGCTTCTAAACATCTCAGATGCTTGGTACTTCCCAATACAATGAGAATGGAGGAAATTATAATTTCTTTACATTCTTGTGGACAGTAAAATTATAAAGCCTTTCACAAAAAGTAGACTTTTGACACTAGTTATGGTACTAAGTTCAAAGCATGCACCAAAATGTTGACAAACAGAATAAGGTGGAAGAGGAAACTGGAAGGAATATGGCTTTCTGTGCCTTCATAAACAAGACTTATTTTCAAACTTCTGATTAGAACAGGAAAGCATACTAAGCCACTGGTCTACAACTACCTGACCTGAAAGGAAAACTGAATTTGAGGAAAAAGTAAAGTTACTTCATGAGCAGCACTATTCAGATTTTTAAAAGATGTAACCTATTTCAAAATCAGACTGAATTTATCATTTTGTTTTCGGTATCAAGTTTCCCACTCCTTGGGATATCAGAAGAAGTAACTTGTGAAAAAGTGTTGCCACACAACTTCCAGAGAGAAGGTCCCTAACCAAGAATCATACAGCTCTATTTTCTTTGCTACTGACATGCCCAGCTGTTCACAGCAGAGACTGAGTTTGACAGCTGCATTCCACTCTCCTCACAAACTAAACTGCCCATTTGACACCATTCAAGTGGTCTCTTCATCTTGCCTGTTGTTTTACTTGCGTAGTCTCTTATATGTACTGACTAGGGACTACGTGGTACTCTGACAGTCCCGTGGTACTCTGACAGTCCCGTGGTGCTGATATAACCCAGTACCTGACTATTTCTATCAGCTGAAGTTAACATCTAGTTTAAAAATTAAAAAAACCAAGTCAACTTCAATTTACTTTTCTTTGCAAGCTCTTGACTAAAAACCCCTTACCTCCCGAAAACCCTATTCCTAAACACTATTAATTATTATACACTATTAATTTATATTATCTACCTACATTTTCCTATTTTAAATTATAGTTTTATTCACTTACAAGGATTCAAATGGTTATGCATAGAAAACAATTGCTGACTACACCAAACGCTGTAAAATATACTTAGTTGACACATGCGAGGCAAACAATGACTTGCCAGGTGCTTTCATTTGCTGGAGTCTCTGTAGTGTCCATTACAAGTGACTACTCTGCTCCCAGAGGTAAAAGGCAGGTTCCAGGGGACACAGGCTTCTGTCGTAAGTTGCATTTCCTAAGACAAACAAGGAGGTTCACACACGCTCCCTAGTTATCTGAAGGTTTTGTGTAAAACAAAACTGTTTTCTGTTCGAGTTTCCAGACTCCTGCTCTCCTCTGTTTATAGTTTGGCAAGACATGGCAGCACACCATTAACAATGTATTTGTTTGGTTTATTTACACTATAATACTAGATGTATTAACACCTTGGATATGCAAAAGTAAGAACAGTCAATAAGAACTGTCAATACTGACAGAAATTTATTTATCCCTGATAAGAACTTTCCTCTTTTTGTACAACAGCAAAAATTTCTCATGCTGACTACAGAGTTGATTTTGGGTTAAAGCAAGAACATATTACTGTTACTTTGCCGTGATGTGGTAAAGCGAGAGACATGCATTTCTACTCTTTCTTGCCTCTCCCCACCCCAACTAGACTTTCAGTGCCATCTTACAGAAGGGTGGAAAAAATTCAGTTCTGAAAAAAACAAATAGATACTTTTAAAATTAATAGGCTGATACTTTTAAGAGAATTTAATTATGTTCTATGACAAGCTTATGGGAATGAAACTGAACATTTATGTTGTTAGTCCACATTTTTTGAGGATAAAAAGAATGAACAGAGGGTTTCAATTATCACAGAAGCCCCAAATATATGTATACATATATATAAAAGTATATATGTATGTATTTGTATATCACATATATGTATGTATACACATACTAAAACCAGAAGCTGCCTTACTTAAGATTACTCTGATAAAAGACAAAGCTAAAGTTTTCACTATTGCTACTGTTTATTTGATGGACATTAGGAATTCTGCATGGAGATGGGTATTTTAAAAATAACTGATATGGAAAATACCCCTAGGAAGCAAAAGCTATGGATCTCTGTAAATCTCACGAGTTGCCAACCTCCATACCATTTCACATGAAGGTGAAACAAGGTCAAAGAGCATTTCTGTGAAGTCAAAGATGTCTTGCACCACAGTGCCTTTACATGTCACTGATCTGGATCCCTCAGGCTACAATTAGTCCAGAACAGATCACAGGTCACCACATTCCCATCCTGATCCACAACAAACCTTCCCATTACAAACCCCACCTATGATTTTGCTTGTAAAACAGGACAGAAGGAAGCTTCAGTGTTTACTACAAGTGGTACTGTAGTTTCCTATGAAGAGCTGCTACAAGAGCCAGCAATGCATGAGGCACAGACATTGCACTGGTATTACCAAGGGCAAGGCCTCTTTCCTGGAATGCTTTCAGACCTCGTGGAAAAGAGCTGGAAGATAAAACTAGGTCTTAAGAAATTTGACATACTGAGCCAGCATGTAAAAGAAAAGCTGAGAAAAGAACCTTGATTTGAGGGACCAGGAGAATCAGCATCCCAAGAGGTGAGTCAGTGCAGAGCCACCAGTTTGGGAGAGCAGGAACCTCAGGTTCAGAGAATAAACCCCAGAGAGAAGTGTAATGCCTGGGGCAGAATTAGATGGACAGGAAATAAATACTGCTGAGTACAGGAATTCTGCAGATCTGTCACAGAAGAAAAACAGCAGGAAGACTAGGAATGAACTAAGACTTGGTGGATGACGTAGGACACACAATCATGAGACTGAGTTGTAGTTGGACAGATACCGGAAGAGAACAGAGGCCATTAAATATTAAATAAAGGCACTCTGATGAAAAGGAGAGTGAAATAGTACGATTTAAAAAAATTGTTTCATAAATTATAAATTTATAAAGATCTCCACCACTATGGAGTTCTGAATTACGATGTATTTCTTTTAGGATAAGAACTACCTGGGTTAGGATAAGGGGGGGAAGGCATGGAAGAAGCAGAGATAAACACTTTTCCTTTGCCCCAATCCTTGAATCTGCTTACTAATGTGGCAATGAGTATTTATCCATTACCCTTTTTCATGCCATATTTGGCATATGTGGTCTCAACTGTCAAGTTGGAAAAACCTCCAAGTCATAGTTTTGGATTCTGCTCCTGTGTGAATAATGCTGGTGCGTGGGGTCAGGCAACAAATAATAAACGGAGATCAAACTTCATTTTATAAGAAAAAGTGTAGCTTTATGTTTGTTGACAAAGCTAATACAATGCTAATATACCCTCATAGAAGCATTTTTTAATTGCAGAAAAGCAGTTAACTACTCTGGATTTAACACTGGCACGGAGAAAGTAATTTCACATTTTGAGAAAATCAGTAAATATTTGAGCATATTGAGTATTCTCAGTGCTATGTAAATAGCAGATTAAATGGAAACAATATTCTATGCAACTAATTTAATGTCAAAAATAAATACATCAAAAGAATTTTAGATCAACAATGCTTTGTGTGCCATTATGAATAATGTGCTGAAATCTGACAAGCTATTTTTGAACACTTTCAAAGAACTTCAGTATCTGAGATGCGACTGAAGACATGTTGATGTGTTTTCATTACAGAATTTACTCTGCCAATCTGGCAACATATCCTTCTTAAATTAGCATTAAAATACTGCATCTTTCTTAATTGAACCCCTAGATCCCCTTTTCAGCAGAAACACTCCACTTTTCAATGACACAGCAGGATTATCCTAAACAGCACTTAGGGACAGGAGACAGAAAAGTTTTCGGATGTTTGCAATTCTTACACTGTTAGAAAAGACTTCCAAGTAGCCTGTGCACTTTCATCCAAAAGCTCAAGGTGATAAATGTTTTTCTGTTTGTCGTGTACATCCATAGGTTTAGTATAAAAGCCTAAAAGTCAGGTTGAGACCATCAATGTCAAGGAAAGGAAGTAAGCATGTATTCTAGCACTTCATTACAAATACAGCTTTGCTAACATAAGGTAGGTTCAATGAATTGCAGTTGTTTGGTTACATAGTTTTTTCAAATTTAATCTCAAGATATATTCAATTTACATAAGTTCCTCTAAAACTGGATCAGTCACAGGGTTTTTACCGGTGTTTCAAAACACATTCTCCACTTGCAATTTTTGAAAACCACTGCAGTTAAGCAGTGACAGGAGAAGAGCTTTATGATTCAACTGTGTATCAAAGGCTGAACTCAGGTTGTTTTGGAGTGCAAGTTATATTCAATCTACATTAAATGTAAACAGCAGAGATTACTTTTTCCTATAGTGCAAAAAAAGCAGGGTGCGAGCTGACTGTGAAAACCTCTTAGAAGTCAAAGGATCCGGGGTAATCTCAACAGCTCTCAAGTTTAGTCAGAGGACCTTGAAAGAATGTCATTACTGTCAAGTCCTTCTACATGTATTTTGTCACAAGTTGATTTCCCTATGCTGCTTTATGTTGGCACACTTTGCACACCAAACATTACATAACCTTCTGTCTAGCAGCATATCACCACTTATTTCCTGTTTCTTCTCTAAAATAAGGAAGCTTCTCTGCTTCAATCACTGTCTCAGTTATTTAGGGAGTCAGTTTTGCTCACAAGGGATCAGCCTGCAAGTCTGGACCAGGGTCTAGTGCACTCCTCTAGAGCAACTTTCCAAGATTCACAGCAGGAAACTAACCCTAGTTACAGAGAGGAGCCCAGACTTGAAGGAACCCTTAATATAGGTCAAACCGAAGATACAGGAGAGCTCAAATCAATGTTTAGACCTGGAGAATTTATAAAGAAAACATTCCATGGTTAGTTCTAATTCAGCTGTACCATAAATTTAATTAAATCTCCCCATCTACAGAAGCCATCAGCATTTCTTCATTACAACACATCCCTTGAGGATTAATGCCTCAGATATGCTATTACTGTCTTTCTAACTTCTACAGTGTTAACAAATTCAAATCAAAGAATTTAGTGGTGCAATCTGCACTATTAGATTTGGATTCTTAGAGGACCGAGAAAAGAATTAAAGATCTGATAAAACACACATTAAAACAAAAGTATAAGTAACTGTGTATTACTTTGTCACAGGAAGATGGTTTTGGATACTAATAACTCAGCTTCTAAAAGGCAATACAATCACTTTTCATCAGACGTGTCCTCACATTCCAAGCTCCAATTAAGCCTAAGCACATGCATTTTCCAATGACACAGACTTTAACAACCGCCTTGCTGCAATACTCAAGAGTTCAACTCCAAGGACAGGACTATAATAACAGTGCAGACTAACTAGCTTGTTTTCCTACCTTTACACATTTGCGTATTAAAAGACAGCAGGCATTAAATTACCTTCAAGACTCATACAGATGACTAAACCATGAATAAGACAGCACACTACAGAACTAAGAGGTTCTCTTGAGTTGTGCGAGGAGCCAAACACGCAGTGTGCTCAAGAGGTACTACTCTTCAAAAAAACAAAACTTCCTCGGACCTAACATCACAGAAGGCTTCCTGAAGAAGGCGTAACAGCCATCTGGAGTTAATCTAACAGCGGTCTGGAAAAGTAGTTGAACACACTGAGAAGAGTACGATGAACACACAACCAGCAACTCTTCAACTCCTGAAATACTTCTGTCTCCTTACACGCAACATCTAAGACTTAAGCCCAAAACCCTGCTTTACCAACCATCCCTAATATTTTCCTTTGAACTGTTTGCCGCTAGTAAGGCTGAAACTGGACACCCAGCACCTTCTCAGAACTTCCAGCGATAACCAGGGCATCCACGATCCGTCCAAGCAGAGCCGCGAAGTTCGGCACCGAGGGCTCCCGCGCCATCAACCCCCTGAGCTTCCCGCGGCCCGGGAACTCCCCCGGCGAGACCCAGCGCCGCTCCGCTGGGCGGGAAGGGGACGGGGACCACTGCGCGCCCCCGGGCGGGGAAAGGTCTGGGAGGGAAATGCCTGGCACGCGTGGAGGGGGCCCACGCTCGCGGGAAGGCGGGAGAAGGGCCGGGGAAGGGCGGCCGCCGCACAGAGCCCCGCGTTCCCACGGCCGGGCCCTGCGAGCACCGGGGGCAGGACAGCCCCTTCCCCCGGGGACGGGATGGGGCGGGACGGGGCAGGACGCGCTCCCTTACCCACGGTGGACTTGCAGGCCTCGCAGAAGGTGTCGTCGGTGAACCGCTCCATGAGGCTGGTCTTGCCCACCCCCCGCGACCCGATGATGATCACCTGCAGCTTGAAGTCGGCCGGGCGAGGCGGCTGCTTCCTGCGGCGGGACTGCCCCCCGGAGAGCGCCGGCGACCCCGCCGCCGAGCCCGCCCCGAGGTCCAGCCCGCCGCCCCCCGCCCTGCGCTGCGGCAGCCCCGAGCCCGGCTCCATCAGCCACGCATGCGGCGGCGCCGCGCTCCCTCCCCGCCCTCCCCGCCACCGGCGCCGACTACTCCGAGGCAGGGGGAGGAGGGGGCAGCGAGGACGAGACGCGACCGCCGCCCGGCCCTGCCCGAGGGGAACGGGAACAGCCACAGGAACGGGAACTGCGCCGCCGCCGCCGCCGCCGGGAGCGGCGCGCCCAGGCCCGCGCCCGCCCGCGCAGCGCCCTCTGGCGCCCCGGAGCCGCGTCCCGCCCGCGCCGCAGTGCCGGCGGCGGGCAGCGACCGCCCCGGAGCGGCCCCTGGCGGCACCGCGGGGACCCGGCGGAGCGGCTGGCGGGGCGGCTGGAGCGTCCCCTTTACGGGGAAAGGCCGAGGGATCCGGGCCTGTGCAGCCTCGAGGAGAGACAGCTGAGAGGGGGCCTCATTAATGTGTGTAAATATCTGAAGGGGGGAGGTGCCAAGAGGATGGAGCCAGGCTCTTCTCAGTGGCGCCAAGCAGTAGCACAAGAGGGCGAAACTGATGCGCAGGAAGTTCCACCTGAATGCGAGGAGGAACTTCTTTGCTGTGCAGGCGACCGAGCACTGGGACGGATTGCTCAGAGAGGGTGTGGAATGTCCCTCGCTGGAGATATTCAAGAACCGTCTGGACACAATCCTGCGCAATGTTCCCTAGGACGACCTTGCTAAAGCAGGGAGGCTGGACCAGATGGCCTGCTGCGGCGCCTTCCAACCTGACCCATTCTGTGATTCTGTGACTCCATGATTCTTTCTCACCTGAATTTACCTTCAGGGAGTCAAGCAGACCCCAGCCCCGGGCCAGAGTCCCTGAGTGTGGCAGCACGTGCGGGCCTGGGCTGGATTTCACTGTCAAATCTGAACCTGGTACCTGCTGGCTCATGGGCATGGACCTTTTCATAACAACCTCCAATACCAGCTCAATTGTATTCCAAGCAAAGGAAAATATGGCTTTAGAAGAAGTAGAATAATAAATCGTGTGAAGGTAAAGAGACCAGGATGAGTCATCATTAAAGATCATCTAGTTCCAATCCCCCTTCCATGAGCAGGGATACCTTTACTGGACCAGACTGCTTAGAGCTCCATCCAGCCTGGCCTTAAACACTTCCAGGGACAGGGCATCCACAACTTCTCTTGCAGAGGTAGGAAGGATTCATGGTTTTAACTGAGATCTACAGGTTCAGCATCCTTCTGAACACCAAAGAAAGCTAGTAGAGATGTGAGAAATTTGGTTCCCTTTTGTAGATTCTCACTGGTGTTTGTAAGCTAAGGAAATTCTACAAGGGAATGTCAAATTGGCATTTAGATTTAAGAAACCATTGCCATACAGGAATGATTTTCTGAACAGCTAATTTTCTTGAAATAGGACCTTTTGACAGGAAGACTATGTTGTCAAGAGCAAAAAAGAAAACAACAACAAAAGCAACAGAAAGAACATTTTTCTTAATTGCCACTAATTTTCATCAACAGAATTATTGGCAGTCTTTCAAACAAGTAGAATGGTCTAAACCTTAAAATAAGCAAACCAATTCCATAATTCCTTGTGCATTACTCTCACCCCTTCCTATTCTTATTGATTATCTGTAGTGCTATAATTAAGTACTTTGAAGGGGCAATCCATCTCTGAGAGTGAAATATTCTAGCAAGTAGAGCATCGTAACAAGATAGCCTTTCTGAGTTGGGTTTTTTTATCCCTCAGGTTCTTTCTCTAGAACTATAATGTTCTCCAAAATCTGTATCTTTGATAGATCCTCAAGACTGCTTAGCACTTCCTGAAGGGTGCAGACCACTAGGTATGTTGTAGACATACAGTCTACAGTTGTAGACTGTTCCCCCCCATCCATTATTGGTCATTAGAAGACGCTCAGTTCCTCATGCTATTTTGTGTTCTACCAATTTGCTTTCAAACAAGCTAATTCAAGCAAATTCAGATTGACCACTCTATTTCTGTACCTGCACATAGATATTCAGCAACATCAATATTAATTTTCAGTCCTTCGTTAAATGAACTGAACTGTGAATACCAGGCTTCAATTGCTTAGCCTTGAGTGGTTTGAATCTTCTGTGCAGAAGGAGAGCTTTTTCCTGATTAGACAACAGCTGCAGAAAACCCACAAACTTGAAGTGAATTCCTTTTTGCCTCCAGTTTGTCACATTTAGCAATCTGTCACCAGCCATTGCAGATCTTCCTTTTTATTCCTCTGTGGCTATTTAGTGGAGTCATCTCAGCAAGCATATATAGATTTTTCATGTTAGCTACTCTCTGGCATCCAGACTTTTCCTTCAGCATCTGTTTTCAGCTTCCCCACACTGACATGCATAGTCAACTGCAGAGTATCATACAATCACAGAATCATTAAAGAGAATGTGTCAAGTTGGGAGGGACACATAAGGATCTAACTCCCAGCTCCTCACAGGACTACCTAAAACTAAACCATCTGACTAAAGTTGTCATACAGATGCCCCATGAGCTCTGGCAGGCTTTGTGCTCTGCCCACTGCCCTGGGGAGCCTGTTCCAGTGAGTGTCCACAATCTCAGTGAAGATTATTCAAATGTCTAATCTGAACTTTCAGTGATGCAACTCTCTCATGTCTCACTGGCACCAGAGAAAAGATCAGCACCACCTTCTTTGTTGCCTGCCTTCAGGAAGCTGTAGACTGCGATGGGGTGCTCCCTCAGCCTTCTCTTCTGCCAGCTGAACAAACCAAGTGACCTCTGCTGCTCCTCCTAAGTCTTGCCCTTGAGGCCTTTCACCATCTTGGTCACCCTCCTCAGGATACACTTAATAGTTTCACATCTTTCTTGTATTGCCGTGCCCAACACTGCACACAGAAGTCAAGCTGAGGCTGCCCCAGTGCAGAGCAGAGTGGGTCAATCCCCTCCCTCAACCAGCTGGTGATGCTTTGCCTGATGCCCCCCAGGACACTGTTGGTCCTCCTGGCTGCCAGGGCACTGCTGACTCATATTCAACTTGCCACTGACCCATCCAATAGACAAAGACGCCATCAACCCAAAGCAACCAGAAGAGCAATAGATTCTTACTTGTCAAGATCAAACTAAAAATCTTAGGCAAAATATGAAGTATTTGGACAACCTGTAGTACTGCAGAAATGAGTTTGTCATACCCTCAACTACTACACTCCAAAAAGAACAAGTTGTTTTTCCCCCAACAGCTGGGTGTGGATTTTCTTTAGAAAACAATATGACCAGTAGCTGCTGATAGAGAATTTTTCAAATAGACTTTAAAAATGGTCTTCTGAGTTTTGCTGTTTTATATCAGACAACATAATTTGTTGCTTGGAAGGAAGTTGAGAGACACCAGTGCCTTCATATAGATTTCTTCCTCTCCTATCTGACGAACTTGAAGTTGGATAGGGAGAGGGAACCCCAGGCCAGAGGCTTTCCCTTTACCTCTCGCTCCGGGGGGGAGTGTGCTCTCCCCCTCCCCCCCACCATGTGGGTCCCATGGCCCTGGCAGAGAGCACAGGAGACGCAGCAGCTGGCAGGG
>JAYRBT010000082.1:100734991-100759544 GCA_036023395.1 Myiotriccus ornatus
CACCCAGAAGTGTATAAGTAGAGCACTGTTGTAATAAAGGGGGCTGGTATCCCTGGTCACCGTGTCGTCCTCCCGCCGCCGACCGACGACAACAGTTTAGGTTGGATATTAGAAAAAGGTTCTTTACCCAGTGAGTGTCTGCGCACTGGAACAGGCTACCCAAGGAAGGGGTCACAGCAACAAGCCTGGCAGAGTTCAAGAAGCGTTTGGATGATGCTCTCAGGGACATGGTGTGATTCTTGGGGTGTCCTGCATAGGGCCAAGAGTTGGACTTCAGTGATCCCTGTGTGTCCCTTCCAACTCAGGACATTCTATGATTCTATGACTAGTTTGAAAATAGATATGAGACAAGAAACAGAAGTAAAGAGCATTGCTAGTGTGTTTATATTAGCATATTATGAAAAACGAAACATTGAAATAAGATGTGCAGTATGCGGAAAGTAGGGTTACTGCTCCTATGTGTGTTTTATACCACTGTTCTCTTTTCTAACAAAGAAGTGATGAAACTTCATTTATCCTTTGACTCAAATGGAATGGTTTTTTTCAGTAGGAAAAAAACCAGAGATGTGAAACTAATGTTGAAAAGCGGAACTGAACATTATCGAAAGTTTTTGCAAAGATTTAGATAAAAAATTGCAAGAGTACAATTGTTCTCTCCATGTCAGTAAAATGACTCTCAGAATGAAGCTGTACCCACATTATTTTCAAGGTCTGGAAAAAAAGTAATGCTCGAGTAAACAATAAAATGTAGAAAATTAGTAGTCTAGGCGAAGAGATTCATCACTTCTATAAAATATCTTTCTATTAATACTTAATGTAAAGACTGTCTTAAGAGAACATATATTCAGGTGACAGATCACCCACAGAGCAAGGTCATAGTTAGAGCATGGGTAAGATTCTGAAGCAAAGTTTAGAAACTGTAAAAGCCTGCACATTCAGCTTTTCCTTTTCCCTCTCTTTAATTGCAAGATACAAATTATATATCCCAGAATGATGTTATCACCCAGAAAATTTAACATGAATCAAAACACACTCAGTGTTATATTTTTCAATGGGAAATCCCAAGTCAACTTAAGCTAATGGGAGGTTATTTTTTTTCATCTCTAATATCAGTATAGTTAAAATCTATCCATGTTTCATTTTAAGTATTGGTTAGGAAGTGCAGGCTGCTACCATTTGTGAGGAACAGGCACAACATTCCTATCTGAGTCTCTGAAACCCTTGTTTTGGGGGGTTTGGGGCCATCCAGTTGGTGTTCTCTGCTGCAGATGTTCTCTCCTGTTGCAGAACAAGAAACTTGGCATAAACTATTCATACTGGCAGTGTTGTGTGATATTCATCGAATCATCATGGCTAGCTTCGCGAGCGAAGATTTGAGAAGGGCTCTGTAGTCAAAACAAAAATGTTATGTCCTGGAGGTGGGAAAAGTTGAACTCATCTGGTCCATGCCACTACTTTGTAGTGCACATTTTGCTTCCCAGCAGTAAAAATGAGGATGACTTGGGGAGTATTCTTAATTGTCTGCATCATTCCCTTCTCCAGGAGATCTGAGAGATAAACAGCTTTCAATCGTATCTGGGAGTATGGGGGAGGTACTGTGGCAGAGCCTACCCCAGTGAACCAGCTGTGTGGGGTCAAAGCCTGAAATTCTAAATTCCCGAAAACCATTAGTTATTAAATGGTGTTATTTTCAGCTACACATGGCAAGCTTGACCACAGGACCTGCTTAGTGAATTTCACTGTTCGGAAAAGAGTGTGTAAATGCCAGACTCGCGTCTAATCTCACAGTTGCCCAAGTTACAAGGTGTAACTTTATTTGTCATGAAGCTGGCTTCTTTATGACAGTGATAACAAGATCACTGTAAAAAACATTTCATTTTCTGGGTAAGAAAGAACATTTACTCTACCCAAGGAATGTAGAACGGAAAATATCTGGTAGCATCTTCTAAAATTAAATATGTTCATGTGCTGTTAAATTTCTACTTGAAATGACATTAAATAACAATAATTTTCAGATTAACTTAGAAATCTGAAGACATGCCAGGGTGAATTTTCAGCATTGTTTTAGAGAAAGTGTAGGAAACTCAAGGTTCTACTTATTTACTTAAATACCATATAAAGTAAAAAAAGTTAATTTTGTTAAAAATAACATCATAAACTTAAACTGTCAAGGAACATAATTTCATGGCAAATAGATCTTTCCAAACAAACTGTTATGTTTATTTTATAGTGAACTGTGGATTTGAAGGAACAAGACAGTTGTATTGATACACTAGTGTTGGATTTCTCCAGTGGGTTTGATAAAATGGTGCACATTCTGAAAAAAAAAGATATGATTATCATGGGACAACCAGCATGCACAGCATATAGATTTAAAACTGGATTACTGAGAGGTCTTGAAATGCAGCTGATACCAGGCTGTCAGAGCTAGGTGTCTCAAGCAGGTTCCAAAGGGGTCATTAAAGTACTTCAACGCTCTTTTTAAAATCAATTGTGTAGATGATGATAGAGAATCTTTGCCTGGATGGTTTAAAGATGACATAAAGATCGACCAGGGAGTATAATGAATACAAGTTGCTTTACAGAGGGGACCTCATTACCTAATTAAATGCAATTACTCAGTCCAAAGAACTGTGATTCAGAAGAGCCACATCTAAAACTACAAGTCATTACAGGGCACAGCAAAGTCTGAGCCAGCACCAAGTACTCTTCAGCAGGGCTACATTGTCTTGGCATGTGGTTTTGGCTATTCTGTCTGTTGTATTCAAATTAACTCTTCAGGGGCCATCTCAGGTGTGTCTCAACTGGACTGGATCCAATTGTTTCCAGTTGGATTGGATCTTGCTTACTCTGTCTTGGTAGATGAGTGACTCAAAGAATAGCTGAAGGTTCACTGTAGGTGATCATCTCAAAATCAAGAATAAAGGCTATATTTTAGGAAGAAGGAGCGAAGGGAAAGAGGGAAGTGACTTTGCCAGTACACACAGCAATAGTAGCAGCATTACTAGAATACTGTTTTAATATTTCATAGCTACGCTATGAAAAGAATGTGGAGATGTGATTGAAAGGTGCAGAAACATACAGAGCAATGTCAGCATGAGGTCTGTAGATACGCCTGCTTGGTTAATTAGCATCTAACTTTCAGAGAGTTTGAAAGAAAGCAGAATACCTTTCCACCAGTCACTCGTGTTCATACTTCACTTGCATGGACTGTTCATTACTTGGTTAGAGAAAGTCTGAGCTAAAAGTATTCAGCATTGTTTTAAGAATCACATCTGCCTGCTCTCCAGTCTGTGCACTGAAGCAGTTTCTGTCTTTAGGCAGTTGGACCAGGTGATCATTGTAGGTCCCTTCTAACTGAAATATTCTAGTTTAGTCTAGACTAGTCTATTCTTCAGAGTTTTCTCTATCATTGGTCCTTTCTTGTTGGACTTTTCATCCCCCATTTGATTTTTAAGAGGTCCGTATCTTGGGACCTTCTTTTTATGAAAGCCTATTGCACACCTAGAACAAGATGAGTAAAGGGGATTAACTAAATAAGCCATGCAGAAGCAATTGCATAATACTGTAGGCTTTTTTAAATGTAAATCTGGTTTTTTTAGAAATTGTGTTAATCATTACATACTATTCTAAAGACCCTCTATAATTACCTTTTCATTTTCACTGACTTCACTGATAGTAGAGGGTGGACCAGTAATGATCTTTGACTACATAGCACTTTCTTCCTTTCAATAGAAGGACAATAGATAATTACAGCTTATTAATGGACAAGAGAACAGTTATATGCATACAGGAAAAAATGTTTGTGTCTCATTCAAAGCTGCAGAGGGGAGACTTTCAATGCATAGAGGAATGCTGTTTTATCAAAAGACTTGGTTTTTGTCTGTCCCCAAACACTGATTCTTCAGAAGCTCAATAATATTTTGCACACTGCGTTATTTTGTTATGTAGCAGTGTGCAAGGATTTGCACTTATGGAAGGAGAAATCTGCCAAAATTTGAAGCTGTTTCTGTTTTGGTTTATTGACTCTATTTCAATTATGTCTATCTTTTTTGTTAACTACAGATTCGTAAACAGGAATTTTAAGTGTGATGTAAAATGTTCCTGCCCCTGAAAAACTCCTACAATCTGCCAGCATCCTGGATGACATTTCAATGTGTGCTCTTGATATTTTTAAAGATCAATTTTTTATGTAACTTTAGTAACAACAAGTGTTATTTGAATTTAAACGGATTCCAGAATATGTTGTAAGTCTTGTGGCTGCAAAACCCCATATATCTCATTAATAAAGCTAGGCCTCCTGCCTCCTGCCTTGATCAGTACATCAGGTGTTAGGAAGGGATAAAACTATGCTGTAAATTGTAGCTATTTGTTTGCACTCCAAACCCTTTTAATAATTTTTTTTTTAAAGGGAAGAGAAATATGTCCTCTTCCCCAGTACCTAACAAATATTGCTATGACTCAGAAGTGCAATTTGAGATTAAGTTATTTCCATTTCAAAAGGAGCTTTGAGAAGAGCGGATACATGGAAGATGCAAAACCACCGTAGTCTTTATAGGCCATAATTTCTGAACTGTAATAGACTTTTTTTTTTTTATTACTTACTGTTAATAAGATGCACCACAAGATGTCTCTCTAACAACAGAAATAGTCACGACATTCAGGGCTGGTTCTAAAAATAGTTGCAGAGCTCTGAGTGGGAGCAAGTTCACCAGCACAAACCTGTGTGAGGTGCTGTTGCAGCTGAGGAGAAAGAGTTAAACCACCCAGACAATGCCTCATAAATCCCTGTTTTTTACCTGCACGTTGTTATTTGTTCACAGAAAGCAACCAGAATCTAATAACACTTGTTTAAAGGTTTGACAGTAAATAGCCATGGCCACCTGTGACAAGGTAACAGTGTATTTGTTATGTGGCTACTGAGTGTGACAGCCGGAGAACTCAATGGGCATTTTTAGCTAAAAAATAATTTAAAAATAATTTATACCAAATTTTGTGTGAAAGAATGAACCATTTGTTCTTAGTTTGTACCATTTTTATACTCCTATCCTACTGAAAAGAAGATAAGTATGTTTCAGACTTCTATTTATTTACAAAAATTATATACAGAGTTATTATTTGACCGGTTTGCTTGTTGGAAACAAAAATTTGCATGTGTGCAAAAGTGTGGGGAGAGAATATGCATATGGAGAATACATGACCAATTAAAGTACCAGCTGCAACTTGTGTGCTCTAATAGTCTTAAGCAGGTACAGTCAGAAGTAACTACTGGGCAAGGCCATCTCCTAGGAAGTATGGCTTCGCTGGAGATGAAGGACCAAACTTTTGTATTCTTGTCCTTTATCTCATAAGTTATTATCAAACCCCTGAGTTTTTGTGTCTGTAGCAAAGACTAAGAAAAACTTAATTTTTTTAAAACTGTTTTTGGAGAGCCACTGGGTAGGTGTACACAGTCCCAGTACAAGACATTTCATGTCCTGGGTAAATGAAAGAAGCAGAGACTAATCTAACTTGACTAGTCTAGTCCAGTCAAACTCTTCTTGGAGCTTAAGTGCAAATTTCACAACACAGAGAAAGAAATAAGGTCAGCATCTAAGACTGACTCCCCTAATCTTGCTGAGCATATCAGGACACACACAACTGAGAGGGGAAAGTCAGAAACTGTCCTCAGCTTCTCCTCACCTATTGTTGCTGATAGCTGCAATTCAATAATTGCCCATGTGAACACTTATGGACTGTGTTAGGATAAAAATCAATTTAAATTCACCTGTTAGAATTTTCCCCTAGATGGAGCAGAAGAGCCCTTGTAGGTAGTTAACAACTTTCAGCCAAGGGTTATACACTATCCAATTCATAGCAAGGCAAAATAACAGATTAGTTTGAACTATCTTCAGCAGCTTCTTAAGATAACATGTCCTGAAATGAAGTGCTCCCATAGCCAGACATAGCAGAGATGCGATGCCAGAATACTTTTTTCCTTCCCTCACAGCTGCTAGCTGCTGCCTCAGACCCATACCTGACTGTGGAAAGGCTTAGGGAGTACTAATAAATCAAAGGAAGGCACAGATTTAATGTGTTAGTGGGTTTGCTGCGACTGAACTTGGGATAGAGAGCTTAGCCACAACCCAGTGTTATTATGGTTCTGATAGAGACCACTTCACAGAGGCTTGTGGTGCTAGTAATGAAATATAAGAGGATTACTGTTTTGGACAGAGATTTATATCTAGTCTTCCCAGCTCTAATAAGAAATGGTCCTAAGCCACATAAAATGGGATTTAAGACTTTCCTAAAGTTTAGTTGTGTTCTGAATGGGGACTTTGGTTCAGAGGAAGTATTTATAAACTTACAGATCCCTAAGTGTCTACTGTCTGAGACTTCCTAGCTCTCTCTACAGCTCCCTGTGGAGCAGTCCAGAAAAACTACTGTGATGAAAGCTCTGCCTTGAAGTTCTTCAGCCCTAACCCTGTCCATTTTTCTTATAAAGGGCTCTTGTTGCTGAGCTGGGCTCTTTGGTTACTGTTCTTTATGTAAATTATCTTTCACGGGGGTAAGCTACACTCACAGACAATGCCAGCAGCATTCTCCAAATTTGTTATAATGTGACCACTGTTTGATTGCCCATGTGAAATCAAAGGATAGACTGTGTCTGTTGACTGACGCCAAGTGACATGATGTATTAGACAATGAAATGGCTGGATTAAACTGGAAGTGATGGCTGATTCCTTCCCCACTAGTCTTATATCATCCTGATCATTCTCAAGCAGGGCCCAGAACCACGTCTAGTCAGATTTTTAAGAACTCTGCAGATGGAGACACCACAGCCTTTCTGGGCAACCTCATTCAGTGTTTGAGCACCATTACGGTAAAGAAGTGTTCTGTCATGTTCAGAGGTCATGTTCAGAAATTTCATGTGGTTTAATTTGTGTCCTTTGACACTTCTCCTGTAACTGGGCACCACTGATTAGAACCAGGCTCTGTTTTCTTCACTCCTTCCATAAGTTATATATGTATAAATTGGTAAGTTGTCCCTGAGACTTTTCTTCTCCGGGCTGAGCCATTCCATCTCTCTCACTCTTTCCTTGTATGAGGCACGCTGCAGTCCCTTCATCATCTTAATGGCCCTTAGCTGGATTTGCTCCAGTAAGTCACAATCTGTCTTGTACTAGGGAGCCCAGAAGTGAACTCAGCATGCCAGGTGTGGTCTCGCCAGTGCTGAATACACAGGAGAATTACTTACCTCCTCACAACACTCCTCATGCAGTTCAGGAGACTGTTGTCCCTTTTTTTTTTTTTTTTTTTTGTCACAGGAGTGCATTGCTGGTTCAGAGTCAGTTTGTTATCCATCAGGAATCCAAGGTCTTTCTTGGCAAAGCTTTTGATCCCATTGCTCCCAGTGCGTGCTGCTGCCTGCTATTATTACTCCCTCTGCACTTTTCCTTGTTGAACTTCATGAGATTCCTTTCTGCCCAGTTCTCCTGTCAAAGTCTCTTAACAGTGGCACAACGGTCTGGTGTATCAACCACTCCTCTCTGTTTTGTATTACCTGTGAACTTGCTGAGGGTGCATTCTGCCATATTCTTGAGGTCATTAATGATGTTGAACAGTATTGCCCCCATAATGGAGCCCTGTGATTTGTACCACTAGTGACTTGCGTCCAGATGGACTTTGGGCCACAGATCACAACACTCTGGACCTGGTCATTCAGCTAGCTCTTAGTCCACCTTACTATATATTTTGTCAGCTTGTCTATGGTGATGTTACAGGAGTTGATCTTGGAGTCTTCACTGATGGTAAACATTGTCTACTGCTCTCCTTTTCTCCCCTAAGCTAGTCATATATCATTGTAGAAGGCTATCAGGTCAGTCAAACATGTTCTCCCCTTTGTAAATCCTTGCTGACTCCTCCCCACCACATTCTTGTCCTTCATGTATTTGGGAATGCTCTCCAGAAGATTTTCTCCATCGCCTTCACAGAGACTGAGGTGAGACAGATTGGCCTGTAGTTTCCTGGGTATTTGTTCTTGCCTTATTGAAGATAGGAGTGATATTTTCTCTCTTTCAGTCTTCAGTAATCTCTCCCAGTTGCTATGATTGTTCAAAGTTAGTCAAACTGAGCCTGCTCCCTCATCACTCACGAGTGCAACCTGCCAGATGGTTTAAGTGCTCCCTGAACTGTTCCCCCTTCACCAGGGTAAGTCTTCCTGACCCCAGACTTTCCCTCTGGTCTTAGGTGCCTGGGGTTCCTGAGGGATGAGGCAAAGAGGGCACCAGGTGCCTCAGACTTCTCTGTATCATTTGTCACCAGCTCCCTTGATGCATTTGACAGTGGGGAGTGGTCTTCCTTTTGCTGTTTATGAACTGGTAGAATACTTTCTCGCTGTCCTTCACACCCCTTCCCAGACTTAACTCCAAGTCAGCCAATATATGTCAGACTCTATACTCCTCCTGGATTGCCGGCCTCTGCTTCCACCCTTTTACACTTATCTGTCATAGCCATGTACCTGTAAAAATACTTCAGCAACCATGGAGCAAAGCAACAAGATTCTTCATTCTCCACCAGTCCTTTGCAAGACAGACTGTGTTGAGTTTGTCAGCTTCTCCCTTCATTTGCTTCTCCCTTCATATGGACTGGGCATGGCTTTAACACCTAACTGCTGTCGGCAACTTCTGCCCCAGAAGATGCAGCGTCACTGGTGCTGCAATGGAAAATACTGGGGACTAAGGTTCTATTCCTGCTTACCTGGCTTAGAACTGAGCTAGGTGTTACAGAGATGAAAACTCTGCTAGTCTAGCAATGCCAGCCCTCCCAGCAGCACCAGGAAGAGAGTGTGAATAAAACCAAGACATTGGTGGTCTCTAGTGGAGATAAGGCAAAATACGGTGTACACTCATTTCTGCAGAAAACCCAGTGGAGCACTTTGCAACCAGCTGGATCTACCCAATGTGCAGCACAGGTTTTGCAGCAAGGGCTTCCAGGGTCCCAGTGCCACAGTGGGAAAAGAAGGAAGCACAGTGGCTGCAGCAGCATCTTGTGATATGCAGCAGAGTTGTTGTATTGGGCATTGCCATTGGATGTTACATTCCTCTCCCATGTTTCTATTTGGTAAATCCTAATATGGACTTTTTTGTCTCTTGGTATATATGTACAAGAACAATGTATTTTTTAATAAATAAAGGATAATGATAAAGAATATAATAAATATGTTGCATATGTTGTTTCATTTATTTATGTTTAACAATTTGTTACTGAAACTTATAATGACAAAAGTGACTGGCCAGTTGGAACACGCGATCTGCTGTATTGGTCTTTGGCAAGTGATGCTTTGGGATGCACAAGGCAAATCATCATTGCAGTTAGCATACCATGGAGACAGCTGGAAAAATACACAACACAGTAGAAATCTCTTGATCTTGTTATGGGTTAAAATTCACAAATCTTTACAGAATTAAAGGAAGGAAAAATGTATTTTTTATTTTGTTAGGATTAAACTATAGAACATTAATAACAAAAACAATAGCAATGCTTTGTAAATAGAAGTATAATAGTATACTCTGTGCATTCTCAAAAGTTAGCAATTTGAGTAAATTCGGTACAAATGAAAATAAAACACAATAAATTTCATCTGTGGTGTTCAAATGTATCACTACTCTATTGTGAAATTTGCAGTCTGTGACTCAAGTAATGATACTTGAAAGTCTGAAGCAATAAAGCCCAAAACAGTAGCTCATACAGAACAAAGAAATTGCATCAACATCCGCTCAACAAGTAAAGCCGTAATAGGGAACAAAAGGAAAGAAAATTATGGTTATGCCCTCATTGCTTTTAGAGACAATGTGGGGATGGGAAAGGAAGATACCTGTTTTACAAAAATACTTAATTAAAAAAAAAATCTATTGACTTAGCAGTGAATAGTATTCTCAGTGTATTAAAGCATCAACCAACATATTTCTTCTTGTGAGATCTGTATCATTAATCCATACATGCCCCCAGTGCAATGCTAGGTTAAGTAGGTGCATGTGGTTTATCAAAGTGTATAATATCTTCTTAGACCTGGCAGTCTCTGGGAAGATGTCACACCACTAATCAGCATTAGAAGAGGCAAAGTATTTTTCCCCTCAGTGTGGGGAGTTTATGTTCCTAGAGAGCTGACAGGACACCAGAGACTTTTATTTTCTCTTTATTAAAGCTGAGTGTGCCACCAGCACATGGCCAGTTTTAACTGAAAGATGTAATTCAAAGCTAATATTGAAGAAGATTTTGGCTCAAGGGATACACTGAATGGACAATTTAACTTTCCAGTGCTTGTGTAGCTGGACCTGCATTGGAATCAAGGGTGCCTGTAAGTCCTCACACGACTGAATCTGATCAGACATCAGAACTGGTAATTTTCAGTTAGAAGTTAAAATACTGAAAGTTGGGCTGCCAACACCGTGTTGAGCCATCAAAGCACACATTCCAAGAAGGTACAGATCAGCATCAGGCTACTCCTACGTCAGTAGCAGTAGAGTGGGCAGTGCCTTCCTGGTTTTTTCTTGCACTGATCTAGCTAGGAGAAATAAAGATTAGCCTTGAGTGAGAATGCTAATATCACTTTGAAGAATATATAAAAGTAGTCAAGAAGCTGTAGCACCAAATCCCAAAGTTCATCTCCTGGGAAAGAACAAATGTTTTTCCTAGTACGCCATAAATTCCTTACTGGTGAAAGAGATGCCAGTTTAAGAGCTGAAGTTCAAAATTTCCAGGCTTTAGCCTGCTTTGCCACACAATGTTTTGTGTGTTGAATACCACTGTTTTCCTATCAGTAAATTTAAGGACAAGCACGTGTAGTGTTCCAATGTCCAAAAGTAGTTCCTGACACCTGGTACTGGGTATGTCAGGAAGAGCATCTTGCCTGGTTCTCTGTTGTACCAAGCTTTTCAGATGCCCCATTAAAATCAGTGCCCTATCAAAACATATCCAGTATAATGAATGTATTTTTTTTTTTTCAGTGAGGATGGAGCTATTAGCAGAGGCAGAAATAAATAGGTTAAAAAAAGATGAAAAAGCTGTTCATCTAGCAACAGTATTTTTCAGGCTCGTGTGCTACCACATACACACAGGTCTTCCAGGGTTAGTCCTCGGAGCATGGGACGCGTGAGTTCCTTAATACAGATAAATAATCTGTAGCAGAACTAGTCCCATGGAAGAAGATACTCACATGCCTGAGTGTGTGCAGGGCTCAGCAGTTTTGTATTTGCATTGTGCAGTTACAAATGTCAAACTGAATGGCACTTAAGTGGTTAAATTTTTGCATGAAAGAGATACCATCACACTGTAATAGATTGTCTGTGCATTGGTCCAAGGCAGTGTTTTCTACAAAATTCTGTACTAAATTACAATAATAATACTTTATTTGCTTAATGTCAAGCTATCATCAATCCCATGCAAATTGTTAGCTTTGCAGCAAAACACCATGTAATTGTCACTACAATCTTAAGCCTCAGCAGCCTTGATTTTCAAAATACTAGTTCATCAATAAACCATTGTAAAGGCTTTAAGCTCCAGCAGGAATGCAGTAAAGAAGCTCTTTTCATCTGTGATGTCAATAAGCTGAGATGAGAAAAGAAACTAGATTCATCCAAGTGACAAGTGGATATATATTTTAACCATAATGAATAAATGACATCCCTATTAATTATTTATCTCCTTTCAAGATTAACAAACAGTTCCAGTGATAACGACTAAACTTTTTTTTTGCATTAAAAAAGTAAACTGACACATACCTAACATAGTCAATTAAAGCCTAGTTCGATATTCATAAATGCTAGCTTAGTATATGGAAGCTGAGTTGGTAATTACAACCAGAACTACTCATTTTCTTTTTTAAGAGTAGATATGTGGGAATGCCATTTAGTCATTACTCAGAATTACTTGTTATCTTTGATGAACTTAGTCTGTGCTTTCATCTGGTACCAGTCTTCATGCTAATGCCAATCAACAATGTAAATATGTAAAGAAAAAAAAAAATTTGGATGCAAATTTTAAATAAGCTCGGTGTCATTTTCACTCCAATCCCTCCCACTGAGTCAGAGACTGCAGTGGCAGCACTCTTCAAAAATGCTACCACTGGGACAAGAGGGGATATCATAGCGCTTAGAGAAATCCATCTCTATTCTTGTGACAAGAAATGCACTGCAAATGGGCATTTTTCCTATCCCTCAGTCCATTCCATTTGTTCCTATTCTTATACCAATTTCGAGCCACTCACCCATATCCTTCCCATTAGAACTGGTTAGTACGTGCTGTCCATTTATCATACAGGAAATAGGCTGCTTCACCAGTCAGATGCTTTTTTGCAGGAAGGTATCCGTTTCAGCAAGGCTTTTTCTGAAGGTTTGAAAAGCAAGAGAGCAGAACCCCACATCCCATGGCAGCCAGGGGTCACAGGCGCAGGCATTGGATAGTGAAAACCAGTATCTGTTTGCTCTGTTTTGTGCAAACAACGGAAACAGGTTGTTTTTGTCCATGTACAGAGAAAAAAGCACAGCAGCAACAAAAAATGTCACAACCTGAAGAGCTGCCACAAAATAGAAATGTCATCCTCTGGTCAAGTTTTGGAGACTTTTAGTTTGGAGATCTAACTCAGCATTTAGGACACACACAACACACATACAAAAAAAACCCCAAACCAAACGAACAAAAAAACAAATCAAAAAGAAGATGTAGCTGTTTTTCTGAAGTTGACTTATATTTATTTTTTTTACATCCTTATAGTTAAAATTTCTATTTTAAGCTTTACTGTAGTGTCTGTCATCATCCCCTTTAGGTACTGCAGAGGACATTTTGAAACACAAATACTTAATAATAATAGTAATAAGAAAAACAATAACAATAAATATGAATGTCAAGAAGACAATTACTCCTATTTTTGCCTATGAAAAGTTCTCCCACTGAATCATTAAACATCCCCAGAGTTCTCTAACCTCAGTACATTTATCTGTAGGGAGATTAATGCTCTTTTGAAGTTATGGGTCATTTTTCAAAATGTTGGTTTCCCCCTGTTTTCTGTTCATTTTTCTTAAGATGCCTCTGCTCTATGGAGATGCTGGTTAGTACATTAACTCTTCACCTTTGAAGAGCTGGGTGAAAGATTTTAGCCTTTCCTACTTGTCCCTTATATTTACTCAGTCATAAACCACAGCACAGCTACCAGAGAAGCAGAAGGAAACACAGAGTGGAGCTTGAGCAGGAGGCATAGGTAATGTTAGTACAGCTGCAAAGGAAACACTTATTAACGGCAGCAGACTAGTTAAATCTGAGTTAGGCTGTCAGCACTGAAGTCAATGCACCTTATCAGCTAGACCAAGGTGAAATCAGGACTTACCCCCCTTTTTCTGCTAGTTGCAGATTCAATGCCTCACTCTAGCAAGACTGTAAGAGCTCTCTCCCCACCTTTGGAAAACAGACATTAACCTTGAAGGATAGCTATTTGCATGAAATATGTTGCAGATACTGGATTTCTGAACACAGGCTTCTGTTAACATATTTCAATGGAAGCACATTAAAAAAAAAAAGATGGTTATTTGGAATTGTCACGCATTACAATGAATACAAATACACTCTTATAAATGAATAAAATGCTAAAGCTTCTTATGTTAGGATCTGTCAGTCAGTCTCAGTGGAACTTTATCCTCTTCGTAAAGGCTTAAATTTTCTCCTGAAATAAATATAAATCAGCACCTCATTCTCAGTCATTGAAATGGTGGTTTGCTTTGTTTTTCTTGACAAAAATCAGATGGGATCCAGTTGGCAAGCTCATGATAAATGCCTCAGTGGTCAGACTAATCACCTTTAATCATTTCAAGCCCTGAGCCTTTCTGACATAAAAAGGGAAAATCCAGGTATTGCTGTCTGCACCTTCCTGAGAAAAACTGTCTTTGGGCGCCAAGCCCAGGGGAGGCCACGACCTGGGAAAGAGGGGCCAGAAAAAACAGTAAAGTAAGTTTAGCCTAGCCTGGAAATGTTCTTCGTCGCAGGAGAATGCTTCTGCAGCCCTTCAGGCATGCTTTAACCTAACTGGGGAGGTGCAGGGGAAACAGGGAAAAATGATAGATAGTTCCTCCTGGTGTGATGGGCTGTGCAATTAAGCGGAGAGGTGCTATTCAAGAGCTTCAGAAAGTAAGCTTTGAGAAGCTGGCTGGCAGGAAGAAGTGAGTGTGTTGTTTGTGATTGCTCACTCTCAGGAAGAGGGCCCTCAATCTCTCTTCGAATGAGGATGTTTTATAGAAAGTCATCGCAAATATCAGGCCAGGCATCAGGCACTTCTGAGGTCTCACTGTTCCCAGACTTCAGAAATAGTGTATATAGGCGATTTTGTTATTTACACTGGAAATCACAGCTTCCTAGCAGAGGCTGGGGAGGTTAAATGAGATTTGTTAACACCTCTGGAAGTCCTGCTGGGCTGAGGTCTATGGTTGGCATGCAGGTGTTGATAGTGTCTCTGTATGACAAGGAGACAGAAGATAGAAATGAAAATAGTTTTTCAGTGTGAATGTGTTTTGTGACTACAGACCCCGCAGTACCCATGAATCATCTCTTATCCTGTAATAATAAGATGTAGAAATAAATTTCCTTTGGAAAAAACAATGTTAACAGAGCTGTTAAATCAAGTTTCTACCCTTTTGCCCAGCTTTCAGTTATTATAAGAGTTCAGAAAGACAGGCATTTTCTTCTTCCCCTTCCTCCCTCTTTCAGCTCCCATTTCTCCCTGATCTTCAAGCTCTGCCAGGCTCTGTCTGTTGTGCATGAGGTGCTGTTGAAGCTGACTGGTTCCAAACAACATTTAGGAAAAAACTTCTGGACTAGGGCCAGAAGGAAAGCGAATGGAAAGGAGGGGATAAGGTATGTACTACAGTCAGTGTTTTAAAACTTTTCTGTCCCCCACAGTATGATGCAATCAAATCTTGATTATCCACATTAACAGAGACTTAAGATGGCTTGTGTAAAGCAAAAATAGAGCTAACAAACGCAAACCATATGGCATTTAGACTATTGGAACATGAGTGAAAAAAATAACGGGGAAGGGAAATAAGGCCAGTAAAACTCTCAAGAGTGGAGCATGGTGGTCCCCATGCTAACACTGATTTGAGCTGAGCTAGGAAGTCCACACTGCCCTGTAGAACCTGCTTCCAGAAAAGGGAGAGCTGTAGAAATCTTTCTCTAGGAGTGGGTTACTTACCTCAGAGAGTCTGCTGAAAAATGTTCCAAAGGTAGTGACTCCAAAGAAGCTGCAGGACCTTCTTTCTTCCTGCATTTTCATGAGGAACAAGGTCACAGTCTCCTGGATTCTGTCCTGTCTTAAGACTGAGTTCAGTAGAGGACCCTTAATAGAAATGTCCTTCTCTGATTGGTTGGGTTAACATGGTACCAAGTTGTTCTAATCTTCTTATTCGACAAAAATAAAGAAAACTTCACGGAGTCCCTCAGTTTACTCATCCCTTGCCCAGCAGAGGTCAGAGCAAGATCCAAGCCCTAGGCTTGTTTTCTTTTTCCACACAAATGTTCAGATTGATTCCTGCTTTTTAATGCCAGTGTAAAACACAACACTCACCCTTCAACAACTGCATTGCAAACCTAACATTTGTAAAATTGGGCTTTAAAATTATTAATCCCACTCTGTCTTCTATATGATCTCCTGGAATAAAAGAAATATTTGTCCATGCTCAGCAACCAGCCGCTGCAGGTTAAGGTGCCTGGTGGTCAGCACTGAGGGACA
Source organism: Myiotriccus ornatus (assembly GCA_036023395.1). Lineage (NCBI taxonomy): Eukaryota > Metazoa > Chordata > Aves > Passeriformes > Tyrannidae > Myiotriccus > Myiotriccus ornatus. The sequence continues at coordinate 100,750,746 of JAYRBT010000082.1, forward strand.
GTACATGCAATCACAAAAGGTGAACACCAATTAAAGCTTGAATGTGAAACATTGTCCCTGCTTAGTGCCTTGCCTGAGTAATGAAAGACCTGGGATCAGAAAAGATTCCTGACTGATGAACTGAAAATGAGAGCCTTCCAGTAGTTCATTGTTTAATGGTCCCATCAGGCTTCAAACTGCTTTTCTCACCAAGAAGATAAACCTGAAGAAGTTGCTTGACCAAGATACGTAAGAATAATTTGAGTTTCCTATGTTTATCCTGTCCTAGTACACTCCTCTTCTCAGTGGAAGGAAACAAGAAATAATCCCTCTTGAAAAGGTTTCTCTCAAAACCAGCTGTCTGCTGGTAGTTTGATTGAGATACAAAGAGTCTTTGCTGTTTGGGAATGTTGAGTGCTACCCTTTGGGATTAAAAACAAAGACTCCATAGTGCATTGTGAACCAAATCCTGGGATTTCAGGACGTGATGAAAACATATGGGGGACTTTAGATGTAAAGCATGAGGGAAAGCAGTAATAAGGAATCTTACAATGATAGGACTGAAACCACCAGATTCCCCATGTGCTTTAGGATGTCACTTGTCTTGAAATCTAGCTCATTTATTGCCACAATACTGCAGTGAAAGGACTGGAAGGATCCTGCAACCTCTCCCTACCTGTTACAGCTGTCAGAGTGTCTTCTGGTGAGTCTAATATCAGCCTGTAGTTCAGTAATGGAATACTAAGTGGAAAAGAACTCCATACACATCTGGGAGATAGAAAACCCCAAGGGAAAAAAAATCTGTGCGCGTTTGCAAAGAACAAATTGTACCACCCAAGCTAGATTACTTTTGATAGAATTACTAAATTAATGAATGATGGGAATGAAATCGATTAAGCGGTTCTGAGCTTTCAGTAAGGTATTTGATATAGTGTGTCACAAAATCTGGTGTGAAAAATGAGTAGCCATCTGAGCTGCAAAGAAATTGTCATGGATTGAACCAAGGACTTAAAAGGAGGGAAATAAAGCTCAAAAAAATAAATGACAATGACAAACCAGAAGGACATATTTGCTCTGGGCTCTCCAAAATCCAGTGTTCATTTCACTGGTATTTCATGCCCTATTAGGGAGCTGTTACAAAAGGTGGAGGTGACAATAAATTAGGATATTCACCTGAGTTATAAATACAAGCAGGAATTAGCAGAAAGATGAATTTCCCTCAGCCTCAGATTCACTCAACATCATTCACACACACACTCCAGACCCCCCTTAAAACATCAAATCACACCTAATATACTGGGAGAAGGAGAGGGAAACACAGCAGGACTGAAATATGTGCCTGGAAGGAGTGGCATGGTGAGATCAGCGCAGACCTTGGTGCAAAGAAGGAGAGGAGATCTTTGGATTGTCTGACTTCTGGTTCAACCCATCTTATCATCCAACTGGAGACCTTCCAGGCTGTGGGTTTTGGTTCTCTCTCACAGCTTGCTTGGCCCGACAGGTGTGCTTTGCTTGGAAGGCTGAGAATTCAACACAGACCTATGGAGATGGAAATTACAAAAGAAAAGAAAAATTGGCAATCCTACTCACATGGCACAGAAAAAGGGTATTTTAGGGGGTATGCAGGAATGCTTCATATCATGTCATGGGAAGCTCCTTTCTGCACAGTGATGATGGAACTAGGCTTCAGCTTTGCTATACTGATTTTTATTCCCATTTCTATATCTCTTCAGTAATAACTAGTAATTTCTCCCCACTTCTCAGGTAAGCTGCACCTTTTGAAAATATTACTTCTTGAAAATAAGCAGACAGATAACCCAAATCCTCAGATAAGCCAGGCAAAGTGGCAGTGCCCTGCCCCGCCTGGTGCCAAGGAAAGGGAACAAGGAACAATTTCTGTGCCTCACTGCATAAAAGTTCTTTGATTTGCCCTCTCCTGTATTCATTTGACTTAAAAATATCTCATGGCTGTGCACATGAGATCTATACTACCAGCTTCCAAGGAAATTCTAAATAATGGGGTAAGTATGGTCTTTTTTATCTTCGTGTTCTATGTGAAGAATTGGAGGTGACACAACCAGGCTAAAGGGTCAGCATGGGTCTGTGACATAGCCTAGGACAAACCCCTGAGCCCCTGATGCCTTACAACTGAGTGCCAACATCATTTTTTTCTAACTTCTTATAAACAGTTATTTCTCTCCCTCACCCTTAATATTAACATTTACTCCCAAATGTCATTGTCTGAAACCACTTGTAGATCTGGAAAATGCCTTTTGTTCCGTTGTATGTATTGCAGCAATTTCTATTCTGAAGGCCTTGGGCGTTCTGTGACTCATTTTTTTGGGTGTTTTCAGATTTTTGAGCAAGCGAAGTAGCAATCCTGAGTGGTAACAAAACTTTGCCACACAGAGAGACTAATTTGTGTCTGTTGCAGAGATTAATGTTACTCTTCTTGGATAAAAAAGAAATCTCCTGGCTGATGAACTTTGCTCTGACACTGGGCAGGAATGACTCCAGACTTTGTTATTTTCTCTCTTTCTCCAGAACTGCTTTGCTCAGCAGCTATTTGTAGGATACTGAATAAGCCAAGGAGCCGTGCCAGCTCCTGCTGAGAATCAGTGATCAGCTCTTGTGCTGGGGGAAAAGGCAGTAGGAGCTGAGCCCTTCTGAGGGAAAGCTGCCTTGCTAAAGACCTGTCAGCTGCTGCCAAAATCAACAAGGCGAACAGCCCTCATGGGCAGCCGTGAACCCACAGGATTGGGAGGTCTTTGATGGTGGCACAGTCCACTGGGTAAAAACACCTGTGGTTTGAAGGAGCCAGCAGTCCTTTCTGATTAACAGCCTCTTACAAAACACATTTTCATCTAATTTACCTCTTTTGGCTTTCAAATAAGCAAGTAATGTCACACCTGCTAAGCAGCTAGAATTATGCGGCATAATAAATTAAACTCTTTAATTTGCCAAAATTCCTGGCTTATGCCGTTTATCATTCAGAGTCATCCTTCAGAGAGGCAGAATTGTTTCCTGCATGACTGCGTATGAGAGGGGAATCTTTTTCCCTTGTCCTGCAGCACAGGATGAGGCACAGTGGGCAGTGGGTGTGAGCACCAGAAGCTCTCCAGAAGGATGCACCATTAGTGAAGCCATTAACCCAGGACACTTGTGTGGCAGGGCTGTGTTTTGCAGCATGTACCTCCACAGCTGCCTTAGGCTGGGAGACTGGTCCACAGGTCCTGGGGGCATAGTCCTTCCACCAGTGGGGCAGCACTGAAGAGGCAGCTGCTTTGCTGATGTCAGTTACTGTGAGAAGTCCTTACAAATGATGCTCACATCAGTGATGATGTTCCAGCTGAGTAGGCTGGCATCAACTTCAAACATTCCTCCTTACAGGGTGGGAAAATGCCCTTTTGAAGCTGGGTAGTTTTGGCCTCCCTCTTCCTGTCCCTCGACTCAAGGCTCAAAGCTGCTTAACTCATGAGAGAGGGAATCAGCAAAGAGGCTACTTCTGTAAATGCTTTTCAGTGACGGAAGCTGGGCTTTGAAGATTGTTGTCTCTTGAAAGCTATTTAATGCCATGAATATCTGTTGGAAAAATATTGATGAGATTGGGTTTTACATTAAAAAGCAAGGTGATGCTGCTGCTTAACACAAGCTCCCTGGAAGAGAAATCAGAAATGTGATCTTGTCCCAGGTCTGGTAATTGCAGAAAAGACGGAGTGCCTTTACTCGCTTTTCCTGTGAACTTTTTCAGTGGATTTTCTCCCAGTGCCTTTCCTTTCAGGCCAAAAGCTGAACCCTTTTCGTTGTTTGTAGAATGGTGGTGGGTTCTCCTTCCTAACAAGAAATAAAGATTTGTTCATGGACTAGAATGATTTGAGATCAGGGAATGTAGAGTGGAAACACTCTACTGAAAAGGTAATTTCCTTTTGAAGAAATATTTGAAGTCACAACAAATTGTTTTTTGAACAAATCTATGAAGAGTTATCTAGGCGCCAAGTAATACAAATGAGTTAAACTGCTCATAAGCATTTGCCCTTTTCCATAAGCAAAAAATCCATATCAAAAGAGATATAGATATATGAGGATGTGCTGAGGATAAAATAATTGCATTTAAAGAACCCAAAAATGGTCTAGCAAAAACACAAAGATGAGGATGATTTGTGGTACCTTGAAGAGACAGAGTTTAATTTGGATGCTACACTTTCCTTCTGTAAAACATACACATAGCTGCTGGGAAAATAAGTTGGGAAGGAGCCAAGAAGAACAGCAGTGAATGGCATGAACCCCGCGGAGGGAAAACAAAGACCACCAACTGAGTGTAGCACAGCTTGACTTTCCCTCTCTGCTGCCGGCTTTGCTCAGGCCAGCAGCACAACCCTTGGTCAGAGGGCAAAAGGTGGGTTCATCTGCCGGCCTGGCTGTTGGGAGCCTCCTCCCGTTAGCTACAAACAGCCTTCAGAGGAGCTGCAGCTTCTCTTGACATTCTGCTGCCCATTTTACAGCCCCGTTGTTCCAGCAGGGGCCTGTGCCAGGGCCACAGCCCTGGGCTCAGGGAGATGCTCTCGGAGCAGAACACCATGTCCTGTGCCCTCTGTGCCTGAGCCTGCAAGGCAGTGCTGGCTGATGGAATAGACTGTCCTGTAATAGACTAACCCACAGACAGAACTGTTTGGAAAATTATCCTGAAAAGGCTACAGTTCCTAATACTTCAGGAGCAAACTTCGGCAAGGCTGGAGGTGTTTGCCAGTTGCTGTTCACACTGGTTTCCCTCTGTGTGTCCCTCTGGATAGCCTTCTCCCAGTGGGATTCTGGGTTTTTCATGGGGAGAGAAAAAGAGCTGTGAAATCTCAGAGATGCACACACTTACTTGAGACACTAAAACTGCTCTCTGACATCAAGCAATCAGAACAATTCATGGAGGTTTTATCTTGTTGTGGTCTCTTCTGAGAGAAGACAAACTCTTAATCAAGTTAAATATGCACATTGCATATGTGATACTGATAAACAGTCTTCTACACTATATCCCTGCTGTTAGGGATATAAAAATCCTTTGTTTAAATTAAGACTACATTATTGGTGTTCACATCTAAATTAAAGCGTGGAAGCCAAGTCTGGAGTAGTTACACACACCTCTTCCCAAAGGACTGAGCCATATTTATTCAGTCTAGTGATAGATGTGGGAGGCTCAGGCTCTGTATAAGCATATTCATGCCTATGATGTGCTGGCACCGCTGATCCCCTCTCAGTTAGCAATGTGAATGCATCCTATGGGTATCAGAGTGTGTCTTGCTTCAGCTTACTGCTGGGCCTGGAGCAGCAATGCAAGGAATTTCTAGTCCAGTGGTGGAACAAACCCATCCCCATGGGTCAGTACTGTTAAATGTCTTTTGGAATCCAAATCAAGTAAGTTGGATACCTCATCACCATGTGAAGTGTATTTAGAACTTCACACCTGCGAGTTATAATAAAAAAAAAAATATGCTAACATATACAGCAATAAGGTGTGATTTGTGATGTTAATGACTTTCCCCTCTGTACATTTACTGACAAAATATATTGCATAATTTATGGAATTGCTTTAACGCTCAGAGCACAAACGGCACCTCCTGATTGGCTCAGTTCAGTCCCATATGTTATACAGAAAATATATTTATACTCAGAGAAGATGTAAATTCTAAGGAAGCCTTGAGTACAATGATGAAATTATAAACGCATTTTCTGCTTGTTGAACACAGAATTTATATCTATGATCTTATCTTGGTTGTGTTGCAACAGTCAGCTTGGCTTTTGTTTTCACCCCTAAAGGTTTTCTTCAAATATTCCCCTACTAGAAGCATTTCTTGAAGCTCTACAACTAGACAATTAGTGAGCACAAAGAATGACTCCACACTGCAAGTATCATGTCATGTGTGGTAATGCCTTTCTTTCTCTCAGTTTATCTGATCCAGTGATATGTTACACTGACAGACTGGCTTCCAAGTCCATATTCAACTCAGTTACAATCAGTTTTAAGAGAACACTGCCGTTCCAAAAATACATAAATGTGCAAAAGCTCGAAAGCTGGAGAGTTAAAGTGATCCAGGGATTTTTCATTCTCACTGATTGATGAAAGCATTTCAATTTTAAACTCTCCTGATAGAATTTGACACACACACACACACATATATTAAACTGCATTTCCCCAATTGTCTATGTTATATTATCATAGAGCAAGTTACTTTAAACAGTAAATTTGTCCTTTCTTAAAGGATTTAGGAGCAAAATATGTGAGAGGAGAGGAGAGAGAGGTCATGGTGGCCCTTATTACATGTACATCATCATCATCACTCTGTGGAGGCAGACAGACCCCATCAAGATGTATCACCCTGTAGCCATGGAAAAACAGTTTTGGGGTAGGCAAACTCCTAGCAGGGTCCTCGGTCAGATGGACATGATGATTCAGAGCCTTGGAGCATGTGTTTTATTTGAAACACAGATTTCTGACAATCCTGGTAGACACTGGCCAAACTGGCCAAGTTTTTTATTCTTTCCTAACTCCTTTCCAGAGAGAAATGAAGGTCTGTTTAACTGCTGCCAACTTCGTTAGTTGATTGATAGGCTTGCTGGCCCGGCCGAGCACTGCTCTGAAGGTTAGGTTCCCTGAAAGCAGAAGGAAAATCCCCTCATGACCACTCTGGCACTTGTCGAACAAGCAATTTGTCTGACTGGTTGCTGAATGTATTAATATTTGAAGTCAATTTGTCTGCTTGAATAATCTGGTGCCAAATCATGTAGCCGTTTATCAGCTGTAATGGGAAGACACCGCTCTCGTCCGACCGCTTCTAGAAAGTAACCACTATAATCTCAATATATTTGACACAGCTGGTTGTGGAAAATGACACTGCAATATTGTTCTGACTGCTTGGTTACAAGAACTATTTAGTAGGTTTATATGCAAGGTTGGGCTAAGTTATATCTTTGTTGTCCAGAAGAAGTGTAACAAATGAATTTGCAGTTGTACTAAGCAGTACCAGTTAGGGGAGGGTGTACAATTCTTCCTAAGAGTCTCAGCTAAATGGAAATCTCATGCAACATGTATTGAAAGAGAGCATTCTCAGCAGAGGTTTTGGGAGGAGAGAGAATGCTCTATTTGAAAACATGGAAGGTAAACAGCCCCCAAGCCAGTAAAACTCCGCCCACCTTCAGGAGATGATGCTCTGCCCTGGGCTGCACTGCTGACAGATGTGCTGGGATGGCAGACAGGAGAGCCATGCTGTCAGCATGAATGAGAGCCTTTGCTGGAGAACAAATGTTTGGCAAAGCTGCCTGTCAAAACAGACACAGGATGACCACAGACTGATCCTTCAAGTGTAGTCAGACATTGAGAATGTGGGTCAGAGTGATTTGGCAAGAGGGGAGGTTGGCAGCAGGAAGGGAGGAAGGAAGGGATGAGGGCCAACAGAAGGAGAAAGAAGCTCGATTTGACCAGCAGGCTTTGTCATCTCATAAAAAGACAGTACAGTTTAATGTATCAAAAGCTTTCATTTAATGTATCAAAAGCTTTTATTCAAATCAATTACAGCAGCACTCGCTTATGTGCCCTTTTGGCTGTCAGGCCGAGGCGTAGCTCCATGCAAGGCAGCCTAAAGAAGGCAGAAGACAGACTGATAGCAGTTCATTCATTTATTGTAATTGAAAGAGATACAGATTTGTGCATGTGCCATCTTCTTGCTAGGACTTGGCAGAGGGTGGTACAGGCAGCCTAGAAGAACCTGTGAAGAGTGAGGAGTATATAGTTTGGGTGATGGCTTGTATTTTGTTCACATCCTACCAAGAAAAAAACTAATCTGAATAAAATGAAGTGAAGGAGTTGCAAGCCACTGGCAGATGGTTTTTTAACAGGGCTACCTCTATGGATTTGCTCAAAAGCTGGTTGTTTTCAGATGAAGACTGTAATCATTCTAAAACTCAGGGCTGCAATCCACTGCAATCCAGAGCTGCAATTCAGCATGGCTGAAGGTGTGCTGATCCCCTGTAACAGCAAAGCTCCATTTTGGTTTATGTGGTGTGTAATATTGATTAAATTCCTGTACATGGCCAATAAAGGTCACTCCTCTTACATCTGGGTGTGCAAGAGTTTTCCACGTGTTCCCACCAAACTGTGCAGACTAGAGAACATGGAAATGAGCAGATAATGAAGTCTTCAAGGACCAACATCAAATTCCATCCCATTTCTCACATGGCAAGGTAGTAACTGTATTTCACTGCAAGGACTTTTCATCCCCAAAAGGCTTTATATTATGGGCTAATTGTTATATACCATATAAATGAGAATTTCAAGGGGTCACAACAACAGTCTAGTTCTCTGTGCATTCAGCTCAACTTCCAAAGGTTACAAATACAGAGAGTAACAAGATGGCATACATACCAGTGTCTCTTTAGAGGCTGATGTGTAAAAGGAGTGTTAAGTATGTGATCCATTGTGGTGCTCTGCCTTCTGAGTAATCTTAAGTCAAATGCCACCCCCTTGTAAAGTGTCTGCAGTTGTGCAGGCCTGGAACTCTCAGGCAGGGTTCTGCTGTACCTGTAACATTCATTCATGGCATAGGAAAAGCACTTAGCAGAGTTTTTTTTTGCTGCAGTAACTTCTGGTTATAGACATTACTTAAAATGAACTGAATACTGTACAGACAGAGAAGACCAAGTGTCTGCCACAAATTTTCTGCCATACACAATTAAATTCAATGTTTTTATCACTTTGAGCGAGTAGGTCAATCTGTCCCATCTATTTAGGTTCATTTTCAAAATGTAGTTTTAATAACATATATCATGTGCTTAATT
>JAYRBT010000082.1:100764902-100788663 GCA_036023395.1 Myiotriccus ornatus
TGTTAGATTTAGAGGTTCTCAAAACATCTTGACTGATACATTTATATAGCTACTGCCCCCATTCCAGATGGCTAGCATGTTAAAAGGATCATTTTAAGAGCTGAAATACTGTGCAGTCTGCCACTTCCTTGAATTTGGTTTCCCATATAGCTTTGGGAGTTGCAGTTGCTCTGCCTGCAATGTCTCCTTGACACTTTTGGGTGAGAGAAAGTTCTGCAGTTCCAGCAGGTGGTGCAGCAAAACGTTTCTGGCTCATTCCTCCTTCCTGCTGCTTTGTTGCTGCACCTCCTGCATCCATAAACACCAGACAATTCCCAGCATATTCAGACACCTGAGTGCTTCGTAGAAAGGGGAACCATCCAAATGCAATGGAAGGTCAGTAAAGCTACTCTCAGGACAGGCAAGAGCTTTAGTGCTTTAAACTTGTCCAGTGGCAGTACTGACAACAACTCTAGTAACAGAGCAGGTTCATGAAATTTTTAACAACTTCCCCACCCCCCTCAATCACTCTAGTATTGGTACCTTTACCATCTTTAAGAGGAGGAATTGCATCCCGCTCACAGCACTCATTCTTCCCAAGCGCACCGTCACCCCTTTCGCAGCAGCAGCAGACACAGAGCGAATGGCAGGGAATGCCCAGGGCTGCAGAGGGATGCTGTGACAAGACTGAGCACCACTAGCCCAAAATCATCTCTTCTTCAGAGCAGGGCATCTTTCAGGTTCTGCATTTGTGCATGTGCACCTTTAAACATACGTTCCACCTCTTTTATAGAGTGGCATGGCACAACGTTGCTCTGGTGAGACCCCACCTGTAGCACTGCATTCAGCTGCAGGGTCCCCAGCACAGGAAGGACATCAACTTGTAGGACCAAGTCGAGCAGAGGACCGCCAAGTTTATTAGACAAACTGAGCACCTCCTATGAGGAAAGGCTAAGAGAATTTGGTTTATTCAGCCTGGAAAAGAGAAGGCTTCAGGGTGACTTAATTGAGACCTTCCAGTACCTGAAGGGAGCCTACGAGAAAGATGGAGAAGGACTTCTACAAGAGCATGTAGTGAGAGGACAAGGAAGAAATGCTTTACTGTGAGGGTGGTGAGACACTGAACAGGTTGCCCAGAAAAGCTGTTGATGTCCCATCCCCGGAAGTGTTCAAGGCCAGGCTGGATGGGGCTCTGAGTAACTGGCCTGCTCATGGCAGGGAGGTTGGAACTAGATGATCTTTAAGGTCTTTTCCAACCCAAACCATTCTATGATTCTATGACCTTGCTATTGGCTGGATCAACACTGGATAACATAATAAACACGCTCTGGAGGTAGCTCAGTATTTACCAGATTGAATCTGAAAAGAGGCTTAGTTGAAGGCTCTCAGATGCCAAGAGATACTAAATTAAACGAGATTTTATCATGTATGTAATTATTTATTGAGCTGAGAATCCATACAAGGTAAACAAATGTTTACACTATCATACAGTAAGCATTTCCAGGGCTTAATAAAAATGATTGTCACTCACTGTGCTTCACAAAAAAATCATTTTAATGAATAAATAATTTGATGAAATCAAAAAATATTTACAATATAAACAAATGAAAAAGCTTTGGATATATTAATCTGAACATCCTGTATTTTGCATTTTCTAACTGTATTTCAATCAAGATTCTCTCTCTGAAATGGTACAAAGTGGATAGAAATTACAACTCAACAAAGTTAACATGATTTGGTACATTTCTTTCTGTTAGTTCAGATAAGCTACATATGATTCATTTATTATGCACGTGTTAGAATACAAATATAACTAAAATCATATATTATCAAAATGGCAGACAGCATTCTCCACAGAACAGAAATGTACACTAGGCTGTGACAGTAACTGAGAATCACAGGCAACGAAATATAACAGAAAAGTACAAATTCCTTCATAAGAATATAATTGTGCTCTCTTATTTACCAGAGGACTATGCTGCTTCACCACATCAATGGCTATGTATGAATACGGTGTTCAACAACTGCCATGTGGTTCGGTGTACGTTCATATGGGTGTCAAGCAGCGGCATTGTAAGTGGAAAACGGGCAGTGCAAGCGGCTTTATAAACACGTTTTTGGGCTCTTAAAAAGAGCCAATTATACAAAGCAGTATAAGCATAACACTGAGAAGTCTTCATCTCATTTACACAGATATCATGAAGCGACTTGCTTTGTTTGTGGTGGTGAAAGGAGCAACTTTGTCTGCGCTGTTTATACGATCAGCCAGAATTCAAGTATTCCAAAGCCACTTCATAGCAGAATTTGTATTGATCCTGAAAAATCAAAAGAAAACCACAAAGTCAGTTACTGAAGAAACTTAATTAAGGGGATCAATATTTCTCTTCTGTTGAAATTATTTACTATCAGCTGTTGTCAATGGGAACCAGTTTGCAAATCCAATTTGTATTCAGATAAGAAAATCTTTATATTTACCAGACAATAGACACTACACACAGTAACTTATGGTACTGCTTATGTTAGATGTGTATTTAGCTGCTCTAACACATTTGCATGAGAAAAATTGGCTGCACGTAAGCAAATTGACTTGCAACCCTTCTGTCATCTGTCAAAATGCTTGTGTAGCCCTTTACCTGAATTGGAGCTATAGAAATTCCTCCGTGGAAATATTTATCTTAAAATAGATCCCGTGTTTAGTACTTCCCACACTGTAACTTTTATTCTTTTATTTATTAATGTCATTCATACACTTGCTACATTTCAGGGCAAGAGCCACTTACTGCTGGTCCTCCACATGTAGCCCAGACCCATTCTGAAAGTCTGTCCCCTATCCAACACAATAGGCTTGCGAGATCAAGCCTGAGCTAAATTAATTGAATTCATTCCAGGTAATTTTGAGCAGTTAACGGTGATGCACAACTTAGGCTCTCTTGTTACCCAGAGTAAGTTTTCAGGGGCCAACCCTGTGCTCCAAACACAGACCTGCTGTTTTTATTTACAATTGCGTGGAAAGAGAGTAAATCCCAGGGAAATCCCCTTCCTGAGGGATGCAAAGCCAGTCTGCACCCTCAAGGGACAAACGGTCACGACTTGGCCCCCTTCACATCTTCAGCAGAACAGAGAGGCCAAGTGCTTTTGACCGACCTTTTCCCACCTGACCTTTGCCCACCCTGCAACTTTTAATGACGCAGCTTTTAAATGATGCAGTCACGGATGCCTTCACAGTTTTGTATGTGCACACATATCCCCCTTATGTTTTCATTCTTGCTACTCGCAATACTTACCAATACTACACACATTCAAATGAAACAAAAAACCTGTAAGAAACGGTAGGTGCAGATTCCCTGAATCCAAGGGCTCCAGCTTTTGAAAATTCAATTTGGAAACAACTGCCAGTTTTATGACTATTTCTGATACTAAAATGCCTCTTTCGCTTATGCACTTTAATCAATTAATGAAAAGATAACTAGGCACATACTGTCATCTAGGAACAACAACAGGCTTAACTAGCTGACAGCACTCAGACTTCCCCATCCCAACATCACAGGTAGGAAGACTACAATTACTCTTTTCATTGAAGCAAACAATTTAGAGGATTAAGTCTTTTGGCCTGTACTTGTGCCTTTGGGTCACATTTTAGCTGAGAATAGAGTCCACCTTAATATATGGAAGACCACATACTATTACAATAATCAAGAAGCCATCAACAAGCATGGACCATTTCCAAGGTCTTTTGTTGAGAGCTGTGATTTTAAAAGAAAACAAGTTTCACATATAACCTAAATGATGAATGAGTTGTATATGAGATTTTAAGAGCTGCAAGGTTCCATAAACTGCTTGTGTCTTCTTCAGAGTGAGAAAAGAATAAAAAAAGTAGAAAGGAAAGGAGTATTATGTACATTCCTTTTCTGCTTTTATTGTATATATGTTTCTAAATAAACGGAAATTATTCTATAACTACAGAACAGATCAGAACAAGAGATCAGCCACTCATCCACTTCCACTCTTCCATGCTCATTTTATGCTGATTTACTGACCCAGTCAAATAAATGTAATTTTTAGTAAACAGAATACCTGTCTTAAAGAGCAGACATATATTATTTCCCACTGTTTTCATTCATGAGTGTCTTTTTTACATTTTTATTATTCACTTGAAGGTGGATATTAAAAGAGGTATATTTAAAATTTTTTTCTAGGACACCTGCAGGTAAGTTGAATAACATTTGTCACAAAATGCTTCGGGCATTCTGTAATAGAGATTTTGTAAGTGTTACCTTTGTATGATGGCTTAAAAATTTCATAGATTTCCATATTGTATGGATGCAGTATTCAAATTTTTTCACTTTGAGGAAAACCAAAGGTTTCAGTGAAATTAAGAGATGAATCTCTAAGTATGGATGTAAAGACGGCCTTTTAGTTTGTCAGAAAGTGCCCAACAGGTATTGATAAAGCAGTCTTAAAACTATTTTTGTGAAATACTGTCATGATTCTGAGCACTTAATCTTTTACTATAAAATTTTACAAGGTAGATGAATATTATTGTTCTCATTTTTCAGATATGGAAACTGAGGCAAAGAAAGATTAATGTAAGAAAGGTCATAAAGGATAAATTCAGTAACAGGAGTAGGAAAAAACCTCAAGTGTCTCAATTCCCTTATACCATGGAGCAATCTACATGAAAACCGAAACCCGGCTAATTCAAATATTTGTTCCTACAAGGTAGCAGACCAAGAGCAAAGAGATATCATTCTAATTCTGCTCAGTCAGTGCATTATATGATAATGGGGAAAATTCTCATTGTCCCCTGCCTGCATTCCACTGTCTGTAAAATAAGAAAAACAACACTGATCTTCTTCACAAGTGCTTTGAAATTTTAAAAAAAAAAAAAAAAAAAAAAAAAGTCCCTACAAGGCCTTTCAATGCCTTCCAGATATTTTCAATAACACCCTCAATTTACTAAAAGGTACTTTTATATTCTAAAATAATACACTTAGCTTTTGATTAAAAAAATTCTCTTCTGCAAAATGGAGACAGCTGCCTGACAAATCTGTACCTGGGAAACTGTCACAAATGGGAATTTATAGAGAGCATTTTCAACTGTACATCTTCACACAGGTAATTTTCTTTTTATTTCTATAAAATAAATGAATAAGATATGTGTGCTCTGTGGACTTGAGCTCTGGGAGAATGGGGAACAGCAGGCCTGCCAAGTCTCTGTCCGAACTATACTACTTGAATGAAGATATAGGACATTTTTCTTAATATCTAGGAAATAAAAATGTATGGTTCTCAGCACGATGATTCTTCTCCTGAGAATACAAACTAGAGGAAAAGAAGCCAGCTAAGCTTCTCCCTCCCAAGTGGAAGCCTAGTAGTTTCTCACTGATACAAGATTCACGGTTCCACACTGCTGGCTCATGGTGCTATGGTACTGCTTGTAATTCCCCCTCTTTGCTTTGCACAGCTGACAAAATCTGGTCTTTTTCCATATGCCTGGCCGGAGTAGGGCCCAGGGGAGGGTCTTGGACTTCACAGGCAGGCTGGAAGGGAGCACTGCGATGAGGGATGTGGTGGCAGCCATTCTTCCACGCGAGAGATGGGACACAGTGATACATGTGTTGGGGAGGTGGATATCCCTGCCCGTCTCCACATGCAACTGAAAACCTCACTCTTTCTGCCCATTCTCCAGCATGTTTTGCACTCGGACATTGTTAGCTCACCTGAGGGGGATCTCTCCTAAAATTACAAGAGCTTGGGCCATCTTAGCGAGATGTCTCCTGCCTCACCCTGGGCTTGCTGTAGAAAAGTTGCTAAAAAGACCCAAATTTGTTTAACCAGAACTTGCAAAATTGGCTCGGATTGGGTTAGCAGCCCTGAAAGCACCCAGATGCTGCTTCCTCCTGACTATGACATTAAATCAAATACAGCTGCCTCTTAAGCAGCTACCTCTGCAGCAGGATGCTGTAAAACAGTGTCTTTTATAGCCCAGGCTTCAGAACAGGTTATTACACTACACCCATCCCCAAGTACAAAACTGCACACTGGAGTGTAAGAACCTGCTGGTTTAAGCTGTTCTGCAGCTCTTCTGGCATAGCAGCTGGCACTTCAGCAATTCTCTTTTTAAAAAAAAAAGCTCATAAAACACTCTCTAGGAAAATAATTGCACATGGCCCCTTGTTTCTGAACTTCTTTAATCTTTCTATGAGATAGAGCAACCATAATTAAATGCAATATTCTGGATGTCAAACTGAAATTCATGGCTTTGATAAATATTAGGCGATTAAGCTATTTATAAAATATATAATTTGAAAATCTGGCATTTCATTTTACGTAACTATTATTTCAACCATGCAAGGGCTGCTCTCCACTTGGCTCAGCCTGCTAGAAAAGAAAATTAATAAGGATGTTCATCTGAAAGTTTAAAACTCTTAAAAAATTCAAACGAATGGAGACAAAGTCTCCTCGGGAAAAAAGCAGTGTAAAAATACTCTTACAAGTGAAGTGACTTCATTATCCCCTTTGAAAATGACTTGCTTGCTTTGTGAACAACTCCCATTGCAAATCCCAGAAATCTGAGTCTTCTGAGAAAAAGGAACATTTTGTATTTAGTGGTGCAGTTAAAAAGCTCATACCAGAAGGTCCACCATGTTAGGCTTATTATTCCTCAGTGTTTTCACAGCATGGAATACGTCAACAGCCCTCTGATGTCGAAGCATTTCACAAACAATACTGATTGCACAAAAAGTCCCACTGCGGCCACCTCCATTCCTACAATAAAAGCAAGAAAATGGCTCAGTTACAATTGAGTCTGTGTTACGTGTTTGTACAGCAACAGGGATGGCTACAGAACGCATTGAGTTCCAGCAGGGAGAAGCCATAGAGCATTCCTGGCCCCAAAGGCTGCTGAACTCTAGGCAAAACACACATTTTAATTGACATTAACGTGATGAAAGATCTCAAAGCGATGATTCAGAATTCAGCAGGCTGACAGCCTGAAGGGAATTGAATGGCTGAGTTTTACACCACTCTTCCATGCTGCCATGTTCCCCTGGCTGATGCCCTCGCTTCCTGGCAGCAGGCAGAGGGCATGGCTTTTTTCAGAAGCACTGGTTTTAAAAAGTGTATCTAGCTTCCCTCCACCCACAACATCAGAGGATGAGAACCTGAAGTGACTTGCTAACAAAGAAGCCAGGCACAAATGCTCATACGCATGACCAAATACAGCATTTAATAACACTTTATCCGTGGTTATTTTTAATCTTCAAGAGAATCTCTTTCTTTCTGGAAACCCCATTATTTCTGCTGCTATTCTAATCAGAAATTTTAGGCTGCGCTTCACTGAAAATAATAAACCTTAATAATTACCAGAGTGCAGACTAGTTAGGTAGCAGGTCTTTCAAACCAGCTTCGCAAATGGTTGATTTTCAAAGGAAGATACAACATCGCACATCTGTCACATCCAGGCAGTATGAAAAGAATGCTCTCTGCTGCCAAAACATTGCCTGATATTGTGGGACTCTTTGAGAATTTTAATTAAAATAAAGTCATTTAAAAGGATTATATTAGAGCTTTTTCTTTCTTTACTGCCTGGAAGTGACGCATGTGTGATGTTGTACAACTATTTAATATCATCAGCTACCTCAGAGATAACAGTAATTTGCACTTCAAAAGGATCTTTTCAGCTAAAGATCTCAAAACATTAATTAATCACACTGCACAATGCTCCTTTGATGAAAGTATTATTATCCCCATTCTACAGATGGGGAAACTGAAGAGCAATGACTTGTTCAAGGTCAGTGATAGTGGGTATTATTAATATACTCTTAGATTTTCCTCCATCATTCTAACACGGGGTCCCAACTTTTGAATATGGTTTTCCTGCTAGCTTGACCCTTCTCCATCATGGCAGCACCTTTAAACAGATGTTTGGAGGAAGAGGGATACAACTTCAAGCACTGAAAACTTGGTCTCAGAAGACTGGCTACTGCTGAGGGCAAACAAATACTGTACAGGTATTAAACCATATCAAAAGGAGTGTGGTGGCAGAGTGGATGAGAATCTGCATCAATGGATCACAAAATCACAGGAGGACAAAAATATACAACATTAATAGAGAAAGGTAAGGCAATTACAGGATCATTGTCACATCTATCACACTACTTTTTCTTCTGTGCTTTATGAGCGGAAGAAAAATCACCCTTCAATGCTATCTATTTCTACAGTTCTTATCTCTAGAAATAAAAGCTACATTGTTCTGAAGGTACAATTCTGATTTACTCTGAATAAATATGCAACTTTTCCATTTGCAAAAGTCACTGGACATTTTCATATATAACAGACTTAACTTGTACCCATCATCTTCTCACAGGGGTCTAACAAAGGACAGAGAGGGAATTATGCAATACCGCATCACGCAGTTCCAGATTAGACAGATGCCTCTTCATCTCTTCACAAATCTTTTAAAATCTGGCACAAATTCTGTAACAGTATTCCCCTACTTTCTCTCTTCCTTTCCCAGTACTTACAAGCAATGTACAACTGTGCGTCCCTCTCCCCCATTGTACTCTTCCTGCCAC
Source organism: Myiotriccus ornatus (assembly GCA_036023395.1). Lineage (NCBI taxonomy): Eukaryota > Metazoa > Chordata > Aves > Passeriformes > Tyrannidae > Myiotriccus > Myiotriccus ornatus. The sequence goes on from JAYRBT010000082.1 coordinate 100,773,458, forward strand.
TTATCCACTTGACGGATGAGTTTCAAGAAGGAGCGCTTAGAAACTGGAGTGTCTCTGTACATGGGCCACCCCAGGAACTGGAACTGCTGCACCATCCGATAGCCGTCTTGGGGCTGGAGAGATTCAGAAAAAAAGCAGGAAAAATAACAGCATTTTTTTGGGGGGTAAATAATTTAGATATTTGCATCAGCAAGGGAAGCTGTTCAAGCAGATGATTGCTGACAAACTGCTAATGTAATTTCAACTGCCCTTGAGGACTTGTGACTTTTAATTTCCAGCTAAGTTATTAGAACAAGAATTTTTAAATAGAGTGCCATACAAATAGTCTGGAATAGAGCAACAGTACAGCTGCATGATCAAGCAAATAATTAATTAATATGATAGCAGGAACTTGGTAGCAAAGATGGAGCTGCAACACAACTTCAGTTATATACCCTTTTCACATATATGCTTCAGCAATTTTAAGAACGTTTATGTGTTTCTGTCTTTTCTTAAAAGAAAGGTCAAAACCTTTCAAGATATTTTGAAGCAGAAAACATATAAAAAAACCCCTCAGATATTTCTGGCTTATAAAATATATCTAACTATATTTTGTTTTATTGCGTTCTACTGCAGCAGTCAGAACCCCTTTGGTGAGTCACTGAGCAGTTGCTTTGTGGTGATTTAAAACAAAAAAGGAGCACTGAACAAGTGTTAGTGGCAGAAAACTACAGTCCTTTGAAAAGGGCATAATAAACATGCACATGAAAACTGGTTTTGTAGTCTACGATTTGCCACTTCTGTGCACAGTGAGGGCATTTTAGTGCCACTCTTAAAACGAACAACACACAGAAACGTTGACATTACATTTTATTCTCTAGAGTAAGAGTTAATAGAGAGAGGATGCAAGATTAACAAGATATGGGAATAAACCAAACTGGATGCAGCATTAGGTATGTTCTCCCATCAGTTTTGTCTGATTTACGTCTAAATTTGGCATTTACTGATTTCCTGTCCAGTTTCTTTCAGCTGATGGCCCCTCTTCCCAAAGCACAGAAGCCAGACCCAGCGCCTGCTGAAGCTCACATCAGCAGTGCTGGAGGTTGTGTTTTCATATTGCCACATTTACTGAGAATAAGAGGCCTTTATAGTATTAAAGAAGCATCTTGAAGTTTACAATCTGCTTCCCTGTTTGGATATTAGCATATTTTTGGGTGTGTTTTTGGAGTGTTTCACTGTACTGAGAGCTACCAGATCTCAGGGCAGTTCTTGATTTTTTCAGCAGGGAGTGCTACTTATTCCCAGCTCTGGCTCTTTTGTGATTGATACCAGGTCAATGCAAAGGCTCCCTGGATGGGAAGAGACGCCTGGTCTGTGCTGGAATCTTTTTTCCTCTCAGATTGAAAGACATGCCTCGTTTAGTCTTCTATCACCTTTATGGGAGCATAAAAGCTCGATATGAGAATCCACTTGCCCCTCTGAAGCTCTTACATATTTTATGAAGTGTGTTTAGTGGGACAGGATGTTCACTAAGAGTTTGGGACTGCTACTGAAAAACGTGCCTTGTATTGGTTGCACAACTTTCTTCACATGACACAGAATACAAATATGCAAGATGGCCCATTTCAAACCGTTGAAAACAGCACTAGTTTCAGTATTTCTTGGCCACCATACAGTCTGAATACTGCATTTATTTCAGTTGCATTTAACAAACTTGTGATATGCATTAAAATATTTTTCACTTATACACAGAAGGGTTTTTTTCTCATTCATTATGGTGTGACTCAGTATTGCACCATTGCTTTCAAATAAGTAGGCTGAAAAATGAAAATGGTTCTCTGTGAGTTTAACTTTCATTTTTTTGATTTGAGTAAATTCCTCTACTGATAGAGAATTGTTTTGCAAATAACATCCTTACTCGGGCTGCATTATAAATTCGGAATATCCGGCTGATTATGTCTTCTTCTAAATCAGCTGATACAAACTCCACCTGAATAGGACCGTGCCTGTGTACTCCATTTTCTGGCCAGTACTGAGGACATAGCTATAGAAGACCATGAACAAAAAGGAATACAGTTAATCACTTTGAATTTCATGCTGCCTCAGCATACTTTTTTAATCTGTGATACATGTATTACTGAAATTCTTGCACAATATCTCTATAAAATACACAATCTTCCACCAGTTTTGAGCACTGCTTTTACAATTCGTTTTCATGTAACTGAACATACTATTTCTTGCTGCTCCACTCGCTGTTCTCTGGTATTTGGAGTAAAACACTTCTGACACTCAATGTTAATTCTGCAATACACTTTTACAAGACTGGGAGATGCTGACAAGTATTACCGTATCTCAGAGACAGTGTGGAGCCTAAAGACCAAAAGCCTGGTATCTCCAACTGCCCTGAAAGGTTGCTAATAATTCATGCTACATTAGAATGTGTGATTTATACTATGAAGGGTTCATCAGTTCTCAAAACTGGGGACTTAACTTTCACATCTGTTTCACCCATGACCAATGATATTGTCTAATATCAGCATTCCTTTAAATGTCAACAACTGCGTAATTTCTTCTATGAATGACACCTGAAAATATAATCTTCAGTGCTCAGAAAACACTAGTTCTAGGTATCTAAAGATCACGAAGTAATATTACAATTATCTTGCACAGTTTTAGTGTCTAATAATATATGATGGCTTAATCCAGGAACCAATTATCATCTATGTTAATACTTTAAAGATTAAATCAACACTTGGCAAGAAGGTTTTTGAAGCTAGACTCTGCCTGCCCATTTTTATTTCCATGAAAATCCTAATGATTTTTTTTTTTGGCCAGGGATATTTAGAGCAGTTCAAGCATACAGCTTTTGTAAGCATTCACCACAATTAAATATGAACTCATGAAATTTTGTTTGCTTGCAGAAGCATTGATGTCAGATTTGGAACTTTTTATTTTCATTCAGTAAAACAGCTGTGGTCTTCATTCTGCTGCATTGCTGCTGGTGATCCAGAGCTGAGCTGACAAATCACATTTGCTCCAGATGTTGTTTTGCATTTCTTATAACACTTAGTCCTCAACAAAGCTGTTTAGAGATGACTACATTTTAGGAAAACATAATCATTTACTACATCAATTAAAAAGAAAACAGGGTCTGATTTGCAGGAGATCACTTTAACAAGTTAAACCCAGGAATTTCAAGTAGGAAAATATATTTTCATTTATTTTAACCCCCCTCTATGATTTGGCCTGCTGAGTGAACTGCCTTCCAAATACTGTCTAAATCTTACACAAATTTTTTTTTATGAAACATGCTTGTGTACAGGATAGCAAAATACAATGCATACAAATGGTGCAAATGCCGGTGCTCAGATCATTTAACACATGCACAATTTAGGACACATGTTCCAAATACATATGAATACTGTTTTAACAGATATTTGAAGAATACTTATATGATAAAAAAACAAAGATGTTTGCTGGAGCTGTTTCAGGAAGCCAAGATTTTCAATTTCTAAAGAAACCAAAAGCATTGAGGTCTGCACATTTTGCATGCAAGTGATGCTAGCAACTCTCTTTAAGCCAGAGTCACTGTGGAAGGTTGAATTTCATTTCCCAATAGAGCATAACAATCCACATAAATGGTAATATCTAAACAGAACTTTAAACACTTCATATATACATAAATAATAATGATAACAGTAATTATTAATAAATCTGTATGTAATGCGTGTTTTTAATAAGCTGTGCCCTCTCTCCACTTCTGTTTGCTCTGAGGGTTTTGAGATTTATTCCTAATGAAAAGATTGTTACTCACAATAGAGGTAAAAGGTTTAACATACTGCAGAGGCAGGTGCACTAACTGCATATCCCAATAGCTTTTAAATCCTGTGAGGGTAATAAATGCTTGAAATAGCCATGCCCTATTGTAAATTCAAAACACAGCCGACAAATTAAAAAAACTCTGTTCAGCAGTCCCTAAAAGCCTGACTCCCTTGAGTCTTTCCTTATTCACTCAGAAAATAATCTTAGATTCATGAATAAAAGTTTTGTCTTTCATTTCTATTTTCTCTCCCTGTAGACAGCGAAGGGCTTGGAATCAGAAATTCAGTCTTTAAAATAGTGTGTGAAAACACGTTCCTTTGAAAGACCAAATGGAAGATTAGTATCTTTTAAGAACAAATTCTACATATTAAGAATTTTTTCTAAGTGTGTGCAATACTGAACAAAGCTAAAAAGATTTTTGATCGTATCACAAATAAAAATGACATGCAGTCTTCTATAAAAAAACTTTAACTGCTCTTAACCAATAATTAACAAATATTTACATATCAAGAATCCAGATTACCACCACATTATTCCAGCAGAGGGCTGGTGCAGTTTTTTGGAACTAAGGAAATGATACCTGTGTAAGAACTTGGAATTGCACAATTGTGACCCAGGCTCTAGGATACTTAGTGATTAATCCTAGTGATTAAATTGCCAAACCAGTAGGTTCGGTTTTCCAATTTTCTGAACAACATCTACACCATTGTACAACCCTTTTGTAAGGTAATTACATTCCTCCACACGTTCCATTGCCCTGTTTTCTCTTACGAAGGAAGCTAAGTCTCCAATCTTGTTCAGATCCTATCTCCTTGCTAACGACGACATCATTTGGTGCAAAACACAACATGGATTTCCACACTGGGAACATCTATTTCACTGGTAAGCAGACCACGGTCACTGACCTGTTTCAGGCAGGCTAACGAATAGCTGTTGGCTTCTGTTTGTGACTTTTGGCTATCGTTAGTATGTTTCTGACTTGAGTCACAATTCTACAGCCATCATTTTTGGGTTTTAGCAGCTCTTCCCAAACCCATGTTCTCTTAGAATAAATTACAGGCGCATACACTTATGTGTGTGTGCATTAAGATTTTGGTAGAGAAGCTGCTGGTGGTCTGATTTATTCCTTTCCCTAAGTGTATCCGCAAGCTACAGATCAATTTTTTAGCATGTAAGTATTTAATGCTGTTTTATAAAACTAATTACATCCTAAAGCTCTTCTGAAATTCTGAAGCACTCCTCTTTTGATTGAAGCAGTTTTCTGGACTTACTTGTGCAGGATCTACATCATTCAGCATAACTATTGAAGTGCAGTGATAATCTAGGACCAGTCTCCAGAAATCTTTGACGGTATTTGGTAAAGGATGCTGTGTAACTATAAAAGCCGATGGTTGCTTGTAGCTCTGCAAAGAAGTAATGAGATGATGAGAAGAATGGTAAGAGGTAAAAATCCATTTAGCAGAATGTCAGTCATAGCCCCAAAACTTTGGGACTGAAAGCATTATTTCCATTTTCTATATAATTAATATATTGTTTTCAGCTCTTTCTTGAGATCTTATATGCTTCAAAGTTAATAAACTGCATTTGGGCAGAATATAACTTCTGCAGATGTTATATTTCTAAAATGTATTTCATGCCACAGGCATAGAGTAAAATCATCAGAGGTTTTTGCTTCCAATTCAACTCCTACAAAATTTTGAGCAACGGGTTTGTTTTGAGCTGCTAATGGACAGATTAATCTTCGATGTTTGCATTTAGCTCTAAATTTGAATGATGCCTGTGAAAGGAAATATCTAGTTATTTTTCAGAAATATTATTGAAATTCTGGTTTATCTGACAGCACTGAGGATACCCAGGGGATAAATTTTAGAGCTCTTTGTTTCTTTTAGTACCAAAGCATGTCATTGATGGAGCTGTTTGTTGGAACTTTTCCACTGTGGATCTCAAGCTAGCATTTTCACTCCTGAGCAGAAGGCTAGCGTGGCCATACTGGGGACATTGCTGGGATGGGGTGCCACTGCCTTCATTAAGGCGGGTGGGGAAGTCTCTAAAGGTCTTGAACTGAAGCATTTGTACCACAACAGAGATACAATCTGATCAGCTATTTGCAGGCACGTGTTGTTATTCTTGGGGCTGTCAGGTGCAGGGCCAGGATTTGGACTTTGACTTCGTGGGTGCCAAGATGATGGTGCCAGGCTCTTTTCAGTGGTGCTCAGTGACATGACAAGGAACAATGGCCATAAACTAAAACATAAGAAGTTCCAACCTGAACATGAGGAAGAACTTCCTTACACTGAGGGTGGCAGAGCACTGGAACAGGCTGCCCAGGGAAAGTCGTGGAGTCTTTCTCTCTGGAGACATTCAAAACCCATCTGGAGGACTTCCTGTGTAACCTGCTCTAAGTGACCTTGCCTTGGCAGGGGGGTTGGACTACATGATCTCTGAAGGTCCCTTCCAACCCTAACAAGTCGGTGATCCTATGATCCTTGCGGGTCCCTTCCAACTCAGGATATTTTATGATTCTATGATCTCTCTTTCAGAGATGTTGTTTCAGCAGTGAAAAAGGGAAGCACCTTCAAAGCAAATATTAAGGCACTGCTCTTTCTGAGCATTACCTAATTCTCAGAACAAATGGTGCTGAACTCTCCAGGAAAGAAGACGATGTAAGGGCATGGCTGCAAACTGCCAGTTAAGAAAGCTCTGTTTTAATATGTAATGTCACTGACCTACTGTGAGAATCTGGAGAAATCACTTAAACTTTTGTTCTCAGTTTCTCTGCATAGATAAACATAAAGATACTACTCCTACCTTTTCACAGGACTGTTTCGAACTTAGGCTTATTTTAGGAAAAGGCTTTGAGAACTTGCAAGGAAAGAAATTAAAAGACTGCTATAAACTGTTATTACTCTAGCTTCACTTTTTAAAAAGGCCATTTACAATGTGTTCGTTCTTTGCTAACCTCTGTTTTCTTGTTGTTTATGTGTTTGACAACTGTAATGACTATAGCTCTAAATCGTCAAAAATAGACTACAAATATCTACAGACTGTAAAGGCAGTTTTTAAGTGTCCTTTCACTGTTACTCTTTTAGCAGATTAGAATTACCATAGATGCACTTTGAAAAAAAATCCCCACACACATGAAGAGGAACCATTCATTCAAATAGAAATAAACAGAAAGACTGAAGTAATGGCTTGTGTACTATCTTGTGCTGACAGACAATTACTTTTTTGTTAATTACTGTTTAAATTATAAACAAAGGGAACTGAAATATTCCTGCAAACCTTATTATTCTATTTAACTGCCTTAGTCTCTTAATAGGTAACTCTTGTTTTCCTGGGCCAGATGGTTAAAAATTCAAGCACTAGGGAGAAATCCAGACAGATTTAATTTATCAAAACTCCCTGAATTGCTCTCCCTGCATGGCTTTGGAACCTTGGCTGTGACATAACATATGTGCGATCCTAAATGTACTCGGAGGTTTAAAGATTTTGTGCCATGCTTTTGGAAAACAAAACAAGCTAGAAGGATTTCAGTCTTCTTGTGCTGACTCCATTTTCTGGCATTGCTCAGTTTGTAGGGCTGCTTATTCCCTTTTTATTATTAATGATGTAGAGGAGACTTACATCCATCAGGGCAGCATTGATGTAGTTACTGCTCTCCCCATCTATCGTTATGAGGAAAGGCAGGCATCTGTCTGGAGGCAGAACATCCATACAACGATTCTTTTCATGATTTCGTGGTAGAAGCGCTATGCTGCAGTCTTCTACACGCAGTGTCGGAGTCACCATATTTAAAGTCTTTCAAAAAGAGTAAACAATACAACAGAAAAAATTAACACAGCAGTGAAAGCAACGCAAAATATTTAAGAATAGATCCGCTCAGCATTCAGTTTCAGTGGGAATCAATATGCAGAGAAATGAAAACACATCACAGTCAGCAGGGTTTGGAAGAAAAAAACATCCTGGAAGCAAACAGATCTGAAAAATAACCTCAAAGACAGCTGCAGAGTAGCCTGCCTTCTGGAGAAAGGACAGTGGAAAGAACTGACATATTTCCATGGAGTAAAAAGAATATTTTACTACTACCCCACTGCATCCTTTCATGATTCAGCATCACTCAATAGCAATGAGAGACATGTTATTTTTCCTTTTTTTGCAGTCTTTCCCTCTCAGCCCTGGTCCAAAATTCCAATGGTTATAAATAAGCACTTAAAGAGAAGTCTTTAGTATAAATAAACTGTACGGCTTCTAGGTAGTGTTAGCCACCACTTACCCTAAATTCCTCTTTGATTTGGCTGGAGTTAGTTTGAGGATCCAGTTTATTCATTTCATAGTAAGCAGACCTAACTTGAGAAGCTGGAATAGATGTGTCCCCGCAAAGACAGGCCTCCAGGATAGCATCATGGATGAATACATACTGTTCCTGGTAAATTAATTAAAATACATAGTTACTGACACAGAGAGCCCAGACTATTAGTATTTTGGTAAATAAAAAATAACAACTAATACGGTGTCTACTTCTCTCTTGAGTTTAACAGCACTGAAGCAAGACCAGAAGCAACACCACAGCTAATAAAACTTTATCCTACTCATTTAGAAATTAGTACAGAAAGACTGACTTAAACTAACTACAAGTAGTTACAGAAGTGCAGTAACACTCTTTATTAAAATTCAGAATGTTTCTGGTATTCTCATTCCTCTACGCAGATCTGTAGGTGCTATCACATAACTGAGCCTCAACTAGATGTACTCCAGAATGAATCCTTCCCAGAGAGGAAAAACTTGTGGTTTTCCTTTTTTTAAAGAAAAACCCACTGTGACCCTTCAATGCAGTTAAACTGTGCACTTGTTTGGGCAGGAATTCTTCCGGTTTGTGTGGGGATTATTTTCTGCATACGATTGAATAAATTACTTTCTGGAGGGTGAGAACTACAAAGCTCTATCTTTATGGGCTACAAGAATATTTTTTTCGCAAAGCAGTCTTCCAGTAGATGTAACAATACCTCTGTCTGCACCATGTTAACTCTCCGGGATCGAAGCTCTCTCACGCAATTGTATATGTCTACAACACCTTCTCTTTCTGCCATATCTAGCATGATGTCAATAACAATGAAGCATCCAGTTCTGCCAGCACCAGCACTGAAGTAAAAGAAGAGCACAGTTAATGTTTAGCAGTGTGTACTGGAAACGTGAGGTGTAATGGTTCATCTCACAGGTACTCGATCAGTTGGATGATTACTGAAATTGAGCCAGGCATTTGCAGGACTTCAGACTCAATATATTGCATATATATGTATTTCATATATATGTGTTCTCATTTATAGTTATTGTGGGTAGAGCTCCAGTGGCTTCAGCAACCTGTGTGGGGATGACACAGTACAGGAGAAGCAAAAGTAGGTCCTGGGTTTAGCACAAAAAACAACAGAGAGATTTCTATGTTACCTACCTGCAGTGAACAACCAGAGGGCCAGCGTTTGGTGGGCTCTTGGATTTGACCTGCCGTACAAACCCCAGCAGGCCCGTCGCATGGTAGGGTACACCGTGATCTGGCCAGCCCGTGAAGTGAAACTGACGTATTTCTCGAATCTCATGGGCACCTCTCTGTTGAAAAAACAAGGGTTGAAAACTTCAAAAGCCTGAGCCTTGCTGAGAAGCATCCACCCCCTACCAACACAGTCTGTACAGACTGTCGGAGAGTTTTCTCACAGCATGAGAGCAAGCTCAAAGGTTAGATATCAACTGGTTTCAAAGCCTTACAACAAAATTAAGTAAGCACTAGATTGCTTAGAAACCTTTAGCGACAAGATAGATGCTCATCTCTATACTTAAGCACTAGGTTGCTTTGCAAACTGTGGCCCTAAGATGCATGCCATGATCACAGAACAGGTCAGCAGCAAGGCTGAACATAGAGCACAGATGACTTTTTTCCCCCTCTGCTCTCCACAGGAGTTTTGCTGCTGACTTCAGGGAACTACAGCTTCAGCATAATTTTCCTTATCATTTGTCTCCTTCATTGGTCTGAAAGAAACAGCTGAATAGTAAGAAACCTTTTTGCACCTCCAATCATAGGGGCTGCTTTTGTAGCCTTCCACATGCTAAACCTTCAGGTGATTTGCTACAGTCCACAAGGATATGGATACAGTGAGACAGGGATGAATGAGAAGCCAATTGTGTAAGTAATTTCCCATGTGACTTTCGGGAGCAGTCTGGATATTACAAGTGTGTATGCTAAGTTTTATTTTCTTAGTGCTTGTATTTTCCCTTCCCCCTCTAAAAGTTTAGCTGCCAGTATTTTATTCTTGTGAGAATACATCTTGTGAGAATACATGTTACTTCATCAGCAAACAGCAAAATTATGGCATATCACGTTTAGGCTGGCCTAAATATCTACAATATTAATAACTGGTAGTTTACAGTTTTTATTCTTAAAGACGTATTTCCTCTCTTGGGCTGGTTTGCATACAGAAGGTCTTACTCCCTTTGCATAATAAGTAACATAAGCTTCCTAATTTATTACTAGTATGCAGAGTCTGGGATTTTCAATGGTTGAGAAATTTTGACCATGCCAGTGTCACATGACTGGGGATGGTTTGGTTATCTTGGAGTCTTTGATACTCTGACAGCTCAGCCTGGGGTTCTGTGGAGGCAGGGCATCTGCTCAGAGGAATATCTCATCTCCCTTGGAAACTATGACACAAAAAGGCAGGCAAGGGAGAGGACTGAAAGCATATGCAACAGTGGTGTAGACTGAGGAGATCACATCCTTGCAACATAAATGATCTTATTGCCTAAAAACCAATTTTTAAGCATATTGAAGCCCAGGAAGAGACAAAACAATTTGCATTTTAAGACAGTCTAGCAAACACATTCGAATACAATGTGGTCTCTGTACTCTGGGGATTTTAGAGTGTGTTAGTTAATACATCCCTTTGCTACTGTAAACAAGGCCTTCAACTTAAACAGCTGTGCGTAGGTAGGGTACCCATGCCTCAAACACTTTTATATTGCTTGTAACAACTGCCCATGATCCCCTAAGAAAAAAAGATCCCACAGAATATAGCAATGCCATGACTATACAAGCTGAGGACCAAAGTGAGTGCCCCATACAAATTCTTCATGCTGCATGCAGCCCAAATTTTCAAACAATTTACAAAAAGCAAACTGCACCTCCAAAACAATGTGCCCAGCTCTTGCACAGATTAGGTTATGTTCTGTGTATCTTGTGTATTAGGTTTGAAAAAGCTGTCTGTCGTGCTGACTGCCTTTTTGCCTATCATTGATAACAGCTACTTAGAAAAGGTTTTGCATATAGGATACTTTTATAATGAGTTTTCTTATAATACCTCCAAAAGAATGATTTTCCTGTCTGCAGTTTCTTGCTGGTTTCTAAACCCAAAATAGCACCACAACTGTATGAATCATAAAGTGTATGCTCAGCTTGGAAAGACTATTTTTTACTTTTTCTTTCCATTGAAACAAACAGAATATGGTGTATAATGCTAACAAACCCTAGGATGTTAAAAAGTGCTGCAAATGTTTATGCTGCTCCGTGTTACTATCTGACTAATTCATCTGAGTTAACTGTTGTGCTGTAAAAGAACTGCTCCAAAGGAACTGCTCATTCCCACAATGCAAAGTGTATCTAGGAAGTGGTCTTCAGAATCAGGCTGCACTTTTGGGTTTAATTTTCCTAGCATTATCTCCCTACTATTCAATAACCATTTAAAAAAAATTAGAATAAGTGATCAATTTATCTTCAAACAAATCAACTTCTACATTGTACTTCAGGAGCATGTGAGATGTTCATCAAGAAGCAGAGAAGACGGTCAGAAGGAACCTCTGGAGGTCTGCAGTCCAAATTCCAACTCAGAGTGGGTCTATGGGCAACGCTACATCTGCCTAGCCGACCCCTGATGACCTCCAAGAACGGAAATTCCATAAACTTTTTGGGTAACCTGCTCCAGCACTGCACTGCCCTCCTCCTGAAGGAGTGTCTCCAGTGCAAACTTTCCATACTGCAACTTCTTGGCCATTGACCCTTTCTTTGCCATCTGAGACAAAAGTGGAGAATTTGGTGCCTCTGATTTTCTAAACATATTTGAGGTAGTTGCAGGCTGAAATTACATCCTGCTTACCCTTCCCCCTCATCTCTACCACACCAAACAAGGCTTGTTCCCTTAACCCTCTTCTTCGCAGCTCATATGTGCTAAATCCATAATTATTCTAGATTTCAGGTGTTGTCCCCAGATGTCATCCTGTACTGACACAGGGGGTTAGGCCACTTAAGGCACAGAACTTTGCAACTTTTTCTTGTTGAATTACAAAAGTTCCTGTGAGCCAAATCTTCAAGTCTTTTGGAACTGAGGATCCAACGATAAGTGCTCCAACACCATCTTTCACTTGGTATTATCTGCATGTTTGCTTAGGGTGCTTTCTGTCTTATCATGCAGGTTGACCTGGAGAACCTGAAAAGCATCAGTCCCAGTACCTCAAAAATACAAACTTGAGAATCACGGTAGAGGAGATGTATGGATCTGACCTTCCAGTACCACTGGAAGAGTTAAAAAATATGGAAAATAGGGTAAAAACAAATGTACTTTACTCAAACTACACTGACGCTGCTTTTAGAGGCTTACTGAAAAACTACCAACTATTAAAACGCAGTGTCTAAATAAAATCTTTTCAAATGGAGATTTTTTTAAAAGAAATAAAATGTTTAGTGCCTTTTATCTCTATCTGTTCTAATGCACTTATTCAAGACAGTTTGGTTATGTTCAACTGTAAAATCCTCTAGGTCTTTTTTTCAGTCCCAGTTAAGAAGTGAAAAGCTAACATCAAAGCATAAGCTTAAAATTTGCAGAATAGAAATCAACCAGTGCTTCAGCTACTTCAAAGTGTAGCCACCGTTTCTCATCTGTTTATTAAAAATACCTAAATGCAAGGAAACAACAGGCTCGAATGAATTCAATGTACAATATGTATAGTGGTAAACATGATACAATATTTCAGTTCATTCAAACCACATAATTCTATTATCATTAGCCTCAGGTTGCTGTTTTGATGCATATTTAAGTATTAGATTGAAGAATAAAAGAGGAAAAAACCTAGTTCCTTTGTTACTCTGAATGTATGTACAGAGACCCTGTGGGGTTGTCTTTTTGGCAGTTTCATCTACCTGGGTGCAGAATTCTTTGATGCTAAATATTATGTTCTTCAAAACCATAACTGAATACTATTTCATCATTAGAGAGAACCAGTATATCACAAGAACTGCAACTAAATCTAAAGGAGCTTTCTAAGCTTATTAATTGAAAATCTACTCATGGTGGTACTGAGGGAACATAACATCATTGTGCCATTAGGAATATCTGCTCTTCCAGAAAGGCTCTTTCCTTGGTGTTCTGCAACTCAGATGAGTCCTGATGTGTACAATTAAAACATTTCTGTCCTTTACTGAAGTCTGAATGAAACTGCTGAATTGACACAAAATGCATGACAGCATTGACTGACCCTGCCCACTTCAGTAAGTACCTTCTTTGTTAATTGCATGTTTTCCGTATATTGTAAGCTGTTTGGAAGAGCTACAAGTTCTAGTAAGCATCAAACAAATTCATGGCATTATTCTAATAAACAATAATGCAACACGCTGATCGGAATTCTCCATATAAAGACAGATTCCACATGAAGAGGTAAATTGCTTTGAGAAGAAAAGTAGTTTGTTACAACTGTATCTCTGCAGAGCAGGAACACACCGGCCCAACAGATAACAGTATTCTCCACCACTTGTGAATAATGTTGCATGCAGCCTCTGGTACAGACAGAAAATGATTGCAGGGGACATAAGATGGGAAAGCAGCACGAATGTGTTTTTCAGCTGATTGTTGGGAGGGAGGCTTTGATGTCTCCTAGGCAAGGAACTAACTTGGAACACCTAGTAACTCAAGCAGGGGCCAACAGTGATGAAAAGCACAGAGAAGTTGCTGCATTTAAAGAAAAACACAGTTTACCATAAGAGGGCGGTAGTCGTTTACCCAAAAAGAGCTACAAATCCGGGGTGTCAGTCAAAAGGTTTAACTTTCCCTCCTCGAATCTTTTTATGTGTTACTTCAGCAGACACCACTGTATTTAAGAAAACTGAATTTGGAAACTTACCTTTTCTACAGCAAATGTTCGAATCACATATTCAGCCAGGAGCTCTGTTTCTATTAGGGTAACTTTAATGTCTTTATATATCTCTGTGTCATCTGGCCAGTATTTGCAGCACTTGACCTTTAAAATATACAAAAGAAATTAAGGTTCATTTATTTTAGAAGGTTCATACTGAATCCATTCTGTATTCTGCGCAATGATTTCTGATTTAGAATGCAATCACGCACAGAACAGTCACATTTTCTGCACATGGAAATGATTAATGTTTAAGGAACGTTGCCTCTTCATTTTTTTAAGACAGTTTTCAGAGTTGCAGGTAATCTTTGTGTTGTGGTTAGTGAAGTAAGGCAAATTTGTATGAAGCACAAGGGATATTTATACGCTGCACAACTCAGTTACAGTAACAGTTCATTTCCTGTGCTTTCCAAAGCAAAGTGTGCCCAGAGGAACAACTACCACCAGAAGGTTTTTTTCCTCAACCTCCAGATGGTGATTTGTCTCAAAAATATCTTACTCTCTTCTAAAATGAAAGTGTTTTGCAGACAGGAGGGACACCTCATTGCAGTTTACAGCTTCCTCATGAGGGGAAGCGGAGGGGCAGGCACTGATCTCTTCTCTGTGGGGACCATTGATGGGACGGACACGAGGGAATGGCCTGAAGTTGTGTCAGGGGAGGTTTATGTTGGATATCAGAAAAAGATTCTTCACCCAGAGGGTGTTTGGGCACTGGAACAGGCTCCCCAGGGAAGTGGTCACAGCACCAAGCCTGACAGAGTTCAAGAAGTGTTTGCATAATGCCCTCAGGCACGTGGTGTGACTCTTGGGGCTTTCCCGTGCAGAGCCAGGGGTTGGAATTTGATGATCCTTGTGTGTTCCTTCCAACTCAGGACATTTTACGATTCTCTACTGTTAGAACAGTACCTGCTTTCTCAGATTAACTTTCCAAAGGAACTGATGAGAGATCAAAACTCAATGACTGATGTCAAGAGGTGAGTTTTATAACCAGGCTTTAACATTAATTCACTATACAGCCCCAATGACCATGGTTAGGATTCATCACTCTTAGCTTGATGCCCCCAAAACGGCAGGTAAAAACTGCTTAGAGACAGAGTTTTACCCCTTTAAACAGCAGGTATTTATTGAGCGACGTCGGGGTAGCTCCCCAGCTCGGGCCGGGCAAAAGAGCTCCAAAGTGGTCAGGCAAGGACAGGTAATTTATACAGTTTTGATTATGATTACAACATATTCACATACAT
>JAYRBT010000082.1:100788763-100815360 GCA_036023395.1 Myiotriccus ornatus
GTTTGTACAGAACAAAATTTCCTTTGAGCAAGGTAGAAAACGGGGGGGAAAGGTGGGTTTTTGCAGTAAGATGCTTCGATTAACCCTTCTAAGGCCTTGTTTTGCTTCAAGCTCAACCTAAAATGAGTAGGACTAATGCCTTCTAGAGGTGCATTTATTTTTGTTAACTATGAAAAAAGGCTAGATGACTGCCTTAACCTAGGTGTTTGGCTTTTTAATGGCTGAGGTTAGGTGAGGCGAACTCCTCTTTCTCCCATACTGCTATCACTAGGCTTTTGGAGCTTTGTGTTCTTGGCAAATTCATCTTGGGAGATGGAAAGGAGGTGTACTTTTTGAACTGTATTTCAGATTTTCTAAGCCCTAGTGTGGTCTAGATGGGATGGACTTCACAGTGCTTACTGTATACAACATGCACTGTTCTGCTATTTTTTTAAAGTGGGTCATTGTGGGGACTGTATGAGGCAATGTAGACAGCTGACAGGCTTAGGAATTTTCTCCTCCCTCCCATTTGTGTGGACAAAGTGGAGGGCAGGGAAGCTAACACATTACTTACATCTCTCACTGTGCTATATCATGTTAGTAGCTATGCTATCACCACTGCATCTGGGCATCATCCAGTAGTGCAGTACGTGCTAGGAGTGGCATCTGTTACACATCTGCTGCATGGAATGGTTTCTGTCTTTTCCCACCAAAGGGAAAATTTAAAATGGATCTTTTAATACATGTAAATCTGGCTTACTTAAATATGCACTTAAATGGGTTGCGTAAAAACCCCAAACACTTCAAATATTCAACAGAAAACTGATAAAAAAAAATAAAAAATTAAACTTCACAACTGATAAGAGTATTTCTCAAATCCATTTTCATACCAAAATATTTGGATTACTATCATGTCTAGTCTTGAGCAAAAGATGAATGCATGTATAAGCATATGGTGAAAACTGTAATGCATGATTCAAATGATTTATTTATACAACATCCAGGTTTAGTATATAAAGGATTATGCAGAGACTCAAACCTTGTCCTGTCAGGCAGAAGAAAATACTTTTCTCAGAATTTATTTCAAGGATGTAAGTTACAATCATGTACAACCCCTCTTTACTGTCTCGACAGAAGAGGGTGCTTGCCACATTATAATAGTGACACTGGCTGATAAAAAGTTTGTTCAGGCAGGGTCAGTAGTTATGATCCTTTTTCTGACTCATTAGCAGGATAAAATTTAAATCTGAATAGAACTGAGCTGAAGGGCTGGAAAAACACAGCCCCACACCAGGATTCTCTTCAGAGAAAAAGAGTAGCCTGGTCAGAAGCCCTGGCTCTCAGCCACAAAATTATACAAGCATCCTAACAGCTTATTCCTGCTTACACAGCTGATGGAAAGCTCCTAGAGCAAAGTTGAAGTTCAGGTAGCTTTATAAGCAGGTTTTTATTTATTTTTCTATGCTTGTCTTCAGACCCAGTAACTGCATTAGTATTGGCCAAGAAAAATTCTTGATAGCCTTCACATTTCATCTGGTATTAAGGGTGGTTTCCAGACAAGTGGCAAACACCAGTCTATACAGTTCCCTTCCATAGCAAGAGGCTTGGAGCTGGGATACTGGACAGTTCTCACAGTGCTCAGCACTCCTGTACCAGGGGCAAGGGTAGCAAGACTGCTCCCCCCACCATGCTCAACAGCCAGCAAGCTGACAGGGTGTCAGTGGGGATGAGAAGGTTTCCACGAGCCAAGGGCCAAACTGAGGGCCATTCCCAGGATGCCTAAATGACAGGATCTCTGACAAATGTGTATTTATCTCTAAAGCATATCTATCCACCGTGAGCAACGAACAACCATTTCAGAAGCATTAAACACTGCTGCAAGCAATTTAGTAGTTACTGTTGCTATCTATTGTTGCATCTACTTGATATTTATTCAGATCTTATCTTGTTTGCATGTATTTCCAAAAATCCTCTGATAGAAGCTAAGTGAAAAACACTGAAAAGCTCATTGTTTTGTCTGTATTGTTAAAATAATCCAGAAATTTCACATTGTTCAAATTCCTCAGGCCAGCAAACTGACCCTTCTATAGTCACTGCCATGAACTCTTTGAAAAAGGGTTTTCCTACGTACGGCTAAGACGATTTTTTGTCTCTCCATGAAGAAAAAGGCATTTCACACTGCCTCTGGGCTGGAGCAACACACTGACAACCCCTTCTCTGGAGTAGATTCACTTTTCCTGCCTGTTCACATATCCGTTCCATAGGTGGAACCTGAAGCACACGAAGCCAGCCAGCACACGTAGGAAGGGAGCAGCTGCAGCGGTGACCCTAGGCACAGCACTACAGATCAGCACGTCTCTTTGTTGCTAACTTCAGCCTTGTTTTTTTCTGACGGGCACCTGCCATCCTCAAAACAGCTCTAGTTTAGGAAAATAAACAATCAGGGGGAAAAAAGCGCAACCCTGGAGGAACTAAATTGCTCAGCCTTGAAGGAAAACATGCCTGTTTCTAACTTGCTAAGTTTAGGCAGTCTGGATTATGACTAAGAACTAGGGACATTCAGAAAGACTAATTTAGAAGAGCACAGTCCCTTGTCTTATTATGCCTCAACTGCTGGATTTGCTTCCACTGTTTTTTAAACCTTATTTAAGATGATACAGTGGAATAATTAGGGAAGCATTGGGGGATGCTGCACAGAAGTTATAGCCTTTTGTGTCTCATGCAACTTGGGCCCACCAGGGATTTTTTCTTACTCTGCTGCACAGGGGATTTTGGGCACAGAGCAGACTGGAGCTGAGCAGAAGGATCCATGACAACACAATTTCCTGAAAACTCTCCCAAGTGGAATAGGGACTGTAAAAGCCATGGGAATGGTGCCAAAGCTGCAGTCAGAGCCACAGACCAACTGATGATTCACTCACTGGAAGGGAAAAAAAACACCCAAACCCAACTTTATTTTAATTCAGACGTTTTTCCTACTTTTGGCTCCTGTTCTGTAATGCTCTGCATGTGTTGAGCTTGGGACCTGGGAACTCCATGGACTCCTGGTCAGCCAGAATTTAAGTAAATGCTTAAAAATCCATCTGCCATTGTCTCCAGGACCACTCAAATAAATGCAAAGATGTCTTAAAGACAGAAGCAGATCAAATAGTGCAAATCAAAATCACATTTATAAATGCTTTTTGGATCAGGGCCTTTATTTGCACAAGGAAAGACAATTGCAACAAAATAGAATATGGTTTTACTCATTAAATATGAGAAACACTGCTGGTAACATATGCTCATTTTTTCTTTTTAGCACAGCTTTAGCTATCGTAACTTGATGAATCTCTTTTCCATTTTATAAACATTTGGTACATGTTTTACAAAAAAAGCCTACTAACAGAAGGTTTAGCTAAATAATTGATACACGATTCCAGAACTGAATATTAAATGCATTACTTTTTTTTTCCTCCACAGTTGCTACCATAACAGTAAATATCGTCCTCAAAGCAGAAAACATAATTTTGAATTCTCATCTGAGCAGAATTATAATTGAGAGTTTGTTCAGATACACCCCCCCTTTATATACTAACCACGTGCCAAAAAATACAGATGTTCATCACGAGATAAAGGGGTGATTGCCAGAGATACAATGAAAATGCTCTGGTTTAATCTATTCATCCCAAGGTACACTGTCCAATTGTTTCAAACACGTTTGTTTTACTAATAATTTTAGAAATTTGGAGAAGAGGATTATCTACTTCCACCCTCTAGTTCCATTAAACATAAAACAGTTTAATGCGAGAAACTTAGAATTAAAAATTAAGGTGGAAAGTTGTTGTTGGTAGTTCTAAACACAGCAAACAATGTAGGCAGTGGATGGCTAACAAACCCAAATTGTGACTTTTGAAGCTGTATATTTAGCAATTTGGCAATGTGACACATCTAGCTAAAGGCAGTATGAAAGCCAGGACAGTAATTCATTTACTTAGAGGTTTGGAATAGAAGTAATATTACAGTCTTAATATGTGAGCTGGTTGTGAAATATACTTCGTAGTCTGTACAGAACAGTTTAAATAACACTGATTATTCAAAGTTTCCAATTTCCTTTGATTCTGAAATACTCTTACCAAGAAGGTGATTTAACTGACTATGCTCTGCATGGACTGTCATTAGTGAAGAGCAGTATTATATATTCTAATTTAAAATTAATCCTGAACTAAGTAATGATGATAAGGTAGACATAAATTCTGAAGTGAAACCTCTTGGATATAAAATGAAATAGCCAACCAAGCTCACTGTTGAAAATTTTTAACAGATCTTACAGATGTAGCTAGGATAACATCATATACTTCTATTTGGCTGACTTGAAATAAAAGGACATCCAATAATTGAAAGTATTTTTACCTAAATATTTTTCAAACAAAAAATGTATTGCAATTTAATAACATTTTATATGTTATAAAACAACCTTTGACAGAAGATAAACCCCAGTCTTTTTTTTTTTCATTTTCTTCTGTTTGCTTTTGAGCAAGTCAGTTAATTGTTTTATACCTCACTTTAGAGGTTTCTAAAAGAGGTGTGGAAGACTATTGAGAATTACAACTTTTGAGACACTGTTTGGTACCATCGGATGAATGGGTCTCTATGAAGTCAGCCAGAAGTCTTTACGTTGTTCACTGCTTCCAGAGAGGGGAGAGATGTCTCCATGAATTTCACTAGCTCAGTCTGACTTCTTCCAGGGGTGGCTCAGAGCTGACATAATTTTCCACCTTCTGCTGCTCTATGTTGCCTCAGCAGTGCAACCCTAAGTCGCCTGCTGGATGTACTCTCATATTAACTTCAACCCAGAACAGCTGGCTTTCTGGACATGTCCAGTAGTAGCCATACACTAATGCTTTTCACCTGAGAAAATGAGTGTGACCCCTTTGTTCTTAAGGATCAGGTATCCTGTTAGCTTGCCAGCAACCTGGTTGCTTGGGTTAGATGAAACTAAACTGACAAGCCAAACTCACGGTGTGGTCTTCCTTTGGACATAAGGAAGAGTTAGTCTAGAAGAGTTGCTTTAGGGTAAAGGTAGCCCAAGGTAAAGCTGTTCTAGTGTTCCTGCCTCCACTGTTAATACCAACATACCAAATATGAATGATCTCCATTTCATTGCTTATGTTTAGGCAATTTTGTGCACCTTAGTACAGTCCTGGGGGAAAAAAGGTTGAGCAGAGAACACATGAGAAGGGTGGTCCTATGCCAAGACAAACAATGGCTACAGGATTAGCTGGAGCTCCTCACAGCCTATCTTAATTCTTGATACAACTGTGAAATCATGGGTATATTTCTCAGACCCTCTGCTCCAAAGACCTGATGTGCCTACATTGAGCAGAACAGCCTGTGCTCTCAGACATGCTTCCATTCCAAGAGCAAACTCATGCCATTAGCTGAGTACAGAGTACCACCTAGTTAGTGGATTGCATTCTGGTTCTAAAACCTGATCAGCTGAAAGCTCTCCATGTTACTTTACTGTGTAAAGTAAAACTGTGTCAGTGCCTCCAGGATATTTCTTCCCTTACAGGGAGACAATTTCATGAGACTGCTAAGGTGAGGAAACTTGCAGTTATGAAGCAATTTTGCTAGCCCTGACATTTCAAAGAACCTGAAGCCCTACCTCTTTGAAAAATGCACTTAAAGTTGCATCTTACACCCTGGCAGCACTTCAGCTAGTCCAACAAGGGGGTCACTGCATTTGTGTATCCTTAAACCTCTTTTGTTTATTTTTCAAAGTCAATTATTTCAATAGGATTAGTAAGCATTAAGATATTAATCTCTGTTGATTAACATTCTTTGAAACATAGCTTTTACTGGAGACAAGAATGCTGAAACCATGTCTGCTTTGAGTGACATCGGACAGTGATGAACACTTGTAGCTTGATGTTCTTTTTGATGACGCTAACATTGCTAATCTGGGGACATCTTTATTATATGATTGCAAATAGTCCTTCCTTCTCTTTTCTGAAGAACAATGTCCAACTTTTCCCTAAGAGCTCCTCCCTTACTATACACAATGCAGTAATGTAAACTTGTTATTTCTGGTTAGAAGTCTAGAAAGCTGAAATCTGTTTTTATGACTAGAAGGGTTCTCTGGCTTGAAAGTTTGATTGTTTTTCTGTTTTTCTCATTGATACTCTATGAAAGTATGAACTGTAGTCTATCCAATAAGAGATACTGGAATTATAGTGGAACCGAAAGTATAATGACAGAATATAAACCCATGTGCTTATGTACCATAACAACAAGTCCCTTTTTTTTGGTAAACAAGCTTAAGAAAAAGTTTTCTATAGATGGGGAAGGAAAGTATTTATAGATTCAAGAAGCTGAGAGTAGAGTTACCTAGAGGTAGGGAATGGATTCATATAGCAACCTTTTCCTCTCTTATTTACAAAATGTGGTGTCTTTCTTTCAGTAGAAAAGTTAAAATGAAATTTTAGTCACCAGTATGCATACAAACTCTTTGGCACATCTCCTAAGGAGCAATAACACCAGTATCCTGAATTAATTCCATTGTAGGTAATTTGGCTTATTACATTTAGAGGCAGTTTCAATTAGACAGAGTGTTCCTCCATTTATACTAAATACAAATGTGCTGTTTGTGAGATGTGCTGAGGAGCCACTGTGTTTCACCTCTGCAAGATCACTGTATTGGCTGATCTGAATCTTAAACACAATTTGAGTTTGTTTATTAGAGGGTTCTTTTGCATGGAAGTTTCTCAAAACTTGTAAAATGCATAAGTGCAAGCTTCATAATAGATTTGTGCTAGAAAATTCTGTTTTCATTCTAAGCATAGGTAGCAAATCCACTGTAAATTTCACACAGATTTTATGTTGTTGGAATTACCAATGAAGTTTTTGGTTTGGTCTTGAAATGTGTTTTAAGTAAGAAGTCTTTGGACAGGGCTTTATTTAGCAGTTTTTCTTGAATATCTAATGTCTTTCTAAAACAGAAATGGATCATCAGGTAGATCTGAGGATCTAGTTTCTCTACTAAAGACTTCTGTATTTTTTTGTTAAGGAAACATATTTGTATCTGTTTTAAAAATGTCTCTTGAAGGCTGACCAAGGCTGCCTGTCCTGTGCACCCAAAGACATGAACATAAGACTGCTTAGGGCTGGGCCCACTGATAGGCTTTCCTGAGAAGAATAACTCTCTTCTGACTGCATTTATCTTACAATAGGGAATGCTTTTTAGCCAGCCAGGTATTCCCTCTCTGTCACAAGACCATTGTATGGATCCCCTCACTGTCATCATGTGGAACCCAATACTCTTTTAAGCATGAAAAGTTGGAGTCATCCACATTTTTGCAGCACTGCAGATAAATGCTATATATATAACATGTCAGCTGCAGGTCTGGTAAAACAAGCAAAGGAAAAGCTAAACCACCACTGTATTCCTTCTTTTCCCCTATGCAGACACAGCCATTCTGGCTGCTAGGACAGAAATGTCACCCAGGAGGAGTGTGAAATGGCTATCAGGAAAGCACACCGCTCCTGAGAGATAAGCTGGCAGTGAGAGCCTGTTTTGGTAGCACTAAGGTGTGCGTGCAGGCACAGGGGCTATTTACCAGTTTACAGCTGACCTTCATTCCCCTGTTTGTGTCACGTTCCTTCTGTTGTGGTCAACCTTGCTTCCTTTCAAAAAAAAATAGATCTTTTGTGTGCTTATTAACACTATTAGCCCTGGCTGTTTTCTAATTCTGGATAATAATTGAGAAGCTCTAATTATGGTAATTACTATGCTCCTGGGGTGAGGTTTTATTTTTTATAATTATTGCTAGTGATTTTGTTTGTGAATACTTTTAATATAACAGAGCATGATAGACAATTATGAGTCCTTGCACCACATTTATTTATCAACCACCTCCACTAAATTTCATCAGTGCCCTTCACCATTTATTAATCAGATACTACTTAATTTCTTCTGCCTCAAGCAAGTGGGAGAGAAAGCGACTACTGACAAATGACAAATAATGTGACACGACAAGTTTGATTCTGCCAACTAAGAATTAGTACGGCCCAACAAAAGCAAAGATGGAGGTGACAGCTAGATGGCACAATTGAATACATTCTAAATGTTCCCAACATGACCCTTTAAGGAGGAAAAAAAAGGCTTCAATGTGTGCAAACACTGAAACAAAGCAAGAAGCAACCTGAGACTTCGGCCAGTACATAAACTCATTGATCCATTGCCATTGCTTTTCACAGAAAGATCCAGCTGTGTCTATTGGACTTTGTACTCCAGAACAGTCTCTTGGAGTAAGCAAGGTGTTCTCCTGTGTCTGTTTTCTGATCATGCCTACACTGGTGGGATAAAAAGTTTTGTTTCTTCTAGAATAATCCACCAGATTATGCTAAACTGCTCAGGAAACAATGTTCCCTGAAATTACACTACTATCTTCAGTTGCTCTATCACTTAAAAACATGGGCATGGAGGCCTCTTGCAATAATATAATCCAAAATACATTATTTTGAAATAGCTTGTTGTCAGACTGATGTAATTTTATGAGTCTTAATTCTTGGTTATGCTTTTTACCCGTTAGTGTGCAGTTTGGAAAATTCTGATTCTTGGACAAAAATATCGGTATATTACACCACGTTTAATTTCACTTTTGTGAGCTTCATTGTGAGTGGAAAGTTGTTGACCCACAAGAAGACATGAACTTTTTTTTGAGGCTGCTTCAAGAGCTGCTTATTTTAGTTTTTTTTTGGTAAAAGTTCTTATGTCAACCTAGGCCAAAACCGCTTCATCGTCTGTTATCAAAGAACTGTTCATGCAACTCAGCAATGATTTTCCTAAATGACTGTGAGACCTCATTTAGATTTTTAATAAACAGTCACATTCTAATGAGGTCTTCGTAAAACTGACTAAATATGTTTAGAAATCATTAGCTTAAATTATCAGTACAAAAGTCACCTTAGGGAGCCCTGCAGATTTTGTGATAAGACTTCTGGCAGATGGATTAGTGTAACAGCGCAAGTGAGTTCTGAATTTCCACACAAGCAGTGTAAATGTGAGTGACTGGGTAACAGGCTACTAGATAAAGAGCTAAATGTCCCTCAGGTGGGTTCATTAAAGAGAGAAAACAATCACAACACATTTCGGTGCCATTTAAATACCAGGTGCACAGCAGTCTGCAGGTGCCAGAAACACTGACAAGGGTCCCTCGCTGGAACACACAAGAGCTTAAAGGGATGTGTGGTTTTGACAAGTGCGCCTCAGATAATGACAGATATTGGCTGATGTACCCAGACCCTGCTGGAGGGTAATGTGGGGACTGAGTCATTTGCAGCAGGTGCTTGCAGTAGGGACAGCCTCATGGTGATTCCTTCTCCCGCAATTAAAACAGTCCTGATGCATAATGCTCCAGGGCAAGAAGCAAGTTCCTAGCACTGATTTAATGACTATCCAGCCAGTCCTGGTAAACAAATACACATAAGCCCCCTCAATGATTAATTCATGAAGGCTGTACACAGTGTGGCAATCATGTTAAATAGATATCCCTCTTTCCTGAAAATATAAGGGAATTTTCCTCTTCGGCTTATAATGGGTCAACAGGGTTAAAAAATAAAAATAATGAACTCCTGTAAATCTTATACCAGCAATAGCACTTGAAATAGAAAACCTCAAATTTGGGAAGGTTATAAAGTTTGCCCTACAGGAATGCTACCAAAAGGTCCATTAACATCATTACTAATCAAGGTGGCACCGAGCTTGTGTTAGGGGTTGCGGGACAGATGGTGTGTTTGTCATTTGCCTCCTTGTTGCTCTGGGAGTGGCACACAAACACCAACGGAGGAGTGACTGCATTGTTCTGTGGCTCATACAATTTCATTTCCATTAAAAGCTCATTTCAATTTCTGCTCTCCGATCTCACCTATGCTGGCCTCCAGAGAAAGTGAGAACAAAGTCATTTCTACCACTGCCAGAAACGACAAAGCCACAGATCTGTATCCCACTAGGACTCTTGCACCCTGAAAAAATCTCCACGGTGGCACAAACCATTATTTGCTGCTAGGGGAATGTGCTGTGTATCTGAATGCTGAAAGTGGAGGCTGCCAACACTGGCACCAAGACTGGCTCTCCCTTGCTGACACCCGACAGTTCACTCTAATTGGCGCTTTCAAATACTGACTTTAGGAAAACAGTATGTGGTTTCATGCAGCATGCTATTTTTGTTCTCAAGCTTGTTTATTCATACCCTGAAAACACGCCTTTTTAAGTTATCCACTTGGGTACTTACAAGTGTGTATAAAGCTTTAACAAAGAGGTTTGCTGGAGAGCTTCCTATTCTTACAAATCTATCTGTTTTGAACTGATACGTGACTATCCCACTATTTCTACCTTCTTCCTCGCTCAAAGGACTGAGGAGGAAGCAGCCTCCATGATCCTTTTTTGTCTCTACAATTAGCTGTACACGTGTTCCAGCAGCAGGTGTTAATTGCAGTCAAAACCCCCATCTTTGTTATATCTAAAAATAATACTGGCACCTGATATGTGCTTGAGCACACAGATAGCTTAAATGTTAGGATTTATATTATCAGTCGACAAAGGACATATGGAAGAATAAACTGAGATTGTAAAACTGGACTTGCTAAAAAGGACTTAAACTTATACCACACAAACAGTGCTCTCTCTCCTCATGCAAATGCCACAAGGCAGAGGGGGTATCAGACACTCCACCAGCATGAAATTAAAAACATCTCTTAAAACCACGCAGTGCACACACCGAGATGTGTGCACTTGACTACTTATTTCAACACTTCGATTTACAATAATTGCAGTACTTCCCATAAAAGCAGGGTTTTTTCATTCCAAATGAAAACTATATGCCAAGTTCCCAGGCAAATTTTCTTGAAAAAACATCCCAGATGAGAATTAAGACACCAGTGCATAGACAAAGCAGTAAATGAAAAGACTCAGTTATTGACAGTTGTGGGAAACAAAGAACAAGGTTCCATTCAATACTTGTTGAAAACAAAATTAGTTGTAAAGACTTGTGTAGGAGGCTTATTTCAGAAGTTATCAAGCAAAGAAAGAGAAGTACATAGTATCAACCAGGTAACTCAAGCTTTCCTTTACTTCCCAGCTCCTGAAGATAACCTCCTGATAAGCAAATTTAGTGTACAAATGAGTAAAACTAATTTTTTCTGGTTTAGTCCAGGAGGCTTACAGTAAGTAAAACCCAAACAAACCAGATTGATTTAGACTTATATACAATGAAGCAATTTCATACTTCAACTACTTTTCCCAGACATCTGTTTCAGAATTAACCCCCTTAGCCTCCCTTTATAAAAACCACAATTCCATACTTTGTTCTGCAACAAATTCCCTGATTTCCTTAATAGAAATGGAATATTTGAGATATGTACAAAGATATGGCACCTTCTTTCTCTGCAGACTCTGCTCTACATAGTGCAGCTTTATCAGTTACTTTTTCATTGTGGAAATGTTATCAAAGCCAAGCATCCAAGGCACGTTTAAAAACAATTGATAACGAACCTCTTAGCACAGGCAGTCATACATATTTTATGTGCTATACTTAGTATATAAGCATCTTGTTGTTCTGTTATTTAATTTCCAAAAGCAAACACCTTGGATGTCTTTCATCTTTTTAAGTACAAAAATTACTTACCCTTCCCACTTCTACGAGATTAGTAACCATGATTATGCTGGCTGTGTTTTCATGCCATACCATTCTCCAAAAGTCATATATTGTCTCCTGCATTGGTCCTGAAACAATAAATCAAATGAAAGGTTACAATCTGAAAGTCTCATGATTGGAAGCTTGTCTCTGGGGAACTCTGAGAGACCATGACTATACACATATATTCATATCACTATCACCATATTTTTCTTTTAGGGTCGGTCAATTTCTTTTCTGTCATCCCACCTATCTGCATTTAAGTATTTTCCTCCTGAAATAGTGTTCTGAAAGAAAGTTAGTTCTCCGGTGCTTAGGTATTTATCTCCATAATACCCAGAAGTGGAATTATAAGAAATGGATAACATTACTCTTTCTTTTTAACAATTGGATGATACACCTAGGGAAGGTGTATTTGGAGTGAAATGAGCCTCGATGGACTATCTGGCCTTTCCTGGTTTCCAATATTTTTCTTAGTACACACTATCCATCAAATTAACCCAGCTCCTAAACTGTAGTTCCTGAAGTGAAACAGTTTTTTTGCTGCAGTATATCACTTTGCAAAACAGTGGGGAAAGTGGCAAAGAAACCTGACATGCCACAGCAGCGTGTCCTCTGCACTGCTTTCATGATCAACCTGTGCACTTTTGTAGATGAACACGCTGGGCTTCCTCCAGCATCGTGATAAAGCGGGGTACCAGCCCACAGGAAATGCTATAGGAAGGCAAAATGTTGAGAACCACCACACCACTTTGCATATGCCTGGTCCTGTCTGTTTCTGGCCTACATGCCCCACCCTTTGTGTTTGGTGTAGTATTCCAATTTTAAACCCCTGCTTTAAAATCGCTGAGCCAATAAGAATAAACAATATAAACTATAAACTTAACATCCATACTGAATCCATTACCCAACTGTCACACTAGAGTAAGCAATTAGGGGCTTATTTAGAGCAATGACTTAAATCAGCTAATTGGAGAACAAATGGATAATGTATTGACCTAAATGTTCCTTCTGTAAAGAAGTAAACACTCTTAAAGCGTTACAAAACCACACATTGACAGATTTGGGTAGTTTGCATCCACGTTTTGGCACTTCGAGCTCTCTTTGAAAATAAAATCTTCAGTCTTGAAATCAAGTATTTTGTGGAAAATGTAGTTATACATTATTATTATATTATCACGGCACAGGGGTTTGACTAGATGATATCTGAAGAGCCCTTCCAACCCAAATTATGCTGTGTCTCTGTGACGCTGTGGTATTATAGACAAGCCAAAACCAAATCATGAGGCAAGTAGCGCCACAGCTATGACGTACCTTATTAGAAGTCAAATTTAAGAAAAAGGATGATAGCCTAAAACTCTGAACACCTTAAAATTCCAAACGATAATTTTATCATCCATGATTTGCATAGATCATTTAAAGAACTTATGCATTCTCCCCCTTATTTTACCTGTCTTCAGAAACGCTGCATACAAGTTTCACAGGTTTTATCATATTCACCTAACTTCTCTTTAATTGTTTTGTTTGTTCATGTAACAGGAGAAAAAGCCATTTAAAACAACAGGAAGCTATGATTGTTAGAACATGAGAAATGCCAGGAGGTCTTAAAGCAGAAATAACAGCAGAACCTAAAATTACAGTTTCTGAAAATACTGAATTCAAGACGATGCTGTGGCTGCAAAACTCGACATCTTTCTTTTTTTCTTTTAATTAACAGCACAGAACCGGAGATACTTTTGTGAGATTTCTTCTGAATAATGACAAGAATTAAATCACTCTCCATCACATGGAAATTTACAATAAGTATTTTGCTTCTACCAAAGTGTCCTGGATATGTAATACAGTCATGGTCCAAGTGCAGTTTTGAATGTCACAGTATTATAATTAATACACATTACAGTGCGAAGTTAGCTTGTTTGTGTTTTAATATTGTAGGATTCAATGTAGCTTTCTGTGACAAAGTCTCAACAGCATTAGAAAGGTTTTGCTTCAGCCTCTCCTACTGATAAAAGGAAGGAGACTGTTCTAGTCACTGTAGGAATCTCTGTATAGCGTCTTCCTTTCTCTCAAATTTCATACAAGTATTGAGTGACATCACTATTGCTATCATCTTGCAAGGAGCACTGTTAAAAATAGGGTTAGGGTTTTACACAGAGTAATGTCCTGGAAAGAGTTTGCAAATTCATGACCCCTTATTACTATTACTTAAGTTTGATCAAGAACCAAAAATAACACCACTATTGCTTCAAGAATTCTGGTTTTATGGAGAAAATCTAAATGACTCCACTGCATTCTGTCTCCATGGGACTATGTGATGTTTCAAGAAATTTCATCTATTTTTGGTAATGCTGCAGGAAAGGTAAGAAAAGATCTTCTGTCCACGCAGTTTTCTTTTCCCCTTGTGAGAAGCCGGAATCTTTGAGAAACTGAGGGGCAATGTAGCAAGTCTCTCTAGGTATTAATTCAGTTTTCTTTCCCAGAGATTCACTTGAGATACAAGACAATTGGGCCCTACTTTGCAACAGTCATTTCTTTTTGACAGCTCTGGGATAGCCTGCAACAATTTATTCCTGATTTAATTTTTTCCCTACAGACAGCATAATTTTGTCATGATTTAAATAATCCTAGATTTCAAACCCTGCAATCACAAATTACAATGGGGAAAAGATCCTAAACATTAATTTATTACTGTCGATCTTGAATTTATCATTCTCTATAAAGAAAAAGGTAATAAGTTATAAGAAAAATAAATCTTTGGAAAAAGTAGCAATTTTTTTCAGGCCTGAGAAAGACTTGAGCTCTGACAAGTCTTTCAAGCTTGATTCTCAAAGTACTTCGAGAAGAAATGTCCTATTCTGCAATGCTGAGTATGCTTTTCTCAATTTTACTATCCAAATGATAAGACAATCATAATTAAAAGTGTGTGACAGGATTTCCTGCTCTCCTCATGTATTCTCACATGTCTTCTTGCTTTTCCTCTCCAATTCTTACATATAGCCTCCAAACTTCTTTCACATTCAGGACACTGAAAGAAAAAGCCCCAATCCGAAACCTTCCTTACAGTTTCAGAAAGTAATTCTTCTATACCCCATTTTTCTTTTCTTCTTGACATTTTAAAAATTATTTTCTGACATATGAATAAATTATTACTTGTCTCCAGTGAGAATTGAAAAACATTAGAGACCAGGTAGGTTTGGAGGATTTATTGTCCTGAAGAACTGAACAATTTGATTCCATAGACTCATGGGAGGGAGAGAAAGAGACTATAATTGTTCTAAGCATCAACTGAACAGACATGTGCACAACAGGCAGAAAGGTTATTTGCAGCAGTTGCCCCCTTGCAGAAGGAGAAGATCTGAAGAGAAGGTACTCTGCTACCTAACAGTCAGCCTGTAGTGTACCCCATTAGCCCCACAATATAGCTTGGTATCAGAGATCTCAGCTGTGAAAAAAAAAAAGAAATCAGCAACATACTGCAACCAGAAGACGAAAAACAAAGGAAAATAAGAAAAAGAAGTCAAACCTCCAAACCCCTAGCTAATTAAATGCATTATTGAAAAAACTCAACAGAAACAATTGGTTGTATATATCACTACCACTAGTTGTATTGCCAGCAGTTGTTAGTTGCTGCTCTGGGAATGCAAACAGATTAGGAAATGGAACATCACACAGCTTTTAAGAATGGCTTAAACTCTTAGGAAACAGCTTTTATACACAGAGATTTCTAGAGCCTCTAGTTCTGCTTGCTATTGTGAGACCCAGTTTGCACAACCAGTATTGCTACTGGGGTATGTGATCAATTTGAAAGTGATGAACTAGCTTAGAATACAGGAAAGAAAACAAACACACCAAGAAACAAGTAAAACCTGAATCTTGAAAAGTACCTGATACTTACTCAGACACAGGACTTGTAAATCTATGGGTAACTTTTCAATTTCTAGAAAAGCATCTTAAACAAGGAACAAATAGCTTCTAAAACATTTTTTCTAGCATAGAATGTCAAATACACAAGGTAACATTTGGTCCACCAAGTGCAATGATAGATATTAATGCTAGAAACGTGCAGAAAATGCATAGATACCCTTAACTTCAAAGGCTCCCCAGGGACAATGCTTGGGCAGTGGGAGCCATAAGTATGTGCTGATAGAGGCAGCGAACTGACAAGATGCAAGACTTTTATCTGCAGCATTTAAACTCCATCTTGAGAAGAGTGCAAAAAACCTCCTCCCTGTGAGTAGATGCAACCACATTGCATGAAGAGGTGATTATAAAATGGCCCCTTCACCTAATGGTTACTGCAGTTTCTAGTAGCAATGACAACTGTTTTCACCTTTTGCTGAAGCCAAACCTATTGCTTGCTACTGTGACTGCTTACAACTTGACCCCTGAAGGACAACTAACAAATAACCTCCCTAGAGGGAGCTGCATTTTAGCCCTCAATCTTTACTATGTATGTTCCATTCAAAATGAACTTGAGACTCAGTAAATGTCTTCTTATTAAGAGATATGGCTGCATGGCAACAACAAGAAGGCCAAAAGCCATGATTCCCTTTGCAACTACACTGTCAAAAACCGCAACCCCATTACATAGCAGAAATTATCTAAAATACATATGAAAGCACAAAACCAGAGAGGGGAAAAATACTGGGAGAGGAGACTAAAAGCTAATAGATTAAAGAGTTCAAGAACTCTCATTTTCCTAATAAACCTCTTATCTGGGACAGACATAGCTGTTAGTAGGATAACTTAAAGAGTATTTCACAGACTGCAGGCAAGAGAACATACCCTGTAACTGAAATACATATTTTCCCTACTCAATAAGGCAATGTGCCCAAGATTTTACCAACAGGAATTTGCAGGTGCATCATTGTGTGATCAGGTTTTCCTGAGTGTTCAGTTCTGTTAGCCTCCAAGCTACCTAATGGAAAGCTCATCACTGGTCAGCAGCTCTGCAAACCTCTTTCTGTGACCAGGTGTAGGCTAAGGAGTGTAAGATTGGATTCTACTTTTTCATAAAGTAAACTGCCTTCATCTTTCTATCTAAAACAGTCATCTTACTATAAAAAAAAAAGGAGCAGATCCCAGATGTGCTGACTTAACCAACCAGCAAGATAAATGGCTGGTTCAGTATTTTTTTGTAACTGCATGGCCACACAGCAGTGCAGAGGTTGCTGGATCATCTCCACCCTCCCCAAATGAGCTGGTTTCTGAATAGAAAGTTCTTTGAGGATCTGATCAACAGCTGATCATCTCATTTGTCAAGAGCAGTCCTCACCATATGCTTGTTGAATAGTTATGGTATTATATACACTTACCTTTCATTCACATTTCCATGAGTTCTTAATGGTTTAAGTGCCTCTGTGGAAGCCAGCAAAATCCAGATCAAAGCTGTGCTATAAAAACTTAAAAAACTCATACAGTCTTTCTGCCCTAACTTGCCTCAAAATCAGTTTAGACATTTATTTTCTACCATAACATATACACTTTAAATGCTTACACAGGAGTGTTTTCATAGGCACAGTACGTATGTCCCTATTATGCGAATAATTTTGACATCTGCAATAAAACTGTGGTCAAGATATCACTAAACCATATGGGTCTGCTGCTTACCAGTAGCTATCCAAATGCATACAGATAAGTCTTTCATATTTTTAGGTCTCAAAAATGTAATGATGAAAGAGAATCAGGTCATATAACCTGGATGTCTTCTAATGCTTTAATTAAAGCCCTCCCAAGTCTGTTCCAGAAACTAAAACAGCACTGAGGGTAAAACATACCCCAGTGCCAGCCACCTGTTCACTTTTACTCAAGTCTCCTGCAGGCCTATCACTGTCACAATTAGCACACTAAAAGGCAACAGACATTTGTACTGGCAAAACTTGGCCATAAATGCTTCAGTGTTATTTATTAATTGCTGGTTTCTAGCTGTCATACTTCAGTATTCATTATTATTTGTTGCTTCTGTGGATTCCAGCCCCACACATTTTATGCACTAAAGAATCTCAATGAAGTTAAAGCAAACCCCTGTAATGAGCTGAAAAAACCCACATATACTTGCTTTTATCCCTTTATTTCCTTTGTATTACAGTGTTGACTGTGGTGGCAGTAGAGAAGCACCTTCCAACTTTGGGCTTACAATTATTGTTACATAATCTTCAGCAGGGGTATACTGTAATTACCCAGCTATGCTGGATTTCCTGATAAAACTTTCTTAGAAATTGCTCTCGCCTTGGAAAAAATATAGATACACAAAGATGTGGATAGACTCCCAATGAGGCTCGTTTCCTATAGGTATGTTAAACCAGTAAGGAAGCCTGAGGCTATGGCTATTCTCATGTGAGGCATGGAAAAAAATCTGCCCCTCAGTTTTAGACCTTATTTTAACAATTTCTTGATTGTAGTAGATTCAGAGATCACACACACAGGAGGCACTTGTTTGCAGGGGCAGTAATTAACTCACAGTCAGATAAGAAAAGAGACCATTTTGTAAGAAAAAATTCTAGTAGAACTTAATTCCCAAGCAAATAAAATTGTTCCCTTTCTCCTAACACTAGTTTTAACCCAGACTTCAGAACATACCATGCACATCAAATATATGCAGAATCTATACTTGAGTGGTAGCCAGTCCACCTTTTTTTTTTTTTTTACCTTGCAATGATACCACCCTATAGTGCAAGACCCCCAAGAAAACAGTATGCAGCAACACTGTTCTACAGTAAGTCACCTCAGCTATACTCAAGTGGGTTAATCAGGACTGAGATATGAATTTAAAATGCGTTTTTCATTATTTCCTTACTTAGATGGATTGTCAATAAGAAGTAGATCTGACTGAATCTTGTTAGCTTGACATTTCAGGAAAACATTGCTTATACAGTAAGCTGAAATACTTTACTGGGACTAATCCTGCCCAGTGCAGCTACTGGCAACATAGAGGCTTTCTACTGTATCCTTTGCTCTGGAAAAACACAGCTTTCTCTCATTACCAGCCAAGGGACAGCAGAGTGAATAGTAATTGGCTGATTTTCAAGCACAAACTAAATCCTACCTGCTTTGAGCCAGCCAGTCAGCATGCCCTGCTGCCTGCACATTGCTATATGTGAAAATTGGCTTTCACAAAATGAAATGTTCAAAGCGCTTTCAAGTCCCATTAGCTTTCAACGAGGCTTACATTACTAAGTGACTGAGGAGCATGTAGAAATTTTATCTATAGCTCCCATGAGACTGACCAGTGCTTTGGCTGGCTTTCTATACCACCTCCTCCCATATTTAAGGGGTTAGCACTCTAGAGCTCTTCCAGGAAGAAGAAAAGCAGAAGACCTGTAAATTCTCCACCTCTTTTCAAATGTGAAAAGAAAATAAAAACGTTGCTATTTACAATGTGATAAGCCAGAGTCCCACTGTTTTATGAGTTACAGGCAAATGGCTCACAGACAGCTAAAATAAAAAAACCCTCCATTCTAAATTCCCAGTTTAATATAAAGATGCTTAAAAATATATATCCTTTGAGTAATGACAAAACTGATTATTCCAAAGGATTTTTTCTTTGAAATTGCTCATTTTGTAAAGATAGATAATCACTTTGAAAATACATTTTTTATGAATTTCTATATACACATACACATCAACTGTTGGCTAGAGCTGGATAATTTCTCTTGCTGGCATGTCCTCTGATCCTATTCTGCAATGACTCTGAGGGTAGTCAGATGGGGGAATGTGGTATTTATTCTCTGGAATACCACATGGTATTTTCTCTTCTTTATTGATGCAGATCTAACTGGGCTGCAACAGTGCACATCTCAATGCATTATTCTGTCTGCATTATGGTACCACCTAGAAATCCCAGTCCAGGACTGGAGCTCCACTGTAGCAGAACTGCATTACATATTAAATGACCATGAATACGCAGAAGGTGTTTATGCCCCTCACAGTCACAAGTCAAACACACCCTGGAAGACAACAGAAGCAAGGCAGGGTTTGAATGAACTGAACAGTCTTGGTACAATATACAGCAACCAACATGCCAGCTTTCACCATTTCTGACTAATCTTATGTGTTCCTGTTCCACATTAGTATTTTCACCATGTTCAGAAACAAGTCATTGCTGCACTTATTTTTAAGTCTGCGACCACACTTTATTTGTGCACTCTTGACGGGTGCTGCTTAAGACATTTTCATAATACTACAGCTAATGCTGCCGGCTAATTTTCCATCTAATGAAGTGTTACACACTTATTGATTGACATTTCTCCACAGCTAAATTTCCAATACTAGCTGAGTTTGTTCTATATGAAAAAATAAAATGAGACTGTCATATGGTTTCCCAAAGAATAAATAGCACATTTCCATAACATCGTTTGACAACTCACAGAAGTACTGCAGACTGGGAACAGAGGAACTGGCAGCAACAGAAATGGTCCAGATTTATACAGTTAGCTGGAGATTAGGCAAAGCTGAATGCAATAAAAGCTGTGTACATAGTACTAACACCCATGTATGCATCCTTATGCCATTCAAGAAAATGGCTTTTTCTATCTTAACTGCAGGAAACCAAAAAAACCCCATCAAATCAGTGTAGTTGAAGTTTAATGCAGTTCATCCATTATCATTGAAAAACTCTTTCACATAATTTTCCTTGCCACACAGCAGGAATGTTGAATGGTCCGTTCCTCTCATTAACATTTTCTAAGACTGAATAAATCCGGTATCTTTCAAATTTTGAATTACATGTAGCACTCCCGGGGTTTAGCAACTCCTTAGTGAGGGCTGTGGAATACCTGAATAAGGCTGGAGCCTTGAATCTTTACCTTGCAGCTTTTAAGACGGCACTGCTAGACAATGGCTTGCAGGGAGCGTGTTTCAGTTTCTTCTATGAAACCTGAATACTTTGAATAACTGTAATTATAGAGGCCTTGATGTATTTTCTGGTGGAGTGTACTGGTTACAGAGAAACAGGTCTCACTCCCACACGGACCTTCTTTCTCTCTATGTACTACAATTACTATTGTAATTGTTTAACTACAGTCAAGCATGTTGGGAGAACGATAGGTTACTCATCTGGGAAAGTGAGATACAGATCAAATAGTAACATGAGGTATTGTCTGAGGTCATGGCTCTGACTGAAGGCTTGTTCCAGGAGCCTTGAGACCATGGTTCAAACCTGAACTCTCTTTGTGAAAGCAGCCCAACAGAAACTTTCAGTTTAGCCGAATCAGTGTTTTCCACTAAGAAAGCTGGTTTTATTTCTAATTTGTGCATACTTCTCAATAAGGGTGATTTGCATCACGGAAATATGAATACCTATTAATCACTCATTCTAAACAGCTCATCTGAGCTTGGGAAGACTAACAAATACAGAATTTATTTTGTAAAAAACATGCTGTCTCTAACATTTCCAAAACTAAAATCTGAGGTAATTGACTTGCTGGACTGGGTTCTTCATATCAACTTGTAATGCAGAATGAATTTTGATGATGGATGAGAAGTTTAAGATCATTTTATCGCCTTCAGTAGAAGGTTCCTTAGGGAATGGACAAATAAACCTAATTAGTCTTTTGCATTTCTACTTTCTATTTTCATGTTGAGTCAATCATAAGCATCAGGATGTAATAAAATCATCACTATTCTCTAGTTTAAAAATATGAGTTCATTTTGGCTACTTGTTTCTTTTATTTTTCCCCAAGGACCTTATTGTGAAGGAATGTTGCTCATCCATGTGAGTAAGATATTCAAATGCTGTATTTTTAAACTTGTACTGGGAGTTTAAGTGCATTAACATGAACATTTTACCTACATGAACAAACAAGATAATTTAGTCTACATTAAAGCATAAGTAAAAATGTTAGAAAAAAAATTGTCACAATTTATTGTCCTGATAGATATCTCATCAGTGAGATGTATCACTCACAATATCTTTTTCTATTTAAGGCTAGAGAACATTGGTACATCTATTTCTCAATCATAGAAATAGTCAGTAGTAAACAACTGTTATTCAGATCAAGATACATATGAAAGTCATTAAAAATAAATGTTTATTGGATATTTTTCCTACCAATACTTAGACAATTATGGTAAAAATTAAATCTACATGACAACAAATTCTCTCAGCACTGTTATTTGATGTTATTTTTTTGGGAGCACACTGGTTATTTTCACCAGGAAAATTTTCACTGGTTATTTTCAAGCAGGAAAGGGAAATGCTAACATTTTAATTCTATTTTTTCCTTATATTTTATAGGAAACTGGAGTATTTGAAATACACTGTAAACAAGGAAAGCCATTCTAACATGCCAAGTGCATTTGTGCTTAGTTCAGACACAGTAACATGAGCATGCTTGCAACAGAAGGAGATTAGCAGCAGCAGAGGGAATCTCCACAGTCTACATCTGAATATGCATCTGCATGGAAGAATACAGATGGACAGGGAAAAAAATTAATCCAATAAGCCTGTATATTTTCTTTTTTCCAAAGGCAGTGCTTAAAACATCCAAACTGTCATGTGCATTGGTGGCCATATCAACACAGGGATTTCTGTTGCCATCAAAGGATACATCACAGAGAAAAGATGACAGGTTTCACAGATTTGGATATGGTGACAAGACAAAAAAAAAGAGCTGCCTTATTTGTTTCTTGATACATTTGTTTCTGAAATACATTCTGTTTGTAAATTTGCTACACTCTTTTATTTTCCAGCAAATGAGAAGACAAAAAGCCTTCTTCCTTCAGGCTGCTGAAGACCAGCTGGAAAGTAAACTTTACAGAAAAAAGGATGCTTTATGATTTTCCTGACAAACTACATTTTTCTGCTCCTTTTTCTGCTTTAGCATTAGCCTTCACTGATTAACAGGCCTTTTAGCAGTACTCTGTCAAGGGTGCTAGGTACCATCCTCATCAAGTCCAATTTATGACTGATTCTTCATCAAGGATGAAAAAC
Organism: Myiotriccus ornatus; assembly: GCA_036023395.1. Taxonomy (NCBI): domain Eukaryota; kingdom Metazoa; phylum Chordata; class Aves; order Passeriformes; family Tyrannidae; genus Myiotriccus; species Myiotriccus ornatus. The sequence goes on from JAYRBT010000082.1 coordinate 100,811,345, forward strand.
TTAATCATCCCAAATCAGCTTTTCATAATTTGCATTCCCCAAAATACAGACAAGTAAGTTAATTTGTAAGGTTGATGTTGTATACATCTTTTTTTTTTTTTTTTGTCTGGACAAAAGAACTGGTTTCTAATGCATAATACAGGTAATTAAGAGTCTGAGCACCATTAATAGACGGCCACCTCCGTAATGTTCTTTTCTGAAAGTATTTGGTTCACAAGGACAGTTTGCTCAGCTCTTGACTGTGAGGAAAAGTATAACTTCCTTGTTTGCAGAATATATTTTATAGTCACATTTTTTGAAAGAGCATAAATATATTACTTTTCACACAATCTTGTATTTTTTACATTACAACCTTGAAACGTTTCCTTTTGCCTGATTCACCTCTGTCTACTTATTTACAGTAAACTCTCATTTCTCTTATTTCTTACTTCTGATATGCAAAGGTCTGTTGTAACTATTCTAGACTCATTTCACAACAGAGAAATCAAAGCTATATCTTGTCTTTGAGAAAGAGATCTATATATGCTCTGAAGACCTTTATGTCTGATTTACAGCTGCTCAGTCTTTGTGGGGGAGAGGATAGGAAGAATTGCTTTTCGTTCCTCTGTGGCTTTGACAGTGGACCACAGAAAAATCATCAGTTTTTCAAACTGTTGTTTCACAAGCTGCATTAACAAGCAAGTGAAAGAACAGCCTGCATGGGATTTGGGAATTTTTATGGGCAAATAAATATTAAGTAATTATTTATAATGTATGTAGAGCTTTTTTATACTTTCAAAGAACTTCCAAAGGTTTATGAATGGCGGGCATGTATTCTACACAAAATGTAGCCAAACGTGAAGAAGAGTGTAAGTGCCTCCACCTAGTAATGAATCTCTCAGCAGTTTTCTAACAATGTTCCCATTTCACTTGGTCTATACACAAAGATTCAGAGAAATGACACACTGCAACAAAGCCTAAGTCAACCTTGTACCATGGTAAACTATTCTAGCTGTGCATTTACAGCCTTCTAAGCTGAATGGAAAGCCACAGAAGTGTCTCATTCCCTGTACAAACAAAACTAACACACAGCTGATTAAGACAAAGATAGAAAAATACAGAAATGACAAAAATGGTGAAAGACAACTGTTCTGACAGGTATCCCTAAAACCTCCTATTATAAAAAAAAAGAGGCACAGAAACTCTGGTATTCTCATTTACCATAAAGTGGCAATTGTTAAAAAGTGTTGACTTTGATAGTTACCAGTTTCTAGTACACAGTGTCTCTTTTTGTACTCAACACTAGTAAAAAGTACCAACTTTTAAAAGAAGCTCTAACGTTGTAACTGTTTTCATCAGCCTTTGTTAGGAAACGGTACCAAGAGAGCTAACGTAAATTTGCCATGTGGCTTTACAATACAACCTGGAAATATACGTAATGTATATGTACATATATGTAAAGGGTCTATTACTCCTATATGTGATTGGGTCAGCACAAAAAATGCCAACTTCTTTGGCATTTGTCACAACTATGGCAAAACAGGTGAAGGACGTGTTTCAGGAAGCCTCACCCATTAAAAGGGGTGCTTAAGAATGGGTTTATCTCCCTCACTGAAGACAGAAGGCTTCAACCACCTTTCTAACATTTTAAAGAAGTAAAGAATAACATCAAACACAGTTGAATCTTCAAGATTAATACAGGCACATAGAATTCAATCACTTCATTTATATATCAGGAAAACAGCCTGCCTGATTTTAGTCCTACATCCTGCAAAAAATGACAGCATCTATAAAGCTGAAAAATTGTGCAGAACTATTTTGCTTTTCTGTTATTCATTTCTCCCTGAAGTAATTTCAAATGTTAATATTCATCTGGAGGCTAAAACTACAGAAGCAAAAGTTTCTTTATAAAAAGAAGTGTTGAGCTTCCACACTGCTGTAGTTTTGACAACTTTTTGCAACATAAAAACAAAAAACGTGCCAAGCAAGTTAAGAGTATTATTATTCAATGCAGTATTTCTGCTTCAAATGCCTAAAAGAGAACTTTCAGTTTGAAAGAAATTGTATTTTTGTTTCTGCAAACCCTTAATAAAATGTTCACTAAACATATACAGTTGTGTGTACAAGAAAGCCAAGTATTTTGCAGAAAAGACAAGGAATATGAAAGGGGTTATTACAGTGGCAAGTTTATACTGTTGTAGTCAACACTGTAAACATTTCCATTGTAAATATTTATTTTCAAAAGTTTGTAACTTATTCCTTAAAAAACTCTTCCTGACTGAAACTTAAGTTGATGTCTGCCTACATAATAAGCAATACAGAAAGCAGTTTGGCATCTGCTTTAGAATTGGATACAAACAAAAAAACAGAGAGTGAAAGACTACACTAGGCCATTGTATCTAAAATGGCTTTAAGAGCTCCTTTTTACAATCATTAAGATATTCTCTGAAGTACTTCCACAAATTGTCTTAGATCTGGTTCCTCTGCATGCTGCAGCAAGCAGAGACAATCTGAACTGTGGGGAGTATTCAAAAGTCTGAGATGCACAAATGAATGTACTTTATATACAAAGACATGCAGGTTGCATATGAGTATCTGCTGTTTCACATGTGATTGATCTGCTTGAAAAACAGCCCTGGTGGAAATGGCAGTGAGTGATGCTGTAGTTTGTTCCTTGTAACTTAGTTGCTGGTGCTGTGGTGGAGGAGGCACACAAAACCTTTGACAGAGGCTTGCTAAAAGAAGCTAAGTGATACCTCAGTTAGCTACAAGTATTTCAGGACACAAGGAGCGAGTCATTACAAAACCAATTATTTTTTTCCTGCTTAGTAATCAAGGTGAGACATGCAAGATCAACAGTCACACAACAGTCAGAACATCCAGCAGTGTGTATAAGTACTGTACAGATATTCAACCCAACACTCTCACTGACAGACCTGGTTAAAATTCATTGATTACTTAACTCCTGTTAAAAAAACCCCTAGCTGCCAGTAAATTGAACAGATCATACAAGAGCTCGATATTCTGCTATAAAAAAAAAAGAATTATATCCATGGGAACAAGGGATATATAAAGCAAAATAATGAGTTTTAAATTGCACCAGCTTGCTGGTTCTGCATGACCCAATATGCTGGCTTTTGACAAGGGATTCTTTTTAATCATGGTGACTCAGGTGTGGATCCCATCTGTTTATGCCAGTTACAGCACATAACCAAAAGCCTTTATTAGCTGTAAATTCAGTCTACCCCTCACATTATACTTACCACATAAAGGAAAATTGACACTAATTTTATAATTGAAATTGTACACTCTGAATGTATTACTCTTAAAAATGGAAGTAAAATCTTTTTTGATTCTTAGGTGAGAAAGCCTTCATTAGCAAAGTCTTTTAAAAAACGTTTCACCCCTAATTCATATTAGCAGAAGGATGCTGTAACTGCCAAGGTGGAAATCTACAAGTTTGTATGTCAAACTCTGGTTAGTATGGAAAGGAGTAACACTTTAATAAACAGGTGATTAGGCAGCTCTCAGCTCTGTTAAAAGCAGATTGGTAGTCTATTACAAACTGATTAAATTTGCCACTTCTTCACTTCAAACAATTATATTTGCTCATTAACACTTGATATGTTGAATGCAGCTTAAGAAGAACATAGGAAAATTAAATATCAATCATTCTAACTCCTCAGAGATTTAAAACTGACTCACATAATGATACTTTCCTTCAAAGAACAATAGGCATGTGCACCTGTGAAAGCTGCTGTGGAGGAGAAAAGGGAGAATGGGAAAAGTTATTTAAAGACTGATGAAAAGCAGACATCAAGGGAGTTAAACATGCAGCTTAACTGTTGTGCTGCACTGATGTGTTCATACACATCTATATGAAAGTGTGTCCTAAAACAGAGCATACACATGGGTGGCTGTACTGCAGGCTTACTAGTAAGGAAGACAGAAAATGGAATCAGAATATCCTGAAGTCCAACTTATCGAAGTCTAACTCCTGGCTCTGCACAGGACAGCCCCAAGAATCACACCATGTG
>JAYRBT010000082.1:100827158-100837857 GCA_036023395.1 Myiotriccus ornatus
AGCAAGCGTGGGTAGAGCCCAAGCGTGGGTAGAGCCCTCCTAGAATCTTCGTTCGTGAAGCCTAGCCATGATGATGAGTTAAAAAGGTTCATGTAAATAGGAAAGCTGAAAGTGCTAAAAGTGTATTTTTACATGAATAAAACACAGAAGCAACCAAAAGGGCAGCAAGCAAGTCGTTACACCCTGTCCATTCTGTGCTTTCTGTGGTCTAAAAGAGAATTTTCACAATTTCTTAATTTACACACTGTATCCATAAGTCATACAAAGTAGATGCATTTTATCATTTCATACCGAAATATTAATCTTGTCTTAAAAATATTTAGTTGCCAAGCAAACCAGTGGAATTCTATCATGATGATGGCCAGTCTTAAGTCATGTTTTTATCTTTTTACTAAAATGATCAGTATATTAAATATTTTGATTCAGGAGGGACATGAAGGTACATGATTAACTTCTCCGGTAACAGACGCTAAAAATGGCTAAGCACCAACCTAAATAGGGAAAATCTTTGGAAGTTTTTATCTCTTGCAAGACCTCAGCACATTCTGAGTGGTTTAGAACAGATATAACCCATTAAATAGACTACCATTAGTATCCTTTGCCCTCATAGTTGATAAAACATTGTTCAAATACCAATGATTTCCAATAGCAAAAAGCATAACAGTCAAAATAAACCCTTGATCTCTTGCTGAATCAGTGGGACAAAAGGACATTCAGTGTCCAAAATGGGTATTTCTTTAGTAAGTTCACTAGAGTGCTGGTTTCCAAATTATGATATAGAAATTTCTGGGAATATGTTGATTATTTCTAAAAAGTTTGTAAATAATAACTCAAGAAAAGCAGAAGGACTGTCAAATGACTTCAATCTGTTTGTCCTTCATCTCTCCACATTTTCCTTAGAAAATTTTTAATGATTTGCAAATTCAAATGATTAAAACCCATTAATACAAATAAATTTCTTTTTCCTCACAGCATACCATCATTGGGTACAGCTTTGAGAAACGCAGATTGTTACTAGGATAGAGAAGTGAAACCCTGTAAATTCCAAGGTGATTTATAGCTTTGGGACTGTTTGCAAAAAAAGCATCAATTGTTATCTGATTATAGATTTGCCAATGGCATCTAAAGCAAGCAAGCCCTCCCACTCTAGAGCACACTCAACTCAGGTTTGATGAAAAATACTTTTGTAATAAGCCCAACTGAACTGCGTAAGGAATGACTTTCTGCAGGCGAAGATCTATGTCTCAATTTCTTGCAAAGTTCACATTCTCAGAAGACACTGGATACTGAACAATTGAACACAGTTAAAGGCAAAATAGAGATGGAAATGTTCAGCAGCAAAGCTCCAAAGACAGAACAAACTAATCATTCATCTGATTTAAAATCTGTTGAGGATTTTAGGATTTTGCATTTCAGACATCTAGACAGACTACTGAAAATTCTAGCTTTCTTACAGTCCTTCTGATAGAGACTACTTCACAGAATTGATTCATAAGATATTGCCCAGCAAGTGGTTTTCAGTTTAATTCACTAAGCATTACATGTGCTGTTACAGAGAAACTGCTGATACAGCTTCTGAGCCTACACCAAGCAAAATGGAAGACCCAAATATATTCCTAGGGACATCTTGCTTCTCTCTGTCCCATTAATGAACTTTTACAAAATCAATCAAATAAAGTAAATCTCTGGAGACAACTGGGAAAGATTTACATGGTACTGAATTCAGGGAAGATATACACCAGGCAATGTACTGCTTTGGGCAGCTCATCTACGTCTCATCTGCTAATGTATGGGTTCAATTTCTCCCACCTGTTTGGATCTTCTGAAAACAATGATAAGTCTAATGAGGCTTACAGATAAAGCATCTTCTAACAATATGTCTGCAACACAGGTAATTCTCTTCTCTAGAGTACATATATATCAAACCTCACACAATAGTGAAAACAGATTTACATTTCCAGCTACTGCATATTGACTTCACTCTCTTTATTAAAAATGTACAATAGAAAAAGAACTCCACATATATATTTTTCTTTGGGTTTTTATCAATAAATTAGTTAATGAAATAAAACATATCACATGGGGAAAATAAGACATAAATTATGTATATCCATTTTTCTGTTTAATTCATTTTGGGATACACATTGGTATTTCAGTGAGAAGTGTACAGAAAAGATACTCTGAAGGAAGAGGTATTACATGCAAAAGCATAAAAGGAAACAGTTATTGTAAAAGACAGCTGGAGTGTCATTTCCTAAATTCCCCATTTGCTGCCATTACACAAACCACAACAGAACGATAATCCACAACGTATTATAGGGAGAAATCTCATTTGTCCCACAAGTAAAGAACAGAGCAGATATCTCATAACAGATGATCTGTCAAGATCTTTCCTTACTTGTGAGAAATATATGTTTCATTACAGAAATTTTTCTAATCTCTTTCCTGACATATCACTCTCCAAGGAAACTGCTGCATAGCAGCCCCACACATTATCTTTGTGGCTATTCATTCTAATTCATCCTTAGAAGTTTCTTAAAATTGTGGACCATTAGGAAGAAATATGCCCCCCAAACAGCTTCACTCCACCAAATGCTTGGCAAGGGCAACGAAGAACTGAAAATGAGTGTAAGACATTTCTCATGTAATTTAAAATAAGCATTTCTTTAACTCAAATCACACAGAACCCTGGTTACCCAGCCTCCATGATCTTCTTGAAAAAATGAAACACTTTTCAAGCCAGCTGTTCTTACAGCAGACATTTCAGTGCACAGTGTCAACTGTCATTCTGTTTAGCAGAAAACATTTCAATGATCAGAATAAAACACTTGCTGAAGAAAAATGAAATACGGAGAACTGCTTTATATGCAACATGAAAACTGGTCAGTGATGCAGCAGCTGGACCATCTTAGAATGAATGTAACACTTTTGCATGCTTTAACTCAGTACTGCAGTGGTTTTCCATTAAAAATTAAATATTTGCCAAGGGCTAATTCACTGTGACCCTAAGACTAGAAAAGAACTGCAATATGTCAAATGAGAGGGGGACATAATAGTTGCAAATACAGATTTTTTAAATTATTCTCTTTCCTCATTAAAAATTCATAAGGCAAAAAATATTGGAAGGGACCTATATAAAACTACAGTTTGAAGAGGCTGGAATGTGGAGAATAGGGTAAGATCTTCAGAATACAATTTATAACTCTGTTGATTGTAATTTTTGGCAACACACTGTCCATCCTAGATTTTCACGCTTCCAAGTAAGGATAGTAAAAATAATGCATCTTTATGAGCGCTTTAAGACCTACAAATGTAAACTGTTGAGTGGAATTACTATTTTTTATTGTTAATTAAAAGCCAAGCAGCAACATTTTCAAAAAATACCTCATAGTTGCTAGGTGACAACAGTGTAGACTCCTACAATGTCATTTACAAAATGCAAGCTCTTACAAGCAAAGAAATGAGATGTTAAGGACATCATAAATCTTGCTCTGCCTACTTAATAAGCAAGAACATTATTCACAGGTACAAAGACATGCATATTGCACTGTATGAGTCTTAAGTTTGATCTTTGGATTTGTTTTTAAATGCATAACTCTTTATGATATCTAATTTTCTCTACTGACTCTGAGTTTCTCCATTGATAACATTAATTTTCCATTGGTATGTCTAAATAACCAGATGAAAATGTATTTTAGCAAAATTATCAATTTGACCTATTCAGTTCTAAATAACTCTGGATTTGTTTTTAAGCAGAGAGTTATGGAGAGTGTCTAATTTAGGCCAGACCAGACAACAAACAGTGATCCTAATGGAGGTCCCTGTCTAAATTCAATTAGCTATAGAAGAAACTTATATTCCTACCGTAGTCGTTTGAATTTCAGCTAAATTAGATGCTTAAAATGCCCTGAATTAGATAGTGAAGATTCACTGTTAGTTTTACCTAAATATATATCACCTTTCACTAATGCTATGTCCATTTTGCATGTAGAGATTACAGACGGTAAAAAATGCATCCACTACAGTCTGAGTTAAGATTCTAGGGCCACATAAGACTCTTCTTTGTATTTACAAACCCTAGCAAACTTGCACTTTATTTTAAGCAAGTCCATAAGTGTTTGGAGGACAAGGATCTTCAGGCTCATTTAATGAACAGCACAAGATTTATGAGTACAGTAAATCTGTCAGTTCATTGGTTTTTCAGTACTCAGAATCTGCTAAATATCTGACACATGAGAACGTTCTTGTGACTTAGCAATATTAACAGGTTTTTTTTAACGGAAAATTGAAATAATCACATTCAGTTTGTTGATAACTAAGTATTTAGATTATTAAGGAATAAGGAAGTCATTGATAGTTACGTTAAAAGAAATCTGCAGGGAGACCCAAGCTATGAAACAACATTTTTAATCTTCTAGTCACTCTGAGGGAAGATTTTATCACTGAAAATGCATTACCTGTAAGTAATAGATCAGCCCAAGTGTTTGTGAGCAGTGGTAAATGATTTCACTGATGACAACCCACTGTATGCAAGCAACTCCTCATATTTCAATCATTGCTGTGGTCACTGAAAGCATTTGTGGATGACAGCAAGCCACTAGAGAATATGTTAACCATCAGCTTTTCCTTCTCTGTCAGCTTCAATCACTGAGAATTATTTCCAGTTTTCAAATAATGGGATTTTAAAAAAAAAATTTTACTGTGCCTAACCTTGAAAACTGTCTGTTGCAAGAGCCAATGTGAAAATCTATCTAATCAATGTAAACTGCCTTCAGCAGTTATAAAGCACTTACCGGTGTGTTACTGTAGCCTAGGTCTGAACACAGAAGGAAAAAACCCCAACAACAAAGACTGTTGCAAATAGAATATATTGATGTTATTGCTAAAACTACCCTGTTCTGTTTAGAATTTTCTGGCAAAATTAGGCTGGTAGTTTACATAAAGTTTTCTGTAAGATAAAAGATGCAGATCAGTCATAAAGCACACACACAGCTATAGTCTGACATACAGCACCTCTCTAATATTGTTCCTGGTGATCATTTATGCGGTTGCGCTTCCTTGAACTGATGTAAAAAAAACCAGAAACCTCCACTCATAAAGGCTTGCATAGCCAGAGGTACAAAGCAGAGTCTTTTCCTTCTCAGGTGCAATTAGGTTAGTCTGCATTACACCCGAGAAGAAAAGTAGGAAAGCAAAAATCCTTCTAGTCTTTTGAGACACTAAACATCATAGTCACTGCCTACATGAAATGCTGAAATGGAAGGGAACCGTTGTCTCCTAAACTGACTAACTGCAGAATGACTTAACACTCTGGTTTCAAAAACTGGATTAAAACCGCACAGTAAGACAAAATCTGGTATGAATTCTGTGATTGCACTGGTGCTCTCATTTATCAGACGCAGTGCTTTCAATTAGTGTATTTTCTAATAGATTTGTATTTTTAAAGTCCCAGGACTTGGTACTCCCTGGACAGCTGGCCAATCTAGTCAATTTATAGCTGCATAAGGAAAACACAGTAAAATGATCAGAGTGCTTCAGTGTGGTACTATGAATGATACTGATACTTGCAGCAGTTAGCATGAGTTAGATCTAGTTGACAATAGCATTAGCAAATATACATGAAATTTAGTTAATGCTACAGGACGAGAGAGTAGCTCAGTTACAAGAATAGGGAAGTAACTTCAGTGAAAAGTGACTTGTCAATCACTGTGAAAGTTGTGAAGGTTTGCACACCTTTGGGAACACCAGGTTGTGAGTGCCAGCCGTGGTGAAGGCTAGTTTTTAGGTGCCGAGTGCATTTGAACAAGATAACCAAGAATTAGGTATTTTTTTTCCTACTGAGCACTGTATCTGAGAGTCTGTAGGGTAGACTGAGGAAAGGACACAGAGGATGAAGCCCTCTGAGAGATGCTGCAGGAGAACACATAGCATGGCTGGAACCACCCCACAGACCCATATGACTTCTAGCCTGGAATGCGTCCTCTCTCCTGTGGCATAGGAAAGTTGTGCAATTTGTAAAATTGCATATATTGGTGATTGAATATTTTAGTAGCTTAGTACATTTAGTCTCCAACTGTCATTTGGTCTTAAAGCTTGACAATAGTGCAAAAAAGAGTGTCAAGGAGCACTTCTGTAAAAATGGACAAAAATTTACTTTCTATACATTTTTAACCCAACCTATTTATGAGATCTGTTGATGTAATTTCTTATCTTGTCATCCAGCACTGAAGATAATAACACCTGTAAGATTCAAAGCAGGAACAGAAATCTTTATAGATTCTTCAGGGTGGTCTAAAAATTTGATACATAATCTAGTTTTGATAGGCTGTCAGAGTTATTTCCATTTTACCTTCACAAGTTTTACAAACTCTATTACTTTTATTCCTTTAAAATTCTTTAAGACTTCTGTATAAGGAAAGATTTTAGAAATATGGTGAAATGTGAATTAGTAAGAGGACTGCAATAGAACATACAATTAAAATTCTAATTTAGAAACTTATTCCCCGGCATACTAGACAGCAATAACTTAACCTCATTAATCTTCCTGATTTATCTCCAGCAGAAAAATATAGTATGTTGATAGGATTTTATGATCCTTTTTTATAGAAAGGACCCTCTGGGTACAATATACACACTTGCACTGTAACTAATGTGCAGGATATATTATTTTTAACTTCTGTGTAAAAGGAAATAAAGTTTGGTCTCAAGCAGTGCTTATTTCCTCTTACGAAAACAAATTTGATGCTTTTGGAGGATTTAACAAATACTTATCATGTACAGCCCGTGGGATTTTCTTATCTCCCCACTCCTTCCCCACTTTTTTGTCCCACACAGCATGTAATTAAAAGTTTTGTTCACAACTATCATATCTTGTGTGTTTTCAAGAAGAGAGTGAACTTGAGCAACACTCGTGACTGTAACGTCTGTAAACACGAAGTGAATGAACACAGGCTACTGTGAATACCAACTAGTTCTGTGCTTTGATAGGAAACTTCTTTTGAGGAACTACAGAAAGACATTGATCACCACAGAGGCACTATCCATCCTTTCGCAAACAAAATTATCTGCTTCATTATTCAGTAACTGCCATCTCCTTGCTTCCTCCCTAAGTTGTTCCAAAGGCTCTAATTACATGTCAGCTGTACACACATGAGTAAAAGATGGAGCAGAATTGTTTATTTCTTAATGAGAATTCCTAATTACCAAGATGCAGGTATTTCTTCACTATAAGGATGGTGTGGGACTGGAACAGAGAAGTTGTGGATAACCCACCCCTTGAAGTGTTCAAGGCCAGGTTGGATTGGGCTCTGAGCAACTAGTGAAAGGTGTTCTTGCCCATGGCAGGAGGGGTGAAACTAGATTATCTTTAAGGTCTCTTCCAGCCCAAACCATTCTGTGATTCCATGATTTACACAAAAGGGGTAGGACTCAAAGTTACATACAGTGCTTTGAATGTGTAGGTAAGATAGATTCTAGACTGGCTTTTTTATACCACCTTTGGAAGGCTAACGTGTACATACCTCAAACGACTTGGATGGAAGGAAAATATTCAGTCTGATCGCTCTGACACGGTTTGAATGAGGCCAAAGGGGAGAGGTATCTAAGATAATGTGTGACATCAGTGACACCAACTCTGAGCTAATGCCGGTAGCCAAGGTACCATTTCAACCATCTACTTGTATACTACTACTACTACCACTACTACTACTACTAATGTTACTGTTATTATTGATCATGATTATGGTGATAATGTGCCTCTTTTGCCCCCACCTTTGAAAACTTGCCTCACTTTCCTCTGTTAGAGGATACATTATCGCAAGTAGCTCTTGGTTGTCAAATTATCAGTGTAAATGCTGCTTTTTTGTTGCAGTTGTTTTACAAGTAGCCACAAGGACAGGCCCCTGGAACTTCCAGACTGAGCAAGTTGCAATATTGCTGCTAAGGGTGCAGGCTTTGATTACTTGCATCATGGATCTGCACTGTTTGCTAAGACTCCTTGAGTCTTTTTATTGAGTAAGCATTGCAGAAGAAAGGAAATAACATCCCTGTCTTACCCTAGCAGCAGTTTCCTCCTCTTTCCTCCTTGGCTGCAACTCTGCTTCTCATTTCCTTTCCCTCTGTTTGGAGTTACAATTATATAATGATATCTGTATGCCTAGGCATTGCTACTCTAATCAGAATTTGGAAAACCATGGAGTTGTCTCCTCTTGTATTTTGTTACCAATTTTTATTCAAGAAGTTGTTTTTTTCAGTCCCTTTCTGCCAAGCAAAGCATTCCTTCCACAGTACTACTTAAAACTCAGAAGTACATCACCCCTAGATTTTCTGTTGTACTCAGAATGTTAGCAGGCAGATGGATTCTAAAAACTGTTTTTAGGTACCTTAGAGCTTTGAGATATTATTTGGAATCTTTTTGTGCACTTTAAGTTTTAATTCAAAAAACTAATAGAAGATTTAAATATTTTTTTCTGAGTTTAGCCCATTTTTCAGCCTAAAGATTAGCACTTTGATATTTGATTTACTTTACAAATAATAAAAGCTTGCCCCAGAGAATGGTTTCAAAGAATAATGAAATGTTATTAAAGCAGAGCATAAAAATATAATGTGCTGTGAAAGAAGTAGGCAAGAACTACAGATTTGTTCTTCATACAGTAAAGAGAAGGGTTTGCAATTGATTTAAAATATAACTAAAAAAAGAAAACAAAAGGAAGAAAAGAAAAAAGAAATTAAAATGAAAAATTCGGAGAGCAAAAAGAGGGAAGAGAAGTAGAAAATATAAAAAAATTTAGTCATCGTAAGAAATAGTCTGTATTTAGCTGAGGTGGTAAGCTTTGTGTTGTAGTCATTAAAATTTTCTGTTCACTCATGTTTTACACAGTGATTGATGAAAGCTGCTTCACTCACTGCCTGAATATGCTACATAATGCACAAAACAAGGTTTAAGGCTTTAAAGAAACTCCTGAAGTAAGTGGGAAATACTTACTTTCCATGGCAAAATACTTACTTTCCATGACTTGACTGACATTGTAAACCTATGACATTATTCTTTCAGCAACTATATTATTTGAAGAGGTACTATTTATTAACAGCTGTGCACTTCTGCTTACTGAAGATTATTTCTAATGAAAGGTGATCAACATTAAACTGGTGGACACATACACTGATAAGAAAGGTGACTTGTGACACATTTCTAGCTAATCCAGTAATATTTTGATCTGATTTAATCTGAATACATAATTGCAATTGAGACAGTGCTCTGAGCTCAGAATTCACAAGAATTGCCTGACTCTAAATTATCAGCTCACCCAAGCACAGAAAACCTGATAAGATCTTCAAATACCCTGTAAAGACAAGCTGTCTGTGATTTAGAACCACAAAATTTGGAAAAACCTTGAATGTAATAAAATTCCCTGAAGCAACAGAAAATGGCATGTGGAAAAAAGAAACAAAAGCAAACAAATGTTGAATTTGAAAAGTGAACAAACCCCTCCCCTATCTTCATCCAAGTTGTAATGTACACACAGCTGATCTAACCTTTCAGAAGTGATAAAGCACTCCTCAGATTTGGCTCACTAAGTGAGCCTCAAGGGTTTTCATGAGTGTATCTAGGCTGCTCTAGTTAATATAATTTGAATAGAAGATAAAGAAACAAAGCTCACATAATAAGATTTTAATTCTGCTACAGGGCGACACTGACATCACATTCAACTACAAGATAAAAGCCAGAGTACACTAGCGTGCACAGATGCAACACAAATATTTTGCACACTGCTGTTTTTCCCAGTGTATAAAAGAGTACTTTTATAAGAGCAGTAGGGTATGCTAAAATAGATAAGAGTCTATTTGCAGTGCCGTTTCAAAAGAAGGACAGCACTTGATTGTGCTGGTTCATTACATTTTTTGATCTTCACGGGAAACTTTGGTGCCTCAGTGTCTGCTTTGCTTGTTTGCAAATACACTATTTGCTAGCATATATGAAGTCAATTAGTCATTCCTCTGGGCTTGACTTTTAGCCCAGCATTTTCCTTGTTCTAAAAAAAAAGAGCTCCTATCTAAAGCTGCATGTCTACTTACCACTTTTCCTGGCTGGCATCCAGTCCTTGAGCCTATCATTTGCTACACTGTTCTGCTTGGGGGAGAGCAGACATGTCACAGTAGAGCCACCGAGTACTCCCACAGCAACAGGAGCTCCCCCTACTTCACTATTCAAAACTCCTGGCTCTGTTTTTTAAAATTACGTTTCCTTTTCCCAGATATCCCTCTGCAGGCTCTCACTCTATAATTGCTTGCTGTCAATCATCTTCCCTTTGGACAACTGCACACTTACTGGGAAGGAGTGGGTGGGTAAAAACTTGGAAAAAAAAATGGTGTTGGTCCTAGATGATTTCCCAACTCTCTGAAAAACCACTGAAAGAACAATACTGAGTATTTAAGAGCAAAAAAGATAATCAGCATAAAGTAGTAGAGGTAGTAATGGGATTGACAATGATGACAAGTATTGCTGTCAGTGGTTAACCTAATTATTTTTAGTTTTCTCACTGTATACTGACAGACAGCAGCACTTCAATAAAGCCCCAAGACTACCTGTTAGAACAAAGAGTGTCTGCTTACACACACTAACGCAGAGCAGCACCTTACCAACCTGAATTGCCTTATTTTGATGTTTGAAATGTATATACAGCACTTTCTCATTCAGAGA
>JAYRBT010000082.1:100837957-100883348 GCA_036023395.1 Myiotriccus ornatus
TTTGGACAACTGCACACTTACTGGGAAGGAGTGGGTGGGTAAAAACTTCGAAAAAAAAATGGTGTTGGTCCTAGATGATTTCCTGACTCTCTGAAAAACCACTGAAAGAACAATACTGAGTATTTAAGAGCAAAAAAGATAATCAGCATAAAAATAGTAGAGGTAGTAATGGGATTGACAATGATGACAAGCATTGCTGTCAGTGGTTAACCTAATTATTTTTAGTTTTCTCACTGTATACGGACAGACAGCAGCACTTCAATAAAGCCCCAAGACTACTTGTTAGAACAAAGAGTGTCTGCTTACGCACACTAACACAGAGCAGCACCTTACCAACCTGAATTGCCTTATTTTGATGTTTGAAATGTATATACAGCACTTTCTCATTCAGAGAGGTATCCCTGCAGCAGTTTATCAACCAGGCTTAAAACCAGATAGTTTATTTGTTTATATAATACATGGAATCAAGGCTCCTTCAAATGATGCAGGCTCAGCTAATGGGTCATGTGCAGAGGAAGTACTCCGTGGAAGTTAATAATAAAGGAGAGACAAAAGGAGTTTCTGTTCCTAAAGGCTGTCATTTGAAGACCACTTCTGCATCATTAATCTAACATCAGACATGTGGTACTAAGATTTTCTCAAAGGAAAAATACAATACACAAGTGACAGTTTCACTGTGGCACGTACAGGAGCTTATCGATGGACATTTGGATTGTCCAGCTCCCTTTCCCTGTAATCAGCTAGTAATTCCTGATGCCTGAGAAAGAAACATTCAGAGAGCCTTGAGAAGTCTTCTGAACTTGTACCGACCTTGTGCAATACAATGGAGATCTCTGGATATCGGAGAGAAGAAGTCCATTCTTCCTTTTTATATCACTCACGCAGCTACATTCAGAGAACATACGCTGCAAGTGAAGTAACTATTGGACTAACTAAAAGAAGAAAAGCAATCTCCATCCATCGTGACAGAAATGGGAATTCGAGTGTCATCAGTTACTTACAGGGCAGAACTGCAACACAGATGTCTGTTCTACTCTAGTTTGGTGGTGTTTCACAATTGCTATGTACAAGTAACATCACAGTTTAGTAAAATAATGACCCAAATGTAATACTCACAGAGAACAGACTCTGGCAAAAAAATGAAAGTGCTATTGTTTGACAGATTAGTCTTTATTCTGAAGGACAATATGGTGAGGACATGAAGGTGAGTTGTTTATGGAGTAAGGGAGCTAACTGAAAAGTTACAAAGTCTATGTTAACACAAATGGATTATGAAATAAGAAACTTAGGAAATAAAAGGTTAGTCACAAAGGAAAAAACAGTGTAAAATACTGTTTATAATCATAGCTTTAAGAACAGAAAAGGAGCAATCATAGTTCTGCACTTAGATCACACCCATGACATTATTCTGTGGATTTTTTCCTGGTGTACAGCACCCTTGTGAACATGTCACCTAGATACTCTTTTGTTCAGATTCTGATCTTGCTGAGTATCAAAACAATTCTTCAGTAATGAAGACTGAGGTTTAACGACTTGATGTATAATTTTGGTTTTTGCAATCTGCTTCTTCATTTTCTCTTTTGGATTAACTGAGCAAAATACAGCAATTTATCAGCTCTCTGTGGACATTTCAAGATTTATATACATTGCAGCTCTACATTTTTATTCCTTTCATTAGAACACTGCACTGAAGCTAGATTAATTGAGGCAAGCCAACACTATAAGAGCTCTGTTGAATAGCAGCAGATGCCTTTATTCTCTGCATCCCTCTATAAAACAGAACTTTAAAAAATTTGAGTCACTATATAAATATTTTCCTTACAAGACAATACAAAGATTCCAGGCATCTGTCTCTCATTAAGCCAATTGCTAGTTGTTTAAAATAATCCAATAAACTCCATATTTATTAGATTTCTTATTAAAAGTATTATTAAACTCTATATGCCAAATTCTGCAAATGGAACAAAATGAAATGACGAAGAGTGAGCTAGATGGACAAGAGTGACTTGGCAATGAAAGTCTTGACATTTGGTGGGAGTTCTAACTTCGAGAAACACCCACTTAAACAACAGGGGGTGGCTTACTGCTATGAGACTTAGGGATGTCAGCTCAGTAGGGACCAGAGTGGGCATACAAGGGGGGGGCATATATTAAGGAGTAAACAGCTGGAGTGCTAGGGAGGACAGCAGTGCTTAAGATTTTCCTTAATTACCTGGATGATGGGGCAGAGTGCACCCTCACCAATCACAGAATCATTTAGGTGGGGAAAGACCCTTAAGACCATTGAGTCCAACCATTAACCCAGCACTGCCAGGTCCACCACTAAACCATGTCCCTAAGTGTCATGACTACCCTTTTAAATATGTGGCAACTTCACCTCTTCCCTGGCCAGCCTGCTCCAATGCTCAACAACCCTTTTGGTGAAGAAATTTTTCCTAATATCCAACCTAAACCTTCCTTGGCACAATTTGAGGCTGTTTCCTCTGGTCCTGTTACTTGTCATCTGGGAGAAGGGACCAAACCCCACCCTGCCACAACCTCTTTTCAGGTAGCTGTAGAGAGCAATAAGGTCTTCCATGAGTCTCCTTTTCTCCAAGCTAAACCACCTCAGTTCCCTCAGCTGAAGAGGAAGAATGATGGTTACAGAAGCCCTTTGAATGCACATTGTGGCACTAAAATTCTACCTGTCAATGATTAGGATACCTTCCTGACACCAGCAATTTGCTGGAAAAGGGACATAGTATTCTTTAAAATTAGGTTTCAGCCCAAATTGCCTCAAAACTAAAAATGCCCTGGAATTACCTAAGTTACAAAAAAAGGTTTGACTTCCAAAACAAAACAGGGTCCTGGGACATTGCAATGGTAAAAATAGTCAAATTAGTAAAAGGTGGTATGACATTAAAACGCAGTAAAACTGTTTCAGACCCAGTGAACCCTAAACTCTGTTTTTTTCCCCATACTTATGGTACACTAAAACCTCATTAACCACACCCCTTTTCCCATCCTTTGATATAATACACAGACATAATTCCTTAGTCTGTGGACCATCCATGCAAAGTGTCCAAGAAATATCCATTTCTAACAAAAGTTTTGTTTCCACGAGGAACCTTTTACTGGCTGTAAAGTACCTGGATTTAGTGCAAAACTGTCAACATAACATGGCCCCATGTCCCACTCTGGCTTCCTACCTTGCCCTAAGTTAGCCTCTGTAAGCTGAATTTTAGTTCCATAAGAATATATTTAAAAGTGCACCTGAGAAAACACCCCAAAAATTTGCTTTTTTCATATTAGGTAGCTGAATTTGGAAGTTTCTGTTCTCTGTAACTTCACTGTAGTCATAACGGCTGGCAACTAAACTTGTCCTATCAGTTAAAATACAAAAACTTGATATGATACCAGATAAAACCTGAATTCTAGGATAAACCGAGATAATTTTTATGCTTTTCATTAGAAGATGCTGAAACTTTTCCAGGTGTGGGCAGAACTGCATGGTGAATGGAGTACTTCACTGCTTTATGCACATGAGTTTCAGCTTTTTAAAATGTGGTGTGTTATTAGAGACATTCAAAATAGTACTTTCTGTAGTGTATTTTTTTTTTTTACTTTTTCTGCATGAAAATAGAGTGGAGAGCAACCTTTTTCATGTTTTTATATAATTGCACTACTAAGCTTGAGCACTACAACACACTGCTCCTCCACACTAAAACACAGTCACATGGGTAGCACTATGCAAATATTTCATTACACCAAAAAAAATCATGTTACTATTACACTTACAGACTAGTCAGGTTTCCAGGGACTCTGGCACTTGCTAAACCACGAATCAGAGGAAGAGGACATACAAAACCACGGCCTGTTCCTCCCTCAATCCCAGAAACACAAAATCACCACCCCAGTATAACTCCTTTCCACAGCTGTTTCCACACCCTGACCTCCCCAATCAGGACATCTTCTCCACTGTTTCTCTGGAGGAAAAAGATTACTTAGAGCTGAAAGGAGTAAAGCAGGAATGTAGTCCACCTCCTGCTCCTCACTTTTCCTGATTTTAGGGAGGAGGACCCCCATCCACTGTACTGCCTGCTATGCTCAGGAGGAGGAGGTGGCAATGGCCTTGGAAAAGGCCACAGTTTAGAAAGATTCAACCTGACCCCTATAAGATATTTAAGGCAATTCCATTGTTGAGCACTTCAGCTAAAAGAAAACATACTCCTAGTTATGTCAAAAGGAAAGACATTTGCTTCCTAACTAGGCTGTCCTTCTACCTCAGCAATGATCAAATATTGACTGATGGCACGATTTTAAAAAATACCATAAAAAAATCACAAACACATAATCTCAGTAACAAGAAATAAAAAGCAATCCACAAAACAGCTAAACTTCAGAGAAGCCTTAAATGCTGCAGATAGCACCGTTTTTTTAGCTTTCTTTGTGTGCCAGACGCACGTGTGCTTAGTAAATATCAGTAAAATAAACAAAAATGCTGTGCAAAAACCTGACAAATGGAGGGAAAATATGTCAATCTCAAACCAGATCTACAATTAGACACATAAAAAGCATGAGCAATTGATGAGATTTTTCTTGGATTAAAACGTTTCTTTATGTTGTAGCTACTGTGTACAAGTTCTACAGACTTGATTTACAATGTAACCATCAAAACGAAAAATTCAAGCTGGTGATGTTTTAAAAGAAGAGACAATTAAAAAGTCACTGGTAAAACTGAAGTGTGTATAAAACTACTAGGAAAGCAGCAAGACACCAAAATTTGCTTAGATATGAAATGTTTTTCTCAGTGCAAAACCAAAACAAATGCTTTGGTGTGGCATGGAAGCTCAATCTGTTTAATTTCAAAATCCATACAACCGTACCCCTTTTGCTCTCCAAAGTAGTTTACTGCCCACACTAGGAGTTTAATTCCACTACCTCAATGTACTGTAAATAATACAAATCTCTTGAAAGGGTCTAATTAATGGAAACAAGGTTCTTTGTAGAATAAAGCACTACTCAGAATAAAAGCTAAAGGATTAGGCTTTAGCATAGCAACTACATGCACTTTGAATAAAAATATTTTGCAACTGGATTTCTTTTTTTCTCTTTCCCTTTACAGCATCATTAACCTACAGCCCCAGTCCACAGAGGTCCTGTAGTCCAACAGCAAGACAGTGGGCCAAGAAAACTGCAGCTAAAGTAAAAGAACTACAAACCACTGAGAACGCTAACTGACTTAAAGAGAAATTTTTGTTCTTTATAAACTGAAGTGATGTTAGTTCTATAAAACTATTAGTTAGTTCTGTAAAACTTCCAGTATGGGAAAATAAAAAGAATTACCATTTCACATCACATTGTTTGCTTTGTATATACAGGAGCATTGATTTATTTTCTTCCTCTTTACGTATGTTAACAGCCGCACTAGGTCAAACCAAAGGTCCATACAACCGATTAGTTTTTCTATACCAGAACTAATAGCAGATGTTTACAAAAAAGTATGAAGAACAGAGCAAACAGAGAGTGAACCTTTCCCCAGCATACCCTTTTAGCTTCTAGCAATCAATGGCTTTCCTGAGCAATCTCCTCCTCAGCCAGAGACTGCACACAGTCATTGTGTTTAATAATGAATTTGTCTAGCCCATTTTTTAACCCATTTATAATTCTGGCTTCACAGCATCTTGAGGCAATGAGCTCCACAATGTAATTATGTGCTGTGTGAAAAATATTTCCTTTTGTTCACTTCAAACCTGCTGCTAAATAGCTTTGCTGGGTGCTCCCGATTCCCTGTAATATTAGGAATAATGAATAATTGCTGTTAGCATTGCAGAAGTAACACTGATCTCTGGCACAGCTCAGAATTTCCTAATGGGATATTACAGCAGCCAGGAATGAGTGATATTTCATTACCCTGGAAAGTAGGTAGAGACTTGGTACTGGAACAGATAAATGTATCGTCTGTGTTACTTTAAGGATTTCCTTACTCATATAATCTTTACAGAGTTTATGAAAAGTTTATGCCAACCTTAGAGAAACTGTGGACAGCAGCATTACACAGAGCATAAATGCTGGAGATGAAGTATGAATGGGTGAACGAGCAAAACTACAAACTGAAAATGCGGTTTTACTGTAGTTTTTTTGTCCAGCTTGACCAGAGACACCACAGGCAGCCAAAGATAAAAATTAAAGCTAAGTGAACAAAAGCTCAGCAGATAGCACAGCCTAATGCAGTGGACAATGTTCTGAAATACTCTGAAAGCTAAGAATATAACAAAGTGTTCTGGCAATGACTAATGGTTGACAGCACATGGAAGAGCAATACAAAGATCACAAAAGGCTGAAGAACTGTTGCATACAGTCTATATCAAGATTAAAAAGTATGTGTCTCAACTTGACAGTCATGCTTAGGTTCAGAGGATCTTGGAAGGATGTGAAAAATCTAAAAAGAGCTTTACACTACAAGCTTTTCTCCATCTATTTAAGTCTTCTCTGTTCCTTCCTACCTATTCATATGGGGTTGTAGGTGGCTGCTTTTACTGTTCTTTGATGAGCCAAGGACACAGGATCTGACCTATCTTTCTAACAGTTGTTATGGCATACTGGAAGTTTGTTGTTTGTCCATTCTTCTTGTAAGGAAAAGCACAGAGACTGCTCATGTGAAGGTATTTAATGTAAACAATGTGAATGATAATATTATCTCACATAAAAACTCTTAAGTTCTGTGATATAGCCAAGTATTTAAGCATCAAAAGTAAAGAACTTCTGTTGTTTTCTCCAGGATTAATCACAAACTAAAACTTTATGCTTACTTCAGGTGTAAGAGTAGAAATAGCCTGTTTCTTTTCTGTTACATATTAAGAATAGCTATTATTGCACAGGAAAGCACCTTAAAGCTAAATGAGTAATAACTAACCTCAGCTGATTTTAACCCTACAGAAACATATGCCACTTATTTTTTCAACAGACCAAAGCAGAGCACTGTCAGCCATGACTCTTTTTAAGATCTTAAGGGGAAGAAACTGCACAATTTTTGTGGACAGATATTCAAGCTTCATCATCATTACATGAACATGTCTAAACTATCATGTGTCTGATGTCCCTGGTGCTCCTTCCATTTCTGTGAATGGTAAAATGTAAAACAGGAAAGAACGTATATTAAAAGCAACTTCAAAACAATCCCTTAAATCCCTTTAAAACCAACTAGACTTAAACACGTGCTTAAGGTCTTCCTGCCTTGGCCTCCAAATTGTGTTGTCAACCTAAACCTTTCAGCTCTTGGGTGTGGATTTATGCTGAGTGACTCCAATCTGCTGTTTCTGTCTTGTGAAGAAGTTGTTAATATTACGACTTTTCATCAGTCTTGAACTGAGCTGCAAACCCAGTAACTCCAGTAATTTTACGTGATTGATGCTGCCATCATGTAATTTCTGAAATCCTGACTCTCACTAACAGTATTTCACAAGTCCGAAAAGCCAGCCTGCTTTTCCTTCTGCTCACTTCCTGGACTGCTTTTGCTTCCATGGGTTCTCCAGACTTCCCATCATCTTTGGCCTGGAGGCCAATTTTATCCCCATAGTTATCCTGCTAATCTTTGCCTGACCAAGATGTCTGCACCTTCTCACGGCTGCTTGGCAGGATATGTCCTCCGCACTTCTCAGATGACTTGCTGAGGATTCAGGGCAACGTAACTGCTAATTAGTAAGACAGATACAGAGCCAAGCAGTTAGAAAACATCACGGCCCCACAGCAGCACAGGCACCGGCGTGACTGAGATTGTCTGTGAAGGGTATCTGGAGAGCAGATATCACACTGAGACAGAGGCAATGGCAGGAAACCAGCAAGAGAGAATAGAAGCTTGCCGGCCCTCTTGTCTTCCCAACGACGACCTGTCAGATTTTCAGTGGACTTAGCACTTCCCAGAGACTCCTTTGGGCCAATCAAATCAGAATGTTGTAATGAAAAGAAATCATTCCTGCTAGAAAACGATGATCATCTGTTCCACTGATAGGATAATTACTCAAGTACTACAAAAAACATGTAAGAAGTCGTCTTGAAATCTTGTATTCCAGTTAGAAAACTTCTCAGGACGTACACTGAGCCACAGGTTACACAAAAATACAAATTTTCAGTTCCTGAAAAATGTATAATATTTAAAATTTATTACTTTAACTTATTTAAAACAAATGCATTATAGAAAATTTGTGTATTTTATGTACTCTGTGGATAAACTGATGCTAAATGTAAACCCAATAGCTAAATTATGCTAATTTAATTTGAAAAGCGTTCCTCTCACTTTACAAACAGCTAGTAATAATGCTCTGGTCACAAGACCAGCAATGGACTAAAATGCCTAATTATTTGTAGCGAATAAATGCAATCTATAGAAAGCACATAGAGTGCATATATAATTAATAATAGACTATAATTTCATTTAGCATCATTTGCATAATTTAAAATGGAATAACTACATGACTGATTTTTTATGTCTTTTTAAAGGGCACTAATAAAATATGAAGAAGGTAAGGAGGCTTATATGAGTAGAAAGTAATGAATAATATCTTGAACATTAAAGCACAATATATTATTCTGTGCACATAAATTGGACCAATTCATTTTTTCAGGTGCAATGGGAAAAGTACAGTACATCAGCAGTTTTCAAAAGTAAATAATGTGTTAACTGAAGAAGGGATTACAGATTCTGATCAAATATTCAATGTCTTATTTGAATAATTAATAAGTCAGACTGGTGCAAATATGCAGCATATAGCCTGAAATGTTTCAAAAACTTCTTTCTTTCAAATCATACTTGTCACTAGCATTTAGAATGTTTAACCTATCACCCTGTTGCTGTGAGCATTAAAGCCATTCTTGCAGATTTCCCTCTGGAAACTCACATTACGACTGAAATGAAGTTCAGTGGCCCCATTTAGTTTCCTACTGTGGTGTTCAATAGCCCATAATGATGCATAGATTGGCTAAATCTAAAACTAAACCCTAATTTCAATAGGTACAGAGAGAGCACAGATTTCATACTAGCAAAGGCACAGTAGCAAGATTGGTCAGAAGAAGTGACTTGGCTAACAGACAACTAGAGTCAATTATACTCTGAGAAGTCTGCTTAGTACAGTTTGACTGTTTCTCAACCTGTGGCTGCCAAAGGGGATGAAGACAAGAAAAGCTGAAGAATAATGGAGCAACAGATTCCACACGCTAAAACAGTGATGTGTGCATGTTGCTTATTGAAAGAATAAGAATATACTGCTGTGTGCATCCAAACATGAGGAAGCAGTAAGATGGAAAAGGTTAATTCTTCTCATTAAAATTATATAAGCCCTGTGTTAATTACTTGCACTTATCAGACGTGAATACAGGATTTCCAAAGATCTGCTTAGTACCAAGTTGACAACAATCACTGAAACTTGGAAGCTACTTCTTTTATTGCTCCAATTTTACATTGCACATGCCCACAAATCTTTCCAGAATAAATTGAGAAATATTTCACAATGTCTTTAGAGAATAAAAGATCCTAATGACGGAGTCATAGGCCAGGAAAAAGGGGAGCAAGATTAAAACAAGTTTTGAAAGATTGCTGGGGTGGCTGGACCCAAGAGGGAAAAAACTTCCTAAAGTAAATCGAAACCATGGGATAATTAGGGGTCAGAAGCATATCAACAGAACTGCATGCAACAGTTAAAATTATTCCATTTTAAATGCTTAAGCAGACGCACTCATTAAGGATCGGGTGTAACATCAAGAGGTGCTTATCATGCTTTAAATGACTTCTAGGTTTTCAATCCAGCTATATTGAAATATGAAACAAATGTCTGCTAAATATCTGTACATGGAAAAGACTCCCAGGGCATCTTAAGGACCATGAGAAATGACATATTACAGCATATTTTTTTTCTTGATATATTTTGTACTCATTATTGTGCTTGCCACTGCATGCCCCATGAATACCAGACTCAGTAGATGCAGAATGACTGAAATAGCTGACAGAGTTCCTACATAAGAACAACCTGCACTTGGTTTATCCATTCAATTGATCAGCTTAAGAATCTATACCTCACGACTTTTCAGTGGGCCAACACTTTCCTGAGTGGATCAATACCACCAGACTCTGTTTTAACTGCTTAGAGGGATACAATGGTCATGAAAAATGCACTTAAAAGCTACCAGGCTTTCCTCAGGACACAGTCCAAACTTCACATCCAAGACTGAGACTGGTAGACTTACATGAACAAAAACACTGGGCTGAATTAGTCATCCTTGTTCTTTTTAGGCATCCTTGCTGCCTGAAATCATAGTTCAGATTGTTTAGGCTACTGAGAAGAAGAAACGAAGGAGTTCATACCCAAGTAAATCATAGACTGATCAGTACCAAAAATAGCTGAATCACAGCAAGAGCAAACAGCTGCCTGTACCCCACTGAGAACAAACCTACGGATACTGGAAGTGTTCTAGTCTATACACTTCTTCAATTTTACTATTCAAACAGATAAAAGCACAAAGCCTTTCTAATGAAGCCATGACCTGCCTAAATCTATTTCCTGTGATAAGAATAAATTCTAATTAAACCTGCTTAAACAAAACAAATTAGAGAGCTGTTTCTGCATATACATGCACTTCTATTTAAATTGTAGGAGAGTGCATTTAGCAAGAGTGGGAGAGGGAAACAGTGTGATTTAGAAAATCCTGGGACACCTTGATCACTACACAATTAGCCATGCTGTGGCACAAGGCAGTGTCATGTGAATGATATTAAGCACTGTGACAGCACTTCTCATACATTTGAAATCTGTTAAGAAGAGAAATTCAGGGCTATTAAGGATAGGTTTAGAATTGCATAAAACGTGCTGACACACCAACAGACATTCAGCGAACTAAGTGCCTCTCCTATGAACCGAAAAAAAGTCACAAATTAATTCCCATTAACTGCCATACAGCTAAAATTGTTGACAACTGATTCTTGCTGATCAACAATGCGAAGTCACCCATTCTGCTACGAGACTTATTAAAGAATTAAACGGATATCACATGCACTGGGAAGCTGTGTCACTAA
Source organism: Myiotriccus ornatus (assembly GCA_036023395.1). NCBI lineage: Eukaryota > Metazoa > Chordata > Aves > Passeriformes > Tyrannidae > Myiotriccus > Myiotriccus ornatus. The sequence continues at coordinate 100,849,002 of JAYRBT010000082.1, forward strand.
TAACATCAGCTATTTACTAATGAATGTAGCTTCAGGTTTGGGATTACTTTATTTCAACAACCTGGTATTGGAGTACCTTGGGATTTCCAAACCAAAACATGCTTTGTGGATGTGGCTGTGGCTCATTTTTACTATTACTTTCAACCTCCCTAGGTATGACCTCCTCAATGCCAAGTCTTCCAGTGTCCAAGAGTCAGCAATAATCCCAAGCAGGAAAAAATTACCTGGGATTGCTGGAAGGCTGTTGCAGATCCACAGCAATCTGAAGAAACTGGGTATGTCTGAACACAGTCCTTTGATAAAGGAGGAATATCTACCTCATATAAAGGACCTTCACATCCCCATTAGCTGGAGTTACTCTTCATTGAGAGAATACTTACATAGTAATATATGCCTATAATCAAATCAGAGCAACATTCCAGTATTAGAGATTGAAGATGCAGCTGGGCATTCAGTTTGAGTTCCCAGCTCCATCTAAACAGATGAAACCTGTTCTGAGCCCCATCTAAACTGATGAAACTTGAAAAAAAAACCCCACAAACTTATGATCTCTATAGTTGAATATTTCTAACAATATTCCACACCATTTTTATGACAAGAAAGAAACTGTTACCTGCTCTTGCCTCTTGAGGACACAGATGCTGTCCTTCCTGTACTTACACTGTGGATTAATGCCCCCCATTCCCACCCAATGTTTTGGAGTCTTTCTGTTTTCTGTGTAATTTGTGTCTTGTGGGATAGGAAATAACCTGCACTGATTGTGATATTGACTGTCTCAGCTGGTGTTGCAGAATATCAAAATCAGAGAAAAAGGTGTGATAAAAATGTACAGGTTGGAAGCGAGGAAGGTTAGCTGCAGTCACAAGGAACATGTAGGAAAAAACAGCACCAGCTGGGTCTTACCAGTAGCTATATTAACATAACATAAAAAAATACCTATTTTTCCTACTATTTTCAGAATTTCAGAACAGGGCCCCTGAAGCACAGGGCTTAGAAGTGTCATGTGGAAGCAAATTTGTCTTCCAGCTGAAACCAAAAAGAAAGAAAAGATGCGACTGGAGACTGGGTTTGAGTGACAGGATTCTAGTCTGTTATGGCTTTGCATGACAGCAGAAAATGGAAATGATAATCAGACTTCTTTCCTAAGTCAGATATCAATCTAACAGTGGTCTGGAGAAAGCAAAACCTTAAGCAAGCACCTATGGGGTAAACTTCCTCCATAAAAAATCTCCTGCTTGCCTGTGATACTTTCAGTCCCCCAAAACAAGGATCCCTATTTCTACTGGTTTTAGAGAGGGCTTTTTGCCCTATTTTGCTTCTTAAAACCATTTTGTATTTGCCCCAGATATTCCACTGGCCGGTGAAAAACCTGGTTTCTTTTAACTATTAGCACATCTACCTTAGCATATCTACACTAGCATAACTTCTGAAGCTCCATTTTAATGAATATACTGCTATGAAGACAGAATTTCTTTCATACCCCCACTTATTCTAAACACTCACCTCCAAATCCTCTTTGAATTATCCATTTTTTAAATGATCACCTTTGACCACAATCCCCCAAGGTATAACTGAACAATGACCATGGCCAGATAAACTATTTTTCAGTAGTTCTATCCATCTATAATAGGTGCTAAGAAGTGCTAAACTGAATTGTTTAACACACATTAGATAATACATTTCATGTTCCTGACCTTGACAGGCACTGTAAGCCTGTCTTCATCTATTTAACTGCAATGATTATGACATTATTACAGTTATGTTGGTACAAGACAGTAGAGTGGAGACCATGCAGCACAAAAGGAACAAAATCAGTGCAGTTTCATCTTGACTGCATATAACGTCACTGACTAAGAAACAGTATTTGTTTAATGTTATAATATAATTTCCTGACTGAAACAGTTAACTGCCAGAAAACTTGAGATAGGATGTGTTTGACAGAAGGGGAAGGGAAGAAGACAAAAGACAGTGGGGGGAAGACCTTAAAGATAAAGCTACATGGAAAAACCTTTTTTAAAACTCTGTTATTGACCCAGTCCTGTTAGTGACAGTAAGTGAGGCTGATTTGAGCAGGATACCCTTTGCAAATCTTGGATTTTCAAAGAAACCCCTCATTTTGAGATAATGGAAGCTCAGAACTCCCCGTCATGGAACATAATGTGAAATTGATTTTCCAAGGCTCTATCTACACAAGGTTGCACTGGTTTAATTAAAGGTGTGGTTTAAAATCAATTCTGTTAAACCAGTCCAAGCTCCTGTGTGGACACTCTGAAATCGATTTGAAACTGCCTTATGTCAATTAGCTTTAATTTGGTAAAGAACCAATTTATACTGAGGAGACACCAATTTAAGTTGATCCAAAAACAGGGTTAAAAATAAAACATATCTGAAATTATAGGATTTTTGTTAAATTTCTCTGTTTCTGCCCTAGCTATGCCAAGCTATGCTGGCCTCCAGCAGCATAGTCCATGTGTTTAGGAAGGAGAGGAACTTGTTTCTTGGATTCTATGGATTTATGGCCTTTTGACAGATACATGTTCTTGAGAAAGAATACAGTGCAAAGCACTGTGATAACCAGGGAGTCTGAAAACAAAAAGCAAAAGGTGTAAGGAAGAAGAAGCGACAGGTTGCGAAGACCATTTTTCTCCCCTTCTCTATTTATTTTGTTTCTTTAATGCAGAAAGAAGATGAGCAACAAGCCTACTTTGTGGTCAGTAAAAGCTCTCCCATGCTGCAGTATTGGGGAACAGGTTAAATAACCCACAATTAGAGCAGGGGAGCATGGGAAATCAGGCCAACGTTATCCTGTAAGTCTAACACTGCTGAAACTGAGCTCAAATCTCTCCTTTCTTAAGGCTCTGGCAGGGGATAGAAAGGATTTTAAAGATCCACTGCAGACTAGCTGTGTGGAAATTTTCCCAAGTTCAAGGATTTCTGTGCAATCCCAACCATTCACATTCCACTAGGCTGCAAATGAAGGTCTGCATTTGAGTCCACAACTCACAGAAATGCATCCACATTTTTTTGACGCCTGAGAAACTTAAGGGAAGCAGGCAGGGAACTTGTTTCTGGTGTGTTGCTAAGGACGCGTCTGCGCTTGCTCTGGTTCTACAGGCACAGCTAGGCACAAGATGGGATGCTGCACCGCTCCAGCCAAGAGCCAATGCTTGGTCCTGCTTGAGGGAACAGCAGACCACACATGCCATCGCAGAAACAGGGCCAGGCTGTTCCTGCTGATACTCAACCGAAGTCTTTTCAGTGAAAAGCGCAAAAGCACCTCCGCTCCTCCCAGAAGGAGAACAAAAGGGCACCATCCTGCAAAGAAGGATGCTCCTCCAAGCCCCCATGCACTGGGAGCTACAGACACTCAGTATCCCAAGTAAATCCTACTGCAAGGTTGAGCACTGAGTGATTAAGTACCAGACTGCCACTGCCTAAAGATGATTTTTCAACCTTAATTCTTTGTGTCGGTTATTTTACACCAAAAACTTGTTCATGACACCAGTAGGACTTAAAACTACATACATGTGCTTAGAGGGTGAACTATAGCCCTAATTATTGAGAATAGTGGCCCTAATTATTAGTTTTTATTGTAAAGCACTTAAAACTATGCATGACAGTAAGTGCTCTATATCCTTGCACTCCTCTGAAGGGTTCTTAATGGGTAATGTGCTACTTTACTTTCTGCTGAGTTCAACAGATTTATTTTCAGAGTGAATCCTGTGTGAATTCCTCCTGAATCAAACTCTCTCCCTGGTGAGACTATATAATCCTGTTGTCTTGTTAGAGCAAAAACCATCTACGAAACTTCATTCAAAACAAATCCCCGTCAAACTATTTCTCCCTTTCCATTTCGACATTTATCCTTCTGATAATATATAAGCAAAAAATTCTTTTGTTGCCCAGTTCAAGTTTGTAAAGAGGACAGAATCAGCCTGACAGCAGTGTAAACAAAGAGATTTGCAATCTTAGCAGTGCTAGAACATATCGGGCAGTTGTTCATTGCATATGGAGGAAAACCAGCAGTACTAGAGTACTTCAATGGGAAAAACTCCCTCAAAGATATGGCTACTTATAGTTCATTCTGATTATAAAGATTTCCATATATAAAGAGGACTTTTTCAGATGCAGCTGCACTATTTCAAGTTCCCCTTCCCTGTCACTATTAACAAACTGCACCCTAATGTATTGCATCTACTGGCATTAGTCATGACTACACCTACTGTCTGTAATGGGGTGTCATTCATCACCTTGGTAGGCTCAGAATTAAGTGATTTTCCTGGAAATTGTTTCTCAGCAGCATCATTTGATCCACTGTAGTTAAAAAGCCATGTCATTGGTTGCGCTATAAATTCCATTTTACAGTCTTCATTTTTTTTTTGTAAATTAATTGTAGTTTTCCTCTAGGCTAAATGCGGGTATAAAAGGTTTTGGCTGATGAGCAAATCTTTTCCAAAGACAAGAATTTTCAATTCTATCATTTTTAAATAACAGTGGCATAAAAAACCTCACAGGGACAAACTTGTTTAAGTCAGCTACACAAATGAAAGTTGACAAGTGATTAGCTCCTTCTGGGAATGAATTGTTATCTATGTTTTAGGGGAAAAAAGGTCTTCAGTGGCCTGAAGCATGGGTTTTAGAAATCTAATACTACAAATACCAGTTTAAACAATTATATATTTAAGCAATTCTTATAACATGAAATTGGCATGACAAAGCGTGAAGTTAAAAAAACACCATCTCTTGCAAAATGCAAGCAGTATGCACACTTGTAAAAACTCAGCAATGTACTACTAATTGTATTAGTAATTTTGAAGGACCTGCAACGTGAATATATTAGTTCCTACCTTAAAACTTAAGTATGGTATATTGAACCTCTAGAGAAGTGCATATCCAAGTATGCCCAAAGAGAAATTGCTGCTTGCCCAACTGGATGGAAGTAATTTAAATTACTTTTGCTGTTTGTCCTCCTCCCTCTCTTTCCATCACATAAAAGAACGAGATTTTTTTTTCCCCCTGGCTTCTACTTTGAGGAGACAGAATTAAAAGTGAATCTGTATCATTCTCCTCCTTGCTGGCTATGTCAGAGTCACATCACAGTATGACCCACTTACACTCTCTGATTTCGCACATTCTAGTTTCCAAGGATAGGAACTTTAGGGCTGCGTAATGGGTTGGAGATGCAGTGTAATCTGGACAGGGTCCTCAACAGGACAAATGTACACTAACATACACAGAGGCCGACACAGGCTTTGTCAGGTGTAGCCTGCTCCTGGAAACAGGAGAATGGAGTGCTGGTGATCAGTGTTTGCTTCCTAGAGCACACAGCAGGGAATGATTTTTTAAAAAAATCTAATCACACCATCTTGGGTCATAGTCCACATCAAGTATTAGAAGTCAACAGAGTATTTCAAAGGCGACAGCTTCAAGTCTGCCTACAGATCAGACCCCAAAAGTTCATATGCATCTTCCTACCTGATCAATCAGAGTTACCTCAAAAATTCTTATACATTCTTTGACAATTTATAGTCCAAACCTGATGATCAATCTTATGTACCTTTCCCCTATGAAGTATTATGTTTGTGCTACTTTGTTTTGTGGGTCCAAATCCACTGAATTGTAATCTGCAAGGAACTACTTGCTGTAGACATCTTATTAACCCATATTAGTGTTTCTGTATGTAAGAATCATTCACAAGAATAAACTACTTAAAAGCTGAGCTAAAAGGCAGAGAAAAGTGGGCAAAAGACATTTATTGCTATCCCCTAGCAATTAAAATATTTGACCTAAGCAGATTTTTAAAGGATCTCAAATCCTCCCTCATATTAGACAAAAAACCCAGTTTGGTAAGTCTCTGTTTGTTCAAATACATGATTTGGATGAGGAGTGGTGCATTCTTGAAACTCTTTAGCAAAGCTAAGTTTTTGAAATCAGGCATAATATTACCCTTAATTTTCGGCATGAGAACAAGTTCTGCTAGTTTTTTGCTTTTTTTCACTTAGTGAAGTGACTCATCTCACAAGGAAGTCAGGATCCACAGCACAGTATGCTGAATTCCTATAACATTTGCCAAGATGTAGTGGTCATGACATTTAAAAAAAGATGATGACAGGGAGGAATAGGTTAATCTAGCATGAAATGAAGAAACAGAACTTGAACAAAAAAAAAAAAAAGGAAAAAAACCAGACTATAAATTCATATGAAAAATAATGAGGATTAGAGAGAGCCTCCAGCTAGTCCAAAATGGTTCAGGCAACACAAACCAAATTTTATAGCCCTATGGGATTCTCTAAAGATTTGTGATCCTTTCCATTCAGTATGTTCCCTCACACAAGAAGATGCTTACTTGGTTGAGTAATTATTTTTCCTCTTCTGTGGTACAGGCAGATACAGCCAACAGTGCAGAAGACAAAATAATCAGTTCATTAGACCTGACACTTACTTCATATTCCTCTTTAAATCCGTAGCCTTCTGCACACTTCATCTGGGTGATGTGCTGTAGCAAGTCAGCTACACGGATGGCTGGATGGAGCTGTCCGGTCTGGTAGGGCACATCCACTGGATCTCGCTTCTTGTACGTATGGGATTGGACCAGGCTGCTTGTGTCGCTGACCATCGTATGGGTTTCATCTACAAAAAGAGCATCTCACAATGTACTGACTCATTTTCATTTATTGAAAGAAACAGAAACTACACAGATTTCTAGAGGAGTGGCAGAAATCTGACGCCATCAGCATTGCTTCTGTCTGCGAGTGCTACACCAGAAGAACAGTAAATCCATGGAGCAGTTTACACTGCAGGAAAATTGCAAGACTGATTGGAATGAGGCAAAGTCCATAGTTCTACAATGGAAGCATTGCAGAGCAGTCCAAACTCTAATATTGTTTTAAATATCACTAGCTGATTATATTTTAAAACATGTATTTGGTTTTAAACTGCACAAAAGTTTAAAACTGAAACTTCAACAAGTTCCATGGAATGAAATTGGACTTGTATTCTTCAGAGATTACCAAAGAGCTATGTTTTACACTGCAAATTTAGAGCAAATGTTTGGAGTGAGCAAAATAAAAAGATACACAAAATGGCTTATGGTTTCATCAAGCTAGGACTGCAATGGAAATGTAGATCCGAAAACAACATTTGGAGACACAACTACAAGAGGACAAATGCAAAGGATCATCTGACAAGGAAAAATGTCTTGACTGACTGCTGAACATGCTTTAGGACCACGGTATATCATGAGCCACCACATTAGGCATGGAATGTTATATGTCAACTGACATGCAAGCCAACAAACAGGAGAACCCCGTGGGCTGGTTAAAATTTTTACGAGACACATACTCTCCCAACCCTCCACATTTCTTCCATGGGGCAAATGGGCAACTTACCATTGATTGGCACTTTTAAGAAGATACATATCAGGAGAAAAAAAGAGGAGGAGAAAAAGGAAACAGGGCATAAGCAACAGTACTACATTAATAATTACAGGTAATTTTATGTTTGTAATTTAGTCTTTACAGAATGATTTCCTAAATGAGTCAGATTCTGATCTCAGTTTCACAGTATAAATTAGATTTACTGAAACCAAGGTATCTTACCGTGAGTCAATTCACACAAATGGAACTGAGATCAAAACCTCTGCTTAGCAGTGAACAGACAGATGTGCACTCTACCTGAGGAAGCAATATGACTTTCTTCCTGTTTAGATGGAATTCTAAAAAATTTTTCAGACTTGACAAAAGAAAAAAATCCCAACCCAAATTCTATGGTCCAAGTATCATCATAAATATTTTATCTCTTTACCCCAAAATTAATTTTTTATAGATAATATCTATATACCCAAATAATTATAAATCTAAATAATTAGAGTTTTTGAATTTTAACCAAAATTTAAATGTGGTGCTTTGACTTATTCAAGCTACTCCTCACTGGCTACAGACTAAATAAAAATACTAAATAATATGTCCACATTTGTAAGTTAGATATATTACAGCAGAAAGTTCCACAAATACTCTCTATGAAATCTGTATGTACCAGATTCTCATGTACAACCCAAAAATACTAACACACCTTGTTAAAGGCGAGATTCTGGTCTTGGTTATACAACCGAAAATTGATGTTAAAGCCAGAAAGCTCAATGAATCGTATTTCAAGAATGATTTGAGGTTTTCTTAATTCCCATTAAGAGACATGAAATCTGGTCCTCACTAAGCATACAGTCAATATGAACTGAGCATTTACAGCTAAACCAAAAATAGCAGAAAAAAATGTATGGGTATGAGTATGGGCATTTCACTCCCTTTTCTGCCAGTCTGCTAACCTGATCTAACACAGAGGAAAGGGATTTACCTTGTAGTAATAAAATTTTACAACATACTTCTAATGTGATGTAAAATTGTACTGCAAAGCACCTCAGGATGCATGGCATGAAGCGTGGTATACAAGTGTAGGTACAAGTATGTTGCTGCTGAAATGGCACCTGAAAACTACAAGGTGGCTAAGACACAAAAGACAAAAAAAGTGTAGGAAGTTGATCATGATTTTTTGGGTTGCTTATTTGAATTTTAGAAACAAGTTAGAAAACTTGAGGAAAACTTGAGGATTGATTTTTTTTTTTTTTTGCAAACTAGGAAAATTTTTTGTAACCTTTTGTTAGTAACTAAGATGAAGGCAAAGTTATCAGATAGCAGGGTCTTGTACTATGAAAGCAGCACTTTAATACTTATTAATCTCTTTCCTGTGAGCTCCCTACTTTTAGAGTAATTTTCCTCTCTCCATTTCTTTATCTGTTATAGCTTCATTAAGACTGTTTTTCTCTATTTGGGAGTTATCTTTTAAGTTGTTTTAAATAAAGTTCTTTCAGCTCTTGATCTATATGGTACCTTAGGAGTCACATGTATTTTTACTTCGCCTCTGAGCACTGCAACATGAGCTTTTCAGGCTATGAGGTTTTCTAAGGGTGAGCTTCTCCAGATGCAGTGTTCATATGCAATGGAAAGTTTATTCAGCTTAAATACTCCTACAGCTGCAGTTGTCCTACTCTCCACTTAACTCACTCCCCATAGAGCTGTACAACATATGTTAAATAATATACTTATTTACTAGTTAGATGAACTCCCAACATGGAAAACATCTGGAAACGCACTCCATTATCTTTTCTGGGCTGAGACTTATTTCATTCTCCAATTTCAGAAATATGCACATCACTGATACTAGACAAGCATGATCTACAATCATGCTTAGACACTATAAAACTGGTCACTGTTATGCAAAGTTGTTTGGTGTGGGTTTTTGTTTGGGTTTTTTGTTTGTTTGTTTAATTTCAGGCTTTTGCTTACGTTATTAGGCCAATAATGAAAGTTTTCCTTAAAATGGAGGAAAAAACTAAGTAGCCAGACTGTTGCCTTTTGCATCATTTAAAGACCTTGCCACTAATTACCAGTTACTAATTCACATAAATAGTCCAAACATCCTGTTGTACATAAATTTGGAAACAGTGTGTTGTGGCTTTTCTAGAAGATTTTGAAAACTGAACTCAGCCATTCACCACACACTGTAGCCTTCCCAAGAGGTCACAGTGAGAAGTTCATTTAGTTCTAACTCCAGACTCAACTCTGCAGTCTAACACAACTTCTTTGGACATTGCACGATAGCAAGAGCACATATTAGTTGCAATTAAAACCCGACATACTTTATTTATACCTATATTCCCCTACCAACTCAAGCATAGCTAATTTGATTTACCTCAGATAAAACATTATTCCTATACAGACAGTCATAAACATATACTGGCAGACAGATCTGATCTGAATGGAGCACCATTCATAAAATGGTGCAGTATTTTTAATATGCAAGGTTACAAAAATATTTCTTTTAAGCAGTGAAATAACTGGAAGATTTTCTAAGATGAGTAAGCACAGGTTTGCCGTAGTAGACCATAAAATATATATCTAGCTCATTAAACATTTTACAGACTTAGTAAAATCAGAGAATTTATTTTTCCCAGTGCATGTTTGCCTGATATCTGAATTATTTGCTTAGAGATTATTTCTTGTGGGGAAAAAAATCCTACCATAATTTCACCATCATTATTATATAGAAAAGGATCACAAAAACAATCAGAGAAACCATTAACTAAAACTTAATAATACAGATAGGAAATCTCAAAGTTTTTCTCCTGATAATAGTACTTTTCTCCTTGCCCACCCACAAGGTCAGAAAGAACATCTACTGGATGAAGCGTTGAATGAATGCTAAAGCACACAAAAAAACCTAACATCTCAGGCAGTTAAAAGGCACTGCAAATTTCATTTGCATGCAGATTATTACATTGTTACAGTCACTACCATTACCTTCTTTCAGATTTACATAATGCATAAAACCAGCAAAGTTCTTTCTCAGAGTTATCACAGTGAAATGCACTGCACAAGATCACCTTCCTAAACTTCTGCCTCTTATATGCTTCACTCTACTTTTACATAATCCTGTTTAACTTAACAGTTTAAAGGCAGGAATCTGTTAAGAGGTCTTATGTTTTTTACAGTGATTTAAGACAAATGAGTATATTTGTTGTGAAATTATAAATTGAAAAATGAGGAAATAGACTTAACATCAGAGTTTGAATTCTTGCTTCAGTGCAATGTTATATTTTGACTTATTATTAAAAAAAATGCCCATTTAGTAAGTTAGCATGGGAAGGAGGTGTAAATGAATAAAAACCACAAAGCAGTTAGAGTTACTTAAGCACTGAAAATGCAATAGCGCTTCATGCTTATTATTTATCACTTTGCAGAAACCTTCCTCATTTTGACATTGGACAACAGCAGATTTTCCTACATTCCCAATGGAAATGCTTTACACTTTGACTGTATGTTTTTAACCTACAGTTCTTCCGTTTTATTTCATTCCTATGACACTTAATGCATAATAAAGTATATACTTTAAGTGTCATGTTATCATTTTGCTGTTCAAAATACCATCTCCCCTCTAAACCTTCACTTTGACAAGCACATCAGGAACTCTGCAGTATTTTGAGATGACATGATAGCTGGTAGATGGCCAAAACTGTATTTTATCTGAATTTCTGTATTCTGAATAGTCTAATTAGGAAAAAAAAGTTATTTTTAAGAAGTGACATCTTCAGTCCTGAGATAAAACAGAAAAAAAATGAGGGAAACTATTTGAATTGCTGCGATAATCAAATTCTTTTGTGTCACTCCAAATACATGCATAAACATTTCCTTGCAAATCCACTTGTTAAAATTATTTCTCTTTTTTCCCCTGACTTGCACTATGACAGTAGTAATCAAGCCTGATAACTGTCCTTAGCACCTCAGTGCAGCCAAGTCTACCACCCCTTCCCTTAGCTTAAAACTCCAGCATTTTGCATACCATTGTCTGTACCCCGAGAACTGCAACTTCTGAAATTATTTCAGCAATAAACTTTGATAAAGGGAAATGTTCTCACCTAAAATTGCAGTTGGCACAAATGGATCTGTCATACATCATAAGCAGGTCAATGCAGAAAAGGTAAAAAGAGAGAGAACAGTAAATGATTGATATATGTTCCCGAGTTTTCTTTCAGAAAGGTACTGTAAGCAACCAGTATGCTGCTTATATTTGTATTAAGATGGCAAGAAGTATAATAACATAAATATGTACACTTTTGTTATGAAAGGGTCTAAGAAAAAAATCGGTTACCTGGATAGTAAGAATTAGGCACTGTTGTGCTCAATGTGTTAGTTTTCATTGTAAATGAAGATGGTGAAGATACAGCTGCAAAGAGAAACAAAGCTGGTTAGGGACAGCAAAGTGATATGCAGCTATTTAAGCTAAGTGATCCAGCATATGTGATTGACTTGGCTTAGAGTTCATCCTGTTGGGTTACTTGCACTGGAATCAGGACACAGGGAAAAGCAGGCACGTCTAGTGAATGAAATCGCTTGTTGAATTTGACTAGTTCTCTAAAAAGAAACATCATCAGAGAACTCATTTTGATCGGTGATGGCAAATATACTTCTAAAATCACAAGATTAGACTGAATACTGATGCTTGAAAAAAGAAATCACAATGACAGCAGGTGTTTTTGACAGAAGTTGATCTTTAGGAAGTTTTCTTAATAATACTGTAAATACTGTATGCAAATATTCTACTAGGGTTTATTCTTACCTCTCCTTTCTTTTTAATGTGATTTGTTCAGCCAGGTGGATAATGTGTACAGAGATATTAACAGACCCTGAATATTACTCTTTGTTTAAGACTGGTTTTCAGGGAATGACACACAGACCAATGCTCTCATTGGTATTTAATCATTTAGTGATTTGTAAAGCCAATGGGAAAAACGAATGGATCAAATCAGTTTGTCTCCTGGAATACAAAGATCATGCAAATTACAAAGGTAAACACGGATACATTCAACAGGTGGGAGTTAATCTCAACATTTTACAGGGTGTTCAGCCATCGAAGGCTTTTAAGCAAAGCTCTTTCCAAATTCAGCCTTAGTTGCTTGTCTACATAAATCAAATTCAGTTCCATCAGTGAATGTAAGCACATTCCAGATACTTGTAAATGAGCTAACAGGAATTTGTGAAAAACAGAATTGAGAAATGCAGGATCTGCTGGATGAGGACTGAGATTACTCCTGCTGGCTTTCATCCATCTTTTTTTTAGTTGATCTTCTAGGGCATAGAGTTACCAGCCCTTGTTAAGATAAGGCTATCTCAAAATTGGCTTAAATAATGCTGGCAGTTACCATTTATCCTATACATTTGTATATCTGAGACCACCTTCCTTTGATTACATCTCCCAAATGAGGAGATTACATTTTCTTGATGGAAAGAACAGAGTGGTACTCCTTTTGGGTACACTTGGACACCGAGATTAGTTGAGGTCAGGGCTGCAGAAGATAATAAAACTTGCTCGATAGAGAATGCAAGCAGAATAATGAAGTTTCATAGGAAGTAGGAATGTTCTAAATCTCTTGACTACAATGCCTTACACAAATACTATTCCTAAACACTGTCAGACTGCTTATTCTGGTGACCATGTTTCTTAGGGAAAATCTAATTAGAGGTTCTAGCCCTCGAGTGGTATAAAAAACTAGCTATGCCACTACTTGCAAACAGGTTTGAGGTGGTTTACATAAAGAGGATTGACTCTTAGGAACTCATTGCAGCTTCTTTTGTAGTTATGACCATTCAGTAACACCACTGGAAAACTATATCATGATGATGGAAGGTGAAGTCAAACCTCTTGATCTTTTCACAGGAGTGAGCAATCTCATTAACTGTAAGGGTATATTCTCACCAGAAAGGCAAGTCTAATTTGAAAGACCTATTCAAATCAATTTCAAAAGTAACTCAAATGCAAACTAACATTGCAAATTGTGAGCCTAACACTGCTGAGAAAAGTCTCACTGCGTAAACCTCACAGAGCGTTTGTACAATTGAGCTCGTCAAAGAGAAATTCTTAAGTATATTGTTGAAAAGTGGGAGTTGGACCTTGCAGACTGCTAGTACTTGAAACAAAATTTAATCTTTAACAAATTTTGAAGATGTTAAAAACCACTGGCAAAAAAACCTGAGGCTTCTTAAGAACTACAGAATTAAGAAACTTTTTGAACACATTCATTTTAACAGTTATAAAAAACTGGCTTGTTTTGGTCTTTGCTTAGTGCTAACCCTCTGACAGGAGTGAGACCTTGACTAAAATTCTAATGCAGGAAATCTTATATCACAAATTTTATTTATTTTGGGATAGTTCCAAGAAGACCCATGATACAGAATCTCTTATGAAATTGCAGAACAGATAATTCCACTGAGATTTTCCTCTGCACAAGCAAAAGAAAGAGCATCATCTAGAACTGGAAATAAGCAGACAATCAGATCATCATGATTAGGTTATGACACTGAAAAATAAATTCATCTTAGAAAAAAAGAAGTGAGCAGGGGAAGCATTTGAAGGACTTGGGACAGCATGAGGAATACAAAATTTTTAACATAATAGAGATTGGAGGAAGGTAGAACTACTGTTTCAGTGATGTCATTGCCCTTCTGCAGAGGAGAAGGATGGACAGAAAAAAGCTCAATTGTCCTTATTATTTTTAAAGAAGTCTATTCTTGATGTCTGACTGTCTTGCTCATTTGAATAGACACTATAATGCGCTGCACAGTGGGAAACTCTGCGTCCCATGGATTTTCCATGACTGAGTAATGAGGAATATTTTAAAAACCATTTGCACCTTTCTTTCACCTTCAAAAAGAAAAGAGAAGAAACGAAAAAAACTTACATCTCCCATTTAGATTGTGCGTGTCCATGAAAGAGAAAGCTTCATCACAGTTGGTGCCTTGCTCAGTGTAGCTTTTATCCATTGAATTCACCATCACTGTCATTTCCTGCCGTGTACTACTCAGTGTCTCTTTCCGCTTTTTAGCCAATTTTCTTAAGAAATGAATGATGAGAAAAAAAAGGAAAAAAACCCACAACTCTCAGTAAGCAGACACAGTCTTCATGTTATTTATATCAGTATTGTAGTTTGTAACCACATTATTAAGTAACATTTACATTTATTTCAGCATTTCTGAAACCTTAAAATTTCACTCATGCCCTTCCATCTGATAATCAAAGGATAGTTGCCAGTGCTCTGAATTAATGGTCAACACCTTAATCCTTGGGGACCATCACTGAATTAAAGGGGACTACTTGGATATGAAGGTGATGTGAGCTCCTGTATTAGAGGCTACATGCTTAAATATGTAAATAAAAATGACAGGAGAGAAGATTTCACTGGAACTGACAAATCACTAACAATATTCACATGCGCAGAACTGTCTGGAGCTCTTTCACTGAGACACTATATAACAGAGCTATCTGTTATTTACATAACACTGTATAGTACTTATTTAAGCACTTAATACACATTGCACACTCAAGTGACATTTTAAATTGACTTGCATTCCTAAAGACTACTTTCTATCACTCCTGATTTCAGGAGAATTAGTCACATGAATTAGTTGCTTCTCAGCAGGAGTAACCTATCAGAGACAAAATCTGATACTACAGTATCATAGAACTGCTTGGGATGCCTTTACCTTTTTTTTTTTTTTTTTTTCCCCCCCCCCAGATCTGTCTGGTTTAGTCTAAATTAAAGTCTCACCGTCTCCACCTGAGTTATGCTAAGCTATATCACAAAATAACATGTCTGAAACTCTTGCTTTTTCCTTCAACCTCTGTGAGACATCTGTGATCTTGATGACAGTGGATCCCACGAACATTTGGCTTATTTCCCTGGCCTTCAGCTTTGTCTTAGACCATGCCTTTCTTTAAGTTCTTGACTACAGCATTCATTTAAATTGTTCAGATTCCTTCTGTACAGTATTTTCAAGGTATGGGTTTTAGAGAAATAACATCTCCACAGACTTTGAACTTGTCCTGTCTGTTAATTCAATGACTTTTCCTCGTGGAAAACATAATGAGCCATCTCATATTCATCTGCCAGAAAGATGTTTTACATATCTTCAACCAGAAGGTGCAGGAGCTTATTATCTCTCTAGGTTTTCTTCCTCTTCTAGAGGCCAACTGCATCAAGCATAATCAACTTGTGCCAACTTTCAAAGCCTTTCTCTTCATTAACTCCCATTCATCATGAAGAGATGACTCCCACCAGAGACCAAAATTTTATATATATTACCAATGTAGTACCAAGCTCAGCAGTATCTTAGTCCATGACTACAGCTCAAAATGCCTTTGAAACTAAAGTCTTGCAAAACAAGTAGGAATAGTTAAGTGCAGGCAGGGTATTGAGTCACTGCACACGAATGTACTGAGGGTCACGTTTGGCCCTCAATAAGGTGCTAGATTGCTACCCCATTCATGAGGGCACGTCCCCATCACTGGGAGAGAATGAAGTACTCTGCCTTAAAAACAGGCTACAGTATCTGCAGCAATGAGTAGTGTTCTGCCTTTGCTCATCCCATCTCAGGAGTCACCTGCGTTTGCTTGAGCCACAAAGAACACACTGTAGACTGCAAATGAGGCTGAGGAGGAATGTGCTTATGGTCAGCTGGACGGCAGTCACTTGTGGGTCTCTGTACTGAGCTATAACTATACACTTAGATGTGCAACAAAACGTCATCCATAAATGCTAATTACTGTGGATTTCCAAAACCACTACTGATAATACAGTCCAGGTAAGCAAGAGCGGAAGACAGTACCAAGTCACATCCTTCCTGTAGATGAAGTTTAACTCCTGATTTTGCAATTTGAAATATCACTGGTGGACACCAAATATAACTCATAAACAAAGTTTTGTTTCTAAATTTTAATTTTGATTTAATGAGATTAAAAGGAGGAACTTGTTAAGTCCCTTTCTGAACAACACCACTTGACTTAGTAGACTTGATAAAAAACCTGGTTCTTCAGTACTTCACGGTGCATAAACGCAGAAGGGAGCATTAGATAATGGTCTGAACTCTTTCATATCAGCGACAGTTAAATTAAGTAAAACAAAACTCTTAGATCTTTGAATCCCTCAATTTCCCTCCTCCTTCATATCTAATTGTAATGAATAAGTCATATATTATTCAGTGTGGAATCTGAGACATATCGCCTAATACATGAATTACTTAATCAAAGTCCTTCATAAGGACAGGCTTATCAAAATGATAACATGATTAGATGGCAGTGAACTAAGTCATGCATGGCTTCCTTTCCAATCCTCTTTAGCCTTAAGCTGAAGGTACATACAGCTACTCCCAACACCTATCAACAACTGGACAATTCCCATCTTATCTGGGTTGTGAAACCAGAACCTGAGCAGCATTCACAGTGTGGTCATTGAAACTTCATCTGTAAGTCACGTTACCGTGCTTATTTTACTTCGTGGTTGTGCAGACCTCAGGAAAGTACTTCAGGACAATCCAGCCCTACATCAGTGCTTCAGGAAGGCATGTAGAGGGAGCTTTTCTTCATGAGCTTTCCCTTTCTTCAGGCTGGAAGTAACAGCTTCTTTTTAACCAACTGTCAATCCAATTAGCTGCCTAAACCCTGCATACTCACTAAAGCCAGGAAACTGCATATATAGTGGCCTTCCCCTGCCCTTCAGCGGACCTGTGACTACTATCTCTATTCACAAAACCTTTAATCACTCTTAATCTTGCTAGCTCAGCACTTTATCCAAGAACTTTTGCATCTGAACACTGGTGAACAGATAAAGAAATGTTATTAGGAGAATTACCCTGAGCAGAAGTATATTGATGCTAATTCATATCTGAAAATACACAATGTGGTAAAATACATGATACCAGCAACTAAGTGGGATTACAAAAAAATCCAGTCCCAGTAGAGTGCACATCTTGAGCATCTGCTATTACAGGGAATGTAATAGCCTTTTTTTTTTCACAGTAAAAATCGTATCCTTCTCAAGGAAAGGCAGAGGTCTTGCTTATTGCACCAAATTTTGTAAAATTCAGCTAATTTTCTTAAAGAAATTACACTAACATTTTCTTGTTTCCATAATTTTTGGTTTTGGCCCCATAAACAAACTATAATAGATTTTTTTTTTTTTTAATGACAGTAACAAGTACACAGTACTTTTGAATACGAATCTAATTCTGGAAACAGGTCTTGTGGGAAAAGTTCAAATCTGAAACAACTGTTACAGGAAGAGAGTGATACCAGCCAGACTTCTGTACTGTGAACAAAAACACCCACTGGACTTAGTCAAGTAAACTTTAGCTGAATATAACATTTTTTACATCTGCAATTTTCAGATATTGCTGAAAGTGTTGCAGTCTTGCAGTCTCTGCAACTCATCCATCCCTTGGATCTCTCAATCCCCAGGAGGCTCTAGCTACACAAGATTTAAGACACTTGTAAAACCAAGGTGCCTTACATCACTATCACCATTCATGCACTTAGATTTGAAGTAAATTTTTGGGGAAAAAAAGGCTTAAATATTTGATCATCTTCACTCACAGAAAAAATGATCAAAGGCTACTCTCTGATGTTTCCTCCTTCTTAAAGGAAAAGAGATCTACAACCAAAGGAAAAAATAAAACAGATGGAAGCTCCCAGGTGATTACCTAGGATGAAATTATTTTGTAGGGAAAGCAAAAATGATCAGCTTACCACACAAATAGTGTTACCATCACTATATGAGGAAAGAGAATGTAGTACATCAGACTCCGAAAAGAGAGGCTGATATTCAGAAAAATCTCAAGACTAGCTAGGAACTGTTGGAATTTTAAGGTCATGAGGATGCTGAAGGACCTGGAGGATAAGTCATGTAAGAAGCAGCTGATGTCACTTGGTCTGTTCAGCCTGGAGAAGAGGAGACTGACGGGAGACCTCATCGCAGTCTACAACTTTCTTGTGAGGGGAAGAGTAGGGGCAGGCACTGATCTCTTCACTCTTGTGACCAGTGACAGGGAATGGCCTGAAGTTGTGTCAGGGGAGGTTTAGGTTGGATATCAGGAGAAGGTTTTTCATCCAGAGGATGGTTGGGCACTGGAACAGGCTCCTCAAGGTAGTAGTCACATCACCAAGCCTGACAGAGTTCAAAAAGTGTTTGGACAACACTCCCAGGCACATGGTGTGATTTTTCAGCTGTCCTGTGCAGGGCTAGGAGTTGGACCCACTGATCCTGATGGGTCCCTTCCAACTCAGCATGTTCTTTGATTATATGAAAATTTTGAAACACATCACCACAGAGATATCTACAGATATCACTCTAGAGATATCAAGCGTTAATACTGGTAAAAGAAGAATTGATTAAGGGTTGAGCAGAAGACAGTGAATGCATCACCTTATCTTTACTCTGTTTCTGTGTTCAGGTAAAGGTTTGTTCCTGGCCACTATCAAAGACATGATGTGGACTTTCATTCCAAAATTTGATGCCATTTTTTACTGTATTTACAATCCCTGCACAGATTATCCAGGAAGCAGGATGTAAATACACTATTTGCTTTTCTAACACTCAGAATTACGCATTTTTTTTTTGCATTGTTTAGGCTACCTATGACACCAGCAGTATTAATTAACTCATAAAATAATTACTTTGCCCATCTACTTTGGCTAATTTTGGGGAAGATGCTTTAACCTGTAACAATTTAATACGCATAACTGATTCAGTGACATTCAGTATGAGGATGTAATTTTATAACACAAGAAGCAGTTTCTCCACAAGAAGCATGTAAGAAATTCTGCAAATGTAATTGACTTATTCCTTGTTTGTAGCGTTTTATACTTTTTTCCAACTTATGTTGCAATTATTTTTTCTTTAACAACAAAACAGTCCTTCTCAATAACTGTGAGTGCTTTCCTGTGTTCAACAATGGGTCCTCTAAGGCACAGACAAAACCACACATCACATGTCGCTGTGAGAATTACATGTGTGCAATGGAGTTTAGGTTTAGTCTGTCATCTCTGGTTTGCAATAGTACACACTTGGTAACAATGGCTGTTATTCTAACTTGCATTACAAAATTCAAAATACTACTTTCCATTGTTTAAAAAGTTTTCTTAGGCATACCTTGGATCTCCAATGCCTCATTTGTATTCTTTATGTTGCTTTTTATTGTTTAAAAGTTCTCATAGAGTACAAGTTTTAGGAACCTAAATATCTAATCCAATTCAATCAAAATGGTAAGGTTCTTTAGTTGTTATTAAATAAATACCATTACAAGCAATTAATATTTTTGTCTACTTTACAATTCTTACGAAACATCACCACTCTGCACAGAACCTTTTCTATCTCCCACAAATGGACTGAAACACAAATATGAAGCAATTGAAATCAAGAAAGGAAGTCAAATATAAGTAGTATGGCATTAGTGATAGTGAAGTTCTGCTCACCATGAACTTCTGTCATTCAATTCCACATTTATATGCTTTATATTGAAATGCCATATATTCAAGACTGCAATTTCACAGTGACACTGAACTGTGTTCTGTCAATATTCTATCAGACAGGAAATAAAGTTAGGAAAATTATTTTTAAAGGCACTATATCTTGCACCAAGAACTAGTGAATGCTTAATAAAATATTTCAAAAGTGGTCCCCACTTCAGGAAATAGCGTTTCTAGGGAAGAAGCACAGGGAAAGTAGTTGTCAGGAGCACTGAAAAAAAGCGCAAAAGGTAGGCAGGATATCACTGAATTCTGTTGTTTCTTGCTTATGTTCCCTTAGTATGCAAGCCTGTATTAGATTATAAAATTATTCTTTGTCCTAAGAAGTTCAATATATATATTTTGTACTGACATCAGAACAAAGTAAATCTACAACAGTGTGGAAGGCTGATGTAGAGATTATGAATATTTTACTACAGCCAAGGGTGCATAAGCCTTTTTACCTGACTTACAAAGGGGTGGTTTATTATAATTTCTTTTAGGTGCCTTCTCTTTGTTCTAATTATCAACTTTCCTCTTCAAAGCAAATGCTAACATTAATCACTTCATTTTTATCCTGCTCTTGCATTCTCTGATAAAGAAAAAAGAAATTAAAAAAACAATGCTGTGATGATGCTTGAATTTTGGGAACAGTGTTTCTGACACCATGGGATTTAATTTTCCCCCCTTTTATCACTGTGACTTTCATTTCTTTTCACAGAGACTTTAGATGCACTTCCAGTGACACCAAAACTAGTACTGGGAGACCAAGAGGACATCCCAGTACTAGCAGGACTGTCTAGAAAGGGAGAAGGAGAAAAAAATACAAGTAAAGGGGTGGGGGGAAGGATTTCTTTAAGTTACAGAGTTAAAAGATTTGAGTGTAAGAAGAGTGCAAACCTTTTACACAAAAGTTAATGAAAATGGATTTGATTTTTACTAGCGTAAACAAAACCAGTTTTGATTTCTGTGGTATTTAACCTGCCTTTTTACTCACTGCATATAAGAGCTTTAATGGTCTCTTTGCACTTTTTTGTTCCTAGTAGATTTTTCACTAGCATCACAAGAGATCAAAGCAAAAAGAAAAGTTATTTGGCTACATCCCAGTACCAGTGTAAGCTCACAGGTAGAAGTATGGCATAACTCAAGAAACAGTGGACCAGAAAAGAGAAAGAGGAGAATGGAATATGAGAAGGAAAAGACTGTGGAAAACTGAGATACAGCTGCAGTCACAGATAGGCAGCTCATCTACTTTTGCTGCTACATGTTCTTTCTTGCATTCTAGTGTACAGCACCTGCTTTGAGATTTTCTAATAGTGACATCATTAAAAACTCTGCTTATTTGTTTCTTAGTTTCTCCTTAGTATGAACTCCTACATCAGGTTATCTGAGTTCCTGCAATTGAGGGTTATAGCATAAAACCAGAGAACACCTCAGGCCAAAGAAGGCATTGCACTGAAGAATTTCTTTGCTGATGCAGTGGCTGATGCAGAGGGGGAACACTTGTGACCGACCGATTGTGAAAAAGATGGAGCAATGTGGTGCATCAGATTAATGTAACAACATTTATTTGAAATGAGCTGACTCTTGTCTTAGCTCTCAGAGGAAGTTAATTCTGTGGTTACAGTTTAGTTCTTGTTTGTCCATCTACGAAGACCTCAATATATTTTAATGTGATTGACAGGTTCTTCAGGGAAGGCTCTAGGCTATGGCAGTAAAAGGGAATTTGAGAAGCTTTGGCAGAACTCTATATCTGCAAAGCTTCTGGCTGCACTATTTTTGGCTCAAGTTAGTCACTGGTCTTGGTCTATAGAAAAATGCACTCACACACTTAAAAAAAAAAATTCAACATCCTGCGTCCCCAGCAGGAGAATAGAACAGTAATGAGACATGAGCAGCAACATTTTTTGTAATTTACCATTATCTAATTTTGACCATGACCCTGAATATTTTATGTAATGAATCAGACACTAAAATGCCCCTTCTACTTAGTTGAACTAAGGATAGAAAAATGAAAAGTACAAATTCTCTGAATTTGTTTCAAAATTTAGCAATTTTGCAATATGAATTTTGATTTGTGTTTTGATTCTTACAGTCCTCAAATTAACCAAGAAAATAGTGAATACTATGTTTAATTGACCTATAGGTCCTCCTGAATTGTAAGGGTGTGTAAGAAAAATACGCAGAATATTAAAACTTTTTTCCCCAAAAATTTATTTACAAGGTAAATGCTTATGAATATGTTAATTTCATTAAAGACTTATTTACTTAAGTGATTAGAGCAGCCATGTGGAACTACTTGCAGGATGTGGATCAAGGTGCCACTTAGAATATGGGGGAGGCCAAAGTAGGACAGATCCTTTACGAGCACAGGGAGGAACCCAGCAGCCCAGCTGGAATACCTGAAGGTCAAAAAATCATGGACCGACAACAAACTGCTCTGTGCTCGTCTTCTCTTTCTATTAAAAGAAGATCAGCCAGGCATCTGACAGAGGGCTGTTACAGTGAGAATTGCAGGGACCTGGCAAGCTGGGAGCAGCTAAATCAGGGTTTGGAGATGAGGGGGTGAAACGACTGCATTTCACCAAAAAATATCAGTACAGTCTTTGACACAGGCGCAGGTCAGCACCGAGGCCTCTTATGGCTGATGGCCCTGCTCATTAAACAAGGAAGTCACACTTTCTGATCCAGTCAACCATGAACTACTTCCTCAAACCAGTATATTTTAAAGGTTTTGGAGAGTTCTACTCATTAAAAACGATGTATAACCAACACACAAACCAACCAGTCAACCAACCAATCAATCAACCAACCAATCAAACAAGGGATTAGGACCTTCTGATAGAAAAGGAAATGGACTTTCAAGTGTTATGTGACTGAACAGGGAATTCAAGCTTCATCTCTCCCAGAAGACAAATACTGGACAGGGAGAGACTGAGAGAGCTGTGCTTGTTCAGCCTGGAGAAAAAGCTCACAGAGGATCTTAGTGCTGTTTTTAACTACCTAATGGGAGAGTACAGAGGAGACAGAGCTAGACTCTACGAACAAGGTGCAAGGACAAAATACACTAGACACAAACCGCAATTCAGGAAATTCCTATTAGTAAAGTTTTTGTCACCATTGGGGTAGTCAAACAGTGGTGCAGATACTCAGAGAGGTGGGATCTCAACCTTGGGAGATACTCAAAACCCTGTTGAACAATGTCCTGAGCAACTTGATTTAGTTTAAGTCTGCTTTGAGCAGCAGGTTAGAAAAGATGATCTCTAAAAGTCCCTTCCGATCCAAATTATTCTAGGATACCCATTAAATGTTCTGGTAATAGGTGGGGGTTTTTTTCATAAAAAAGAATACATGGAGATTTAAAGCATTACAGATTTGAACACAATCCTCAATTGTGCCTTTTCTTTGAAGAGTCCTACCTGTGAGATTCAGTCTGAACCAATGCAGGATAATACTAGCAAAATTACAGTCAAATAATTTAATATGATGATAGATACAGATTCTTCTTATTTAATTATTTCAATTTTAATCATCATTTTCTGCCATGTACTAAACCACCCTTCTAGCTTAAGGAGCAAAGCTTGCATAAATATTTTTATCAATTAAGTCTTTTCATTAGTGAGCTAGTTACATTCACATTGAACTGCATAATGTGAATGAAAAAATTTTCAATGAAAAAAGACAAATTGTGTTTTGATTTTCTAAAATGTATTAATAATAACATGTTCTTACTTTAATGAAAATTAAACGTTCAATTTTCCATTATGTTTCATTTGTATTAATTTCTGGTACATTAATTGTACATAAATGTAAAATGACATTACACTACTTTACATGCTTTTATTACACTATTTCAATTTTACTGAAATGAAGTATTTGAAGACTATGAAGAAATCCTTTTCTGAAATGTATGGTCACAGGAAAATTCCACACCTGACCTTTCCTTTGCCTTTTTCTTTGCTAATTCTGTTTGAGGAACAGTAAATGAAAATCCACACAGAACCTGCACTTTCTCTTTTGTTAGCATATATGCCATTTTACCTAGAATTACAGAATCATTAAGATTGGAAAAGACCTCCAAGATCATCGAGTCCAACCTCTGACTGACCCTGTCAATTAAATCACAGCACTAAGTGCCACATCCAGTAGTTTCTTGAACACTTCCAGGGATGGTAACTCCACCACTTCCCTGGGCAGCCTGTTCCAGCACCACCTTTTCAATGAAGAAATTCTTTCCCATGTCCAACCTGAATATTCTCTGGCACAATTTGAGTCCATGTCCTCATGTCCAATCACTAGTTGCCTGGGAGAAGAGATCGGTCCCCACCTTGCTACAACCTGCTTTCAGGTGGTTGTAGAGAGCAATAAGGTCTCCCCTGAGCCTCCTTTTCTCCAAGTTAAACAAGCCCAGATCTATATTTGAGTACCTAGGTTCTTTTGTATGAAAATGCATGTACATATCTCATTTTGTTTTAAAAGCCAAAACTTTAAAAAGAACCTATTTAGATGAATAAAAGATGTATATGTCATATTGGGCTCACAGAGAGATATATTTCATCCACAGTACTGTGTAGATGGGTATTAAAGATCCTGTACATGGTAGAAGAATACCCCACTCATAATATTTTGCATTTGACATCGCAATCCTTCCCCTTTGTCTCAATAGCTTTTATTTTTCCTCTTTCCCCCCATCACATTACCCTATGATCTGAATAAAGAACCAAACAGACAACACTGGGGCCTACTCAGGAGGAGGCAGTTGCATGATGTGCAGTGCCAGACAACACGAACATGAAAGCTTTTCACAGGAACACATCCACGACAGATTTTGAAATTCTATTCCAGAAACTAATTATCATTTTAGAAAAGGCTGGCTAATGATGAAAGAAAACACCTTCTTATCCCATAGCTGTCAGTCTTAAGTAGAGCCTCAAACTCCTGGGGATGGTGTGCACTGCAGGTGCCCAAAATCCCTCTGATTTCACAAACCAAGACAAGAGGCAGTGTTAAACTAATGCAAATTTGCTCTGGGATGGTTTTGACCACACCAAATTTTCACCGTATTTTCAGAGGTGTTTCCACTCAGCATGAGGAATTCTGAGCTGTATGGCAGATGTATCTATTATGTGGTAGTCTCACATCCTCTCTTCCCACTAGCCTCTGTCTTTGAGATTTGCTATGGTATTTTGAGTCCTTAAGCATGGCCCGGCAAATGTTTTTCTCTAGAAGTAAATCTGCCACAGAAGCAGCTCCCTCCACAAACAGAAAATCCTTAGCCCCACAGTGCATCACTATCTGAGGCTCACCTGGGTATAGGACAGGTATATTTTATGTGAAATACTTTGTTACTTCCACTACGGGGTTAGAAAGTTTGTCTTCCAAGTCCCAGTGGAGGAAACAGATCCCCAGATCTCTGCAGCATCCAACAAGTTTGTTCTAGGCTTGCATAGGCTCAAGCTGATAGAAAGCAATAGTAACTGGGACAGTTTTAAATACAGGAAATAGCTTTCCCTCGAGGTATCCAGGTCTGCACACAGATATCTCTCTCACTGGACACAAATTAAGGCATCTGAGGGCCAGTGGATCCGCTGGGTATACATCAGAGGAAGCAAGCTTGTGACAGGCATGGTCCTGTGAGGCCAGGTTGAACAGGGCTTTGAGCAACCTGAGCAGGGCTTTGAGCAACCTGATCTAACAGAAGGAGGCTTTGAATTAGAGTTCTTCAAGATCCCTTCCAACTCAAGCCATTCTATGATTTAGTTTTATCAGTATAAGGACATAAAATCTCGCCAAAATAAACTGTTTAAAGTTTTCTGAAACTTTCCTTAAAGGAGTTATCTTTAGCATATTTTCTATTTAAATATATGTAAATGTTTTTTATACATTGTATATATTATATGCATGCATGTATATATGTAAACATATAATTAAATATATGTAGTGGTGTAGTACAGAATCAAAAGTAAAGGTTTTGATAGGTTTAATCTAATACAGCTCATTCACTGCCTTGCTGCTCCCCAGCAGTAGAATACAAAAGAGCAAAAGGTTTTTTGCTGATGAAAAACCCCATTATGTTAGTACAGAAGTTCTGGTAAAGAGATAAGCATCCTGACCTAGCTCCTGCATAAGTCCTGCAGTGGGAGGTACTTTTTTTGGTTCCTGGGTATACTGCCTGCTATGAAAGACAGAGTTCCTTGTTCATGTTGGCTTTTAATCCACAGTCCTCACTTGAATAGATAATTTTTGCCTCTTTGTATCCTAATACAGGCAGCAGCCTGTACAACATATTTGCTAGTCCTGGTACTGAGCATTCACAAACTCACACATTTTTTTTTCTGCACTACATACATTTCATCATGTGCCTTTCATTTTTTCAAGCAGTTCCCTCCTTCAAAACTTCCACAATATTCAGTACACCTCAGCAGTTCAAAATATCCAACTGCATAGAGTTTTAATCAGTCTTCTAGAGGATTCTATCTTCCTTTTCATCCATGAGAAGTAATCTACCTCAACAAAAGTCACTGACTAAAGCCCAGAATAGGCAATACTCAGCCATGTAAGAAAGAAAATCATTTTTCCTAGGGGACTGCTGAAATTGGGCCATCCCCTTAGGGTGGGTAGAATAACTAGTGGGATGCATGAAGATACACCTGAAGCATAGTGCTCGTTAGTGCACTAATGTAACAGTGCTCTGTGCTCACTGGAGGAAGGAAGGCATTAAACAGTGGTCCTTTAGCAGCATGTAGCTTGTAAACCGTTCAAGTGCTCTCCCAGGCCATGGGTATATCATTAATTGGCAGTGGAAGCTCAGTGGCAGATGGACTGCTGGTAATCCAAAGACACAACTAGAGGAGGAAGCGGTCCAGCTGAGACCTTGTGCGCCTGACACTATTTGGTCAGTCTAAGATGCAGCTGCACGCTCAATCCAATTTAATTCCACACAGTAGAATGCGGCTTCTGGGAGAAGCTGTCATCTGTCCCCTGTATAAACTGCTAATGAAGTTTTCCAGCCCCTACCTCTCTCTTAGCAGGTTTGTGTGTTGGGGTCTTACGTACTGTATCCAATGGCTCATAAGAAAGATGTTAATATGAGGCTTGTATGGCAAGGAAGGTTGATTAATCCGCTTTAGGGGCTCTTTATGCCTTGGTGGAAAGGGCAGCTGGAGTAGCTGCATACCACGGTGGCTTTAGGTAAGAACATTTCAAATACATATGTTTAGATCCCTTCATTTCCAATTCTGGCAAACTTGAACCTATTAACACCAAAGGCTTTTTAATTAAAAGATGTAAGAAAGGTGTCAAGGAAAGCTTCTCTAAATCCTTCTAATACAGTTTCATCTGAAAAATAAAATCAGTTTTATAGCCACAATAACATTAACATTTGAAAAGAATTTTAATTAATGACTGCATATAATATGGGATTTTCATTCAGGGCTTTGCCACCCACAAGCAGAAGGATAATCCAAAAACTGGGGAATCAAAACTATTGCATGGAACCACATTACCTTTAAGTCTACAGCTCTGTCACAGAGACACAAACAAAAAAAAATGAATGCCTTGTACTTGTGCTCAAATCTAACCCTAATTTCTGTGAAAATACACTTCTAAAGACAGAAAGACATTTTTTATCCTTGGAAAAGGAAAAATCTGAAACTTCTAAACAGAGCTTGCACAGTAAAGGTCCTTTCGAATGACAGAGTAAAAGCTATAAATAATGTCACAGGCCTTCCCCTGATGAAATCATCCATTAGAAGAATATTATGTGTACTAAAATGAGCTGCTAGGCACTGTGCTGTTCTTCAGAAGGTAACAACCTCAAACTACTAAAATACTACCGTATCATTAAAAAATCAGTCAGTTAGAATTTGCAAGTTCAGCAGTAACGACAGCTGCTGTTTTTACAACACACAGTCCAGTAGTTCAAATATATCGAAATTTTAAGTTTAAAGTAGTGATGTAACACAGTAAGTATACTGAGATTTACAGAGATACACAGACCTGCCTGAAGAGAGGTGGCACTGAGGCCAGAAACAGAACTTAACAGGCTTTTGTGTTGAAAATAGCAAACTATTCCTTTGCAATAAAAACAGACAATGGTGATTTCTAAGATACAATGTGTTAGTGCTAAAATTAACTCTCCAACTCATCATTTCCAGGAAGGATATAAATTCTGACAGCTGCAAACTGCTTGCTCTTTATTAAAAAAAAAAAAAACAAAACCACAAAACCCCCACAACATAATTTGATAATGAAGAAAGCAGTATCTCTGTAGCAAAACTTAGAAGAGTTCCATCAAAATGATTCTGCACCCCTGAAGAATGTAATGGTTTATAATATCCTTTCTATGAGTTTACTGAATAATATACCTAACACCTCTGTTAAAGCTCTATATGATTTGGGAGATGGTATTTAGGAGGGAGCATCTTAATGCCTGTAATGAACTGTAGATTAGGTCAAGAGACAGATCTGGATAAGAGTCCCATTAACAGAAATCAGAGAGAGAGACATTAGCAGGAGATTACATTGCAAGACAATAGTACCAGTCAATAACATTTGGGAACATGTGGATATTTAATCCTCCCAGAGAATCTGCCGAAATTCTTTCTGCACTTAAAAAAAAAAGTGAGTAGGAATGCTTCTTAAGTAGTGTAGTATTTACTGTAAAACAGGTTCTTTTTAAGTTTCAGCACAAGTGTTGGTATGTTTTCTAATTAAACAGGGTAAGTAATCCATACTATATTTGTTAAGGTTATTTAACTATAGGAAAGCACTTGAAAATATCTATAGTTTTGTGATTGTTTTCTAAACCTAAAGAAATATGAATGCACAATTGCAAGTATATCACATTCATAAACTAGATCATAACAATTTCTCTTTAACATACTGTTTGATTCAAATTAAAACTATTTTAGGATCACATGTCAAAAAAATGTTTTGACTAGACTGACATTTCCTAGCCTATCTAGACAACTTGTTAAAAAGGAGCGTGTTTCAAAGGAAATTACAAGACTCCTTAAAGTTGACTTCAGTGGAGAGCTAAGTGAATGAGGAATTCAGAACAGAATATTCCACTCCTGGCCTTGGAGAAAGGAGTGCTCTTTCACGATGCTAACAGGCTTCCATTTGCTAACTTTTACTTGTGCAAGACCAAATGTAAAAGCAGGATCTCTAGTACATCCATTAAACCCAGTCACTCAGTAAACTTAGCAATGGAATCCTCTTAGTGCAAAGATGACCTAAGTGCTGTACTGTGGGTACTTAAAGAGCATTACAGCATTTAAAAAGTACCCCTCACCAAAGGGTAATGTCATTCCATACAAATCACTGCATGGAACAACATTACCCTCCATCGGGGGTAATTTTTAACAGTCATCAGTAATCTTTAAATTTACAAACACTGGATAAAAAATAGTGCTGTGATAGTTTCTCCAACAGCTAGGAAAGAAGTAACTTGAAAACAGATGAGTGGACATTTGTGTGATTCATCAGGGACACACGTTCACTATTTAAATACCATCCTCCTTTAAAATGCTGCAACACTATAACTAACTAACTAACTAACTAAGAGTGGGCAATGACACTCCAGTAGTATTTTGACATAGGTGAATTACAAGTGAGGAGAATCTAGCTGACTTTAGATGAGAAGTTATGGTAACAAGAAGCTAAATAACAAAGAATTTTCCCAAAATCCAGACTCAGAAATGCAGGATGAAGGAGATACTGGGCACCTGGATCAGACACTTGGACATACGTTAGGGCAGAATTTTAAATTTCTGATTTCAGAAATTAGGTAAAGTTTATGAATTATTGCCATGTGCAGGTAAAACTGAAAACAAAGGGCATACTCTGTCAGGGGCAGACAGAAATGTCTGCATAAATTGGAAAATCTGTTTTACATGTCAAAATAGCCTACAGATAGAATGTATTAATATTGTGGCCTCCATCTGATAAGAACAACTAATCTCTCGTCTGCAGTCCCAGCCTGAGTTTGCCAATTTCTACATCTTTTCCCCACTATGATCTATGAAGTTTTTGTTTTTACACAATATAAGACTCTCATGCTATTTTTCCACTTTATGAAATATTTAAACCTCCTCAGGTGAAAGGAGTGATATTAATAGACTTTTACTAATTAAAACTTACATCACCCTCTGTGAAATATGGTAAGGGGACAGACAAAAACCACTTCACTCATTAGTAACATGGATCTCGTAAGGAAGTTAGCAGTAGGCTGACAGCAGTGTTAGTCTTTACACAGAAGATGGAGAAGACTACTGCATTCAGTTGACAGACAAAAAGATTTCAGTAGGATCAATGTTTTTATCTAAATGCAGGGTTGGTCCAGAAAATGGAAGCTTTGCATTTTCAAACAGCTTTATTTATGAGCAGTACAACTAATGGATTCAAGCTTTCTACAAATTAATGTCCTACGTTCCCTGAGTACTGTTTCCCCAGACCTCCTTTTTGTTCCCAGCACCTGCTCTTCAACATCTCCCAGCTACCTCTCCTATTTGTATAATGAACTAAGTGGCACTAACTGCTTAACAGCAACAAGGTTAAAAAAAGGATGAAATTTTAAGTGTCTCCAAATATCTGTACATTCCTCATTTACGATGATGCACTGGATGGGCAGAGTGTCCCTCATCACTTTATTGGGACAATGATTCAAAACAAACTTGTGGATTTCAATTTAGATAAGAATTTAAAGAGAGACTATAATTTAAGCTCAATTCAGGGTTGTCTCTATAAGCACTGAGCTCCAAGCAATCACATGATGACAAGGCTTATGGCAGTTATGGACCACTCTTACTGGCAGACTGGGAGCTAAGCATGTCTTGCTATATTTATTATTTTATGTCCTACATCTAATGTCCCTCTTTCAATTTATCTTACCCACTTTTTCTGTCTGATATTTTGGATTTCAGGTTCAGCAGTGGTAAAACCTTCACTGATTAGGTGTTTGAACACCTAATGTGAAAAGTGTGACATGGAATAGCTTGAGTGAAGTATTTAGGTATTTTTTTACTAGCAATTTCAAATTAATTAACAACAGGCAAAAATATCACAATATAATATGAAGTAATCTCAGTGCCCTCTGGAGGTCCTCATCTCTCTCCAGTGTTTCAAAATGGAAACCAGTGTGAGTAATATATTGTATTATGTTTAGTTATTTAGTATTTAATTTAGGAAAATTTAAATTAGGAAATAATCTGACTCTAATGACTCTAGAGAACATGACCCAGTACACAAAATCAAACACGTTTTAAGTTTTCCTAGTCAAGGGCACACTAATGCATCAGCTCTTACCTGCTAAAAGTAGTTCAGGTCTAAAAGTGGTTTGGGGCACAGAGAGAGAGGCAGACACATTCATAATATTTTTATTTTGGCACTGATGAAAGCACTTCAACTGCCAAATAAATCTCAGTGACTGGCTTATGTGCACATACTAGTGTTTCCTGGCTACTAAACCAGGTCCTAAAACAAAAAAAAAACAAACAGGCAGAGTAACTCCTGGTAATGCGAAGAACTACTTTGCATGCATAACCACATCTGAAATAGTTTGATTTGCTTCTTGGAACTAATGCATTTTGTTATTTGCAGGTACAGCCAATATCACACAAGTTGAGTTATTAAGAAGCAGGAGGCAAAAATAAAAAGAAAGAAACTACTCAGTTTCTTCTTCACTGTGTGTCCTCATCACACTGTCTTTCTACTGGTTTTATAAAGAAGGAGAAGGGGTGTAATGGTTAATCTATTGTTTATTCAAAACCACCAACAGAAGTTAATAGACAGTTATAAACTAATTGAGTGCGTCTGTAGTGCTATCTCCTCATTCATCTCGCTTATTCGATTTAGCTCTGTTAGTGTTCCATATGGTACAGTGCCCCTGCTGCTAGGAACAGTCATTCATTGCAAAAAAAACCCCTGTAACAACAGGAAGCTAATAGTTTAACTGTTCCTCTAAATTTGTTTGACAAAACTGACATTTAGTGCGCCACGTCACGTTGTCAGTAATCTGCAGTTTACCCTTAGGCAGGCAGTGGATGCTCATTTTATTTACCTCTCGTAGTTAGAAGCATAATTAATATTCCACTCTGAAACAAAGATTAGAGATTTGACAAACATTGCAATTTAAAGTCCCCATTATAGCAAACATTAAAATTAAACATCTTTCACACACCCCATTGCATAAAGGACACGTGTAGCTGTAATTTAACTTTTTAGTTTTTAATACCACAAACTAATTTCTGCTGTCAGTTTAATGAGGTGGAAAACACAAATCTTGTTGCACTCTGTGCGCGCAGGCTGGGACAGTTAGATTGCAGAGAGCCTGAATCAGTTTGCCTCATTCCGGTCAAAATCCCCAAATTATTGTGAGTTTAAAAAAGAGAAAGTATAAAAAAAGAAAACGTCTTAAAGACTTTCTTTAACAAAAGGCTTCAACAAGAACTTCAGGAACAAAAATAGTGTAACACCACAGCAGTTTTCTGAACTGCTGTAGGATTGCTGAAAAATTTCCAATAATTGTAGTCTGGGCTGTAACTTTGCATCAGTGCTACTTGTAGCACAAAGCCCAGATAAATTCCCCAAAGACTGCATAAGGAGGCCATGCTTCCCTCCTCAGCATCTGACCTCCTTCACCCTGCTCTACACACAGCTGAGGTTAGGCAGTTATTCAAATCATTTAATCATGGGCTTAAGGCAGAAGCAGTTTGCAGTGATTCCTGACCCGGGTCAGCTCTCAGGCTGGAGGCAGGGGCTTGGCTGGCATTGTCTCTGCCCCTTTCCCAGTACCTTCGAGGCCAGGCTGGCATACTCCTCCCTCCTCCTCATGCTCCTTCAGTCTTTGCTCCATGCCCACAGATTTTACATGCATAACAAATGCAAAACCAATTGCAGTGCTTTCTACTCACAGTAGCTGTGCTCTGTGCACAAGTCCCATTGCAGGCTGCTCAGTGGTGCCTGCGTAACAACTGATTTATTTGTGCCAGACTCTGTGACAACAGGGCATATTATCAAACTGGCAAAGTAGGGGGAGCTCTCAGAGAAATAAATGACTGCGGTTTTAACTCATGCTAATTTCAATTGAAATTCTAGCTCCATAAATTCTGTGTGACTGATTAAAATTATTAACATGTAGAACACCTTTAGGCAACCATGCTGGCTCATTAAACATGGAAGCCCAGAATTATCTCCTCTGTAACAAATGTGTGTGCGAATGTGTGTGTTTCAGAGATATACATCAGGAATTTTTAATTTATTTTTTTTTTTGAGATTTTCTTCACAGAAGCACTGATTATGCAAAAAAGAAAACCCAAAAAACAACCAACCAGACAACATAAACTCAACAAAGACGCTGCTGTTACTCTCTTCTCAATCCATCCTATGTAGTAACCCACTGGCTCCTGACTCCTTCACAAGACTTCATTAGTCACTGCCAACTTCAATCTGCTTCAGTTACTTTGCATTCAGCTCCCAAAGGAAAAGCACTCTCCCCCACTGATCACAGGCTAAACTAAAGATAAACTGGCTCATTTTATAACACATCAACCGAACACGTCCTGAATCACACTAGCATCACAAACCAGGAAAGAAATCTCTGAATGTTACCTAACCCTGTCACAATACTAAATAAGAGAGAGACACATTTCTAAAACTGGATCTCCAAAGGAAGAATTCCAGTTTTAGATGCAGAGAGGTTAGTGTTATTTCTCTCTTAAATGTCATAAGGAATGCCTATATGTAAAAAAATATCTTAATAGTAGTAGTATACTTTAGAAGAGTGCTGCTGATGTACAATCTGAGATTCTGTGAATGAATTACTTGAATAAGCAAATATTTGAAGAGGTTACAGCAACTGAATGGAAGTTACTGAGATTTTTATTTTACTCAAAATGAGATGTATGTTATGAGGGTGTATAAATCAGGTGATAAGTAGCAGAGCCACAAAGGTCAGAATCACAGCTGTTGATAAAGGGAACCTCATTAATCATAATATAAGAATTGCCATGTTGGATTAGACCTGAGCCCAACTGGTCTTATATCCTGCCTCCATGAAGTTCTGGAAGCTTTAAGGAAATTATAAGAGATAACATGAAATGCAGATGTGAAAAAATACTGTTTCCAGTTCCTAAACGGCAAGAGATTGCTCTAGATTCTCAAACATCAAGCTTTACAGGCCTTCCAAAATGCTTTTTTAGCAGTATTTACATGTGAATTTTAACCATTTTACTTCCACATATTCTTCAAATCCACAGAGATGTCCAGTTCATCTTTGAATCTCACTATAATCTTAGCTCAAGCAGCACCTGGTGGCAATCAGTTTCATAGTGTAATTATGCACTATAGTAAAGATTTCCCTTCTATTTTAAATGGAAGTTAATTAAAAAACTGTTCCCTTTATGCTTGTATTAGCAGGCTTGTGGATAATAAAAATTCCTGGTAGGATCTACAGTTTATTAA
>JAYRBT010000082.1:100883448-100935445 GCA_036023395.1 Myiotriccus ornatus
CTTTTGTGTTTCTGAACCACCTAACAACAAACAGTGGATTTTGTAATAGCAAATTAAGACAGAAACTTGCATGACAGGAAAATTTATTTCTTTCCAAATTCTAAGTAGCAACGCTTGACTCTACACGGTTAAGTTTTCCTCTTCCAGGTAAATGGAAAGACAAGATGGCCTTCAAGGAAAATCAAAGAGGCACAAGCACATTTTGGTAGCCCTCACATGTAATAGGTGTGCTTCACTGGCTCAGCACTACCATAACAAGAAGAGGGAGGGACTTCTTCCCTTGGCAGTGTCTAGAATGATATAAAATCCATTAAATTCTCAGGACACCAGATTTTCCATATACAGGGGAAAACAGGAAAGCCTGACTTTCATTTGTAAAGCTAAAAACCATACAGGGAAAGTGTCAGGGGTTTATAAAATCTGGTTTATATCTGTGGTGGACATGGAGATCACAAGGTTTTCTGTAACCTATTCAGAGCTGCTTTGTTTGCCATCTGAGCTGCCCCCTGGGACCAAATACGAAAACTAGCAAGGTTCTCATCAGAGTCTCTGGGATTCTGTTTTGAGTTTTGCTCTCTGCATCACAAAAATCACCTGCAATTATTTGGGCTTTGCATGGCCCTCCCTCTCCATAAACTTCCTCCCTCTGATAATGCTACAAAAAGCTAGAGAAACCAGCACAGGTTGTTTTTCACTCAATTAGGACTTTCATGCAGCTTCATGAGAAAAAGGGAAGAAAAAAACACATGGGATGCACTTGCTTTTTCCCCCTTGCCTACTTTTAAGAGAGAAATTAAATATACAACAATTGCTGTGGCAATGGAACACCAATAATTAAATTCTTGGCATTTTCATGCTCTTCTAAGTGACACGCTCTAATCAAGAGACCTTTAACTTCTGTGAGAATGGTCTTCAGAAGAGACAAAGGCAACTGTGAATAAAACATCCAGTGTGAAGGTTCCGCTTGAAATGCTCCTATCTTTGAATGATGTCGAAGGTTTGTTTCAACATTTGTACTCTAAATGCTGAGATTAAATTTACGAAGAACTGTCTGGTGGATTCTAATTAACAAAAATTTCTGGGATTTTTTTTTTTTTTGGTCTAATTTAAACAGCACAGCAAAAGCATGTCTTACTTCCTGAGTCATTCAAGAAGCTCTTGACTCTACCTGTGCCACTCCTTTGAGGCACAATGGACAAAATTCACAGGCATTCATGAAATTAAAGCATTCATACCGATAGTGCTTTCTCAGCCTGTTCTGGGGGAATCTACCGTCAAAACATTCAGCTTACTAGCTGTGAGCCATTGCAAATGTTCTGCTAAAACTGACAGAACTAACTTAGATTTCTAATATTTTGCCATAAAGCTTCTCCTCAAAGAAAAGCAATTTTCTCAACATGGAAAATGTCACCTAATATAAACTGCACTTAGGAAACTGAAGTTCATTATACACCTAAAATGAGACTCTATCATATTATACAGAGTATGCCAACATTATGTCCACAGATGACTAGGTAGGCAATTAAATATAAAAGCTAACTGAATAAATAGAGGTATTTTTGGCAGTCTAGATCATAGCTAAAAATGTCTTTTTTCCTGATCTGTCAAATTATTTTCATATGTATGTATAATACAGATAAGTGTACATGCATCTTTCCGCATTACCAGACTAATGGTACAGGGCAATATAATATAACAAGACTTTCCTTATTTCTGTTATATAACCTCTTAAACAACCTTTTCCAACTATAAACTCACATTATATGCAATTAGGCAGTTAACTGACTTTACCATTATATGTTTAATTTGATGATGCTTAGGGCTTCCTTTTAGAATCTTTCCCAGTGAACTAATTCATTCCATAAACTTAAATGTGCTCTAGGACATTACTGTATTGTAAATTGTTTTTTTTCCTTCACAGAAGTCTATTAAAAATTTTCGAATCTGCTCTGCCATTGACATTTGGGGATAATGAGTGAAAGTCTTGCATTGGTATCTATGTGAGTGGGAGCTATGTGTGTAAATGCTTGACACATCTTGAGAGTCTGTACCTCAGATCCTTTATGAGAAAATTTGCTGTTGTAATAGCTGTCATTTCTTGAACTTTCCTTACAACATTAAAGTATTAATTCAGCTCACTTACCAGTTCTTTTAAGAGTTTTTAGGAACTGAACAGAACTCTCCACACATTCTCTCGTATTCCTTTTAGAACATGTGATTTACAAATCCAAAGTATAGGTGTGAAATGCACAGAAAGCTCTGAAGGAAATGTTTACACTCCTGAAAGGCTAATTTAGGCATTTATCACTGCAACAGATAAGTCAAAAGTATCTACTTAATTGTTCAGAATTGTTGGAAACCCTATGATTTAATTGGTTATATCAATATATTCAAGAATGGCAGAATGGCAGACATGGTATTATTTTAATATTTTCAGAGTGGACTTGTGTCAGTAAAAATATAAACAAAAAAATCTTGATTTTTTGATTTGTAGTGTATATCAGTTCACTGCTTTATCCCAAGAAGAGTGTGAATTGAAGCTGTGCTGATCAGATTGGACATAGATTTGCAGTAGAGAGTGACACAGATAAAGTTCTTCATCAGAGGCCTCTTCTAGTGTCAACAGCTTTTTTTTATTTCTAGTTGTTTCTAATGTTCCTGCGATTCTGCAGTTTTCTAAGGTAGCTGGCAGCTAATTAACAGTTGGAAAATTTGCCAAAAGCTCTTGCCAGGAAGGTTCTACTCATGCATGCTGTGTTTACGTTGTGTATATACCGTGTGAATGTTTATATGTCAGTGATGGACGAATCATTAGGTAGATAAAGCTAATTGAACAGCAGAGAACTGTTGTGTTTAAAAAACTAATTTTTCCTGTTTCAGATAGTACCAAAATGTATTTCCTTTATAAATGACTATGACTGTAATGGTTTGGTATACAAGGCTCTTGCCAGATCTCAGTCTTAAATGGATGTTTTATCTCAGTTCTGTGAATACTACAACACTCTCAACATTTGAGAAGACACATTGCATTCCACCGGTCAAGACACTTGAAGTCCCCATAACCCGGCAACAGGGCACCATTCTGGGGTCCCCACCTCTGGGGTTTCCAAAATAAGAAGGACCTGTAAAGTGAGTCCAGAGGAGGCCACAGAAATGATCAGAGGGCTGGAGCAGCTCTCCTATGAGGACAGGCTAGGAGAGTTGGGATTGTTCAGCCTGGAGAAGAGAAGACTCCAGGGCATGTTATAGTAGCCTTCTGGTATCTAAAGAGGGTCTGCAAGAGGGACTGTAGAGAGCATGTAGTGATAAGACAAGGGGGTAATGGCTTCAAACTGAAGGAAGGTAAGCTTAGATTACATTTAGGAATAAATTCTTCACTGTAAGGGTGAAGGGTGGAGGACTGGAACAGTCTGCCCAGAGAAGCTGTGGATGCCCCACAAGGTCTGGCTGCATGTGGCTTTGAGCAACCTGGTCTAGTGATAGGTGTCCCTGCTCAAGGGGTTGAAACTAGATAATCTTCAGGGTCCCTTCCAATCCAAACCATTCTATGATGCTATGATTTTATTCTTTTGGCTAGAATACTTATCTAATTGACAAGCAAGTTCAATAAACTCTCAGTATTTAACTTGGCAGTATTTGGGTCAATAACCACTCCATAAAAGCAGCAGTAAAGTTACAAGCAGTACAGGTACAAGCAATCTCAGAAATTAGGTATCTTTTGAAGTTTCCATAAAATCTTCTTGAATACCATAACTATCTCCATTACTAGACCTGAGCATTACAGATCACAAAGAACTGAGGGAATTCAAAGGAATAAAAGTACCTTAGGATGAAAGAAAGTTGAAAAGAATAAATCAGCATACATGGAATAATAGGCTGGAGATGATGTATAGATGTGGAACTTCCAATCCAATCACAGCTCTGTATCAGGTGCAAACACAGCTTCAGGTAAGTTTTAAGTGAACTGCAGAAGACTGACCTTTCTTACGACACCACCTTCCATTCAGCACACTTCCCTGATGCACATACCAGGCTGAAAACCAACTCCTTTCATCTCTAAATCTTTCTCTCCCTCCTCTTTTCCTCCTCCACACCAACCCCCATCCTAGAAAACTGTTACCGACATCAAGGTATGTTTGTCCCTTTTTTCCACTATTTTGTAGTCTGTAAGCAGCCATTGTGCTTTCAAAACTAATCTTCTTTCTATTTATATATCAATAAAAAAGAAAGCCTAGACTGCAGCATTTCACTAAACAACTTCAGGGATTTGAAAAGAAAACAAGCCTATCTCACTTCAAAATGTCAAGATTCAATTCACCCTACCATGCTATTCAGCACACACAAAGAAGGGATAATATATATCCCAAAGTGTAGTGAATGACTACCAATCAAAAATGTCACATTTAGGTAGAGAGCTATTGATAAACCTGGAGGAAGAACAGGAAGAAGTGGGAACTAACAAAAATTATACATGCACACACCCCTGAGAGGGGGAGAAAAGAATGTGATAATTAAGACTGTAATCTGTGTATCCAGAATAAATATTAACTGACACTAAAGCAACAGAAATGAGTTCACTGTTGTCTCTGTTAGCATCCGGAATACAGTGATAGCATCTGTCTGTGTTCTGTTCCTACAGAAATAGCAATGGCAGTTTAAGTAAGTAGAGAGACTGTTTTGAAGATTTTTCCCCTCCTTTTCTTCTGTCTTGGAAGAGTGTCTCTGTTCTAAGGAGATGATTGCAAAATAATCTAAGGAGGACACTTTCAACTTCAATACCAGCCACTAGAATTCCTCTTGCCTTTTTTCTCCCATTTTCATGACGTTGTTTACTAAGAACAAATTCACAGACGTAAGCCAAAAAAGAATAAATCACTCCTAGATATATAATGAAAGTTGGTCTTGAAAGCATAATTTTGAACAGTCTGCAAGGAACTAAACATTGGAGAACTGCCTTTCAGCTATTAAAGGTATGCTCTACATAATTTGCAATATTTAATTAGTTGCTTATTTATCACATCAAAAATGCTGGCAAAACCCTCCGCTGCTTTAATGCAAAGGTATTTCGATCGCACAACATGTTTTCACTACATATACTGTACCACTCAGGGATTTATTCTATTCTTGTTTGCATTGTGTTGTAATGACTCCAGGCAGTTCAAAGGAGTAATCTAAATACTGCAAAGCACACAGAGATGCACGATTACTTTCTGCTGTCAAAGTATCTGCCTTTAACTTAGCTTTAGATTAGCACAAGATTGCATGTACAGCCAGGAGAACCAGAAGAGACTGTGCGGAGGAAGACTGAATGTCAGCTAAATTAACAAAGATGGAATCAGTGCAACTTGCTTCAATGAACCAGTTATGCCTTACTGTCCTCATCACTGTGTAACCTTCTTGCCCAAGTAAAGACCCAGGACTGCAGGAACAGTGATTGATTATAATCCCTGAGAACCCAAGGATCAAAGGACAACACTGCCAACCAGGACACCATGCCACCTCCTCAGTTTCCCAGCTAGCAATTAATAATCATACTATGCTAAAAGTGCTAAAAATCATATCGTAAGACTGCATACTTTCTACTATTAAACTCCACCATCCTCTCTCCAACACTTTTG
Organism: Myiotriccus ornatus; assembly: GCA_036023395.1. Taxonomy (NCBI): domain Eukaryota; kingdom Metazoa; phylum Chordata; class Aves; order Passeriformes; family Tyrannidae; genus Myiotriccus; species Myiotriccus ornatus. The sequence continues at coordinate 100,889,067 of JAYRBT010000082.1, forward strand.
TCCTGTGCACGCAAGCTTCGCTTTACTTTTCACTTAAATAAACTGCCTTATCCCAAACCACGAGTTGTTTTTTTCTACCATACTCTCTCCCTTATCCAGCTGGGAGGAGTAGTGATAGAGTGGCTAGGTGGGCACCTGGCATCCAGCCACGGTCAACTCACCACACATAACCAAGCATCTCCACTTTGATCACTTTGTGTGCTTCAATTTCTGTAGTAATTGCCATCCTGCCTAGTTTAAGTAATACACATCCAAGTGGTATTGCACCTGTTGTCTTACTGAATACCAGACAGACTGACCAACTACATTCCTGTGATGCAGAGGACCATTTATACTATTACAAAAAAATATCCTATTAATCTAGCACGACCTACCCTGGTAAATCTTCTTTTGTACGATTTACCTTTAATCTCATTTCCAAATTATTTTATTATAAAAGGTTCTAAGGTCTTGAATAAAAGTAGGATTACCTGAGACAATAGTTGCCGATGCCGTTTTTTTCTTGAAGACAGGGATCACACTTAATATTTTCCAGTCAGACAGAACAACTCTGACTCAATAGCTCTATTAAAAATGTTTGCTAGTGGACCTGTCACTTCATCTGACACTTCTCTTGGAATTTGAGAGGGAGCATCATTTGCTTCCTCCAGCTTGGGGCATCAAGAGTTTTGAGTTTTGCTTCCACCGTACAGGGGCAATTTCCATTTCTATCACTTTATTCATGTCAGTCATTCTCCCTACAGGCATTTATCCCCATGTTTACCATGATGATAAGATACAAACATAGCCTTTGTTCAAGAAACACTTTTCAGCATGAAGACCAGGAAGAAACAGCATAAGAAAGATAAATCATGAACAGAGAAAAGGTATTACATTGAATGGCTCAAATCTTTGAATGCTGACATCTTTGATGATTTACTTGCTAAGTTATGTAATAACTGAACCTTACGGTAATAAGTTGAACTCACAGCTAAAGGAAATTATTTGAAGAATACTAATTGTGTTGATTTTGTGGTTTCAATCATCCCTGTGTCTGAGCACTGCTGAGAAGCAAAGAAAATATATTTCCACTGGTGCTCTGGTGTAAAATATCACATTGCTCTGTTCCAGAGAGGAATAGAAAGTTTGACTTGTCCCAGGACATGCAGAAAGATTTTGATAGTGACAGAAATTTTAATGCAGCCTTGGGATACAATTTAAAAATAATCCCACCTTCCTATTCTAAGTCCTGTAGTACAAAGTTACACATTACTTTTAGTATCAAGGATTTCTGGTAAAAGCTGAGAGCACATTAAAGGAAAATGAAAGGGGAGGTAAAAGACCTGGGTATGTTATTTATCATCAGATTATTATAAGCCATCAATATGGTGCAGCCTTAAATAAGGAAATCCAATTCTCAAGTGTAACAGGACAGACATTTCCAGAGACAGAAAAAATATTAATGTCAGGGTATGAGGCACCAGCAATACCTTATCTGGACTCCTCAAGATGGAAGAAAAAAAAAAAAAAAAAAGAACTCAAATTGGATCAGCTATGAAGTAGGGGTTCTGGGTTATCTAGAATGGAGACCCTATTTAATGGTGGTGAATTTTCAAAAAGCACATACTGAATAAATGAGTTCCACATAGGACACATACAGATATCTGGACAGACACATGAAGACCACATACAGGCAGGAAGAACTTTATGTCTGCCTTTAACAACTAATAGCTTGGAGATAAAGAGAACCACACAGATTAGAGGACAGTGCTGGAACAAAATAAAAAGAATTTCTATAAAGTGTATGTTCTGGAACTAGTAAAATATGGACCAAATTGTCAAGGTCTGGACCAACCTTAAAGACAGAGGAAGCTTCTCAGTAAGTATAAATTTATCAAAGCAATTTTATTACTGAGAAAGTGATTTGTTTTGATGATCCTTCTAGTATGAGTATCCTACATTCTTAGAAATTGATGTGCTGTGAAAATCAAAATAGTAAGAGCAAAATTATCATACATGACATTCTGCACATGGGTTTTTATTGATTTATGCAACTTGGCAAAGTAAAATACCCATATTTTCTGTACACACATTTTTTGTGGCTGGATAAATAGTATATTCATCTGTTGGAATTTCAGTGGGGACCAGTATCTGTCTACTAAGCAACCATGCAAATCTGATGTATTTTAACTAAGTTTTTACACTACTACAAGTTATTTTCTTGACAGATCAGTAAAAAAAAAAAAAACCACCCAAGATGGGCCAAACCTTGCTACTCCATAATTAATAAAAAAGCAGTCAATGAGAATACAGAGAAGGTAGACTACAGATAACATGTTGAACCTTTAGCTTGTGACTTAGATTTCACTCATTGTCAACAATTTTTTTACAACTGAATTAAATTAAACGTAGAAACTAAGTGAAGAGGGTTAAATGGAGCTGCCCATCTTGATTAGGTGGAGTCCTTTTTTAAGCAAGGGCATCTTGCCCTACAGTTTTACTCTCCACTTGCCTTGTCTGACTTATTCCTAACGGAAGACCTGTACTAAGAAGTTAGTGGGTACAACCCTCTGTGACAGATTTCAGCAGAAACATGGCTGATCTGTAGACAGACATGAGTGCTTAAAAAAGCAGCAGACATAAACAAGGTATGAGTCAAGCAATGCTGATCACATGTAAAGCTTGAATTCAGTCCAGTTTTCTGCATAAGGAGGTACTTTAATGTGGTACATCAACGGACATGTAATGAAATCCTGCATCTCGTAAGTAGTCTGCCTGAAAGGGCAGGAAAAGAGTCTATATTCATAAAACAATCATACTGAATCACAGTAGAATATAATCTAGTCTATTATTAATTTAAAAAAAAAACCTCCCCCCCCCTCATGAAGTGCATAAGGCTCAGAATAGCAGATTTACAATCATGGCTTTTACTGAGAGTTACACACCCTCAGCTCTCTTGCACTGCTGCTGCCTTAGATAGAATGTGAAGGGAGTTTGGTGATTTATTCATACTGTAAAACGGAATCCCAAAACTGCATCCAGCTGTAAATGAACAGAGTGAAGCTCAATGATGTGCTTCCTGAAGATGAAGCTTTGGTGTTTGGTTCAACTTACAGAGTGTTGTGCCTGTACTGAAGAGCTAAAGTGAATTTGGGATCTATTCAAAGATGTGATTTAGGCCTTCGTGACTAAGCTGGCTATTTTTTCCCAGGAACCAAGGAGAATATTCCCTTCTTGCTCCTCAGGAGTAGAACAAAAGGATATTAGATACAGAACATAATTGTCTTTCCATTGCTTTTGCAGTGGACAAGGAGAATCACAGTTGAGGCTGGTCGTAAAGGCTTTACCTCTAAGATATCTCATTTAGAACAGTTGGATCAATACATTCTGGATGTATTTTTCTACTTTTGCAGTGGAAAGCAGACATAAAGTTGACTTAACTGGGTAGTTAAGTCCAGTTAATGGCTGGTTTGAATCTCTAAAGTATCGCAAAGCAGTTGGAGCATAGTAGTGAATCTGGCCTTTGCAGTTTTATTTTGTCTTTAATAGCAACATTTTAACGAGGTTTTCCTATGTTTAAAGTATATTTGTTTCTAACCTCAAGTCTCTCTAAAAGTATTTTGGCACAAATTTATGATGAATTGGATTTTGTGATCTTAAAAATATAAAAAACCTCAAATAAAATGCACTTTCTCCAATGAAACCTTTTTCCCCCTAATAAAACTACCAAATTTATATTTTATATAGTTGATATGTACACAAAGTATCTTATTTTTTCAATTCTTTTTTTTTTCCCTCATTCTTACACCAACTGCAGTAGCAAGCAGCTTTTTTTTTCCAGATTCTGCAATTTATCACTGAACAAATTATCAAGTGCTGGATTATGAAGTCTAGGGTTTCAGATATAGAATGGAAAATGGTTTCTCATATGTGTAATTAAAGAAATTGTAAAAAATATCCCTTAAAAGAGGATTTATTCAAAAAGTTGCTTGAATTATGTATTTTATTTTAAATACTGCAATTTTTAAAGGTCAGTGAAAGTAGCTCTTTAATACATCTGTAGCAACTGGGGGCAAACTGCAGAGGCAGGTCAAGATGCAGGAAATTTGCAGCACAGTCTGGACGATGGACCCTGGAAACATCTTGTGAGATGTCTGCTTACATAATGTATTGCTATGCAAGGGTCATTTGCAAATTAAAAGCATGAAAATGCTGATGCTACTCAAAATACTCTGTATTAGCAGAATCACAAGACAGCATGTGGCCTGATTAATCTTATGAACTCAGTATTAACATATTACTAGATCACAATGTAGATTACACATTTATGAGCATATCAACATCCAATGCAGAGTAAAATATGCCCTGGAGCACCTTCTGAGTGTAATTTTCTTCTACAAATGAAAAGAAAGGTTTTAGAGCAATGGCCGGTAGCACCTTCAGGCTCAACAAGAAATAATTTGGTCATACTACTTTCAGTTGCCACAAATGGATGCCTCAAAATTCTATTTCCAGTTTCAGACTAAGTCTATGATTACAAAGGTTAAAAAAGAGAATCTATATACAAAGAATTGTTTTCTATACAATCCTCTCTCAAGACATATGGAATTCTACATTTACTATGTACACGTCTTGCTAATTTTAATATGCAGTTAGTCAGAAGGCATGAGGGGAACACCTTGAATTTACTTCTCTGTGTTGATGGTGTGCAGTCAACTACCAAAAGAAAGCATGCCAATACATACATGTACTACTCACATGGTTGTTACACTCTAAAAGAAACAAACAAGAAAGACATCCTGCCTGCCATGGCTGAATCATGTGATTTCTAATATTGCCCATGGGATTGGTACTGCCTAATACTACTTTCTGTCTTTAAGGTGGATATAACTGAAATATTGAGAAGATGGGTAACAGTATGAAATCAAAGGCCGAGAAGGAATAAAATGTATGTGTCCGGGGTCTTAATAGATCATGCCTGATGTAATCTTGATACAATATTTTCAGTACACCTCAACACAAAAATACAATAAATCTTCCTTTCTCTAAAATGATTTTCACTATTTTTTTTTTCACTATTTTTTGAATCAAAGAGCCTCTGCGCACAACATACCTGCTCTGGGAGTGGGTCCCTGAAAAGCTGACATTCAGCCTGCCTTTCGGCATGGACTCACTTGACCAGTTTCCAGGCCCGCATCTACAGAAGGCCCCAAGCTCTGACCAACAATATTCGTTAGGTCTGACAATGGATATGACAAACACACCCCTTGCTTTGCACGCACATACTAGCTACGATGCAATGGAATTACTGCATTGGGAACAACCATGCTCAGTGTTTCTAGAAGCATTCGGGCAGCCCAGCCAGCTGTGAGATAAATTTGCCAGTGTCAGAGGGTCTGACACAATGTAAAGCACGTAAGTTTTGCCTTGTCCTTACTCTAGTTTAGCACCAGGTGACCATATAGCGCCTATGACACTCTTCCATCTAGAACTGGTAACAACTACAGATAAAACAGGAGACTTGGAAACAGCCTCCAAGTCCTGGCTCCTTGTGCATACCTTGAAACTATACTGAATTTCACCAGTTCGGTACACCAGTTTGTTCACCCTTAGTGACCTGGTTTCATGGACAGGAAACATGAAAAGATCTGTGTCTGGGCCTTACATATTGCCAGTATGGTTTATTCTGGAGGAGACTTCAGATTCAGGATACAGCCAGCCCAGAATTGTGGGGATGCAGAGAAGTTCTTTCCAGCACACTTTCACAAGAGTTTCCTTGAACACATATAAGAGGGCTTGCTGAATAATTGCAACACAACTGTTAAGACTTTTCACATTTCGTTTAGTGAAAAAGCTTTGTGTAACTCAGCTGTCAACTGATGATACAGCTCACCATCCCATAAACAAAACAGAAAAAGTAAAGATTAAAAGAATGATTGTGAGGGATAACCTTTAAATTTTTTTTGAAAGGTCATTCTGAATGACAAAAAAGTTGCTGAGGTTATTTCCTACTTTGTTTATTTCTATATATCAGAATGTTCTGCTTACAAAATACATATCACAGCTGCTCCTACCTTTTGTCATCATGATTTACTGTACCAGATTCGAAACACCTGTGACTGCTCTATCAAAGGCATTTCTGAATATACAGGACATTTTGCTAGAACAGATTCAATGACGTCCATATGATGATGTGACAGGGGATAAGTGCCATCAGACCAGATGCCCTCACAAGGTCCCTTCCAACTTAACTTATTCTGTAAGCATGGATCTGGTTACCTACTGATACTTCTGATATTCAGAACAGCCCAAACTCATCAAAGAGAAGGCTACAACTAAATGAAGAATTATAACAAGGCTTATCATGAATTTCACTGCTCCCCTCTAGCGATCTAATATATGTCAGGAATTTGTACATAGATTGTACCTCAGACACGGGGGAGAAAAAAACTAAGAAAAAAATTCCACTTGCTTTTCAGCTAACTACATACATCCTACTATGAAATTCTTTCTTGTTCTGACTGTGCTCAAGCCCAATATTGTTAAAGGAGTTAAACAAGCAGGAACTCTGGTAAGGAATTTTTTCCTTCAAAACTGGGATTATTGTCTATCAGGGTTGACAATGCATGTGTGTATTTTTTCCATCATATTATGCCCTTGCAGTTCAAAATAGAACAGATGGAAGGCATCCTACTTTTTGCTTTGTTACCTGCTAATAGGACAGGTGTTGACTGTGGCATTACATAAGTTTATGAAACATCATAAATTGATTTATTTTGGAGTTTTCTTCTTTTTGCTATACATCTGCTGACATTCAACCCCACAATAAAATAACTGCATTAAAAATTCAGTTTCCACTTGGCTGAAATAAAGTTTATGAACACGTTTGATATGAAAACATCATTTGTGCAACTGGTCTTCAAAAAATTAACTGTTTTCCAAGCAACAGAAATGATAATCTCTGTGAAAACATACTGCAGCCTTACCGTATCTTGCTGAAAGATGAGATACAGTCACCTGACTTCAGAAATAGCCTTTTAACTGCCAACTGTATAATGAGCAAATATCAAGTGAACATGAATTCACTGACAGTTATTGAGAGCAAAACAGTTGTGTCAAAACAATACAATACTACAGAATTGACATGGTAGGCTGCTTTTCTTAATAACTTGTGCTAGTTGGATTCAGTTTTTCTGCAATTTAACATCTCTTCAGAAAGATGGTCTGTTTCTTTGCTAAAAGTAACCTACTGAAGAGTTGGCTGAATGGTAGGTTGGTTTGCAGTTACGATTTGTTTATCTTAGATCTGTTTGGCATAATTGCATATGGGATGGTAATCACTGAAACAGTGCTGCATCCATTTGGAGCAAAATACAGTACCACCATAAATGAGCTACAGTACTGACAGTCAAGAATTCTCCTTCCTTGGAGTCAATGGTTTTATATTTGGATGAAGATTAGGCCTCAAATATACGAACTGCACCATGTGCAAGCCACACATACATGAAAAAAGAATAGCCAATGGCTGAGGGACACTTTTGGCTAAAATATTTCTTTTATGTGAAAAGCAGACTGAGAAACAGAAGCTTTGCTTCTAACGTTCGTTGTGAAACATCATTCTTTTTCAAATCTTTAATGGACTTTGTTTCAGAAATGCACCCTTCTGTACTGCTACATCAACTTTACCTCTGGAAGCTTAGTCATCTATCACACTTTTAACCATATGATCATGTGTAACTAAGTAATGATAAGAAAAAATGCACTTTTTGAAAATTAACATCATCTTCAACTCCAGGACCACTGAAAAGACTAAGGTAGAGTGCTCTTTGCTTTTCTTACAGCTGTGGTGTTATTTACTTGGGAACTACTCATCCTTCTTGTTAAGTCATTTAACATCTGAAAACGCCAGAAGAATGTAATTTTTTTTTTTACCATTGTTTTTCCATGTCAACGTGAAAATGTCATTTTCTTTAACATTCTACATGTTGCCAAGAAAGAAAAAAGATTTAGAGGCCTGGTTCAGTATAGAGTATCAGTATTCACATGCACATTTCTGGCAGAATTTGCTGCAAAATTATGGGTTGGTCTAAAGCTATGGAATAGAAAAATGGCAGCTGCCGCTGCTACAATAAAGGGTAGCAAAAATTCCAGCTGTGGATATGCAATCCCTCTTTCAGTGTAATACAAAAAGTGATATTTCCTATGAGTAAATGCAATGTGCAACTTTGGCTTGTTTCTCTCTAATCTCGTGTTTTCAGCTACTTAACTTTCTTCAGGATTGAAAAAAACAGATGCTCAATGTACCACTCCCACAAACAAAAGTATCCATGGAATAATTAATGAAAGCCATGTAATTTCTTTTTTCTATTTGTGAATCAACCCATAATTTCAATCTCTTCTGATTTCTGTATAAACATTTATTTTTAGCTTCAGAGATGAAAAGCTGACAGGCTTGGTAAAGAGACATTCAAAAGAAATAAGGCATAGGAAAATTTTAATAGCTATTAGATATAAGCATAAAAATGCCATCTGTATATAAACCCCAAGCAGCATATAGGAAGAAAAAAAAAGCAGCTGACATTTTTAAATGTCTATATTTCACTGGTAAATTAGGCTACTGTAGGAAATTTTCTAGTATTTGTAATGAAAGATTTAGTACTGTCTTGTAGTGGAGCTGGCTAGATAGATGGTGAAGGAAACATAACACTGTCCCGCTCCCTTAGGTTTGCAACGGCAGAATTTAATAACAGAATGTCTTGTTGCATTCTGCTACAGACTAAACCACCAAGAGCTGCAACTTCAAATTTGGGCCATCCTGAAGCTTCTGTGGGCCTCTGCCACCTCTTTCTTCAAAGCTTTTTATGTCATATGGAGTTAATTATAGTACCATAGCAAGCGTCAACAAGTGACAGGTCTCAAGTTCCTGCTGTACTTATCTCCACTTCAGCAATACTCGAAGGATGAGTGCCTGGCACAATGTTGTGACAAGGTGTGTGGGTATTGGGTCAAAGAGGAGAAGGATCACAGTTACTTCTCCTCCCACAGAGTACCTTTGCTATCGTATCACCGAGAATTACAGTCTGAGTAGTACCAACTAATTATTTCTCTGGTTGAACGGTTACATGTGCATGTTATGCTCTAAGAAATTTGTCAGCATCTGAGGCACTGTCAGCTGAGGATTTTCAATGCTTTTCCTTTTACTGAAAGTGCTACCGCAGTCTCACAGGTATTTTCTTTCTCTGGTTGCCTCCTGGAACATTTCTTTTCCTTACCTGTTTTTATTTGGGTCACTTTTGTTCCTTGACAAAGCATACAGCTATGTCACAGCTTATGGCTAAACTGAGGAAACCAGGAGCACTCATTAGTTCCAGCAGCCTGGTGCATGCCCTGACTTCATCCTGGCTCTCAGGTGAAACTGAGAACGAACATACCAAAATTCAGACTGTTTGGTTTCCTGGCAGATCCAAGTTAACCAACATACTCAAGAAACTAGCATGTACAGTGTTGTCCACCTGTCTTGCAGTGGAGTTCCTGAAGAAAGGACTTAGTGGCTGAGGATGCACTGGCCTTTCAGGAAAGTCATCAGTGGGATGACATGGTCCATTGGCTGCTACCAGTTCACAGTCATTTGTCTCACATCTTACTATCTAATGCCTATGGGCTGCTCCAGTTGCCTCCTGCAGTAAAGATGTGAAGCTGTAATTGCCTTATGTCTTGAGACTTTTAAAAAGCACAGTTAAATACCCCGAGGCACATAGCACGTTTCCAAATTTTCTTCTCAAAAAGTTTTGTTGAGTTACAAGAGAGCAATATGAAGAGCTGAATGGTTTGCTTTTTCAAGACCATCCACGCACACACTGCCTGATCTTTTAGAAAAGGAGCGTGAACAAAATGGAAGTGGAAAGTTTGTTCGAAGATGAGGTCATGGCAGGCCATGTGCTCATCTGCAGTGAAGTTTTATAGCTTGTTGCATCATCTTAAGCCCACAAAAAGCCCATTTCAGGATAAGAGAGTGAACATAACCCATCCTGCACTACTTCTCCAACAGCCTGCAGTAATGATGTTACTACGGAAAGCCACAGGACTACATTAGTCCCTTTAATTTTGAAAACTGGTGTACATGGATTATCATCAAAATGTTGGCAACTAGATGTTAATAAGACTTCATTCAAAGAAGTCAAATTCTTGTCTTTAAAGGTTGATAAAAAGTCACAGCTCAAAATCAACCAATGGAAAAGACTCAAAGGATGCCCTTATTTACTAGTTATTGGGACAAAAACCTGAGAAGGTTTACTGTGCAGAGCACATGTACACGCACACTTACAGAGCTCCAAATTACAGCCTGCACAGAGAAACAGAGGTATGAAATACCTGAAGTTAGTATTCCGGCACATCACTTCCTTCACTTCGGATACATCCTCAAATGATACAAAAATAGACTAGCATTACTTTCTGACATGACTAAGGATCTTCAGTTTTGATCTACATACAACTACATTAATAATAGATTAAGGGTTGCTATCAAAGCATGATCACATGCTCCAGAAGGAAGAAACTACAAAGTACAGCTGTCAAATCACTCTCACTAGCTAAAGCAAGGGCAAACTAACCGTATCTGAACTTCTAGGACATTTGCTGGTCTATTCAACCTCTCTTTAACATTTCATTCCTGAGCAATGACTTGCATGCACATGACACAAACATTCTCCTTCTCTTACTTACTGACACTGGATAGACAAGGAAAGAAAAGATTTTTTTCTGTAAAGGTGGCAGTATCATCATAGTACTTAATGCAATAAAACAAGAGTCTGCAGAGAGAAGGAGGAACCATGGCATTAGTATTTTGTTAGCTGATACCAAAGAAATAGCATGTGACACAAGTTTACTTAGTATCTCAATCAACATTCTCAAGGATTACTCAATATTGAGTGGATGATGTCACTTCAAAATGCCAAAACTATGAGTAACCATTCAACTACTTCTTGTTTCCTTGTAACTATGTCACTCTCTTAAATATGCAAACTAATCTGTTTGGCCTGTGTTTTAAAAAGAGCTGTTTTAATTACTTTCTGATAAGCATCCAACAGCAAAACAAGCAACAAAAAAAGACAGCCCTTCACTGTCTGTCCTCTGAAAGGCAAAGCCATGCTGCCAGAGTCCACTGCAAAATCTGCAAAGTGGACATTCTCAAAACCAAAGAGAAACCGAGCACACAGAACCTGCTAAAAAGACAACAAACGGCTAATGGAGATCCCTTTCATCACAAACAGACAAGATCTTCACAAATATTTACAGAGAATCACAGAATTGTTGAAGCTGGAAAAGACCTCTTGGATCATCAAGTCCAACCGTACCTCAACTACAGGTACTCCGGAGGTTAATGAGATATAGGGAAGATGAAGACAGGCCAATTTAGCTATGAACTTCTGACAAATCAGCAATCATGAACAAGGACAGTGACCTTTCTTGCTGAGTTTTCATTGCTGGTTAGTCACTCCAATTTATATGCTTTTCTCGGCTTTCAAATCTGCAAAATGAGAAGCTTTTTCATTCATAGTGAATTCACAAGTACCAAAACAACATCAAGTGACTTTTTATAGGGTTTTATAACTTTTTTGACCACTGAATTTTCTCATCCATATTAAAAAACTTTAGGAAAGAGAATTGATATTAGTCTAAAAGTCTAGGTTCTCCACTATTAGTCAGATGTAAGAGATATATTATGAAAATCCTATGCTACAAATTTAGCCTAGATTTTCACTAGACACTGGCAGATCACAGCATGAAAAACTAGGCTCCCAAGAATGTCCACAAAAGGAAAATAAACCTAACATTAAAAAGGGAGAAATATGTGATAAAAATGTTAACCTGTTGTCAGCATTTTTAACCCACCAGGCAATAACTTAGTGATTGGAAACAAAAGATATTAAGTGATGTGGAAAACAGCACTGCTCAAACGGACCTGTTTACAACAAAATACAAAAAAGAGCACTAAATTTGATAGAATATTAACGGCATGAGCACTATGACCACATTTCTTGTGTTACTAAAAAATGGTGCGAGACCAAAATAAAAAGGGAAAATAAGTTTTAGTATTTGGATCCTGTATTAAGGATGTGCATTCCCCTGTAAATAATCAGAATGGCAGTTATACTCAGAGTTCATAGCTCAAAGAGAAAGATGTGATTAACCAGCAGCAGCATATCTTGGAGTGCACTTAGTGGACATGGTAATCTTTCATTTATCATTGAGGTTAATTTCCATTTCTGAGGGTCACTAACTTGATCATACGTGCTTGAGTTGCTGTTGATCTTCTTTAATCATAGCAAAAAACCTTTGTAAGTAATTCCTGTCTGAATGCAGCTAATTTAACCATATGACCTTTTCCATCTTATTTTCACCCTATGGCTGTATGACTTCTAATCAGACAGCAAATTATTAGACTGTAAATGGCACAGTATGCTCAGTTATTTATGCATTTCTGAAAATTACGATATGCTAAATTATTATATTATGCTGTTTCATTGTTTTCATACCTTTATTGAAAGGAACCTACCATTGCAGTATCTGGGCTTTAAACAATGATGCCTTTTTTTAATTTTTTTTGTCAAAAGAGTAACCCATGTGCACAAGAGTTCAAGCAGTAAAGCTTGGACGCTGATTATTCCTATTGTGGGAAAAGAGGCATCGCTGCAGTCACTGAAGTGTCAAAGCAGGTAGTGTCAGAGAAAACACTTTACACCTCCCCTGGTACTTTTGCAAGGGCTACTCATAAAAGAACATGTGTTTCTGCAAGTGTATGTGGCTAACCCTGACTTAGCTGGTGATGTCTCCATCACTGATTTTCAGGTACTACTATTCCAACAACATATATTCTTTAGAAACACAAAGAACAAATTTTCTCAAATCCAACTGATGATAAAGGAAGTATGAAGTACTCTGACTCCCTGACTATTAGACCTCCAATAGCTCTGATACCACTGCTCTGCGGCAGTTAATAGAAATCAAAATCTAATCAATGTGGAGAATACAGCACCCAAAGGCTTAGGAACTTCCACCAGCAAGTTGATGGCAGAAACTAGACCTCTTGATTCCCACACTCTTTCCATTATCTACTTGGAAGCCTTTTTTAAAAATCAATTGCTATTATTAGACTTTTATGCCATGAAGAAGCCTACGGGAAAGAAGTGAACACCAGAATTTCTGAAAGGATGACTTCAAAGGACTGCAAACCTATGGACCATATTGGTGTGAAACGTTCTGCAAAAGAATTCAAATTACAAAACCAACGGAAATTGTGGGGAAATTGCAGCCCTACAAACTTCCAGTGAACAGCCAAGTTTTTTCTCTGCCACTACAGCTCCATCACCCACCAGTTAATTTCTTCTATATTGCATGGCAGCAGTCATGACAATATTTAAAAAAACATCAAAACCTACTTTAATCAGCTATTATTTGGATCTGAGAGATGGCAATAATGTTCATGGTGGCTTTATTGCCTTACCAAAACTATATCTCTCTTTGTTTTTAATAAAAAAGTGTACAACTGGGCCACAGATAATTTTCATAAGTCAGTATGTAGAACAAAAAAAAAAGTCCCTTATGCAATCAAATCTACATTCTACTGATGTTTGCCTTACAGCATCACATATTTATATGAAAGACAGTAAACCAGCTAATTCATTACAGAACACAAGACAGTGATTTATTAGTCCTTTGTCATGCTGTGAGAAAATCTGGAGTCTCTCGAATTTTAGTCTCGTATAGTTAGGTTTTGCAACACCCTAGCAATTCCATCCAGTTCAGTGTAGCATCTGACTTCATGCAGAACACAATCCTCTAGTCATCAGGCCCAGAAAAGATGGATACCTGGATACCTATTCTTTAACCTTTAATTAGTACTTAGCTTCATTACTCATGATGAGCAGAGGATTAGCCATAAATACTTCTAGGGGCACTGCACACTTAGTAGTAACCTCTGCACGTAGAATGTATGTATTTCACTCAGAACCAGCAAGTGGAAAAATATGTAGCACAGGGGGTTGGACAGCATATAATTAAACTTGCTTTGCATATTAGGTGAGCAACTAAAGAAGAAACCATTACTCTCTGTCTGAGAAGCAACTCCCAAGGTTGTTTCAGGCAGAACCACACAGCCTTGCAATACCAGGTGTGCTCTGCATATGACCAGTGAAAAATAGGCTTTTTGTTCTGGCAGGGCTGAGACATCCAAATACAGGACCAGATTCTGTACAGTGCCAAAGTCAACGGGAATTGAGGGCATTCAGTACTTAAATGAATTCACACAGCAGGATATCAGAATGGACCTTGTTTTAGATATTTTAGGCAATCAAATTTAAGTGGTTATGCTGAGTTTGTTTTATTCATTTGATGTTGGCTTTATCATTCCAAGATTTTAATTCAGTGAAACTTTCCACTGTCTAGTCAAATTACCAGATGTAACATATGACATTTTCTTTAAGGATATGATTTTAGGGAGCACACTGATTTCATTACATTATACAGTGGGGGAAAAATGTATTTATAATCTTAAAAGTATCATCTAATACAAAGCAATCACACCTCAAACAACTAAAGCAATATGTTCTATTGAATCTTTCAGTGGTTTTTTTCATGGGTATGTCAGCACTTTGTAAATCTGAATACATCATAATGGACTCACACTAACTTATGAATATTTTTTGTGAACAATACTTTCTACTTCTAGACTCCATGTCATTGAAAAGTCAACTAACAATGATGCTTAGAAATTAATTTATTTGTGGTATGCTGTAACAATCATAATCAGCCATAAATCCTTTTGCCCTGTTTGCATTTACTGAATTTGCCTTAATTATACTGCTGCCTAATTATGAAGCCCAATCTAGAGGGGAACTCGCAAGAAGCAATGATGCAGAAAGCAGAGGACAGTTTATTCCACTTCATGGATTTACAACTTTCTACTACCGCAAACCATTTGGAACAGACTCTACTTGTGAGGTCATTAACATGTAAACAGTGTCACACCGAAGATGCATGGCAATGACCTACCATGCTAATGAAAAGTGATATTGAGTTTGCTAATTCAGATAAGGGTACACAGATTGCCTTTTCTCTAACGTGCAAGGGCCTGTCACAGAAATAAATGCATGGTCCTTGTTGCAATTAATTTGATTCTTGTTCTTTTAAAGCTTTACTTGTAGATTTAATTAAAGCTTTCATGCAGCACACACTTTCAGGAAGTATCTATGTTTAATGGCTCTTTTCTCCTAAATTAAAGAAACGAGTGAAGGTTAAGATTCAAAGAAGAACAAGAGATCATAAAATGAAAAGCTGTGCTTAATACAGCAAGCATTACCTTGTTTTGACATAAGTAAATATGCAGTATTTATACACACTTCTTAAAATTAATGTTATATTGCAGCTTCTGTTGTGAAACCATTTTCCATTGCTTAAGATAATTTTTTTCATTTTTGAACATAAAATCTTGCATGCTAAGTTTCAACCTGGAGGTGAATACTTTAAAAGCCTTAGTAAAATCAACTTTTAGATATGAAAAAAATAAGCAAATAAAACTAGCGTATTGTTTCCCTGGGAAACTAAAGAAACAAACACCAATGCAAAAAAACTGTAGACATGTAAATCAGTATTTCCTTAATTTTACCGTGTGAAACGCTCGCACAGAGTCAGTCTATCTAAGCAATAATCTTTAGGTAAATATCAATAATAAAAAGCATATTCTGATTTTCTCTCCCTTTCCTCTACAGATTCTGAGGGAGGTAGGATTCTTGTAAGGCCTTTTGACATGGTCATACTCAACATCCTTATTTCCAAACTGGAAAGACCTGTATTTGAAATGGGTACTATTTTGTGGATAAGAAATTGGCTGGACAGATGCAGCCAGAGAGCTGTGGTGAGACATACATGGACGTATTGGAAAGAGTCCAGAGGAGGTCACAAAGATGCTCAGAGGGCTGGAGCATCTCTCCTATGAGGAAAGGCTGAGAGAGTTGGGGTTGTTGAGACTGGAGAAGAGAAGGCTCCAGGGAGACATCATCTTGCCCCTCCAGTACTTAAAGGTGGCTTATACAAAAGGGAGAGAGAGACTCCCTAAACAAACAGATAATGAAAGGAAAAGGGCTTTAAACTAAAAGATGAGATTTAGATTAGATGTTAGGAAGAAATTCTATACTGTAAGGGTGGTGAGAAACTGGAACAAGTTGCTCAGAGAAACTGTGAATGCCCCATCCCTGGAATTGTTCCAGGCCAGGTTGGATGGAGCTTTGCTCTAATCTAGTGAATCCCCCTTTGCAGGGGGTTTGGAAAAAGATAATCTTTAAGGTCCCTTCCCACACAAACCATTCCATGATTCTATGATTCTGTGACATGGAGCAAGATCAAATGACTAGGCAGTCTGCATTAAGTATCGGCAGATAAAGCAGAGCATAGAGAATGAAAATAAGGCAATCTTAAGGAAATATTTTCCAGGACATGACAGACAATATAGTATCTGGGGGGGGAGATGGGAAAAGGGGATAAAGAAAGGGAGGAGTAAGTAAAAAGAGGAGCAGAGCAAGAAGAGAAAATAACAGAAAAAGTAGATGATAAGAAGAACAAGGAGTCAGGCTTAAGAGCTGGGTACATACATTAGTGTTGAAAGAGAAAAAGTAGCTGGAAAGAAGATGACAACAGTTAAGATCTAAAGAGTAAAATCCTTTTTTGGACAGAGAACTGGTCAAAGACATGAATGCTCAGTACTCCTGCCTCAAAACAGTGAAACAGTTTACAGGGCTTTGGATTCCAACAAAAAGCAGCTGAAACTGCATTAATCTGTTCATAAAAAAATAAACCTGTTCTTGCTGGGAGCTTGTATTAGGACCAAGGCACCCTGTTTTCCATTTTGGTTTTTTTAAACCATATTGTAGGTAATCCCTTTAGTTTAGTAATACCCTTATGTGCTTCTCTTCTTTTGTTAGTTTAAAATATCTTATATGATCCTAATCATATTAAAGCACAGACATGACTCCTTCCTACTCAGCAAGCTGAAAGGAAAGTTCTACTTCCAGTAACACGTGAATGTTACAGCTAAGGATCAGGGCTCTGTTCTACGATGTATCATAAACATGACAATCTTACTTGAAAAATGCCAGTAAATACAAAGCATTCAGGATTTCATCTGCTTTTGAAAATACACTGTAAGCCATGAACTTAATTGATATGAAATGACCTTTCCATTGACAATTTCCAAATAGGACCATAAATGGCAAAATACGTGCCATTATACCTAAGGCATAACTAAACACTACCTAGCCTACCTAAAACTGTTATTTCCTGCAGAAAATATTGCATATTGCATTATTATGCTCAAGAAGATTTTATTTTTGGCTACTGATGTCACCACATGGGAGGAAAGAACACTATCACTTTGCAGTAGGGGATGTGGAATGGCATAATCGCTCTGAAATAGCTGATTCTCTCATTCCTGTATGATTGTGAAATGTACAAGCTGGCTTTTCACAAACGGAATGCTTTGCTTTCCCATTCCTTCAGACAAGACAGATGCCTCTGGTAGCTCTAACTTGTGTCTTCATGATCAGAGGAATCAGTGAATGGGAAAGAGGGAAACAAGCTACCTCCCTCTGCAGGTGAACTGAGTATAATCGAGATAGCCCTGGACATTTGGTTCAATATCTCACTGATGGATCACAGATCAAATGCAGAAGCAGTCCTCAGCTTCAGCTGAGCACATAAAAATAAATGTGCTTCTTTATGTTCACCAGCTCAGTACTTGCAGGAGCAGGTAGTTCACTGCACAAGCCCTACAAAACTCTGCTCTGCTCCAACTACTACCTCTTTTTATTTGGATCACTGCTGCTGTCTGGTTGGCACAGGAACTGACGGAATTATGCAAGACTTTCCTGACAGTCCTACAGATTTCTCTCTGTAGCATACACTAAATGTTACAGTCTAATAATAATAATAGCAGTAATAACAAACTCTTTCTTGCACGCTAGTAAATGAAATGAAGTCATGATTCTAATATACTATGACAAGTCTCATAAAAGATATTCTTTTGCAACAGGTTATTGAGGACTGAAGAAATACCAGGCATGCTTTGCTGGATATGTAAGCACTCAGCACAGTCGTTCTTCTGGTTCCTTGCTTGATTAGTTTTTGTTATGCTCAGTTTCAAACCTGATGCTATCTCCCCAGATACAATTTGCCCAGAAATTAGGAAGGACCCTGGTCAGATAGAATCCTTGCCCAGATTCTCACAAAGGGAAACAGAAGGTCAGAGTGACCAGGAGTGTAAAAAGAAAGCAAAAGATACTTTATTCTCTCATATCAGAAATAGGTAATTTATTGCAGGAAAACCACAACCAAGAAAAATTACTGAAAGAAAAAATTTGGAAATGAATGATGATTTTGGTCAGCTAGCCATTCCAGAAAGCAAATGGCCACTGTTGTTCCCTCCAGGAACATCTAAACATGCCCAGAAAAGATGAACTAGAGCAGAGCTAGTCTTCCACATGAATTATCTGATCTCTGCTGCAATTCAAGGAAGCTATTTCATATAGTCAGATCACTGTCCTGGGGGGCTCACACACTTCAGAAAGAGCTGACAAAATTAAAAAAAAAAAAATACTGGTGGTCTGTGTGTTAAGCATTATTTACAATTTTTTCTACAGAGAAATGGGAATGTAAGCCTTGGCTATAAAGCAGTACAATCAGATCCAAAAGAATCAGAGGATACAAGGAATCAGCATACAAAATAACAACTTTATTTTTTTTTTAAATTACGTAGCATAATTTAATTAAAAATAAAATCCCAATTCTGAGACTGCTCAGTATCTCTGCATGAAAGCTAGATACCTCTGTACACGAAGCATATGGCACATAGCACACAAATGTGTTTTTCTGCAATGGTGATTTAGTAGAACATCCTTCTTGCTGTTTTGGAACTAAGTATTTTCCAAAGATTTTAATATGTTGGCACCGTAGACTTTGCAAGATGCAGCAAAACTCATGGGACATCCCCAAATCATTTAAGTCTAGCTTACAAGACAATTACAGGAATCCATGTTTATTTTTGATTATTACGCTATTCTATGATACAAGTCGGTGTACCTACGCATATTTAAAGATTCAGAAGAGATCACAGGTCTAACAGATCAAACAGTTCAAACACATTAATGTTTTTCTGTTCAGTATTCTCTCCCATGTACAAGATGCAAACTAATGATCTTATTCTGGTTCCAGAGGCAGTTGAAAATACAACACTGTTTTCAAATTACTGCAGAAATTTAAAATTCGATGACTGCATATTCCCTAGAATTATCCAGAAATCACTGTTAAGAGATTCTATACCATGGATTTATTAAAAATTTGATTACTTCAATTATTAGGATCATTTTCTAAATCTACTAACCTTGCGCCTTCTGCCATAAGTATAAGGTCAATGGCAATGGGATTAGGGAAATAAGCCACAAATTAAGGCTCTGAATAGAGATCCAGAAGCCAGCACTGAGTATCTGC
The DNA here is from genome assembly GCA_036023395.1 of Myiotriccus ornatus. Lineage (NCBI taxonomy): Eukaryota > Metazoa > Chordata > Aves > Passeriformes > Tyrannidae > Myiotriccus > Myiotriccus ornatus. The sequence continues at coordinate 100,908,582 of JAYRBT010000082.1, forward strand.
CAGTGAAGCAAGAGACACAAACATAACTAAACTGCGAACAGACTCCCAGGCTCTTGAGCTCAAGTCAGATATACAAGAAAAGTATACTTCAACTGGGTCCCAAACTACCAAATTCTTCTGAAAAGGGCTGACATTTATATGAAAAAGCTCAATGTTTGTGGAATTAATTTTCTTGAAGCAGGAATTCTGTCGTCATAGTCATACATACCAGGCAACAGAGCCTGTAGTCCTACACAGTCTATGTTTCAATATAGTACTGGGCTTTGGAATTGAGATTTCCAGAGGATGCACCTTGGTGCATTTCTATTCTAGGTCACCCAACTAAATTATCAGTGCTGGGACAGACAACCGTAGATTTCACACTATGAAGGACAACAACATGATTAGGACTGTAAAAGAATACTGGGCAATAATTGTCTCCTATTGAAATGTCTTGTGAAAAGGCACAAAAATAGAATAAAATTATGCACCTAACTGCTGTGCAGCCCTGTTGTTGCATAAGTAACTAATTTCAATAATAATCACCACTTACAATTTTGATATCAAGCTTAAACTGAGGAAAAGCACCAAAAGCTGCCGTCACAACTCTGTATTTTAATTTGGTGTACATCCTACTCCTAGAAATATAATGAAGTCTTTTATTGAACGCAACTTATCAGAGCTACAATCTACAACTATCATCTCCTCAAGAGTTTGGGGTAAACTGAATTCCCCAAATTCTCTATCAGGCAACAGTGTCTCGAGTAAACTATGATGGTCCAAGCACTCACTTTGTCTGATACTTGGATTCGCATGAATCTAGCTGTTAGCTCCTGCCTGGTGAATAATGACCGCCAAGCACAGAATATTTATAAAAATTAAAATCTTGAATATAAAAGTTAATGGCCAAAAGTCAGCACAGTGGTACTTGTTGTCACCTTAACAACAGGCTTACCTAGTTCATTCAAGCATAATTACACACACAAAAAAATGAATGTATTTTTCTTTCTTCCACCAATGGTGCAGTGGTTTTGCCCATCAGAAAATGTGTCAGGAGTAAGCAGTCATGCCAATGCTGCCTGCCATGCTGGGAACACCAGTTGTTCCAAGTGTAACTAATGATGTTATCTCCATTCTTCCTTTTTTCCCACCTGGAATCGACTGCCAAGTCAAAAGACCTGCTGCAGAGTTAATGAGCACTATTAAATTTGCTCGGATCTTAAGAACAAAAGAACTTAGAGAGGACTAACTATGGCCAGACAAAAAAAAGAAAATCTGCTGCCTGACTGAGGTGAAAGGTAAAAAATGCACAAGTTTTCAGGAATGCAAGAGTGGGAGGAAAGACTGGCAGAGGGCCTTAAGCCCATTAAAAAGAATTCTCAATAGCAGTACTCAACTTCTTTTCTCTAATGTCTCTTGACTGGCTAACTAGTAAACACAAGATAAAATAGAAATAATTCTCAGCCAAATATGCACAGCTGTAGGTCCACCTCTGATGATTCATCAGCAGATCCTGGCATCTGCCAATTTTTTCTTTTTTATTTTTAATTTAGGATGGATCTAGAAGTGGCAGAGATTGCAGTCTACCAGGGAAAAGGAGCCCACAGCACACAAGGAAAGCAGCACACAAGACAATAGTAACTATTTCAGTGCATAGATGCTCGCTTGGATGTTACAGCTTGCATTTACAATGACTAATCAGTAAATTTGAATATGATGCTCAGTATAGAAGTGGTAAATTAGCAATGGCAGAGTACTTGAAATTATGTTTCTCAAAATACAGAACATTTTATAATCCATACCAACTTTCTCAGCTAAAAATAAAACCGTAATGAATTCTGCATTCATCTAAGATTTCCACCAATTTCAGTGAAATTCCACAGTGTGTAAACAGGTGGAGAATTTGGTCCAAAATACTTCCTCCTACTGACAGACAATCTTGACTGCTTTTTTCAGGGCTCTGACTTCGCTTCTTTTGCCAGACATGGAACAAAACAATACAAGTTCAAGATGCCACAATTTCTTTTGGACGACTTAATGGTCCTAAGCTACAAAGTTACTGAATTTGTATCACACTAACAAAAACATAGATCTTTTCTTGAAGCCACTGGGAGAGTATTGCAAATAATCCAGAAACACCCTACTCCATCCACTATTAACACTCCCTATTATTTCACAACTGGGGACAAAACCTTTTTGTAAAACTTAGAAAACCCATTTCAATTCATGTATTTTCCTCTGTCAGTGGAAAAAGAGATAAAAAAATATAATCCAATTTCTTTGAATAATGAAACAGTGTTTCATTTAATGTTCCATTTGTTTCAATTTTGGTTTTGACTTAGCCTTGAGACATGAATCATATTAAAATATTAATTTAAATATATTTACCTATTATGGCAACAACATACTATATGACTTAGTGTATTATATTCTTTTGACATTTTAAAGAACTACATTTAAATGATCCCAAACTGAATTTATTTTTTTTATGCCTATGAAAATATGGTCTTTTCATCTCAAGCACAGAAATAAATTTGGAAATACTGTAACTGTGGCAGAGATAATTTTTTCTGACCTTCACATTAATAAACTGCTTTAAAGAACAGTTTTAAAAATTGCACTACATGTAGAGTGTCAAATAATGTAATATGAAATCTGAATTACTAAGCAAATGAGCACTTTCAATATATTCAGAAGTCTTAGGGAATTTCAACTAAGAGGTTTAAATTTTAGTTGCTGTCATTCACTTGAAGCATGGGTCTGCTTACAAAGTTTTCAAGTTAGAAAATATTTACTAATTTTTCCATAAATCCTATAAATGAATTTTTGATCCTTTTTCAAAATATCAATTGAAAAAATGTGTTTAAAAAGTCCAAAGAGCAACTAGAAAGGAACATGAGAAACTTTATATTGCTTTTAAATAAAAACATTACTGAAATGTGTTCCATGCAAGAGCATGCTACTACCATACGTACTTGAAAACAAGTACTAATATTTGTCTCATGCAATTAACACCCGAACTTCTCTAACTATATAAAAATATCTCATAGGTTCCCATGACTTTTAAATCTGAGGTTTAGAGAAAACAGGTATCTACTGGACAGCTGATCTGTGCTGCTGGCCAACAAGATTAAATGAGTCTCATTTTGCAACTAAGCCAGACCTCTAATATTTTGTTAGTTCAAAAACTATTATGTACTCCTTGTACCTGGAAAGCAAGTAAAGGTGAAAAGCCTCAGAAACGGATGTGCTAAATTCACAGAAGGACCCTTCTCATTCCTCACCTGCTGAGCGCAGGGAAGAAAATGAAGGCTTTGGGTAAATAAAGAAGCATATAATGGTATTACTAAGGACTGTATCAAAACAAAAAGTTGTTACTTACTGAAAGTTATGCTTCATCCTGCCCTCATTTTTTAGTGCTCTCTCCTTTGAAATTCACTCCAGAAATGGTAACTCGTGATGTTTACGCATTATCATTATTCAAGAAAAAGTAGTAATATGTACACAGCAACAAATGGAAATGCTTGTACATGTCTAACCAATGCTATTTTCAACTGAACAAATGAGAAAGAAACTACTAAATAAATTCTGAAAATAGTTATTCAGGCATGAAAATTTCTCATCGACATGGTAGTGGTATTTATACCTACTACTTCTCAATTAAGAAAATGCGTTACATAATGATATTCAAAGGACTCTAATGCACAGTACGAGGCATAAGAAACTGCTATAAAGCTAAAAGCTAAATATTTCATTACATTATTGACCATGTTGTATTTATCTTGGTAAAACTTTTACAAAGTATGTTTTTATACAGGAACTTTCAATATTAGCATTCACTACTTAGGCATGGAACAACATGGCAGAAAGTGTGTCTCTGATGACAAAGAAGTTACTTACAGGTAATAAGTGTAGGAGTGATAGCTTCTTCTGCCATGATGGTGGAAGGATTAGGCAGTGGTGGAAAAGATGAAATGGAAGGAAAGAAAAGTCAAATATTAATGTATGAAAAATCAAGATGAAACTGAGACCTGAACTGGTGACACAAATGAAAGGTAGCAAGAACGCATATCTGGACATATCATGCAATGTGTCTGAAACAGATAGATGACAAATCCAATCTCCATAAAACTTTGAGCAATACAATATATAATGCATCTCCAACTGTTAAACCATGTAAAAGTACACCTACTAAGTAATGTTAGGTATTTAATATATATTTATATCTGCATATACTACACACAAACACTCCCAATTAAAGGGCTAAACCACCTCTGATTACACCTCAGCTGCATTAGGAATAAGGATATGGAACTTCTAGCATGGTGTTACAAGGTTACAAATGCAGAATTTCCGAACATGTATGAAGTAGCTTCCCTTCCTGTCACAGCACTGTAGAATCTTAGGCTATCCCTTTCTTTACTTAAAGAAATCAGTTCTGCCATTGACAGGACTTGAAATTGCTTCCAGAGCAGAAAAATCAATGGCCACGGCTTTTTTAATATCTTAGCTTTTTAACAGCTTTTTAAATTCCAAAGAGAAAGATACTTATTGTCATGCAAATAAAAAGGCTATCTTTGCTGGCTAAAATTATATTGGTGGTATTTCCCCATGTGGTGGAGATAAAAATGAGAACTAATCCTGTATCCACATTATTTCTGCCCAAATGAATCTCACAAAAAACAACTTCGCAGACCTAGCACTATCAGCTTGAGGAATATGGGCTCAGTCAGTTTTGCACAACCTCTTGCACAGCCAGATCCTCCACCCAGACATGCTTTGTGTGAGCACAAAGTATAGAAGCCCTCCAGCTATGCTCTTCTGCTTTAAATCTTTCCCTCCCTCAGTTATGAGCCCACTACAAGCAGGACTGCAACTCTCCAAAAGGGTAAATTTCAACCTAAATGATTTCCATATATTGACTGCAATTAAAAAAAAGCTGGAGATCTTAAAACATCTCTGAGCATAATGTCAAGTAGCATTCACACATTGGTAAGATAAAAGACTGAAAGGAACCATGTAGGCATTTGTAATTTTGAGAGCACATGCATATAGCCCTTTGACTACAGAGGAAACATGTAAACAGGCCTTGGAAAGGACTATAACTAACATTAACTTGCCTCTGGCTACATGCTTCAGGCATCCCTTTGAAAACTAGGCTTTCATCAAATTTTCTCTCTCATCTTCTTTGTGTGAAGATGCCGTTAGAAATATTTCCCAGTTTTTATTCCCGTTTTTCTGATGCAAACAGTATTGTTCAAACACGAGAGGCTATATACTGAATATTTAATCACGTGGCACATCTGGAAAATGCGTACCTGTTAAAGTTGAGCTTTAAAAGACATCTTAAGAATAGAGTAAGGGGCAAGCTGCAAAACAGTTACACACTTCTTCCACCCGCACATACCCCACTGCATTCAGTAAGGAGCACAGGATCTGGTCCTATGAAATCAGATCCACGGACCTGTGCTATTAGCAAGGGGCTGTTTTCTGGTTCAGTCATAATTATATTTCCCCCTGCCTGTCTTTTCAAAATTACTTATTCTCTCACTTTGATTTAGAATCTCACGACACTGCCAACCCTGTTTCTTGCCATATGTTGCCATGAGAGAGATTTAATGTAATTAGTACAAATATTCTCCTACTTCTAAAAGATATATAATAATTTGAGAAAAAACAATAAATACAATTAATCACTGCAGCACTGATGGTTCTTATATGCAGAATTTTGCCAGATATGTAATAGAGATAAATTATTCCTTATGAAAAAAATGCTGAAAATCCAGGAGCTTTAATTGTGTAAATGTTCCATTAAGAATTTGTGTTAGATGAGAAAAATTGGAAGTCTCAAGCTCCAGTTATTTTTATATTGCTACAGTTGTGAGATTTTTCCATTTAAAAGTCCTTGACAAAGAGCACTGTGGTTTCTGACTATCAAGAATACAATACGCTGAAAGGAACAGGTAAAAAGAAAAAATTAAAATCTTGCGAAATCAGGAAGTTTTATACTTGCAAGTCCTCAGGTCACATGCTAAAGCACCATTTGTAAGTGGATTTAGCTTTTTTAATAAATATGAACAAGTTCCATTTTACTTTCTACATAATGAATACAAACTTAGGTCTTTGTCTATGCATGAAAAGTCTTTTTCTGTTAAAAAGACTGATGCAAAGATTCTAGCTAACCTAGGCCAAATTTTCCTATGAGCATAGCCCATCAGTCACTTCCCAGTGGTGATGTTATTTTATATCAATAAACTGCTTCTGCATATAGTGACAATCTAAAGCATTTTTATATCCTTTAAGTCTGAAGACATAAATAAATTTCATGACTACCACTTGTAGAACAAGGCCGCACTATAAAATTTACCAAAACCAGCACTGCTGGATGCAGGATTGTCCCACTGGAAGAGAAACTTCTCGAACTGTGTCATTACCACAGTGTTTTCTTTCATCATCTCTCTTTTGTAGTTGGTCTACAGGGAAAAACAAGATTCAGGGAGAGGAGGCTGGAATTTTCCTTCAGCCTTATTATCTTCAATTTCTGTCCTAACTGCTTGAAATTGTTGGCAAAGGTGTATGTATAACTGAACAGCCTGATTTGCTATCATGGAATGGGAACAATGCATTCCCAGCACAGCTCCACTGAGTGCAAAAGCCTTGCTTATCCACTGCCAAGAACCAGGGTCTCTGACTTTAACAGATGCCGCAATTGCATATATTAGAAACTACTGGAAAGCTCAGGCATAGAGACAGCTGAAAACAGAAACTAAAGACAGGCAAAACAAAGTAACCTCTTTATGGAGAAATGTGTTGATCAGAAAAACTCCATTCTGCAATGGAAGCAGAAACCAATGCAATAAAATTTTAATAATGGCTTCCTTACTGCACTCCCACTGCAGCAACAAGATGGCAGCCCCAAAAGAAACAGCTGCCCCAAGGACATATATGCTTTTAAGCAAATGCTGGATCAACAACTTATCAACTTATGCATTTTTTTTAAACATAAGTTATATAGAATATAAAGGAAAAGAAAAAAAAGGAAAGGAGAAAAAGTTGTGTCTGATTTATGCAAGCCTTGATTTAATTGCTATTGCTTTTCCAAAGCTGTGGGAACAGTACTCTCATTTTCACTGTTCCACTTCAAGTTGATCAAAAGGGAAACTTGCTGTATTCTTTATTTTTTACTTTTTTATAAAGTCCTGCGCAGGTATATAAAAAACTGGAAGAAATCAAGGGCCTCAAGCAAGATTTAATATTCAGGATGAGATTCAAAATTCACTTTATTGTGGATCAATATTGTGGAAACACATGTATTGTTCTTATATGATTTTGTGTTAACTCTTACATGAGAGATACAAAGCACAGCTGAGGAAGGAAAGCTTATTGGCATTATTCTGACTTCAGAGAGACGAATCACTGCATTGGTATTACCCTTTCGGTATTAGCAACAGCTTGCAGGTTCCTAGGCTACGTTACATGACACCTTTATGCAGGAATGTGAATGGATAAAGAAAAGATAGAACAGAATGGATAAAGAACTCTGAACAATCAAGTGGAGAGAAAAACCGGAAAGTACTAAGTCTTCCCCTGACCCAGGGGACAAGTTTACAGATTTGGTTTACTTCAATCACAGCCTGAGTGTCCATACAGAAAATGTGTCCGTGATGTTTCTACCCTCACTAGTGGCTCCACACCACACACTGAATCTCTAGGCCACCTAATCTCTCTGTCACTGGGTTTATAATATTAACTACTTCAGAAGACCACTACACAGTGAAATTAATAATGCTGCCTAATGATTATTGATATTTGCAGAACTTTTCTACCTACCGCTTTGATAGTGGCCATCATATCCAAAGCATGTCTGTGGCACTGAAAACTGCTTTGAATATTGGTCTTCTCTACTTGGCTACTGAATTAAAAGTTCAGGAGACTGATCTGTAATAATCTGTGGTGCATGGCACCAACCAAGCAAAGAATGGTTGCTGAGTGAAATGAGGTGGTTATTAAAGGAATGCACTGGACAAAGTCAGGGTTATCATTTAAGTAAAACTGCTTTCCAAATCTCTTGACAATGGAAAGAAACGGTTTGAAATTAAGTTAATTAAGCACTGTGAAGCCCCAGAGTAAGTTTAATCTACTGGTGTAACCTGGAGATCAAGTCTACAAGACTGTGAAGGAAAGAATAACACAAAGTACAAGCCTTGGGATATGCCTCGGGACAGTAGAATGTGAATGGGATACTGCTGTAGCCAATTCCAAGCAAGACAAGTTTCAGAACATGTAGGCTCAGCGTGGTGAAACTTGGCATTGTTGCACAGAGAGTCTACACGTAATAGTGCAGAGAACAAAGTGGTTCTCAGATGAAAGGTGACACTGAATTACAAGGTGTTTTTTTATTTTTCACTCAGATCTTTATGCCAGTAAAGTTCCTGATAAAGTAAATGAAATAAAATGATCAAGTGCAGTAGTCAAAGGACACAGTAACTTGATAAGATTGTTTCCCAAAGTAGCACCTAAAGTATCATAAAACTGCAAAACTACTACAGTTACATTAAGCTTGTGGTATGATTTATACATTTTCTTCAAATGCATAATGTATACACAGTAACTGAACCAAGGTGAAACCACAAGGCCTCTCAGCAGCCTAGTGAATTAATGCACCAATAACAATCGACTGAATAATCTGTTCATCTTTTGCTTAAGTCATGAGTGTAATCGTATTCAAGATCTTCTATGCTACAGCAGATGCTTTAAAGGCCTGGGTCACGATATACCCACCTCCTGAAACTCTCATTTACGCCTGGCCACATCCTGTTACACAAATGAACCATTCTTACTTTTTAATATTCACTTCAACTCATTTCAGTTTGTTTTGCTCAAGACAGCAGCATCATTCTGGGATATGTCTAAGTTATTGGTATCGTTATTTCTGTACTACATAATGAAACTGTATGTATTTGGTAACAGAGTTCCTGGATTTTTGCTTTCAATAGTTTCCTCTCTGTCACAAGCAGATTTATTCCAAACCCCAAAGAAGCTCACATAATACACTTTTCTTCTAGCAATAGAAGTACAATGAATAGTAATTACTCTACTGTGGTAGACAGAAGGAATCAAGTATCCTTCTGCATTAATGCAAACACTTAGGATCTGAGACCTCCCGCCTCTAACAATTAGATTATCAAAGAGTTTTTCTCTTGAGAATTAAGCAGGAGCTGGCACAGCATGCATTTAGCCAGAGACCCTGACACCTTATTCACTTTGAAACTATTTGTATCGTTTTGCAATGCTCTCCCTTCAAAATTAAGAACTTGTCTCCCTTGGGTGAATACATTCTACCTTTGGCAGAAACACTAAGGAGAGGCTCAGAACGGGAAGAGAGTGAATGATGAATGCTGGTCAGGAACTGCGTGAAAAAGTATTGGCCAGACAATGCAAGCAGCCTTCTTCCTGCATGCCAAGTTCTGTGTCTGGCCCTAGGGAGGAGTTTGGGAGTTCAACTGTTAAAACTGAAGGTATGAATGATGCAAGAAATCAGAAGTGGGAAGAAAAAAGTACAGCAAGGTCAGAACAGAACCCTGATACACTGTACTTTATTGAGCAGATTTGGTTATTGGGTCAGTTTCATTGCCCCAGCCAGATTTAACCTTGGGCTTAAGTCTCAGGCTCTTCTGTATGGCAGCTTTAGACTGTTTTACCTATCTCTTGTCATGACCTAGCCCCCAGCCCTGGCCAGAGCTCACCTTTCTCTTCACAGAGCCCTTCTAACTCATGGCCCTGTTTATGTCTTCAAGGAGAGTAAAAAGCAGCTACTTCTGTTGCCTGCCCTGAGGCACTGTCAGACAGCTGCCTCCTTTGCTGTGCACTTCCACTGCTCAAATTCTGGAAGAAATTCAGGCAGCTCAGGGGTTTGGACTATCTCAGACCTGCCAAACTAGTTAACACACAATTAAATCACATAGTGTTGGGATGAGTAAAATGAGGTGGGGATTGCTCTCAAAGGAAGAAAAGGGGATAATACAAAGTGCAAAGCAAGGAGGTCAGGGGTTATGGGACAGTAAGGAGATGTGGCAGAAGTGGAAGGAGAATTTGTGACTCAGCCCCTTTACACAGCACTTGCACACTCCCAACCCCACCTCTAACAGCTGCAAATCTCACATTTCTCAGGATACAACCTAAACCCTTAATTCTATTTGCTAATTAATTTCTCCCAATCTAGACTTAGCTTCTAAGATCACATGGGGGTCTTTTTCTTATCTACGCCTCCTCCCTAGATATATTTTTCCCATTATGATTTTTCCTTTTACAGTGTTGAGAAAGGCAAACAGTTTTAAAAGCCTCACTCTTCTAATACTGTAGCAGTTTTCAAATTATATTTGAAACAAAACAATGTAATGCGTGAGTGTGTTGAACCAGCATTTGGAAACATTCAGCACCATTGTAACATTTCTCTTTGTTTTCAGGGAATGAAGTTTATGCAGAACAGTATACTCCTCATTCCTAGCACAAACTACCTTAGCTCTAGTTCCTGTTTGACTAAGCATTTCTTTTACATGAAAGAATGAAACTACATCTAACTTTCAGCTGTTCTGTTGAATAGGATGGAGACTCACAGGACAGAGATACTCTTCTGTTATTAGAGCCCATCATACAGTACTGATATAAAAAGTGCTAGAATCACTAACCTTGAATTGATATATATATACATATATATACATACATATATATATATATAACAAAGAGAGAAACATTATTTCTCTGTGGACATGAAGGTGGCTGGACACTTCTACCACTACCAAATTGAGAACTGCCATAGGAGATGCAATATGACTATGTGCATGGAAAACATCCACTAATTGCTCACCTTTTCTTCATTACCAGCACGACCCCCAGAAATATAATGACGAACAGCAAGATGCCTGCAATGACTCCAGCAATTTTAACAGTATGGTCGGTCTGTTTCTCAGGCTCTGGGTCCGGTTTTCGAGTGGCAGCCCCTATGCAATAATTATAAGAGAAAGAGGGAAAAGAATAAAGGTGTTATTCTTTTGATGTTTGTATACTTAACCTACCAGTGTTACTAGTCTTATCCAGGGCCAACAGGTATCAATACTAGGTCTTCTAAGAAAAAATCCTGCTTTCATATGCATTGTTGGGAATAGAATTCTCTATATATGTTCCAAGACATTTCGCAAGACCACAACACAGGCCGATAGCACTGCCAGACCTAACCCTTTCACAGGAGCCTCTTCACAGATTCACAAATTTCTGTATTTTTATTATCTGTGCTGGCTCCCTTTCCTTTCTGCCATTTAGAAACTTACTAACAACACAATAACTATACTAAGCCTTTATCCAAATTTGATTTGCTGGAACATTTTCCTCAATTATTTTTCATAAATGAAGCTGTAATTCCATAACATATTAGCTTAAACACCTGGAAAAGTGAGATAAGCTCATTTACCATGCATTTTACCCGCAATTGTTTTTTACACAATAGACTTTTTTTTTGCCTTTGGAAATCTAAATCTAGGTCACATCTGGTAGGAAAAAAGACTCCTTCTAAGCAATTTATTCACAAAGTGGGAAGCAGCTGATGATCACACCACTGGCACCTACATTTAATATCTGTTTAAATGAGATAACCAGTGCCTTACAGCAGCTACTGTCTTAGCTCTTCCAGCTTCTCCATTTAAAGAAAATAACATCGTTTGTACTGTTTACTGTATAATGTGATGGAACGTCAAATCCATGTCTGATGAAATATCCGTTTCCCCTACTAAATGAGTTCAGGATGAAAAACGCTAAGGAAGCAACATGCAATTCACTAAGCTGATTTTATTTTTTTTTATGGACTTCCATTTTTTTTTAATCAAAACGTGACAGCATTCATCATTTGAGGCACCATGCCATAAAATGGACACAGGGATTTATGGATTGCTTTCCTGCTGTAGCTTTTTTTTTGGGGAGGGGAGAAAGAAGAGTAAAGCCTAAGCGAAGCGTAATATTTTAAGACCACATTCTTATCTCGCTGTCTGAGATGAGATCTGCTCTTTCAGAGAGGATTTTGAAAGCACCAACTATGTTTTACTTGTTTCTTCATTTCCTTATTCTGGAAAGAAAGAAAATTAATGCTTAATTTACACACACAGATATTTTCTGTAAAGTACAAGGAAAACATTTCCAATGTCTCTTCTCAGTTCCAACCAGGGTATTTTAAGATCAAGAGCACTTTTGAGCACCCACAGTTACACTTTTGGACTACATCTTCAAAACTCCTTGCCAGGAGGAATGCCAGGAAAACTTGCCAGAAAAGTGATAACCATCCATCAAAACATATCTAAAGCTAACTGCAGGAACCAGGCTCTTGGGAAAATTCTGGCCATGGTACTTAGAATGAGTGGTAAATCAGAGAGGATGATCAGCTCCCTCTCTCTGTGCCCAGTCCCACAAGAGTATTTGATAGAAATACACACATACTGTTCTGAATTAGCAAAATCCTGACTTTGTATGAATAAAGGTAATAAAATCTGTCTCTGGATTTTCTGCAATATAGATGCATAAAATTCCAATATAAACAGTTTCATTTTTATTTTCCTGTATCACATATAAATAATTTTGTTAAACTCTATATTACTGTAATCTTCACAGCACTCAGAAGGGCAGCAGATGTCTAGACCATCTTCATGAATAAAGGAGTTGTTGAGCTGAACTCGGCAAACAGTGAATCAAGTATGATGCAAATATTAAGACATAAGAAGGATTCCAAAGTTCTCTTATAAATCTAAAACCCAAGCAAGGAAGAATGTGAAGTCAACAACAAGTAGTATCTTTTTAGATGCAACTTACAGAGTTCCTTCCAGAGTATATTCTTCATTATCTCCTTCAGGCTACCCCACACTACTGGAATATCATCAGTAATGCCTTCTTAAGAACAATTTCTGCCTTTTGGTTTCATTCCTTTGTTAAGGTTTCCAGTGTTAGTTTTGGCAACATGAGTGCTAAGCAGCTAAAGTAAGTGAAGGCACTCTTGCTGTATTTTTACAGAGAACTCTCAACTACCCAGTGTGTTCTATCTCAGTGTCACGTCTCTGACAGTTCACAGTCCTCACTTCAGTGGAACCAGTTAGACTTAAACTATCACACACATTTTCTGTACATGATGGAACAAAACTTTCATGAAATGCCTTCAGTGAGACAAAGTATTACCCTCTGAGAGTCGTGGACAAGCTGAGGAATTCACCGCTACTGCAATATATCCAAAGCAATCCTACACAAGAAGAGATACAGAGCCTAACATCAGGACACTCAAACTCCCATGTTGAATCATCTATTGATTATCCAACTGAAGGATCATCCTAAATTTTCTATGAAAAGACACGTAATGTCACTCCAAATTAAAAACAGCATAGAGCTTCTCACAGTAATGGATTCAGCCTGACTCAGAACAGAGATCGTCTTAAACTGGAAACATGGTGTTTGACAAGCCTTTTAAAAACTCCTATCACTAGTTATTATTATAACCCCCCCAAATATTTGGATTATCTCAATTCTCCTTTATTTCCACTCAGCAACTCATTCATTCCCCAACACAGTGTTGCTCCTTTCTTGGTGTCAGTGGTTTCCAAAATCTACTTGGGTAAACAAACCAAATCTGCTACCTTTCACCTTTCTTGAGGATCCCTTGAGTCTTTTGATATTAGAAATTTGGGATTAACTTTCTTCATTTTATTTAATACTTTTTATTCTTTTAACGTACTTCAAACCTATTCTTAAAACCACGCAGAATGCTAAGGGGGATAATTTCAACATCAGATGGACATTGAACATGTCACTGGTGCATTGTTTACAATGAAACCTGCATCCCTTTCTTCATGCAGTGCTCGGTTTTGAACTCTTTATGAGTTACAAATCATTTAAATTTAGCTCTGCTGAACACTACATAGCATTTATAAAGGCTGCAATTCGAGTTGGTACTACCTCTGCATTCAGCTTGCTTTTGTCCTGCTGAAATTCTTCACAGTCCTGTGTGAATCCTGCTAACACATATCATCTAGCATCATAATCAAGAGCTGCTGCCCCTACAGTGACTCCTACACACATTTAATAAACACAACAAACCCCATTTAATAATAAATCCTAAAGTGCATTAGCTACGATAAGCAGTGTCATTTTACTTCTCTCTAGTTTCTGTCTGATAGGCAGATGCTGTTCCAGAGCGATATCTGTCTCTCACCTCATAATTACTTCTTAACTGACTTTTAACCTATAGCCATCCGCGAAACTGCACTGGCACCATGGAGAGAAGGGTGGGCTGTGCCTGAGGGGATTGAAGAAGCTAGGGGCAGTAGTTCTGAGGTTCATTCTCCCTGTGATAAACTGCAATGTCAATCTGTGCACTGAGTTTTGTTTGTATGTTTTCAAGAGAGATTGGGAAAAGTACGATTGTAAGTCTAACAAAAAAGATGCTGTGGTTTCTCTTTTACTCTGCTGTACTGACACATGCTAAAAAAATTGAGTCAAAAGTCATCTTTCGTTAGAGAAACAGTGTAACCACCTATGCACTACTGAATCAGGATGCTACTAAGTCTTGGTGGTTTATTTATTATTATTGTTTCAACCACTTTTTCTGACACAGTAATTTTTAATTATTTGTATTTCTTTTGTTCATTTTACTTTTAAGGTTTTGACTCTACCCTTGGATACAGAAGACTGACTTTAAACCTTGCAAAATAATCTCACTTCTTTTTTCTTACTGACACTGTCTGGGCTAGTGGAGCCAGAATAATCAAGGCCAAACTGACACATACACTGTGGTGCACCTCTAGAAAGACAACAGGTCAGTAAAGAGCAGCAACTGCAGGATAGCTCAAGGGAGCTGCTTAGAAAATGAAAGGACAAGGAAATGTTTCCTGCCAGTTTAAAAAAGGATTAAGGTGCTGACTTTGGAAAGTCTTTACTTGATGAAAACAAACTAGAGTGCTTCCTGCCAGAAGTGAAAAACTGAGATACACACTTACAGATAAACCCTAAGGTGCCACAAAACCCAGGAAAGTATTTCCCCAGGCTTCCTCCACTGAATAAAGTGAAAGACAGTAACATTGCTTAGTTCTACACACTTAGATATTTACTCTTAGAATTAATATAAGCAATTCTAATTTCCCTTCTACTTATTTATTCCCTATTCTTTGTGGCTCTCTCTACAGCAGCATTTAAAATTTGAAATACCTTTTTTCTTTTTTTCCCTTCACTTAGGAAGAATGGCATTTAGCTGGCCTGATTTATGACTTTTCCCCATGGGTCCCATTTTGTTCAGTACTTCGAAAGCCCCGGTGATAGCATTTCTAAGTAGTACCCATGAAACACCTGAAGACAGTATTTCGCTTACTTTTTACTCTCAAGACCTATTCCACTAACTTTTCCTTAATACTGGAATCCCATTCTCTGAAGTTTAGTGATTATTCAGCCACTTCATGACATTTTTCTTCAGACTAAGAACTGAATTATATTCTAGTTGGTAATATTTGATGTCTGCCATACTTTGAATTCTTAAATTAGTTCGTGCAGTTAAATTTCTATGTCTGCACTAGGGGCTAGAAGACTGGGTAAAAAAAACCCCAACTCTTCGAAGAATTTCGAGTTCTGCCACTTCCTTGGGTTCAAAATTTCCCTTTCCCACTCAGAAGGCACAAGTATCATGTTACTGATCAACCTCAAGACTTTATAAAGAATAATCTCTAGTAGGTAGTTGATGGATAGAAAAGTTGGAGAAGAACCATTTCTCATTAAATTGAAACTAAGACTATTTGCTGACTGAACTAGTCAAGCAAAATATCATTCTTCTGACTTAGATGCAAGCATTATCTTGTTTTCCACAACCAATGAAAATGTTTTTCAGTAAAAGAAATGACCTCTACCAAACTGAGTAACAAATCTCTCTCCTTTTCTCTTTGTAAATGAACAAAGTTTGGACTTGCTTCTCAATGTGTCTCAGTCCCTTCCAAAAAAGGTACTCGGAAATTACTTACTACTGTGTAGAGTTGACTGACCAATAAAATAACCCTGGTTCAAAAGTCTAGGACTTGCTGGTTATACTTTTAAACCTCCATGTTTTTTCTCCTATTTGAGTCAACAAATAATCCCTTCAACTAATTAAGTAGACCATTCTCATTTCATTTCTCCCACTCAAGGCTGACCATAGTTGCTGATTTTTTAATCCTTTCTGCAGCCTTAAGCTCTCAAAAAAGTACGTGCTTGATAAGTCACTTGCAAGCCTTTCAAACTGCATTTCATCCACAGGTGTTCCAGTGACTGATGTAATGGATAACTTTACAAGGCTTTGAAGTAATAATACAGTTAGTTCAGATCATCCTAGTTTCCAGTCAAACTTGAAACTAACTTTTTGAGTTAGTAACTAGACCGTGATTTTTTTAATGCAGGCAGTGCAATTCAAACTATCATGTCTCAGCACCTACTTTTGAGTTATTTCACAGAGTGAGTCAGGAAAATGAAACATTACACCCCTGTGTGACAGTTGCACCATGATTAGGCGGCAGAAATCATGCAAAATGGTACAAAGCAGAAGCAAGGCAGAGAGGTGTGAATCTTCCTTGAAACACCCATCACTAGGATGCTATTGTCCCTGCCAGAAAGAAAGAGGATGGAAAGATCAGAGAACTTGGATTTGCCCACGCTCTCCAAGGACAACGCAAATCACAAAGGCTACTATCATTATTGCTCTCTATTATTTGTATGATAGTAGGATCTAGGAGCTGTAAATCAGACTGGGAGCCCGACTGCGCTAACACTGCAGGCACACAGTGAAGCAATCTTTACCACTAAAAGCACAGTGCCTAGCTGAGCTAGGCTGTAACAGGCAAGTCCGGCAA
Organism: Myiotriccus ornatus; assembly: GCA_036023395.1. Taxonomy (NCBI): domain Eukaryota; kingdom Metazoa; phylum Chordata; class Aves; order Passeriformes; family Tyrannidae; genus Myiotriccus; species Myiotriccus ornatus. The sequence goes on from JAYRBT010000082.1 coordinate 100,925,453, forward strand.
TCACAGGTAGAAGGGGGAGGCAAAACCCCCTAAGAAAACGCATTCACAATACCCAAATAAGTGAACAGTTCTATCCTTCCTGGTCTTCTAGCTAGCTGGTATCACTCAGCATTTCCAGCTGCTACCACAGTAGAAACAGATCTTCAAGTGGGATTTGAGGGACAGAGTAATGTATTTATGGATGATGTTGGTTGGGGTGTTTCAAGGAAGGAAGCAACATAAAAGTTCATAAACATAAAGGTAGGAAAAGCAGAGGTGCCATAAGTAAAGGGCTGGGATAAAGGGCAGTATGACAAGGTTACTGATATGAAAGGAGGTGCTCTGCAGAGGTAGGTCCTTCTTGTAAATGTCAAATGAGCAACAGGAAACCCAGTCCTGTATCACAAACTGCAAAACTGAATGGGGCAGTAGTGCAAACTGACTGGTGTCCTCCAGAAATTTCGTCAGCATTTCTACCCTCATCTCACCCATGGCTGCAGAAAATGGTACCCTCATTTTTAAATCTGTAGCAATATTACCGATGTTGTGAAAAGACAAGCCTATCCAACGTGCTTTTTATGAGTTTCAAGTTCACTCCAGATGCCAGGATTTGAGACTGTCTTGGAGAAGAGCCAAAACACACACACAGATTTCTAGATAAAATGAATTACCACCCTGGCTATTCTGTTTATACTGTAAGTGACTGGCATTCAGTCCTCATCTGCTAGCCAGCATGTATTCCGCTTAACAAAGTCTTTGTTTTATTACTCCTGGTAGAACTCCAGCTAAGGGAGACTTTTCCCTTGCCATCTTCATTGTTAACTTTCCAATCACTGTTTCTCATTCTCCTTCAAAACTGCAGGGTTTTTGTCCATATGGTAGAAGTTACAAAGTGTTGTTGGGCAGGGTATACTTTCTGCCAAAAGGTGGTTTTAATCAGTACTTTCTCAGTTTCCTCTCTCTACTCCATGTTTTGAATATATTAGTTTAGTAAATGTCTCAGAGTAAGTTCTGTTTATCTCTCCTTTTACAATACTTTTTCCTTTCTGTTCCTGGTTTCTTTTGGAAATGCTCATGTATAAACTGCTATTTCTACATGGCAGAGATTATGTTCTCCTCCTGTTTTGCTAGGCACAGGAGCTGTTAAAGTGTTGAAATCAATGTAGTTCGATTTTCCCTCCTGTGACGTGTTAGTGCTCACCAATCTATTTTTTAAACGTCTGGAAAAAAGGACAAGCAGCACTTACACTTTAGCAGGACAGTATTTTCTTTGCACTTTATGATCATCAGCACAATACATATGGCTCTTCTTTTCCTAAAAAAAGTTTTCTGTACTTCCGTAGGACAACCACATTGATTTGGACATTTTTTATTTGATATTTTTCAAATGCAGGAAGAAACAGACTTGCTAGGTCTGGGATAAGGGACTATCAAAATAAGGCTCCGCTGTGTAACAATAATTATGAATTATTAATTTTGTTTGTGATATGCTTTAGGAAAATGCAAATACAGGTACAAAGAACTGCACAAATAGAACTCATTTAACTGACTACCAAATGAATTGTATCTCTCACTGGTGGATGTGAGTGGAAAGACATTTTTGGTTAAACATCTGTGCTTCCGATTGTCAGGAATAATAACAATCTTTACAAAACATGCTTAAAACAAATGAAGTTCCCAGTTTGACACATTTGTCTTGGTCTGATCACAATTTATTTTTTAATAAGATTTTAATCTGGACTCTTTAGACTGGATTTTACTGAAGACTGTATTTTTTAAAGAAGGGACTTAAAAACAAGCAAGTCTTGGTAAACAGCTCATTTGTTCCTTTGCAACAAAACCACCAACCTTTCTGCTAGCTCTTCTTTTATCTTTTCTTTTAATCAAAGAAATTTAGGTAATTAAAATTCATAAAAATTTTCCTCTCTAGTAGGCACCCAAGGTGCTGGAAGCCCTCATTCATTCTGGAAAAAAGTGTAACCCCTCAGACTTTAATAGCACTGAGATCATTACGGGATGTTTAAAGACTACTCAATAGCTAAACCACAACCAAAAATTATTAACAAGTCTTAAATATGCAGACAGAGAGTATCTTCTTCTTGGAAATAAACAATTTATGAAAGAAAAAAATATAAGCTCTTTGGAACCTTAAGCTTTCAAATGCCCCTAAAGGGTACTCCCACACACTTTAGACTACTTTTTGAAGAAAAAAGGGTTGTTACGTATTCAAAGTACTCACTATGAGTGGCCAAAGAAGCAGTCACAATGGTACCCATCACAGATTTCTATTTCAGCAAAGGGAAAAGTCATAGCAGCATATCTGAAAGACAGACCTCACCACTGAAGTGAAAGACAAAATCCTCCTGACTAATATGGAAAGAAGAAAATGGGCCAAACTTTACCAAACTACTTTCTGACTACCCAAACACAGCAAAGGTCAATATGATGTCATAAGACACAAATTTCTGACCAAGGCTGACTGAGGAGTAATGAGAACATACTTGCATCAAACTAGCTGTATACATGTAGGTCTCATTCTGAATAAGGATGTGGAGGTCTCAGAAAGAGGCACCAGCAAGGGCTGAAGCTTCAGGCGTCACAGTATTTTGAAATATAAGGCTTGTTACCAGCTGATGCTGAGTGAAAGAGATCCCACTTGCAGCCATTAGAAGTGCAACTCCATCTTATAAACCTGACTTCTGTGAACAAGAAGTCATAGAGGTATACTGTACAACAAGGGGAGCCTTTAGACCTAAAATATTTGATTTTATGATTCTCTACATAATCTCAAACAGTACTCCGAGTAGAAGAGTAACTCAAATTAGCTCTGAGCAACTGCAAGCAATCAGTCCAGACTAATCCTGTCCATACACAATGCATTTTCTAACCAAGTCAGCATCACTTGCAGGCCATCCCTATAGAAACAGTGGACCATTCATCATCACCCACACCAAGGACATTTGCTCAAGGAGACCTCCTGCTTTTACCACCAGATCTACACTTGAAAGTATATTGAGATGTGTCAAGAAGCATCAGGCATTACTGAAAGTTTATTTCAGCTATCCTTTAGAAACTGAAAAGGTGTGGATATGAAGTCTGCATCCTTCAGGGGAGGTAAAATGTTGTTTTCTAGTACTCTGTTGCCCTTCACCAAGCAGGGAAGACATGAAGTCACATCACAGTAATGTTTCTGGAGCTGACCTACTCAGGGTGAAACTCAGCTACAGAACTAAATGTTCTTGGCCTGGACAAACACAGATGTTTTATTTTCCATTCATGAATGCAAGGGATCACATCCAGCATGGAAATAAAGTAACCTGAAGCTATGGGTAGGAAGTAGTGGAGTGAGGTACCATCTTCTGATCTTGCTGCCAACTGAGAACTTAAGTAGAACACTAATGAACAGTTCCCAGTGGAAAGTCAGTGAAGGCATGGTTACTTTGTCATTAGGAGGACGGGGCCAGAAGGACAATGCAGTATGGGAATCCCCAGGGGAAGGTCTGTACACCAATGGATTTATTGGCCTCTGCTGCCGTTGGCTCATAGATTAGGTTGACATTCCTGGTGATTTCCACTACCACTCTCCCTTCACTCTGTAACCCTTATGAAGGGTTCTTCAGAAATCCTTCAAAAACAATCACACCCTAGGAATTTACTTATCATTCCTCACTACCTATGTATTTTCTTGGAAGAGTGCATAACACAGTCCATTCTACTAAAAAATAAATGGAATTATACATATAATGACACATGCAGCAATATAAAAATATATTTGTGATAAATTTATAAAAAGTAGGAAAAAAGACACAAAGCCTTTTTTCCTTTAAAGCTTTTCAGAGTCACACTGTTTATGGTCAGGAAGGTTGGCTAGAGGAACTGGAAAGGAGAATCCACACAACAAAAGAAAAATAATTCCACAAAATTCTAAATCTCTCTTTGTGCCGATACAGTGTACACTGCCGATTCAGTGTCTTTTGTTCACATTTCAGAAACGTTTACAGTACTGACAAGAAAAAAACCCTTCCGGACTGAAACAATGTTGAACGCACTAATATTCGAGTACTGGGACAAGGATAAACTAGGCCTCCTCTGAATAGTTTTCACTGATTTACATTTCACTTTTCATATATTTCATGTAGTTTTTAGGGGTTAAAGGAAAACCTCCATCTGTCCTATTTTATTAAGAATGCCTCAAACAGTCAATTCTATCATCAGTTCTTTTCACTTTTAATTATTGACACATTTACTCATAACCAGAACTGGTCTAATTCAATGACAGTACACCAAAAAGTGCAACTATTTTGCTTCAAAAAAGTTTAAAGAATACTTTATTCGCTTCTGAACAATGACAATTTACCATTTTTCCTTTGTTTCCCTTTGTGTTTCTGATATGAACTCAAAAGATGAAAGAGAACCTGATAATACTTATTTCCCCTCTTGACAGATTGAAACCATGTAAGACATCAACTTCTGCTCACTTTTATGCAAAACTTTCATTTGCATGGGAGTTTGCTATGTAAACAAAATCTTCTTAGTGGTCAGCAGTAACAGGAAATCAGATTAGGAGAAGGAAAGGAAAGGAAAGGAAAATTCAATATTTGGAAAACTAAAGACTTCAAATGCACAGATATACTTGAATGACTTTCTCAGAGCTCTAAAATCATCAGTTCTTTCAGTCAAACTCCCACTACTGCAGAAAAGGACATTTTCAATATATTGTCCGAAGAAGGTGTTTAGAACCCACCAATAACCACAAGTCATGGCTTGCACAGTGTTCAGCAGACAAGTGCAGCTTAGATATTTATTAAGATTTCAGTTATTTCAAGGAATCTCAATTGAGTGAATCGCTGAAACATTATTTTGCCAAATGTAGTATGTTATGTAACTCTTGATTAAAGTTGGCAGCATTACTCTCCTCCTTTCTGAGCTACTCTGTTTAACTGTAACACACCTGAATGTTCATCTATACATTAACACAGAGGCAATCCATGTAATATTGCATTAGACATTTGTTAAACTCTCCAGTGACACAAATACCAGATTTGCAGTTTCTAAGGACTAAAGATTATTTTACCCACAACTGGTCTGACATTTTATTTGGAATTAGAATTCTAATTGTTTAGCATTTTATGAATACAGTCAATAACTACAGATGGGAAACATTCAAATTCACAGGAGTTTTTTAATTACTTATTATATCTCTGAGTTTCCGTCTCCTCCCATATCTCTCGTTATTTTTTCACTGTGGTACGTGCAACACGTGTTCTGCTTCGAATGTAAAAATCAGAGGCATAGTTTTTTTAATTCAGAAATGAAATAACACAGCATATGACATACAGCCATGCTCCAAAATTACCTGCTGGTATTTTTGCTTTGTTTTCTGTTTTTTGCTTCTCTGTACATGCTGGTGTTGAAATCTTTTGGATTAGGTGTGATACTGAACAGTACTGGTACTATCCAGATGGCAGAGATTCCTTCAGTTTGTTAAGAATTTATCCTGGTGATTTCATTCATAGTGTTACTCTCATGACTGGGTTTTGTGTTTCCATTCTCTATAAGGAGATCAAGGAAAGCAGCCTCTCTCCCCAGTCCAACCTCAAACAACCTCACAGATATCCTGACATTAAGATTATACATTACGGAGAAAATACATTATTTTTCAAGCTAGGATGAACCAAACAGATCCATCTTTAGTGGTTTAAGTTAAATTCAGTTCACTCTCTTAATGAAGGAGATATTAGACACTGATACTTGGAATCATATTTTTCTCTCAGCTACAGACTGCAATGCTCAAATTTCCAAATCAGTTTTGTACTTGAGGGATGTAACACAACTGCTGCAATGACTGACTATAACCTCTGTGGCAACCAACTTTTTAGCTCATCTGACTAAAAGAAAAACTGTTGCTTCAATGTAAAACATACCTAATTAGGCTACTTGTCCTTCCTAAAGGGTAAGAAAAGACTGATACTTTCTTCTAGGCCATGGGATCTTCTCCAGTTGTTCCTATCCGAGGTCTGTAACACCAGTTGCCTCTGGTGATAAAGTGCCAGGGTAGCTGGAGAACCCACACCTTCTTGGCCAACCATAAGCATCAATGGCAAGAGCAAAACCGTGGATATGACGCATTGCACTTTATCCTCTCTACTCCCCTACTTACACAGGAGAGTTGCAAAGGTCCCACTGTCTCCAACCCTACCTGTTCAGAGTAAGAGGAGTCGAATGGGAAGAGGTCCTGAAGCCCTGTTCAGAGCCTCTGGCTTTTCTGTAGTTACTTGGAATGCATTCAAAAGAAAGACCGATAATTCATTTTCAGAAAACCTTGAAGGAATTATTATTACTGTAAAACATGAAGTGGAGTACTTAATATCACTAATAGAATCCCACTGGTAACTGACTTCTAATCAGCTCATGTTCTCTACTGTCTGCAGCTGGAAAGTGCTTGTATTTATATTATGGGTTATTTCACCAACTGTGAATTGTTATCAGCATTATTTTTGGGCACTCTTAGGTCTTGTTAACTTATGCTCTTCTACAGGTGCTCTGTGGAAAATGTACATATGCTTAAAATCGTAGATGCTCTGGCTGCACTGTCTTACAGAAAACCTGACATTTGACTCTGTAACGTACTAGGGGGAAAAAAGAAGGAGAAAAGGAAACAGCAGCTCCCATGGCACTCCTGTATCCTCTTAACATTTTCTTGTAACTATACTGTTTTATAGATGAAACTGTCACTGCAAAAATGACAAATGTAACACATAAAAGAACAAAAATGGGCAATAAATCACAAGTGACACTCCAGCCCATTGAAATGCATTCAGCCAATGCTGCAGAAAGTATGAACATTTCCTTGTTTTGCATTCTGCCCAGCTGAGCAAGAGGACCAGAATCCTTGAACAACTGATACAACAATCGTTGCAGCCATCACATAAAAATAGGCTTCAAATTTCACTTTGGAGAGTGAGATTCATTCTCATTCTGCTTTCCTTGTCACTTGGCCTTGTCACAGCATTTTAATATGGCTTTGACATTACAGCACACAGGTGCTCATTCTCCCCTGGATAATTATCCACAACTCCCACTGATATAAACATTGTTCAAAAGTATCAAGAGAAGAATAAACTCCTAAAATGGCGTATTCAACCTGAAGACTGACACATCTGCACATAGCTTTGTTATTACAGACACCACTGAATTGTCAACTAGGAAACAGTGGGTTCTACGTTACCCAAAATAGTACTTCAAGTTTCAGCATATCAGAATACATCTAAATAGATGTTACATGGTTCAGGATGGAGAAAAAATAAATATGAGTGCCTGTCCAGACCATGTTGTTATTCCTCAGATGCACTGTAAAGTACAACAAAACAGGTAAATAGCAAAACACTCCTCCTCAAATTCATGCTGTCGGGTTTTGTGTCAATAAACAAACTGTGCTTTCAATAATACAGTATAAACCTGGAGTAAATCCCTTAACATAAAAAAATTCCATGAAGTTGTGATTTAATGATTTCAGTTAATTTTTTTCACTTTTACAGTGGAATGGTTGAGAACAGAATCTGACCCAGAATATAGCAATAGATCTTGCTATATATTGAAAGAAATCTAAAGAAATCTGTATATTTAATTATGTTGCTAACTTCATAAGGCAGAATAAGCCAACTGGGATTATTTTACGACTGCCTTTAACATATTTATAAAATATGCTGCTCATTTAGACCTTAAGGTTTGCAGGGTAAAAATCACTTAAGTTTTAAGCTTTTGCCACTATCTGTTAAAAAAAAAATAAAACCTTTCTAATTCTTAAGCATCAGTTATTCTACAAAACTTCTGACGTATCTTGTTGCATCTGATTTGTACCAAGAATTTAATCTATGAAGACTGTACAATACAGAACTCTCTCTTCCAGCTGCATGTGTAATTAACAATGGGTTGTAAAAAGGGCATTCTGTAGAAATCAGTCTTAAGAATATCTAGCAGAGTAGTGGCTGCTCCACTAAATCACAAATGGAAATACTTTAATTTAAATATAAGTAGCTCAGACATATTTCAACAATTAAGAAAATGTGTGAAAGAATGAACACCCTAATCATAATTCCAAGCATGCTATTTTATCAGAATGCAGACAAAATACATGAGGGCCAAGTGAATACCAAATATGGCCAATTTAAACCTATTACATTAAGTGTCTCTTACAAAACAGTGAAGCAAACTGCAAATGATTTCAGTCTTTCTCAAAAACATGGTTTCGTTATTCAACTTTGAAGTTAAAATCGTACAGTGACATACATATGTGTAAGCTTTTTGATAACCTACTACGTGATTTCAGCTGTACTGTTAAACGGTATTTGCTTATGAAAACACAGAGACAGTATCATGAGGACTATTATGCTTCATGTATACAGTGTTTTCTCCTGGCTGACAGGTGTTAGACAGTTTGATATTCTCCCTGTCTGTTGGAGATAGGATCAACTGAGTGGATTTCAAGTTAGTTGCTTTTTTTGTAAGGATAACACTGAAAGCTAACATTATCCCCAAATGTGAATTCCTTAGTTACTAAGTTATTGAATCAGTGATAATAATGTATTCACTAATACTACCAACACTAATTTCCCTATTTTGGCTTGTAAGAGTAAAAATCACACAGCTGCCTTTACAGCATGTTATCTTATGCTGTAACTCCAGGACAACTATGTTGTAGGTATTTAAGTGCAACTGCAAGGAAAGGTTCTGTTTTCTACAGGCTGCAAATGATGTAGCAATGGGTAAAGCAATGGGTGGCTGTCAAGGTATTTAGGGCAATTACCAGGTAATCCTATAAATGGAAGATATATTATTTTTATATGAAAAGGGAAGGAGAAAGGAAGGAGGACAAACAGAAATAAATAATGCATTGTTTATAAACTGCATCCCTAAGAGACAAGTTGATGATGAGGGTGGAGGAAATGAGTGTAAGTAGAACTGGCTTGAAAGCTGAGCTGTATTATCATGATATTTCTGAAGAGAAAGACCTTTTAACATTTGTAACGATATTCAGGAATGCAGCCAAGATTTCAAATTTTCATTATGCAAGAAGCATCAACTTCCCACCTAAAAAAAACCGAAAATGCCAACCTTGAACTCCCCGCTGCCATTTATGTATCTCCTCAAATGCTAAAAGACAAAAGTAATTTCTTGATCTCAAATGTAATTACTTTGGTTCTGAGCAAAGAAATGACGAAAAGGCACTGAACAGAAAATGCTAAGTGACACTATTTAACAGTTACAGGTGTAGGGCTTGTGGTTACTGGAGTTAGCAACAATCCTATCCTTTCTGCATAAAGAAGTTCTTTTACATGTAGATCCTTTCCACAGTCTTGGAATTCATAGGAGGAAAATGTGAGGAGAGTGTGCAGCGCTCCCTGCTCCCTCATGTGCAGTCCAGCTTCTGTAAACCTCCTTTTAGGAAACCTTTGGATTTCTCCTGGATACTGCAGATCCCATTACTGCTGTACTGTTGTAAGCCTGTACTGTTGAAAAAGCCTGCCTTGTCGCTATCACGGGACAATGATGTGGGCTGGGTGAGGTTTCTCCAATCCTTACTGCAGTTGTGGCAAAGGAAAAGGACGAAGATGCTTCTTTCCTTCTGAGCACACAGTCTTTCAAACATGAGAACGGGGCGGGAAATTATGAGGGGATTTTGAAGGCTTTCTAACACATTTCATGGGTAGCCATAAATGCTGTTCACAGCTATCATTTGATACCTTCTTTTTCACTATAAAATTGGTTTCTAATAGAACTTCTGTTTTTTTCTTATTTTTAACAAAAAGTAAGCAAAAGTCACAGACTGCCAATGCCCCCAGGGACCAAAACAACCAAATAAATACTTTGCCAGCTATTCTGTGCTAGCTATATCTCTGTTCTCTCACTGTTAACTACTCTAGCCTTCTTCTTCTTGTAGAACAGGCATATCTCCAGTGTTTCATATAGCTACCCAGTTTTGCATTGAAACAAATAAAACAACAAAACAGGAGA
>JAYRBT010000082.1:100935545-100981028 GCA_036023395.1 Myiotriccus ornatus
TAGAACAGGCATATCTCCAGTGTTTCATATAGCTACCCAGTTTTGCATTGAAACAAATAAAACAACAAAACAGGAGAAGAAAAACATTTCATTCTCCACATTGTAAAACATATGGGCTCATCTGAACCCTGTGATGAAGAAATCAAAACCTGCTGAAGTTCAAGAATATGGAAGAGATCTTGTCTCTTCAATGCTTTATTCGAATTGTCAAGTAAAAAATTAATTGAGGTATAGAAGTGTGTGCGGACACAGCTTCTGACAAGCAGCTCTAAAAAGAGCAAGCTAGTACTTCCTGGCATCATCCAAATATGCTATTCTGGTTAGTTCATATATTATTACACAATACAAATATACATGCAACAATTCTGTCTTGATTGACAAGGCAACTTGGGCATTATGGATCACTCAACTTTGTTATTATAACACATACCACAGAAATAACAGCTATAGCAGACATGCCACTAATCCTCTTATCTTAAACTGAATCATTTAGCTCCCTGTTATTGTCTACAGCAGTATCCAGATGCTTGGCATCTGAACTTGTCCTGATCTCCTAGACACTCCGGTTGCAACATACACGTGCTTCCCAAGAAACTGTGCCAGCATTCTTGAAAAAGGCAATTATTTTATCAGATGCTAAATGCTGATGGACTAGGTCTGACTTCCCCCCGCTACACGTCATTACACTCACCTCCGATTCTAGAGTTTTTAATGCTCATGGCTTCTGTTTGAAAATACAAATATTCGCAAATAACTGAAAAGTTTTATTCATGTGTTTATTTTCTGACAAAATGAATATTTTCCCCAGGTTCACAAAGATTTTCTGGTATATTCTGAATCATTCTTCAAGTCACATACAGGTTAATAATGGTTTCCCTTGTGTACTGAGTTTACTTTGACAATTAGATTTTAAACCCTTAAGTCTTGCTCATTCTCATACGTCACATGCTAGTTTATCTTATTTTAATCCTAGAACTCATGTACGACATAATTAAAAAGGAATCTATTTTATTTATTTTAATTTCTTCCATATTGCAATGTTGCCAGAAAATATGATCTTCCCAACAGTACACAAAAAAAACCCTAATCCACTAACACTAGACCTTTGTCCTAACTTGCACGTGCAACTCTTGAGCCTAAATTATTTAGAAATTCTAGTGTCTTGATCTAATAACACAGAAAAAAATAAACAGGTATACAGATATATATCTATATTCAAACTGTCATTTAATTTCCAGATGGAGCAAGACTAGATCTCTTTACAACATCAGGCTTAAAGGAACATTCCACAGGTCACACACACAATGGGCACATGCAGCGGAGTTGTACGTACAGGGATGTGTGTGTAAGTCTTGGTGCCAAGCGAACCACTTTATTTAATGGAGCTGAGGAAGAACTTGTAAACGAAAAGAAACTTTTAACATAGAAAACTGTTTATGAGCAGAGGAAGAAGAAACTGTCAGGGAAAGGGAGCCAAAGAAAATGAGACAAAATGCGCATGATGACTTGTCTGTACTTGAACATCTGACCTGTTAGTTGGTCGTCGCCTGCAGCAGGGGCGATGCGAATGTATGGTGTTGTAAGCTGAGTCACGATTATCGCAGCTAAGGCAAAGGAAGATTTCCAGGTCAGCATGCATGAGGGAAAAAAAAGCCAGACTGAAGCTATGCCAGCAAGAAGAATCTTGGTCAGTAGTTAATTGTCTGAACTTCTTACAAATAAAACCAAAAAAGTTCCCGTAAGTTTTCACCTTCAGTTGTCAGTTTGGTTATTCTGCAAATTAATAAGCTTTTGTATGTGACTTTCATTCAGGAAGAGGACTCAAAGCACGTTGTTTACATATAATGCATTTGAGGAAACTGGAGACTCTTTGGGTCTGCTAGTCACAGCACTGGGCTTTCTAAGTGAAAGCTAACTGCTTATTCAGATTACTCTAGTATGAACTTCTCTACGTAACTTGAATTGGTTTCACTTTTTATTTTCCTATTTCATAATACTACATTTCTCCTACAATTCTTTTAAGATAATGTTTATTTAAAGTATTTTTGAGCTAGTTAAGATTAATTTTTCTTATACCCACTTGGGTTGTTGTTGGGAAAGTGCACACACTACACATATACTTAACGTTCAGTACACAGAGAATGACCACTTAGAGGTGGCAAGCTTTTAATTAGGTGTGTATGTAACAGTCTGAGGTCTGAGTTTTACCACTAAGACAAGAAAAAGCTGAAAACCCTGAACGGTTTATGTGCCTGAAGTATTCAGACTTTCCTGACAGAGCTGTAACAATCACTGTCTGCTACAGGTAACTATTACCACGGCTCACATTAATATAATCTCTTATTTGTTCATTTTCCAGCAGTTCTGTGATTGCCTCTAAATGGTTAAGCACACTCTGAATACATATATATTAAGGAATATAAAAAAAATTAAAAGGTCAGATCCAACATGATGCAGCTGGAGAATGATGCAAAGAAAAAATATTGGAAAATTAAGGACAAAATTATATGAAGGATCACTCATTTACATAGAACAGCCTGGGTGCTATTAGAAATGTGGCAACGAGTGAGGAAAATAGATCATCTACCATCTGCAGACAATTAAACTCAAAACTGCTGCTGCATAATATTTTGAAATATCCCTCTGCAACACTGAAATGCAGTGTTGATAGTAGCTTCTAGAGTACTGTTGCTATTGGATTTAAAATATTATAATATCCTTTTCTCTCTCATAATTAATGAAAGGCTTCCAATACTGCAAAATTAGAACAATGATGTCTCCCTCTTGAGAACTGGATTCCTAGGAGATAATCAAGATGTTTCTATCCAGACAGTGTTGTAAGTCATATCAGGAAATATAGTCTTAATATAAATCACAAACCACCCCAAAGTTGATAGTAATAAACTTGGAGGAGTTTTGGAATGTTTTCAACTTCGTCTGCTGAGATTTTAAAGTCATTTAGCTTGAAAAAAGTAGGTAGATGAAAGCCATATTTCAAGCAATATATGACAACCTTTATTACCACTGGCACAAAAAGTTCTTCCTGATTTTTGTTTGTTTGTTTGTTTAATTATCTTGTCAAAAATAATGGGAGTGGAAACTCTGCAGTCTCCACATTTGTATACACACCAAATAGTCTCAGAGGTCCTAAAAGCCCTTCTCTATTGAAAACTAAGATCAGGAGACTCCACATCACAAGAATATGCTGTCTGATCCTTCTCCTAACAAAGTCAGTGGCAAAGGCTTCCTTTGACTTCAGAAGAACTTTCAGTTCTACAAAACGCAATATTCTCATCCCACATTACACTTGTACTCATTGCAATTAGGATTTTTATATGATCTCTAAAAGAACACATTTAACAGAGGTTTCATTTGCAAAGATGTAATGGTCATAAAACAAGAGTATTTTTTAAAAGGGTACAAATCGAGATTGCTTAAAATATACTTGATGGAATGAGAAAATTATCTAGCTACTGACCCTAGACATGCATTCGATCCAGTAGAATTAAGCTGTACTTTTTTAGAGAAAGGCTGTACTCTTCTAAGAAGCCTGTCAATATGATAATTGATGTCTGGTGCACTTTGATACAGCAACACGGTTTAGTGTGAGCATGTGCTTCACAGTAAAGCACACGCATTATTTCTGTTGACATCAACTTGAGGGGAAAGTGTACTCAAGGTACAGGACAGCTCTGCTGGATCTGGAGCAAAACCACTCTCTATCTCTATGCTACACTTATTTATTTTTATTTTAACAAAAAAATAGTGTATGGTGGGTCACAGAACGAACACCGCAGGACTCAGTGACAAAATTGAATCTCAATGATCTTATGAAGGTCTTAAAGGACACCCACAAATTTATTATCTGGAGGTGAGATAATTAAAGGAAATACAGCTAGCAAGTGATACAGCTATGCTCATGACATGTTCTGAACTGCCACACTGGTCCTGAAGGCAGAGTTCAAACAGGCTAACCACATATCCTTAGTACAGACAACGAGGTGGCTTGGCCAATCTCAGATGCCTCAGTGGTTGAGGTTGAGCTCTGAGGTTGTCTACGGTGACCTTGATCCCAGGAATGGCTGCCAACGCACTTGGTGCGATCATCAAATTCCACAGGAATGGAATTGCAGAAAATTTCAAGAAAAAAGCAGACAGTTAGCTACACTACCACGTTTATTTTGCAGCTCATATTTTATGGCAAAGGCCTTTATCCTGTAAAATATTGGATATGTCTGCTTTATGACAGAATACTTGCAATATAGTCAGTAAGATTATTCTTTGTGCTCCAAATTAGGTACATAACTGACTTGATTAAGGCCTAAAAGCATAAGATTTCCAACATTCTTATTAAATTCTAGAGCACACCCACTAATTCCAATGGCCTGCACAAGGCTGTAGATAATTTCAGGATCAGACCTTCATTTAAAAGAAGATTTCACCAGTTTTATACATGAATGGCCTAAAGCACTTCCTCTAGTTTTAAAAACCATCAAACTTGAACTTCTGAAGATAAGAGAAGCCTAGAATATAAAGATTTCAGAAATGCTAATATATGAAAACCAGATGTTGTACTGGAGAGCGTTCACAATCTTATTTGTAAGAAGGACTACAGTGCATAAATAGAGGGACCTAACAAGCACATAGAGCTTAAGTAGCTTACTGTCTACTAGCTACACTGTAGTCACAAAGCTTGGTGGAAACTGCTGCAAGCCTGTAAGAAATCTGACACAAAAAGCCATCAGAGCAGCCTTTGCTTACTGGGTAACAGACAATATGAATGCTGCACTTAGCTGTTTGGGGGGCGGGGGTGGAGGGAAAGAGAGCTGAATGGGAGAAGACAATTTCCTGCCTTGTCCCAGTGCAGATGTGCTGACTTCTGACCTACAGACATAAAGCATTTTTGCTATCTTTTTCTAGTCCAAATGTGGGAAGTCCAAAGAGGGCACAGAATTCTGCTTTTCTCTTAAGTATCTCTGTTAGATCTGAAGGGAAAACATCTGTTTACACAGGTATTATTATTAACATATTAAAATATGTCATGGTCTCCATTTAATTCTTTTGATTAATACAGATTAAAAGTATAATATAAACATTCAGTTGATAAGCAGGGAAATCAGTGCTTTACAGAAGCCCCCCAAGAAAGTTTTGTACCAGGGACCCCGTTTCAAAGTCCTCACAACAACCTCTCCCATTATTTTACAGGCTTCACAAAGGTATTACGAAAGATTACAAAACATGCTTTCAAAACAGAAAGGTAGGGAAGGTAGGGAGATTTGTTTAAAATAAAAGCTGCATTTCTCACATCTCCATTGCCAAATGGGTTAGCTCAAAGTAGCTTGTTGCTATGGGAGCTATTCCAGTCCACAAAGTTACCCTTGCTTCTCAAATGAGAGAGTAAGAATTTTCAGTCAGTCAGGTAATTTGAATAGTTGAACATCCATTAGTGATTATGAATTCAAATTTCAAATAATTTAAAATCCATTCCTCTAATCACCTATTATGATTTCCGAGGCAACACAGTCCACTCCTGGTATCTCTGAAACTACTCAAAAATAACAACATAGGATTTCACTTGAATCTGGAATTAATCTCTCATCTGTATTATATTGGGTTTTAGTTCAGGTATTTTCTATGTTTTAGTAGGCAGTCAGTAAATTAAAATCACAACTATTTCCTTTGCCTTGGAAAAAAGACAGGAATCAGTTCGAAGAGGCATAAAAATGTATTTGTCACATCAGGGAGGATCCAGCCTTTCAACAGGAGCAACTTCACGCTAACATTACTGATACTTTTAACTGATGAGATTCTCATCCATCCCATTTAGAGACTTAGTGGTGGTGGTGGAATTGTGGAGTCTGCATGCGAAGGAAATCATAGTGGGATCTGTTGCATTAGGGACAGTCCCTGAAACAAGCATGATCTCCTTCAAAATACAGTGGTATGATACAGTGCTATAGGGAGGAAGCATTTTTTTTTTTATACTCTTGGTCAGGTGCCCAAACTGCAAGGTGGTATTACCTGTTCCTACTCACAGCAGCACTTCTTCCCTTTTCCTCTATTACAATCTCCAAATAATTGCACTATGCCATCACTTCTTTTTGAGATTTTGAAGTTGCCACCAGCTAGAAGTACTAAAAAGGTGAGACTACAAAGAAAATCACAGACAGATCTAGACCCCACAGATAAACAGGTCAGCACTACATTTTTCTTTCCTTCTTTGGGGATAAAAACTATAACTACCACTGTCTCAGTTATACAAACTTATTTCACAAATGGCAGTATCACGTGCTGAAAGTCCAATAAATATAGATGATCTGTACCATGAAAATGAAGAACATGTATTCTCTGCTTTTCTTTTATAAAGCAATTAAGATAACACAATTGCTCATGAGTAAGGCGTAATTTTTCACTATGGATAGACAAGCAGCTAGTATGCACTCTGCAACTGACAACTTTAAAACTCTACTATATATATAAAAGTCAAAAATATTTATTGTGAGATCATATAAAAACCCACAGAATATATTTTAAAAACTGTGATCAAAAATAAGTAATGCATTTATTATTAAAACAAACAAACAAACAAATTTCCTAAATCTCAGCTAGAAATGCAAATGATTCTACGAAAATTCTGTAATAGGTTTGTAATAGTGATGCCTTTGAGCAATATAATCTCTTCTGGAAGGTTGCAAGGACCACATGAGGAGAAGATCAGCAAGCTGAAGTACAGAATACATGACATAATATGAACATACCTTTTGTGGCTACCCTGACGCAGTCGATTTTGGTTTCCTGTGTTAAATAAAGAGGAAAAAGGTCACACCTTGTGTTTCTAAGCAGAGAGAATCATCCACGATTCTATTCTTAAATGTACTGATAAAATGCCAGAGAAGAATGTGCCTCATTACATACTTAACTGCTTATTAGGTAACTCCAAAGTGCGTTCATAATATGGACAAACACTGCTTGGGTGTGCTACATGAACATTTCACTTAAGATTCCTCTAAAAGTAAAAATATGTGAAAGATATTCAGAAGAGCACAGGCAAGTGTTCAGCTTTTTAACTTTGGTAACATAATGACTTTCGGAGATTTGTCTTTTTCTTACAGATAGTATAGTTTAAGGCATCATGGGAGATAGCTTTGGAAAGAAAAAATAATCAATGGTGTTTCACATTTCTGCACCGTCAGTGCACTGTGAAAGAGGGACCATTATGGTTTCTGGCAGAAAACATTTCCAGGCTGTCAGCACCGACAGGCAAAGCTTATCAAGAATTGAAGGGCTCTGTGTAGGTCTGTCCAGGAAATGAAAAACAATTCCAGGAAGAATTAGTCTGATGAAACATGATCTGTAAAGATCTTTTTACACACTTTTCGTTTTAGTTCCATCTATCTCTTTTTCTTTTACTGTTTGGAGAAAGGAACAAAAAAAGTGGTTTCTAATTCAATCAGGGCAACCAAATGAGAAAATGAGAGTTGAAGACATTAGAAACTAAGGTAATAGGACTGGACATGCCAAGACAGATGTACTAAAACCCATAACGAAGTTTGGCTTAAACTTAACAAAAAAAATCACAACATTCTCCCGCTCAAAGCAAAAAACCAAAACCAAACAAAAAAAGAAGAAAAAAAGCCAGTCAAACACAGTCACTGGACAGCTTTTAGATAATAAGACAGAATGTTAACATACTATTTTGCCTGTTCACTACTGACAAAATGTGCTGTTTTCCCCTCCTCTTTCCTGTAACCTTTAATCATTAGGCAATATTGTGTAAGGAAAACTGTTATTTTTTAAACTCAGTGTGTTAAATTTCATGGTTACTTCATTTTCTCATTAACAACTAAATTGGGCATCTTGCTAGTTTGTGCCAATCATTTATTTACACAAAAATACTGTATAAAATCATGCCTGTCACAAGACTTACCCCATTGGCTCTGCTAGCAGCTTGAAAATAGATGCTGTAGCTCTTATGAGGAAGAAGAGGAGTGTTCCAGAAACCACTGTAGGTTTTGTTATCACCAATAGTAAAAGGCTGAGCAGCTTGTAAACCATTGGCTGGAAACTCTGCAGCGAAGTAGTACTGGGAATTCAGGAGTGAGGCATTCTGGAAATGAATGGGCACCGGGTAGCACTTCAGGATTTCAGTTGTCTTTTTGGTCCTCCGTGGGCGTTCTTCTTCAACAACTATTTGATAGACACTAAGAATGTAGAGAGGAAAGAACAAAAAAACCACACTGGTTATTTTAAGACATGGGCATTCAACTCATTCTGAAACCACCACACAATATTTATGGGAAAAAAAGAACTGTTAAAAGCAAGGAACACAAGAAAAAAGTGTCATTTTGATACTGAGGTGTATACATTTCTGGAATAGATATATACTTTCACACAAGTTCAGTTTCTTTTGGAAAAACAAAATTAGCCATACACACCACAGCTTTTCATACAATGGATGACAGAACATTCTCTTGTTCAAACTCTCGTACAGAAAAAGTGTGCTTTATTAGTGCTAAAATGTGGAATTAAGTATTATTTTGTTCACCAAAATAAGTACAAAACTATAGGTTCCATTCTCTATCCTGTTTATCCTATCTAAATGAAAAAAAATTAGTACTAAGAAAAAATGAATAAATAATTACAAAGAGACAGGGAACAGCATTTGCTTAACTGTTGACATTAAACTATTTATAAAAGCACAAACAGAGTTAAGTTTCAGTAGCATGTTGACTATTGCTGAGCGAGAATAAAACATTTTTTGATGGAAGTTATTGTCACTCAGAGAATAACTTCTACACACTTCTACAGATAACCATATTTTTAAGTGTTTCTCTATTCTGCAAAGCAATTCAGTTTGTGCTTGCATTCTTTGCTGTACTGGGACCCACAGAGAATGGCCCATCTCTCTCCACTGTAAAGGTGCTGTGGACATTCAAGCAGGAACAAAGAAATTGCAATTTCTGCTGTATATGCAAACAGTAATCATTATACCCTTGCAGTTGCTGAAAAAGACTGAGTCAGTGCTTTTAAATTTGTGAAGTGGGAAGTCCATGTCTCTAAAGAGGACTGGTTTGCAAGTTTATTGCTTCACTGGGGACCAGTGATTCTTAATCAGTATTTGTCTCCTGGAATCTTGAATCCCAGTAAGCAAGTTAGTCTAGATAATTAATGTTAAAGTGGCCATGTGTCCACATTTTCGCACATCATCCAAATCCAATAACAATTTATGATCTTTGAAGTTGATAATTCAGAAAAAGCTGCAATCTCTGGGTAGGTTAAGTTTCTTAAAGACAGAATATCCACAGTCTTCTGACATGTTCCCATTCCATCATCTGTAGGTAGAGGATTATGTTTACAGAATCACAGACTCAATTAGACTGGAAAAGATTTCTGAGACAATCGAGTCCAACCTACTATTTAACATCACTGTATCAACTAGACCTTGGCACTGAGTGCCACGTCCAGCCTTTTCCTAAACAGTCCGGCCTTTCCTTAAACATGTCCAGGGACGGTGACTCCATCATGTCCCTGGGCAGCCCATTCCAATACCTAATCACCTCTTCTGTGAACAATTTCTTCCTATGTCCAACCTAAACCACCCCTGGTGCAGCTTGAGGCAGAAGACTCTGCCCAAAGTACAGTGACACTTGGGCTGAGCCTCTGCATGTCTGTCTCAGTCTTGTCCCAATAGGGCTTCCTGGCTTAGACATATCACTGCACAGCTACGGCTATTCCCCTTCTGAAGGCAAATCTGGTTTAGAAATAGAGATGACTTTGTGCAGTCATCAACCCAGCTCACAACCAGTGAGCTCCTGCACCTGCTGGGGCTGTGCTAGGCTCAAGCTCCTTTGGGTGCTGGCATAGAGCTCTTCCAGCCTTTGTACTCTCTCGAGCCTTACCCACTCAGCACACAACCAGGCTAACATACTGCTCCTACACTGAGCTGCCTGTGCATGTTTAGATAATGCTGTGTGCTTGAATGATGTCCCATCAATGGGACTTTAATGTGGTCTAGTGGAAGGTGTCCCTGCCCACATCAGGGGGTCAGACTAGATGGTTTTTAAAGGTCCTTTCCAATGCAAACCATTCTACGATTCTCTGACACCACAATGCTGAGTTTGCAGTCTTCATAGTTAAACATCACCAACAGGCAGAAAATCTCTCTACCTCACTGTCTTTACCAGACTTACTGACCCTGTGCCACAGACTCTGCTAATTATGATTTTAAGATCTAGCATCTCCACCAGGAGATGCTGCCTTCTATGCTGACAAAAAATGCCCAGAAAGTCGACACTAAGAATGCTTAAATACCTCTTCTTCTGTCTGATGTAGACTTTCACCACAGTGGAGCTTTAGTTTAATGTTAACACACTCAAATCTAACTGTCTTCATGAAGATACCTACACATATAAAGATCTACATATCCTAAAGAACTAAGCAGGCAGAAGGTGTCTACTTTTAGGTCAACTTAACGGCTTCCCAGGCTCCACTGACTATAATAACTAAATACTCAGCTCATAAGTAGACATTTATAAGTGGATGCCTAAATTTAAATGTTTAAATCTGATACTGAAGCCCATGCAGAAATCTAACAATGAATAAATTTAGTACAGCTAGGGAGAGAGAGAAATGTCTTGAGGGTCCACCTGAAGGCCACTGTCTGTACATTTTGCAGCTCTGTGCAATGAATTCTTCATATCAAGCAGAAAGATTTTCATTAGTTGATTAATTCCATCCTGAGTAGTAAATGAAGGTCAACACACAGCAATCTTTCTTTGATCCTGTGAGAACTGATTTGTAAAAAAAACTAGCCATGAAATATCTATATTTCAATCTTGTTTTTCTCTTCCAAATCAATTTTTGACATGATTTTAGAAATTAATTTTTTAGACCAAAACAGTTGCTTAGAACTGGGATTCCAAGCTGCTTTGAAGACATCGTGTTACTTCCTCTAACTACTAATTTACAGTGAATCTACAATAAATACCAATTGAGAATTTAAATGGAGCATTGGGAAAAAAAGTAGAAGGTGATGTAAACATCTATTCTTGCAAGGCAGTGAAGTTGGATACATTTGCCTAATACTGCAGCAAATACAAGAATCTCTCAGTTTCACTAAAGCATGATGGATGGTAGGCTAAGTTACCTGGCTGCCACCTTAGGAGAGTACTGTTACCTTTTTTATTGCAGCAGAATTGAATATAAGAGGGATCTCAGACCAGATGAGGCAATATGACCTGTTTCAGTACTGGCTGCAGTGAGGATTCTATTAATTTTTCACTCAGTGAATAAAGCTAAAGATTGCAGATACTTTAGAAACAAATATGTCATTAAAATGCTCCTTTTCCCGAGGGAAATCCGTGTTTAGTTATACTACATGCACCACTCTTTGTATACATTTTAAATGCCTGACATCTATTCATTCTCAGAAACTTTAAAGAAAGAAGTAAGTTGAATGGAGCAATTTCAAACTCAAAATGTCTTTTAATCCTTACTCCACAGACAAATTAGATTTGCAAGCATCTAGACCTCAAATCTATTTGCTCTTTAATAATTTAAGCACTGAAAGGTCAAACAGCTCTTTTCTGTTCCCCTTCATCAAAGTCCAGCTGCTAATGAAAAATAACTAAATCCTATCTGCTGGCCAATTTCCACATACTGCTGTTTCTCTCATGTAAATTAACACATTATGAGCACCTGGGTCAGTGGAAACCTGACAGAATTTTATGAGTGATACTTTTCACATTTGTAAAAACGAGATCATCTCGGTAACGAATTTTTAAAAATTACCCCAATTACAATTACAATCCAAAAGCTATTTATAATTCTTACCATTAACAGTTCTTTCTTCAATATGTAGCAGCTGATCTGCCTACTCTGACTGAAAAGGGTTCAAACTTAGTGAATTGAGCTAGCACTGCACCAAGATTCTATTATTCCTCTTAGGTATTAGTCAGATTTTCCTGCTTGTTTGAAGTTGCATTATTCCTTTTCCACACCTCTGCAATTCAGAGAATAATGTTTTCCTATCTCTAATCAAAAAAATAAATTCTACACTGCAGTGAAAGGTGCCAAAAGCATATCGGCTATTGGTAGAATTTAGACTGATCTTTCTGAAGGAAACAAATGCAATTTAAGTATAATTCACATTATGCAGTTCTACTACAGAATTTCCATGCCTTGGAAATTAAATACAACTTCTATTATTATATAGACTGAAATTTACTGTTGCTTTGAGAAAGGAATGTATGGGAATTATTTTTAACCCAGGATTCAAATATCTCAATTTGAGGATTAAAAAAGGTTTATGGGAAAAGGTAAAAAACCCCCCAAACTGTAATATTTAAGCTGCTTTTTATTTTTTATTTTATTTTAATTTTTATTTAATCTACTATTTATTTTTTACATATTTATGTAAATGATTATGCAGAGATACAGATCTGACTATAATAGCTTTAAGTTTTGTTAGAAATCAGACATAGCAGGCTTCTAACATACTTATTGAAATTGAATTGCTTAAATTGAAATGGTATGCCAATGTCTCATAAACACACTAATTTTTTTCAGTCAAAAAAGTGACATGAAAGAACAAAGAAAACATGTTAACACAGTAATAAAAGATGCTCAGAATATTTAGACAAATGAACCAAACCATCCAGAAAATTTAAAAGAAGATTTCAGCATACATCTATTCTGAAGTACACAAAAGGATGGATTTTAGTAACTTCCTGAATCAGGAAATTATTTTATGTTACTGGAATGCAGTAAATAAAATTTTAATTAATCAAAGTCTCATTCAAAGTTACAAAATAACTTTTCAAGAAGGACCCACTGGATACAAGCATGGACTTCAGGATTCTTCATACAGGAGTCCTTAACATGTACAATCTATGCATTTATTACTTGAAATTTAGAAATCTATAATTATACCTCCACCAAAAGTAATTCCAAATCATAAACAAAATAAAACCAAGCTTGATTACTTCATTATTGAAATGTCAGTTCAATTTTGTCTCTCTAAAAGAGTCTTGATGCTTCACATAACTGAAGCAATAAAGAATTTTTAAAAATTCCTTTAACAGAAGGAACTGAACATAGACTATCTGAAGTTATTTACTAGTCTTAATACAGCTGCTGTGTATGATCCTAGGCCAGTCAATTCAATAGTTTGGGCCTCAGATCTCTAGCTGTAAAATGAAAACAGGAAACTTTCTTATTCCCTCTGGCCTGTTTCAACAGTTGAAAACTTTTCAAGACCTTCTTTCTTATTTTCCTTGAAAAAAGGTGAGCTTTTCCCTAGAAAATGTACAAAGCCTGCAAAGCTCTTAAGCCCCATTAAGAGTGCCCTGATCAGCTGTGTAAACTGTTGGGCTACCTTTGGAGACTGTTATGGTGACAGTCTTGAGCCTAATTTGAACTTTTCTGTTCACTGTAGTAAGTATCTTGTTATTCTCATGCTTTATTTCAAATATACATAACTGGTACTTTTTATAGATCTATTTCTGTATCTTGACTTGCATGCTTGCTTTGTTTTATGCTAACAGATTCAAACAGTAGAATGACCTTTAATCTACAACTTGACCATTATTTCAGTTACTCATTCCCATAATGCTATTTATCTGTATGCTAGAATCACTTTACTGCATTCTTCTACTAAAATACTAGTTCCAATAAAAGGTAAAATTAAGAAACCTAAATGCCACCCTGTTAGATCAGGTTTATGTCCAGAATTGCTCAAACCATAACAGTCTATAGGGTCCCCACAATTTCAGCAATACTTCCGTAGACCCTGAAAATTCATCTATTGTACTGCCATTTAAGCTCTTTTGAAAGATATATTGTTTTGTCAATGTTTTGCTTCTAAAGCTTCATATATCTTTGCTCATCAAGTGTGATACAGGTTTATTACCTAACACTGCTGCTGGAAAAGAATATAGTCTTCAGAATTTTTTTTTTTATATATTATGCGACATAACTTCATCTCTTGTCATCAGCTGTCTCTGAGACAGTCATAATATATTTACATGGATTAAGATTGGAGATTTTGATCTACTTCTTTCTGCCCTTATATTGCACTAGTTTCTTGCAATTCAACCTATAACTTACAATTTCACAGTCCTAGAAATTATATGTAAATCATACCTTGAAATGGAAGAGAGAAATTACTCCTTAAAGTCCAGATATTAATAATTTACAGTTAGGAGGCAAATAGAGGAAGGCTACAAAAAATTGCCACTCACTCTCCTACTGTGCCAGAGTCTGTGTATTGATTATAGGTGGCATTAAACAAAAGTGATAAACAATCCCTATTTATAAGGTGTCTCACCGTCACAGCTACACAGGCTTTTCCAGTGATCAGGAGTTCTATCAACACCTAATATATAGTGAATAAAATATACTCTGCGTATAATCATTTCCAGTACAGATGCAAAGCCAGAGAACTGGCTGAATGGCTGTCCTGTCCCTCTGACCACTGCAGAATTTTGCACATTTTATCAGAGGGGGAAGCACACACTGTTCAGCTAGAAGTAAGACCAGGGAGTTTTTGATTAGCAGTAGGGCAAATGAGTATGACTGCTAATGATGGAGAATACCATCAAGGTAGCCCGCTCTATTTCAGAAACATTTTATCTGGGAGATCAGAGATATTCTGAGCTTTTTGCAAAATACAGCATTGCACACTATAACTTCTAAAATGACAAAAAAGTGAAGAAGCTTAAAAAAAAATCCCTTGTAGGAACATGATGTTCAGAAATGAAAATATAGAACTTATAGTAAAGAAAACCAAGCAGACCAAACAAAACCTCCAAATTAATCCTGCTATACCAAGGTAACAACAATATAAGCATCACTGAAGTAATATATTACCATGTAATTTATAAAGGGGGGGGAAGGGAACTAGGCAATGCTGTAAATAATACTAGCACAACACAGAAGTAATCAAAATTCTTTCAGTTCTTCACATTTAAGTACTTGACATACTGGTGTTTAGAGGTGTACTGTCAATTTCTTTGTCTGAGTGAAGGGAGTCCTAAATGCTTATAACTGTTTTGTTTGCATCTTTACTTGGCGTTGGGAGGTTTTATGTAAACAAAATCTCCACAATCTTTAGCAGGTTTCTAACTCCGCAGGACAGTTGTTGCTTCACAAACGTAGGAAAGGGACTAAGTAAATAAAGTACTTTGTGCTAGCAGCTTGTTGAAACTTGAATTGAATGATTCTACTTCCACACCCGGCTTTATTTACTAGCTTTGCAGGTCAAGAGTTAAGTCTGGCTAGATTCTCCAAGGCAGGGTCTGTCTTTATTCTAAGGAAACACTATTACTGGCTCCTGAAATTTCCAGCCCATGGGAAAAAGTCAAACTGAAGAAATTTTTCTGAATCAGACCTGGAGTGAGCATAAGAGAGACTAATATTATACAGCACCTCCATTGTCATGCAAGGAGCCCTATTTGTCAGATCAATCAAAGTAAAAATACTTAAACAGCTGTAAAGGAGGAGACAAGACAGCTTAGGTTCAGTCCCTAGAGGTACTGCCAAATGTAAACTCTCAGGTGTCACAATAGGCTTTATCTTCACAGACCCAAGTCCACTGGGGAACAGTATCTGGTTTTTAATGTAAAAGTCCTAAGCTGCTCTGTTACTGCCCAACTCTTTTGTATGGACAGTCTCAAAAACTTAAAAGCCAGTATTTACAAAGGGGATTTTCTGGGAAAAACACATCCAAGCAAAACCTCTCCTTACCATTCCTATGTATTTATACAGGAAATCCTGAACGATTTTTCAAATGGGAAGCATTGTTTCACTGGAAGTTAAAGATACTACACTTGTTCTTTCCTCCAAGGACAGTCACTAGGGGGGGATACGAAGATAGGTTCAATTCCCTTGAGACAGAAAACATTTGCTACGTAATATCTTAATAGCAGAATAGTCAAAGAGGGTCTGAAAGCGATAATTCAGCAGCCACTATAAGTTCATCACAGATTCAAATGATTTTTCCAAACACAGAAGAACTGATAAATTTATCTTAATGCAGATTTTTCTTAATGCAAATCTGGACTCTCCAGGAATTAAGGTACACATCAGAGCCTTGGCTCCAAAAATTCTTAGAAGAAAAACTGCAAGGAAAAGGAGACAGCGATGCGTGCTCCTTCCACTTCCCAGTGACCAGTGTCAGGGCCTTGTAATTGCAGACAACCACACACCATTCACAAAATGTTTCTGAAGTGTTTCTGCCTTTAGATTCAGTTAGCACAAATGACAATTCAAAATACAGTTTTGTTTTGTTAGTAAGTAAGTCGGAGAAGGAGAGAGAGAGTAAAAAAGTCTTTTAAGGATTTCAGCTTGTGATTCTTTGCTATTTAGCAGGACAAGAAAAGATTTCCAACATGTAAATAGTAGTAGATGAGGGTTGGACTTGATGATCTCAGAGGTCCTTTCCAACCCGGCTGATTCTATGATTCTACGATAATCTGAATTCTGATTTACAGCAAATAGCGTACTGATGGACTGCAGTTTTAACTCTGTCCAATCTTCTGCAAAAAAATCAATAAATTCAATATATTTGCTAACCTATCCTTATTCAAAAGATGTATTAATTCATTACTGAAACAGCATATTAAAATTAAAAGAACCATTTGCCCAACACATATATAAGTGGCGGTTAAACACAATGCCAACAGAAAGTGCAGCACAAGAAACTACTCTGTTGTTAACTGAGATTTGTGAACTGGAAAGGGCATCAAAACTGTTCTCTCAACACTCCCAACCCCTCTAATCCTTGATAAATATTGAAGAAATTATATAATTTTCTCCCTGGTTATACAGTCCCATGATTAATTATTTCTACTTATTTAAATACTAGTGCCCAGCTAAGCCTTGGCACTGATATTACCACACTGGCCTAGAAGTGTGACTGTCATGATTACCACAAACAGGATGAAAAAGATGCAACTACGTCTTCACATCTGTTAAACACACTTCTACACCTGAAATTCCTTAATCCTGAACCCTTCACTTTCCAAGGGACTGAGTACTACTCTATACTGATATGATCAATTTGATGAGACATAATGTATTAGCAACTCTGCATACTTAGAAATAATCACATAATTCTGTCTCTCTTTTTTTTTCTGTAAAGGTAGTAATATATATCCCTTTGTCATTTTGAAGGTTTTTAATTATTTTTTCTTCTGCTGAAAAAATAATTGCTCTAAAATATTGCAGGCCACAAAAAACTTCTATGATCAGAGACATACTTTTTCTGAGTATTTATAACTTCCCTGTGGCTTCTGCCCTCCACTTAATATTATTAATATATGTATTTGGCTCTATTTTTGTGAAACTCAAAAATGTCAAGAAAATATAAAAGTTTTGTAAATAGTCTGTAGACTTGCGTGGAACAAAGTGAGTAAAAAATGAAAATAAAATTAAACCTACTTATAATAGTACTGTTTCACACTGAGTTCAAAGTAGCTTTCTAGAGATGTCAGTAATATAATACAATAGAGCATTTGGCTCTATATTCAAAAATTCTTTCAGCTATTAATTGTGTGTTTGCTGGACAAGTAAAAGACATATTTGACTACAGATCTCCCCTAATGTGCTCCCTACTGTATCAATGAGATCTACTAAATACAGACTGCAAGTGACAAGCTAAGAAAGGCACCAGAGGTTTGGCAGTGTTTTTTGGTTGAGCTTTTTGGTTTCTTTTGTTTGCTTGTTTCAGAAAAAAAAAAAGAAATGTGTATAAGGAAGGAACTGTAAGGACACAGTTTTAGTCTGCAGTAAATAACTATGCATATAAAAAGAGAAAAAAATTGGGCAAACAGAACTAGAATATGATTGAAACATTCAAGAATACGAAAGGCTACACAGGGTAGGAATGCAGAGAAGAAGAGAAGAAAACAAAAGGAAAATAGAAGAACACATAATGTACTGAAAACAGCTGGAGATGTACCATGGTGTTTGGCAATCAAGAAGTGAAAGAAAAAGTAATAGTAGGAAAGATAAAATAAAAATGAAGTCTATCTAATATAGTTACACTTTAAAAAAGCATTTTTTAACTTACAGTCAGCTATTTTTTTATGAATCACATGCAATATACTTGTAAAAGGTGCTTGATTTCACAGCAATATTATAAAACACCTTTTACAAACAATTTGTGCATAATTTATAAATTTACTTTATTTCATAATATGGTTGTGAAATCATATTATATACTTTCGTAAGATTGCCATTTTTATCTGACAATGACTGCTACAAGATCTCTTTACGCTCACTATAATCTGCTCAGCATTTTTCTAACTGTACTATCAGCTGATATTTGGCTTCTTCCATAAGTAAGTCTGGTAAACATAAGCTTACAGTCTTTCCGATAGGTATGCCACCATTATATTTTTGGCAAACATAAAATGTCTCTGCTGACAACTCTTCCGTGTATACGGGACAATATCCCACTCACACTCATCATGCACTGGGTTTTTTAAATGCTATTTGAAACAGAAGATGCTTCAAAGCCTTATAAATAGACTAAGATGCTAAAAGGTCTACAGCAAAAACTTCAGGATGTGTACCCAAGAACATGCGTTAATCCCGTTTTATATTCCACATGTCATCTGTGATACCCAGCTCCCGCCCTCACTATGCTCAGTTTCTTTTAGTATCTCCCAAAAACTCACTGGAAAAGAGGCAACACATGCTGTGGCTGTTTCTGGGCTACATACAGGCTTGCTGTTATCTGAATTGTAGCTCTCTACTGGTGGACCAAATGAACAGAACTAACTAACTTACACAGCCTATCCTTCAGATGCTAATCTGGGTCCTTCACAGAGATTCCAAAATACGTGAGAAACTTACTATTTATGCAACATTCAACCATTTCATATGTGCTTGAAAATTTCTAAGAGGTCCAATGTTAATACGGGAAGGAAGGAACATACAGGCAGCTGAACAGGGTGATACTTAAGACTTGCTTTCTTAGGAAACCAGGAATCAGGTGTAAACTTTAACTCAGTTATGTTCCAGAAAGTTTAATTCTGCTCCTAGATATATAATATAGCACACACAAGTGAAGCAGCACTCCCTTTCTTCATTTTACCAGTGAAAAGTTTTATTCCTACTGAGTAAGGACTCGGTCCCTCTAGGCAGCAGATACTATTGATCTTACTCCACAAGGCTTTATGCTCTTCTTTTAAACCCAAGCAGCAATATCACTAACTTAAATGATGCTGGTCTAAACTGAACTGACCTAAAGCTTCAGATTCTCCAGGGATTTGAGACTGACTTTGCTACAGAGAAGCATAAAATAGGTATGCCTCCTACTTTCTTTATAGTCTGCTCACAACATGGCTTTAAAATGAATGCAAACCATGGACAGCTTGTGAGGATACTAATTTCACAAAATAGTCCACAAAACCATTATTCTGAGATCTTTCAGTGGTCAACATGGAAAAACTGAATAATAAAAAAAATATAAAATTATCTTCAGAGAGTTAGCTATACAGATTAACCAGTTAGCTGGTTATTATGGCACTCCTCACCACTGACAATTTGTTCACAATCATACATAGATATGTATCTTTTTCTTTAAAGAGGAAAAGGCTATTTCCATTTATTTTAACTTTAGAAATAGGAATGGAAGACAGCACAATATACTGCTTTGCAGAAAGCTACACAGATTGCCCTTATCCGCATCAGAAATGAAGCTGTGCTCCCATCTGCATCGAGCCCCAGTGCTGTATCTTCTAGGCCATCCTTCCACCACTGCAAGACTGTGGGTTTTCTGTAACCAGAAACACACTTCTGTTCCTCTCCTGACCATCTGAAGAGTCTTCGCTCCTCTCCGTCTCTGCAATAGAGCTGTCCCTCTGGGAAGAGGGGCCCACTCATTTTCTAAGCGGCTTTGTTGCGTACAAACAAATAAAAGTTATTTTAAAAATGCTGCAGGTGTAGATTTCAAGAGGCTATTTCTGCTGTTATCAAAGAATTAATACAGCACTTCAAGTATAGAACTCCTTCTACAAAGGCCTGCTGGTGATCTGTCTTAATTTGAGTACTTTTTTCAGCAATCATCTATGCAAAACAGTGAGAGAAGGAGGAAGAGGGTGAGAGGAAGGTGGGGTGAGAGAAGAAAGCAGAGGAAAAAAAGGAGAGAGGGAGAGGGGTAGGAAAACTTCTGTAAAATCCTGCCGAAAACAGCAATGCCAGCTAGCCAGAAATTACTTGGGAAGCTTTTATAATGAAAACCACCGATCACTGTAGTTACCTAGGTTTATGAAACATTTCTCTCCAATCTTGTTTACAGTTATTTATATGATAAGACTTCCTCCATCTTTCAAAATTTATATTAAAAACACCTTATTTCCATCAGAATAGCTTAGAGTAACAACTCTCCCGCTCCCACCCCACCTCGGTACACAATGCAGTGAAAGGAAAGCATTTAGGTTTATTCCAGTTTAAAGAACAAATAGCAAAACAACTTAAATGCTCTGATTTTTACATCTGTCATGCTATGGAGATGTTTGTGCTTAGTACAGCTCAGAGAACAGCGTGTAACTCTTAGTACAAAAAGCATATGACTTAAACTGGTCTTGCTCATGAAATACAATAATGAAAGGAGCTAATAGCTGGTCTTGCACAGACCATTTTTGTTAGATGCCACCGGTCTCATGCAACAGCACAGCGCTGAGCATTTCAGTCCTGCAACTTTAATTTCTCTTTGTCCTGGTTTGATCAAGATAGGATCAGTTCTAAATTGCTTTGAAATATTAGCTGGGCAACATGCACGTATTTTGTATTCTCTCAGCCATAACTCATTACATGGAACTTGCTTGGCATCGATAAGTCACTCTCGCTTTTGTGTGTGCACGCGTGTGTGGCAGCGTGTGTGTGGCTCAATACCCTGCTGCTAGGCTATTTAGTGATAAAATCTGATATAATAAAATATTAATTACAGCTGAAAGGTTGGGCAAGAAATATGAACTCAATTACAGTCCCATATTGTGAACAAAGGGTAGAGTGAAAAAATCCTTTAGTTATAGAAGTTTGGGATAATAAAAGAACAACTAGAGCATTAGATTCAAGCTGAGTGCTCCCTAAAAGGCCACCTGTTAATAATTTTCACATCAGGCATAGAAATTCAAGTAAATTAGGTCAAGATGAAAGATTTTTGGTGCTGATTTTTTTGACTTAACTAATTTAAAGATTTCTTTATCTGAGCATTTTTTTCTTTGATGTCACTGCAACTCATTAATTAGAAATTTGTAACAAGCACAAGGAAACATCAATTGTAATTAAAGGTTAGATATCATACATGATATGCAAAATGATCACCTTACACGGTGACAAGAATTAGCAGTATATTCCAGGAGTCTTTGTTTCAGTCACATTGGCAGTTTCTCAGCACCAAACTGCACCAGAAGTGGTTCTACCATCTTCAAAAGCCTTTTTTTTGGTTTGCTTGTTTTTCAAAAAATGCTGGCAGTGGACTATAAACTATTTTAAGACTTCTTAAAAAACACATTTTTGTTCATCTGTTCAATTTACCTGACTGTGAATTCAGATGTATTACCAAAGACTTAACAGAATGAGACCAGACTGTAAAAAAAAGCTGTGAGCCAAAGCTAGTCCAAATCAAATAATACGACCTTGAAATCACATGCACAGTAGTGAATCGTAAGAACTGAGCCATCTTATCTACTACTGCAGGCTAAAATGTGCCATTAGATCATAAAATAAGATTTTCATTGTCTGAAGAACTGTGTTCTCTATTAACAATGTTTTCTATTTCAACAAATGTTGCTGAAACTGTGGCAATATATTTTGGTACCAAGCCAGAAAACAGACTTTCAGTGAATTTAAATTTATGATACTTGGAACAATCCAAAGACCATTTCAAAGCTTCTTAATCAGCTTTATGTTCTTTGCTTAATTTCTTTTTAAAAAGAACACAGAAAAATTATAAGTTCATAAGTATGAGATAAAAGTATCTTGGTACAGCAAAGAGGTGCTTTTATAAGCCAATATTACACCATTTAACTCACCAGTTTTCAGGTTGCCAAGGCCGATTTATAGAACAACAGTAAAGCATGAGAAAAGGAGTAAAGTCTTGTCACAGATTAAAAGAAATTAAAGAAAGCAAAACTGTCTAAAATGATTTAGTCTAGAAAAGAACGAAGTTAGAGGGGATCTGAAAGAAATACTCAAAATTGAAAGCCATGGCAGGGCTGACTGATCCTTTCTTTTCAATCCGTCACAGAGAAAGAAAATACTGATGCACAATGGTACTGAAGTACAGATCGGTGATGAAGAAACAAAAGGAAATTCCAGGGGTCTAAACACATACAAACCAATATGCAACAATCTGTGAGATCACACAGCCCATCCATCTTATCAGAATCAGAAGTAGCGTTTCTGAATGTGTATGTCTTACTTTCTGATACTGAAAGAAAGCTCACTACTGCTTGAAAACTCTAGGTCTGCTTTTGACTAGAATGCAAAGATTCAATACAAACCACTTTCAGCTCCAACAAAATTGTTGATGGCACCTGAACCATCAGATTCCACCTGGTTCCACCCTGCTATGTAAACCAGGGTGCAAAGAAGCAAACTAATTATTTTTCTTATGAAAGAATATGACAGACAGCTATTAACCCAGTCTTCCCAAACTGGGTAAGAATAGATACAGCAAGGTTTAAATGACCAGTTTACTTGGATCTCCAAGGAAACAGGAAGGTCAACTCCCACTTGACAGGGCCAGTCCTAACTCTTTAAGTCTACATACGATGAATGTGTTGTGTTATTTGCACTAAATAATTTTAAGATTCGAGTATTTGTTTTTAAATAAATACTATACAATGTTGCTATCATTCTACAATCTTCAGAGTAGCTGTACATAATACGATAAAATGCTGTACTGGAATTGAAAGGAATAGAGTCATGAAAAAAAGCAGCAGTCTTCATGCAAGAACCTGCCCAAGTAATTTCTACCTCCAAAGAAATCCAGGGTCCCTTGCAAACCAGAGGTTTCTTCCTCAATAGCAATGAACAAGACCAGTAGCTACACAAACATATATTATAAGAATAATGAAAAAATATACTTTGGGGAATAATGTGACATTCTTAAGGAATAGGAATATTTCCTCAGATATAAATCCATACATAAATGATAAGATACACTACTGCTCATTCTCGTATATTCAACTCCCAATTTCTCTTTATTATGTGTGATGGTGCATCCTAGAGCCGTGGTTTTCATTCTGTTCTCCACAAATATCTAGAGAAGCAGTTTGAAAAAGGTAAGAAAAATAGAGTTATAGATTTAAAATCACAACATAAAGATCTGCACGTACACTGCAACATCTTTGGGTATTTATAAATTAAAAAAAAATCTATTAAGAAAAACAGATTACAAGTAAGTGATATACTACTCCAATATTTTCTAGTAAACCATAAACCACTGAAATTCTGTGACTATGCTCTGGAGAGTGTCCAAGAGGTGTGGACACTCTGCAAATGTAACAATGCTCACATGCACAACTACAGCCAGTTGCACAGCTTTTATTTACAAATGTAAAAAATTATGCACATGGATATTGATCAAGGAACCTGAATGTTACAAAGAACTTAAGAAGTAGTATTTAGAGCAGAAGATGAGCTAATGCATTAATGACACTGTTAACACTAAAAGAATAAGATCTTTGAATTATTCTACAAAGCTGTGTGCTGGAAACTCACTACTGAATTGAGCTAGGGAATTAAGCAAATAGATGTATTAAAATGAGTGACTTATAAGTAGAGGGAGAATGCTTGTTTTCTCCTTTTTTTCAGGGATGCTCTGCAATCTGCTGGTTTGTGTGCAGTACTGAAAGAAAAATATTTGCTGAGGCAGCTGGACGAATACACAAGCCAATTTCAACAGGTTTTTTTCGATTCAAAGCTTGAATATTGTTTACTGCTCATTAAAACACTCACAGAGGATATAAAGTTTTTAATCTATTCAATGAGGGGACACAACATGGAGCACAGACACTAGCTCAAACAGATCCACTACAGTCATTTAAGATGTTGTCTCATTTGTCTGTTTTCTGCTGCCAGATGCTTTGTTTTCATGGGAGATCGGTGGAACGCCGCATGTGCCTGTGCTTCAGTCGCAACTGCAAAGGCTGGTGTTATCACTTAAGCAACCCAAGGCACAGAAACATTTTTCCTGCCGACTCTGCTGTAGGAGAGCAGGACCACAGCAAAAATAACCACAACAAAATTCTTGCCTCTCAATGCTATTGTCTCTTTCCACAACTTAATGGCAGTGGGTTCCGGTCCAACAATTTGGAAACGGAGATTACTGTGTTCATTTTCATCCTTTCTTCCCTACAAAAAGGCTCTGCAGGGCACTTTAATCAGCAGTGCAGAATGATGAAGGCAGACACAATAACAAGTCATTTTTTGTGGCATCATCCCCAGCTTCTCAGGACTTCTGTGGATAAATACAAGGCTGACCTTCTATTCTGTCAGTGGAGGTATAACTCTTCCTCCTCCCTGCACTGGGAATGACTCCACTAGGATTAGGTGGCATAGAAACCTTGGCAGCATGACACTGTACAGCTCTTCCCACAGGAAATCTGGCCGTAGATAAAAGATTCTGCACAGTTCAGGATTAGCACAACTGTTAAATACAGATGAGATTTTGGCCTTGTGCTTCTATTACCCTATGAGGCTAATCTTGAAAACAGCTTCAACTCTAGATGTGAGAATGCAGCTAATTCATCCGTCCTCGTCTGATTTCCCCATGGTAATTTCTTCCTAAATTCAACATTTTTATTATGCCTTAGACATCTATCCTAGTGCTCTGAGAATGTTTTAGGCTGAGGCATTTGTACTGCTCTTGACTAAAGAGTTGCTGCTTTCAGTTGTAGAGCCCAGTAAGTGACTCTAATGTTTCTTTATGTCATTTAATGTAATCCAGTTGAGCAGATTAGCTTTTACTTAGCAATGCTTTAGAGTCATGATGCTTGTAAATGCTAGTGATTTCCTTTCCTACTTAAATGAACACTAAAACAGTAAGTTTTCATGTTAAAATTCAGTAAAATGAATACTCCTTCAGCATCCAGTGTAGGAAATGCCAGCATTTCACTCAGAGTGCATCTACACCTTTACTTCCTCTTTCCATGTAGCATTCCTCTTTATCTTTTTGTTTCCTTTACCATTACTTAATGTTAAGTAAGTTTGCTTGCAATGCATGATCAAAATGCTTTAGTACACATAGAATGGTGTAATCAAATATTATTTATATTGAGAGTTAGAAATTGCCCCAAATTACTTTGTCCCGGAAACCACAGTCCTCCAGCCATACATTTATTAGTAACAAAATCTTTTTAAATGCAGCCATTTAGTCTTTGCTAGTGAATAAAAGGCTTACACAAGCTTGCTCAAAATGCACAATATTGGAAGAAAAAATCCTAAGGTCAATGGCAGTCTGAAGATGCACCACTGTCAAAGAATCTACAGAAAAGGCAATTGAAGTGGTACCAAGTCACTTCTGCATTGTAGAAGTTGTGCTTATGGTACTGTGGTGCTTTCCTGTGTATGAGAAAAGTCTCACTGAATTTTGGTTCCCTGTCACTTGGACAACTCAAGTCCATGAGAGAATCTTGTCAAAATCTTGTGTTTTGGGGTGGGGGGGGGGTGTGAGTCACAGCACCACATCTCTTAATCGTTTATATAAACTTAACTAGCACCACTTTCCTGACATGTATATCCACCTCTTTCAATACACCACTGGGTAGAGAGTTTATATTTGAGCTGTTTATATATATATACTCTCTGAACTGAAACTGCTTTCCTTCCCCTCTGAAGCTTATTCCCCCGATGTATTTTTAGAAAATAACCACATCTTCTCTTGGCCTTAACAGGCTACCTGAAACAAGTAGAGTTCTCTTGGTACCTCCATATGTAACACAGGTTTTCCCTGACAATTTATGCCATAACACTCCACTGCTGTAGTGCCAGTAAACTGGTATTCGTAGTTCAGCACTAGGCACAGGAGTTCAGTTGAGGTCCTACCAGTGTCCTGTACAATGGTGTTCACAGCTTGGCACCTTTGCTGGAAACCCCACCCGGTGTATAGTCGGTTTGCCTGTTTCACAGTCATGCCATGTCTTGATGGTTCACAGTGATATTGAAAGCCAAACGTACACACTTTCTTCTCCTATGTTATTTCCAAAAATGAGCATCTATCTTACAACACGTATCTTTGTTATTAGCTTATTAAATGAAAACTTTGCATCTCATCCTGAGCACTATTCAATATTTTCTGTGCAACGTTCCAATCCAGTCAGTGCTGCAGGCAGGATTACTTTTAAATGGATTATAATGTGTTATATTCATATTTTGTATCTACAAACAAAACACTCAGAATGTCATTGGGTCACCTCTCAGTAGAAAATTCAGTTCTTCATAATACAGCACAGAGAACCTCTACTTATATCGTGGTGACTGGTTTAGAGCTCTTGTGAACCACTTAAAAATACACAGTTGATTTAAATACTTACGAAAGAAAAGGAACTGAATCTCAAGAACCACAAAAAATATAAAGTGCACAACATAGCTCGAGCACAGAAAGATCGGTGTGCAACATTGCCAAGGCTTCAGTCCTAACAGGGCCCAAGAAGATATGGCTTTTGGTAGGACCTGCAAACCTGACTTGAGTGCTTATTGAGTCAAAAAATGAACACACATGAAAAGTGACACCACTTGGGACACCTCACTTGGGCACCTATCACTCAAGAGTAAAAGCACTGATGGGATTCAAACCTTCACAAAAACCGAAGAACTGAGGTAAGATGATAAGCCACTGTGGAAAATACAGTTTCACGTTGACAACGATATGAGAAGTGCACATAACACACAATAAGATCAACTTGTGAAAGAAAGCTATGAGTTATATGTGTCTGACAATTCCTAACCACAGTTTTACGGGACTTTAGAACTGGTCACTCAGCACTGTGGCTACAAACTAACATACAGCTACTGTGATACACACTGTCAGAAAATGACTTTAAAATGTCTCCAGAAAGTAGGTCCACACATAATCCTGTTCAACAGCCATTCAGGGAAATGTAGCTGACTCACATACTCCCTCTTCAATCTTTCCACAGCACACAGCAAAATGAAAACAAATCCCTGGCACACTTCAGTAACCACAGAGCAACAGCATCTCTTTCTTACATATTCAAGGCGTGCTCTGGTTGTTCTGTGTTTGAACTTGGGTATGTATAAACTGACTACCCTTTCAAAAATCATGCACTGCAGCAATTTACATTAATGTTCATAACTTTCATTATAGTCCCTCCATTAAACACCTCTTTCTCTCAAGGCAAACACCCAAACACTCAAATACATTTGACCCTCTTCACATTCAGTGGGAGAAACGCATCTTTTTGCAACTCCAGAGAGCTACTCTGACATGATGGTAGGATATGACTTATCATACTGTATCTACGGGTTGATCAATGGGCCCTTTAACTGAGGAACTTGCCAAATTAAGCCAGAAGTAGATGCTTACATTGAAAGATCTAAAAGGCACTTTATTTGGGGCTTTACTGTATAGGTCTGTATCTGCTTAAGATACAAATGTCTGAGCTCTCTTGTGAGAGATGTGACAGTCATGCCAGCTTTTTCCATAATAACCTAACAACTCTAGTACGTTCTCAGAAATTGGAGTCTGGGGTTCAATACTGTTTTCAACCTGAGAGGCTTTCACTATACTGCTCCCACATCCCAGCCATCTGCATAGCACTACTATGATCGAGGCTGAGGCTGGCCTAGCATGAAAACAAAAATACGAGAAGAATCAGAGAACCAGGAGAGCATTCAAGAAGAAACCTGTCTAATCAAATGGAGATTCTCCTTACTCTGTCCATTTTTTCTGTTTTTATGTAAATACTATCTAAAATGCAACCAACACATTAAAAGTCACATGAGAAAGGAACGTGGACCTCAGGTCTCTTGCTTGCCCAGAAGGAGCTTTAGGTGTACTGCTAGTTAGAGGTTTCTACTTGTTTACTGAGAACCTGATAATATATGAGAACAAGTTGGTGACTCAGACTTGCTAATGCTGAGCATTAGCACCATTCTCCTCCTGTTAGATGGTTTGAAAGGTCCCCAGCAGGGCTGTGGCACCCAAAATTTCTAGACATTAATCATGGTCCATTCCCAACCAGCAATCTGTAAGAGGTCCCAGTGTCTGGGAACTCTACAGTATGAATATGAACTGTTTTTAGCCAGTTGGCCTCAGTACAAGAGAACGGTACTGGGCACACAGATTTCACTAGTAAATGCACACACTTGAAGTCAGAACTCAAGAAGGTTAATCTGAGCACTGAGCAGAGATTCCTTAGAAAAAGATCATGAAAAAATTACCCTGATCTCTTCCTTGCATACTCAGAAATTGAGCAGTTCATTTTAGGGAGTAGATTTAATAAAAAATATTTTTTATCAATGCTGACTGAAGTTGGCAGTCCAGAGCCAGCAAAACAGGTATGAGTTCCAAGAGCTTATGATTCACAAGTTGAAATGCTGCTGGATTTCAGCCTTCACCAGGGAGATCGGAAAAACCCAGTGGACTAAAGGATCTTAACAGCGAACTAGCCTAGCTGAACTAGACTATCATGCTGTCAGAATGAGAGGTACGCCATAGGGAAGACTATCATTAGGAATTATGCAAACATATGGTCTCCACTCCAACCTACTTAAGGTCAGCATGTAGAAGGAAGGTTAAAAAAAATAAAGAGCAGAACCTCACAAAAGTGCAGAGATATGGAATAATCTATTTTCTCTTTTATTCTTGAATTGCTCTAGCTTGCTTTATTTATCATGGATTAATTTCTATTAATTGTTAAATGACAGATAGCATTATGTGCTGGGTTCTCAGTGACACAAATTAGTACTTAAATCATGGATCAATACTCCTTTACCCGGGGACCATGTGAGAAGTCACAGGAAAAGGACCACGGAAATTTCTAAACAAGCCAGTAGGACATGTGAAGCTGCACCATGCATGTCCAAGCAACACATACCATAAATTCTAACTCAGGTCACAGTAAAAATATACAATGACAAGTTCTACTGAATAACAAAAAAGAATTACAGCATTTTTACAGCATAAGCAGTTATTGCACTGTTAACTATAGGCAACTGAAACTGACCTTTCTGCTGTTAAATAATTATACCTGATGCTATAAAGAAGTGATAATTATGGACATTAATAAAACCTTTTGTACCAGTGACATCCTCAAACAAGTTTACTGGCTGACTTACAGGTTTTAAAACTATGATTTGGAAAGAGATGACCCTACAACATACAATTCAAGGCTTTATTCAGCCCTCAAACAATTGAAATTATGCTTATGGCAAGCAAATGAAAGAATGGACAGTACGTTCCCTTCACGCTCTCTTGACCTTGTGGTCTCACAGTATTTAAAACGGCTATATTTTGAACACAGCATTTCAGAATACTAGTGAGTTAGTAAAGCTACTTGAACATGTATAGTTACATTATTTCAACATAATCATTTCTTTATCATTAATCCACCAAATATTCAGACCAAATATCCTGAACTCTGGAAAAGCAAGAGTTCACTTTTCATTTTATTGTGAAGCTTTCAACTGTTTAATCTACAGTTCTGATATTTCTCTCCTCAGCTGTGTCTACATAAGCTTCATTTTTTTCTCTCATTATTGCATTACCATGTAAAGTCACTGGGAATAGAAGGAAATTCCAGTAACATGCTAGCATTACATAATGTGCAAGGTAGGAATTGTGAGAGAACAAAGCTGTAAGTACAGAAATTGTAATGCCTTTATTTGCATGTGCTGTTGCCATCTTTCTGCCCACACAGAACACTAACACATCTCTTACTGTGCAAATCAGCATTCTCCCATTTCAAAACTCACTTGTTCACATGTCCTGAATTTATAATCATACCCATGATATCTGTCTCCGTGCATGAGAATTAATGCTGCACTCTTACCATGCAACACAGAAACTCAGATAGAGATACCAGTACCTCTTCTTTGAAAAGTGGATTGCAACTTTGAGGCCCAGGCCTGTGGCCGTCGTGCTCACAATACCAGTGCAAGTGTTTTGTGTTCTTTTCAAAGTTATGGAAAATAATCCTAAAACTTTTTCATTCTGAGTGTTTGAAACCCTGATACTTTCTGAGTGCCAGTGATATCTGCCATGAGTTTCCAAACACCCTGTCTAGCTTGCAAGGTTGTTTTTGGTTTGTTTTTTTGGTGGGTTTGTTTTTTTTTTGGTTTCCTAATTGCCAGGGAAACAATTTAATCTGCTGATCTCCTGAGCAGTTGGGTGTTTTTTGTAAAGACGGTACGCTTCAAGAATAAAAATAGGCAGCGCCTTCTCTGGAAGGCTGGAGGATCCTGAAAAATCTCTCTTAGGCTTCAGATGATCCCATTTCTTCATGTGGAAGCATATGCATGACCTAACTGATGTGGCACAGGAGTCAAAACACCTGGTGCCAGCAGGAAGGGAAGGGAGTAGAAACAATGAAAAAGCAGAGACGATGGCCAGACTTGAGGAAGGCTGATCCTCACTGCACCAGTCACGCTGAAGGAAAGAGATGAGGCCCTAAGACATATTCTCCTGCCTTATAATGTGTGTGGCAGGAATAGAAGACAACTGTGACCTCTGTTTCGTGTGTAGCCCATGGTGGTTCTGGCAGGGAACTGCTGCATCACATACACGTCTTCGCATTACAAAGGTGATGCTCTCAGTTTAACTTACGCCTTCCTACTGCTAGTCAGCAAGTGGGAACTGGATGTCCTCTGTCATTCAATTAAAAATTATTGCACTATGAGTGCTGATGAAATGGCTAAATCACATACAGAATGAAGTAGTCCCTGGACTTGGATTGACAAAGGTTTCTTTACTCCATGCATCTTCCTTTGAATCACGCTTTTCCTATTCCAGGGACCACGTGCAGAAGGCCTTCATTTCACATGCTACAATGAACCAAGTATTTAAAGGGTGCCTCTAAAGGTCTGGATAAGGCCAATAAGAAGTCTAAATCTCTGCGGAATTTAAGCAATCTGAACATCTAATGAAGAGTTCCTCTAATGAAGTAGTAGAAAGGAGTGCTTACCACTTTAAATAACATGTAGTTTGAAATTTCTGCGTTTGTTTTAGCAGTTGTAATGCAAAATACTTAATAGCTTATTATTGTATCTCTTCAGGGTAGAGAGATTAAAAGTACGTTTCAAAATTAAGCACTTCAAGTAAAGAGATGTTTGCTCTATTTTCCCAGTAGAGTTCTTATTTATGCATATTGAAGAAGACAAAGATGACAAAGGGCATGCACGAAGAGCACACAGATTGCCTCAACTCTATAACACTCAGCTTTCAACTCACATAATTCAAAGTTTATTTGCTTCCTTCTTTTTTTTTTTTCTTTTAAGGTATTTTTTAATTAAAGTATTTGGTGATCGCTGCAGTTCTCCCTCTCCCATCTGGGTTTTGCAGCCCTAGGTGCTGCTGGACTGACCCCACATACTCAGAGCAGGAAGTACTCTGGCATCCCAAAGTATTGCATCCACAGGGCTTTTCTAGCTGACATATTTGGTCATCCTGTTCTCTCACTGTAGACTGGAAGAGGAAAGGACCAACTGCCTGTGGCATCTCTAAGAGAAGAAAGGTTGGCTGAGTGGGCTATTAACCGGTCAGAAGGATTTAATGGGGCAAATCCAGCTGAGCCAAACTCAGTAATGTAATATGAAAAAGAGATCAGGAGGCAGAGCAGAGCCTGGATGTTCTTGCCTTCTCTCTTATTCATCTTGCTCCTTTCCCCAGCCTACTGCTCCCATTGTGTTTGCTACTGTCAGGTGGTTTCGGTGTTATCTGGGCTGAAATCTTTGGGATGTTTACTGCTGAAGTTTTTTGAGGATGTTGCAAAGAACAGCAGGAGGAGGTGGTATGGGGACAACATTTTGCTGCTTATGTAAACAGATAAAAGGAGTGGAAACACTTGACCTTTACCAAGGCAAGACTGAATGGAAATAGGTGCAACGAAAAAACTTGCTCCTCCCCACTGAGGCTAAAAGCTTGCAGGAAAACTTTCCCAGGGAGGGTCGCAAGAACCTTTTATAATGGAACGTGGCAAACAATCTAAAGCTTTTTCTTACACGGATGAATATATAAATAACACTAAATACATGCAGTCACTGAGCATTACAGTTCTCATTTCTGTGTATAAGCCACGTCTTTGCAATAAATTAGCATTCCTTAGTTGAAGTATATGGATATACATTTGCAGACAATTTGGCCCCAGAGTCTTCTAAACTTTAGGCTGATTTGCCCTGAGGAAGTAAAAGATACAAATGTCACTGCCTTGGAAGAATGACTCACCCCTCAACAGATGTTGAAGAGCCCTCATAGAAAAAAAATATTTGCATTTGTATGCTTTTTATGCAAATTATTTAAAACTTCACTGACTCTTACATACACATATCTGAAAAAAAGAGAATATCCACAATAAGACATACACTACACAATTTCCATAGAGCCATCACCTTAAACTAAACTTTTTGTAGTTTAATTTAAGCCTTGCAAATTACAATCACTCTAAAAATCAAAACAGCTTAGCCAGCTGTTAAAGAAGTACATACATTCATCATTACTGAATGCATTACTGCTTTAAACATATATAATTCCAAAATAATCTCCTTGAAATAAACACAGCAAGAGCCATAAAACATGCTGGACCTGAAATTGAAGACAAAGAAAGCAGTTATTTGTTGTATTAAAAATCTGACAAAATACATTTTAATCATGTCCAGTCTTATGAATTCTCAAACAACATGGAATGACATTTGGTCTTCCTAATTAACGTGTAGTTTATCATTGTAAACATTCTGAATATTTCTATAAAGTCTTTTTGAATCAACATTTAAACAATCAGCAGTGCCCCTTCTCTCCTTTTATGTTGTGGTGGTTGTGTGCAGATTCTAAATGGCATAAGATATCAGGATTTTTTGTATTTAAGTAGAGAAAAAGAATCTAATCACAATAAAAAGCTGGAATTCTGAATGACCTAAGGTATCAGCTTTGTTGACTTGAAAGGTAGAATTTGTGCTCTCCTTATTCATCTCAGGAATTAAAGAATTTCATGTGTCATGGTGATATGTTGATCAATAAAACAACAACATTCATTTACACTGCAAGTTTAGTGCAGTTTCAAAAATCTGCATTAACCAAGCCAGTAGCTGTAGCAGAATCAATAGACAAGGCATCTTGCTTAGTGGTGTGGATAAATAAAGTATGACTAAACTTTTAGCACCCAATGAATACAGATTAACATGATAAAATCCATATGCAGAATGTGTACTGCAAGCAATGTGCTTGAGAGTGGAATTCACAGGAAAATGTTAGAACTATTAAGAAATTCCTACTTTCATGTTCACTCTCTGCTTCACTCAGCATTTACACTGTGAGTTTGCAGTCAGCATTCATTTTCTTTTAAGACCTGTTGCAAAGGACCTCAGTAAATTTGCTGCTGTGTGTTCATCTGTCAGTTCTACAGCTTCATGTCACTTTAAATCTCTCCCTTTATTTTCCTAACCACTCATCCACTTATTTGGCACACTTTAATCTCCTAATGAGCTCTTTTCTATTGTCAGTGAAGTTTCTGGTATATCATTACTGCTATAGGAGTCAATCATCTGTAGTTCACGATGCAGATAAAAGGAATGAAACTATTTTTTTATTAATGGCCTAATACGTTCGTGTTTGAACAACAGTGACTCCAACTTGTATTATTTTAATCCAGATTCTTGAATTCAGGAGTACACTAAGCTTTGTGAGATAAAGTAAGACAAACATCAAGTAATTCTGTTTCTAATCTAACCTGCTAAATCAGTTTCATTAAATGTGCTCTAATGTTTTCTGCTTTTTTCCTCAGGTGGTTCGGACTGCCCCAAAGAGTTACATTTTCTTTTTAAAAAGCTGTCCAAACGACCAACTGTACAGCATTTCCTAAATGCATACCTATGAAAATATAGTATATCTAGCTAATAGTAAAAAACCGAATTATATGAAATGCTGAATATTCTTAGGAAACCTAAACAACATATCTTTTCATTCATGCACATATGAAAATACAAGATCCGTTTTTTCCCAAACAGAAATTATCAAAAACCTTATAATCAGGATGAAAATACTTGATAGTCACTCAGTACAGACGGAAACTCTTCCTACAATAATGAAAGAATTAACAAGGATACACAGTGAGCCAAAGGGAAAAACATCCTAAAGCTCTGGAAAGTCTCACATCTAAATAAAGAGCTAATTTCTGGTTCTCCTTCAAAATAATCTAACCATTTCTCTGTCTTCTTCACTGAAAAGCAGGCATCTTTTATTCTAGCCAGTGAAGAACTTACACAATACCATGTATCTGGCATGGAATTAAACCTCCAAAAATTGGAAATTCATTAATGGTGCTATGTAAAACTAAAGAATCCAAACCCCTGGTTT
Organism: Myiotriccus ornatus; assembly: GCA_036023395.1. Classification (NCBI taxonomy): domain Eukaryota; kingdom Metazoa; phylum Chordata; class Aves; order Passeriformes; family Tyrannidae; genus Myiotriccus; species Myiotriccus ornatus. The sequence goes on from JAYRBT010000082.1 coordinate 100,970,089, forward strand.
TCTGGGTTCATTTTTAGAATTACTATTTCTGCTATCATGGTCAAATAAATGTAAATACTTTATGAATGTGACAGTACATACTGTTTAAATTGGCTAACTTACTAAGGGTTGACTATCTTAAATCTGTGAAGTAAACAAGAAAACTGAATATTAAAGACAGTAGCTCAGCATAAAAAATGTGATATGCCCTTGAACTTATAACACTGCAGTAAGCAATTACCTTAAAGAAGCCACCCACACAACAGAACTATGGCTTTGTTCCTTATCTTCAAAGAACAAGCCACTTGCATCTGGATCAAATCCTTTAAACAATACACGAACACTCAACATCAAAGCACTTGCATTTTCTTCAGTTATTTAATTTAATTAGAGCTAATACAGACACGAATTTAGACACTGATTGCTGTGTAGAAAATCCCCAGAAAACATGTTCAAGAAATTAATCAATTTGGTTTTAATTTTATAAAGATTTTTTCCCCCAGTACCTGACAGGAGCGCCTCTGCTCTGTGCAGGTTTCAGCAAGACTGTCACAGTGCTGTCAGTTTGATTCAAAGGTGTTTCAAGTTCATATGGTGGCATAGAGGGTGCTAGAATAAGAAAATAAAAGAAGCACATAAAATCATTATTCCTGTGTTTCCTCTTTCAACAGCAATATCTTTATTTGAATATGTAATTTTAAAGGTTTCTTCAAATACAAAGACCAGACTGTAAGTCTAAGATACTTTGTGTTAAAATGCAAGTGTGAGACAATTGTTAAATAACTTCAGGAAAATAAATAACAAACAAACCCCAAACAAAGAAATACCAGTTCACTGACAATTTCAAGACAGGAAACAGATACTAGCAGGATTAAGTTTGCAGAAAGTATTGAGAATCCATGACTTGGAAATGAAAAGTTATCTTGAGAACAGCATCTGCAAATGAGCATGCAGTGACTATAGTTTTTGAAACAGAGTCCATCTTTCTCAATATGTCAGTTGTATCAGGATGCACTCAGAATTTGTCATTCCTGGAATTTTAACTAGTGCTATAACTGTCCCGGGTCGATTGTCCACCACAGACATTAATTCACAATAATGAAGCAGAATTATCACCACAAGAGCTTATCTTAGTTTCAAGACACACTCAGCACTTTTCCAAATGGTGTCTTCATTACAGAATTACAGTTGTGATTAAAACAAATGATGTCTCAGTTATTGTCTTTTACTGTTGCTACTTTCTTCAGTGCTACCCTCTAGTTCCATTTTTATCACTACACTGGATGGACGGCCACTCTGTTAATTGGTTGTTTGACAGCCTGTCGTATCCTTATTGTCCAGTTGTTAATGATAATGCACATTTAACAGATTTAAAGCCTAAGAAGCAAAAAGTGGTCATTGCAATGGTGTTTTCTAACCACAGGAATAATGCAGGGCAATGAACTTCCCTAAACTAATTCCTGCTTGAAAGAGAAAATACATTTGGTGGGGCAGAACATCATTTCCTCAGCAGATTCTTCCAAAGGCTAATTATATTCCACATGTTGAATGTGGACACCCATTTGACTTTTCAACTCATCTAGTTTCTTCTTCCAGTCACTGGATACGTTGTGTGTACCACAACAATGAAGATACTCAAGAGTATATTATGCTCCACATACAGACAGTATCAACCTCTAGGCTCCTCTAGCAAATTAAATAACTCCAACAATGTGAGTCTTTCTTTGAAGTGTATTTTCCAATCATTTTTACCTTCCCAGCAGTACCTGCATCTACTTGAAAGGTAAATTAACTTCCTTCTCCTTATCCATATTGCCCTACATTTGCAAGTAAGGACTGCATTAATACTTTATTGAAGAACTCCTCAGTGAGTTGTGAAAATATTAACGTCTTCATTGCTTTTCATTGATATTTACCAGTTTTGAAATACTTCACAGATAAAAAAATTAATCTTCAGAAACCTCCTTGAAAGCTGAGCAGGTTTTATTCTGTCTACAACCCTGGATATAAGGCACAATCATTTAAATTAATCATTTTAAGTGATTTGGATACCCACTTAAAGGCATTGTACTACACAGTATTTTAAAGATGAAGAGAGAGTTTACAGTTTTGAATATCAGAACTTGCTCATGTAATGCCCCATTCTCAACCTGACCATTACGAAAATAAGGATGGAGAGTAACTGCATCTCCAAAAAGCTGAAGTTCAGAGTATGAACTCTGAACATTACTGGAATAGTCTGTCATTTCCTGCCCTTGGTCTCCTGCTCACATCTTCACAAGTCTTTTAGTTTTCCTAATTTATGACTCCTAAGTCCCTACTTGCTCTCTTTACTAATTTTAGTGTCCCTATCAAGACCAAAACTGTCTTCCTCTGCCAGATAGGATTTGTGGTTCTCCCAGCCACACCCTTCAGTCCTGGATACTTTTTCTCTTCTCCATATTCTCCTGTCTAGGTTATGACTCTTCCTTCTCCACACTGCCCACATGTAAAGAAGGAATAAACAGAGAAAACCGGAGATATTCTTCCTGTACACAGTTTTTGCAACTGTACATCCTGGTCTTCAACAGCAGAAAGCTCAGACATACTCAAAGGTAGAATACCTGTGTTTGGCCACAATGAGTTGATGAACACAGAGGCAAGCCTCTAAAAGCTTGGAGAACTTAAATCTGTGTAGTGAGTATGGCAGCTATAGTGACATACCCTGCTCAATTCTGTCGAGTTTCCACCATTTGTGTGCAAACTGCAACATTTACAAGTTGCCTGAACAGACTTTCAGAGTGATGGCTGAGAGTAATGTCTCTCTTGCTAAATATTTAAATTCCCATTTGAAGGCACTTCAGTAATTTATTGGTCCTCTGAGTTTTTAATTATGTCAGCCATGTCCCCGAAATGGATAAAATTCTTCTCAGAATGAAAGGCAGCATACAAAATTTCAGCATCCACAGCTGACTTTTTACAAAGTTACATGCAACAGAAAACAGTCTCCTAATAGAGTGCCCATCAATTTTGATAGTATGTACTGCTACAAGCTCTGCTTTTGGTAATACGTACAGATCACTTCATCCATCAGTGCCAATCACGCAACTGTAGAACAAAACACAGCAACGATTTACAGTACAGAACAGCACTACTCAAATCACTTAAGACAGGAAATTTAGAGATTTTTATTCAGAAGAAAATACCACCTAGACTTAGACAAAGTAAAATGCAGAAATTGGTCAGAATGCACTGTTGCCACCTCATCTGTTCTAAAAAAGAGTGAAGCCTTAGAGCCATAAATGTTAAGCAGTATTGTTTCACATCTGTCCAAAATGGAGAGCACTGGCCAGATGAAACAGCCTCAAAGCCTTCCAGTGAGACAGTGAAATTACAGACCAACAGCACTGCAAAGAGGGTACCAGATTCAACAGCTAAAATGTCAAAATGTCAGTTGTTCATTTTTCAATTATATTAAAAAATACATATGCATTTTGTTTCTATTCTAAATTCATCAAGAGATTGGGTTTAACTACCCATGGAAAAGTCAAAAACATTCCTTGTTAGAACAGTAACTAACAGGCAGCAATGAGAGAGTGGGGTGCAGACAAGACAGTTTGCAGAACCTCGCCACATGGCGACTTGGAGGTTAGCCTCGCTCCCTGCATGCCTACAGTGTCTGTTCCCACTAATGAATTTTTCTCTGGTGACATGTAATTTTAGATAAACACAATTTAAGATCCAGTACTATTCCCAAATGTCCAGATTCTAATCCATGCTCAGTATCTCCTTCATTCCTCATTCTAATAAGAGTGCCAACTCTTAGTGCCATCCCAACTCATACAAAGTTTTGCTGTGCCAGAAATTGATTTCTGACAGAGAAACTTTCTTCTCAGTATAGGAAAGGGGATGGAAAATGAACTCCATTTTTACTAATCAGTGTTAATTATGTTTAAATGTTCCATAAAGAGTAATTGTCTCACTTGAAAATTACCAACTTTTTTTTTTCTCCACAAACACCAGTATTGGCAGTAACTTCCACTTTGCATTAACTGCCCTTTCCTATAATAAGAAAAAAAGAAATCACTCTATTTTTCATTAACACATGTTAAGTTTTTTTCATTCCAGTGAGGGCAGAAAAGGAGGGATGGGGAAGAGTACACAGAATGAGAGTAAAAGAGAAAGAAGACTTTGGACCCAAAAGCTTTTCTTTAGCCTTTCTGAAAAGCACAGTTGACTACAAATAGATAAGGCAATTTTCTATAAATATTATCAAGAGGCCATAGTTCAACTGCCAGTTTAATTCCAAAGCAGAACTGTAGTGAAGAAGAAAGGGATTTCAGCTGTAACTTTGGAAAACATTTTGTCCTCAATTACATAAGCATTTTAGAGGATGTAATAGTATTGCATCCCGACAACCAGAGAAATGAAGTGTTCCTCTGCCTCTGGGAAGGCTTTAAAATATTGTTCAAGGATCTGCAGAAGTGACAGAGTCACACTGCTGTTATTCGAAAAGCACTAGTCCTGATGTTCTTGTCTAATACAGTTTCATACCCACTTCAGTCCACACGCCTGCTAGGAACATATGCAGACTGGCAGTTAACTACACTTCCTAAGCGAGCACTAGACGTATAGTATTTCTGCTCTACTCTCAATTGTTCATGGCTCATTAAAAAGATTTTCCAGCACTGTTACTGTACTAATTTAGAATCATGTCAAGGCTGACTAAGCTCTGAATGAAACCCTCATCTTCAGGTCCAAAAAACCCTATGCTAAATGTTGCAACCGCAGCTGGCACTGGCTGCAACACATAATTCATATGGTTTCTTGAGTGATATGTTACAGTTGTGAACACGAATTTCAAAGTATTAGCTAATACTGAAACACTTGGAAGTTCTTCAAATATGGTAATATATGTCACTTTGACACCTTCAGGGATGAACATGTTTTTTACTATTTCAATTTGCTGCTTGTTAAATTATAAAGAGGATGTAAACAACAAAAGAATTACCCAACTCATTATCATAAGGAAATAATAATATTCTTTGATCAAGTACCTGATATTTTAGTGGTGAACTGATTTGTTATTGGAGGTCCAAACCCCTTAGCTGTGCTGGCTCTGATGGTAAAAGAGTAGGTAGTGCCAGGATACAGTCCAAAAAAGAGATAGTGCGTTTCATTTCCTAGCTTTGAGACTCGTCCACTTTGATTGGATAAATCTATTTCTGGGTCAAAGGAACTCACTGCTTTGTAGGTGATCTGCAAAAGAATAAGAAAGTTATAAACTGCCTTGAGCAGATGGACAGAGATTGCATCTTTATCCACTAAACCCTTCTGATGTATGCGCTGTCAGACATTTTGTGATAAGCTATCTTACTCTCTTATACTTTTCAAATCCCGAATCCCACAGAGGGACACAGAAACTCAGCTGTAACTGGTATGAGTTATTACTTCTATAGATACAGAGACTTAGAGGCAGCTAGATTACAACTCTAAATGATGGGTTCAGGCTTACATTAATTCCTTCAAGATGCTGGCTTTAACTGTGTCATATTTTGAATTCATCTTACTGTTGGTTTTGATCAGCAACAGTAATAAAACCAAAACAACCAGGTAAAAACTGAGAAGCGAACAACATGGGGTGTAGCCCCCCAGTTCCAGTTGACTTAACTGTAATTACACTTTGCCCTGAATAAGGAAGTCTACAAAAGATAATAAGTGCAGCTTAAGGCAAATTTTTCAGAAACTGGGTAAAGCTTCTATTTTAGTCTGAAGCTCAGCTATTACATTTGCTAATTTGGAATTTTTCAGGTTATTATATTGTACCTAGGTCAGATTCTCATTTGAAGGAAAGGAGAGATAAAATGTTAAGTAATATATGCAGAGTGTATACTGTATCCTCAGTTTGATTCAAACAGTATTTTTAGTTTTCATTAGAAATATTAATGTAAGTTCACAGTAAAACTTGATCCAGATTTCTTCCATTAATTACTGATTTCTTTGCACTGTAATGAGAATTTAAAAATAAGAAAACCATAAAAAAATTAAAAAGTAAAAATTATTCATCCCTCCTTTTTACTTTTAAAGTTTCATTTTTATGTGAATAATTCAACACCCTTATTATATAAAGTGATAATTGACGTTCTTTTGGCTATATTTACTCCACATCATTATAATTAAGAAGACACATAATACAATTCATAGGAAGATCCAAGTGTTGGCATTACACACCTCAAAAACTTGCAATTTACTAAAACTTTTGACTTAATGAAAATTGATTTTTATATGACCCATGTAGTATAACATCAATAAAGTGCTGGTAATTAGTAATAAAATCTTTGATACCATTTAAATAAACCCAACATTGTTTCAGTAGATTTAGGTACATACTCGATAGTCCTAATCCATAAACTGAACTAAAAGTGCCTTAAAAATGATCCAACTAACCCTTCTAATTCTTACAGACAACAGAAGAAGACTACATTACCAACTATCTGAACTTTTATCAGTAAAGAAACTGAGGTTATATATTGCTTAACTGAATCTCCCTATCTCATGCTAAGTGTTTTTGTGTCTGATTTTGGGAGAGTGGGTCTTAACTTTTTTTTTGAGATTTTAAAATACAGGTGAAACAACTAAATCACAGATAAGCTTTAAATACAGGTGATCCCGTTTGCCACAGATATGTGGACTAAATGACCTCCTGCAGCTCCCTTTAATTCTGTTTTCTATATTTCTGTGATTCTTAACCGGATTTTTCAAAATCTCACTTAAGTTTTATTCAAACTGATACCAGGCTATCAGAGACTCAGCAGTATATGTTAGATTCTTACAAAATTTTTGCAGTGTTTAGTTATTAGATAGCTAAGTGGCTGATGTTCCACAATGAAACATGTTCTTCCATGGTTCATGCAGAATACATGAAAAAAAAAGGGAATACACCTGCACAAGTCCTAGTACAGCTGACGGACTGAGATTTGTGTATACATTTAGGAATGAACTGCCCATATACGTATGTCTACTCCTCAGCAGAGTAACTAGACAGTCATGCATGTTCCTAAGCACAAAGAGGATTCACCACTGTGTGTTTCTATGTACACAAGGTCTAACATCAATAATAACATTAACACTTAACTAAAACATTCTGACCTCTGAAGACAGACAACTGTTGAGCTAGCTACAAAGTTTTTAGCTTTATAAAAAAACAATTCATACTTTTTCATAACATTTTATCCTCCTACAATAAAGCAGTTTTCAAAACAGAATCAATAGGTTACCATTCATTTTAACTTTTCTTTTACACCGTAGCTCATTTAGGTGGGTTTTTTTAAACAAAGCATTTCAATACCAATTTTATAGTAAGGTCAGGTAAGAAGCTTAACAGTGATTACTGTCTGACAGCTTAATCTGTGCAGTCTTTTGTCAATTTTTCTAAGAGGTATTCAGGCACAGGTTCCACATGAGAAAAAGCAGTGATTTTTAGACATCTAACAACATACAATTTTGTTGAATTTGCATTTAAAAAATGCTGGATTTTTTCTGAGTTATGCCTGCTTGTTTCTATTACAATAGGCTTCCTGTAATGAGTCCTATCTAAATGTGACGTTGACTGTTGCTGCTGTGTTATGTCTCCTATTTTTTTAAGAAATTCACTAAGATCTGTCTTTCAATCTTTTAAATATTTGATCCAGATTACTGGATAGAATGCTGTATCACATGGCTATAAAAACAGCAGTTCTCTTAAAGCTGGTAACTCAAGGACGTTCTGGGTCCTGCATAATTCACTCCTACATTATATTTACTTTTCAAGTGCTACTATTTTCAAACTGAAGTAAATTTTACATAAACTGTAAAAAAAATTTATTTTCATACTAATTATGCACTTCTGAAAATCAGAACTATAAATAAAATTTAAAACATGGCAAATTTCTAGATACCTCATACAAAGTAATAACACCATATGTTTGCACGGGTTCTCTCCACTGAAGAAAAATCTTCTCTTCAAAGGTACTCCCTTGAATGGATTCAAGTGGCACAGCACTCGGGACTAACAGATAAAAGAAGATAAAAAAGAATTTATTTGAAGAAAAAATTCAGAAGGACACACTCTGTTTAATATTTTCACTGCTGAGGCATAAAAACCATCCCACTATTATTTCCCCAAGACTGAAGGAAAGGCCAGGGTAGCTCAGGAGGAGAATGATTTATTTAACAAGACAGTGCCATTATGTGTCACCTTCAGTTTAAGAAGGAATTCGTGAGCATCGCACATTTCCTGTAAAACTTTATGGATGATAAAAGGACAAATCAGCTTTTTATAAGGAATTAGGCAGTATCTCAAATAAAAATTTTTGCAAATAAAATCTACTTGTGATACCTACTTATCAACAGTGTTACTGTCCTAAAATGGCAAACACATTAAACATTCACATATGAAAATGGACAAGCAGTGAAGTAACAAGGTATAGTTTCAAGAGACAAATAGAAAGGTTAACTTGGAAAGACGATCCATATGTTGAATAGAAAAGCAATGCTCACTGACATTAGGCCTGAAGACCTACAACAGGATGAACATAAGAAAATTACAAAACTAAAAATTTGACATTATTAATTATTCACAAAGTCTCCTAATGTATGAGAAAGACCTCTGAAGAATCAGGGAAGTCAGAAGGTTCTGATAAAAGGTACGTGAACCATCCTTGGGTATCAAACTCTGTTTCCCGTTTGTTCTGCAACCATTACCTCACCCCCGAAACATTCTCAACACAGTTTTCAGAGAACGACGCGTGTAAACAGCACGTGATCACGCACCTGTGATTTTATTTTGTAACAACACTGTCAAAGGAATGTGGAAAGAAAATCCCAAAAAATGCACACAGGGCTGTTGTCAGGCAGAAGGCACTGAGGTGTTAGCACCTTTCCACAAACTGCAGGTGAAAATCCAGCAAGAAAATCCACAACATTTTCCACTTGCTACGGAAAGAAGGTGGGAACTGCTTTCTGCATTGGTTGAAGTAACTTCTCATACCACTGACAGTGATTTACCTGAATGGTTAAGGAAGAGAAAGATCTGCAAGCAAGACATTTGGTGACTCCTTCCTGTTGACACTTTTGGTAGAGCACTGTCCTCCTCCTGCTGCTCCATGCTGTTGGTACAGGTGTTTACAAGGTCCCTAGATCTCCACAGAGTTCCCTGTTCTACCAAGGGGAAGATCCAAGGCCACAAGTAGGAGTTTCTGAACTGGCCTATCAGTCCTCTATGGACCAGTAAAACAACACCTATAGAGCAGCTTTAATTCTGGGCACTAAACCTTTCTTCCAGGTAGGAGAGAACTGGCAAAACTCATTGGGAATCACGGGGTTAACGATTTAGGTGTAGAGGATGACAAATTAAATACAGCATAAATAAACTGGAAGTTCAGCAAAACTCTGTAGTAACCCTCTAAAATTATCTGAGGAGTTATGCCATGAGCAGGGGGTCAAACACTGGCAAAGGTCACCTAGACATGTACTCAGACTCAAGTGTACAAGACCTTGAGCAATCTGCTCTCACTTAACCTTCTCTGAGCAAAAGGATAGACTGAGCTCTGAAAGTCCCTTGCGACAAGCATGACTGTGTGACTTGAAAAATTAAGATAATTATTTGTGTCCGTATACTCTGTTGTGTTAAATTCAGATTTATACACCTTACTGAATGTGTATGGTATACTAAAATTTTGTAATTTTTGCCCAAGGTACTCTTACAGCCACTGATGCTGGTTTTTAGTAGGTCTTAGACTAACATAAAGTTCCAGAGGGCAATGAATAAGGCAATTTATATAAAAAAATACATAAACATCCCTAATAACAATAAGCTCTTTAGCTTTGTCATCCTACAATTGAACTGAATCAAAGTTAGAGGACGACACCAACATTAATTCTAATTAAACACTTTTTTTGTTATCTACGCTTTATTGAATCCATTGCATTAGTAACTGTATATTCCTAAATTGTTTAATTTATTCCCTTATATATTTTGATTAGAAATTAGTACATAAAACCAATGAAGCATACATTAAATAATTTAATGAGTTTAAATGACAGACTTCAAGTATTTATTATAAAAGGAACTCATCACTGCAGAAGTTTTTACTAGAAATATTTCCAACATGTTTGCAGTAAACCTATCATCGATCTGGAAGAAAATACAAAGCCATTCCTGTTCAGATTGCAGACGATAAAAATGGAAGGAGGACAGCTCTGTTACACAAAGCGATGCCAGTCATGTGATAAGGTTTCTTTGAAATATATGCATTTAAAACAGTTAAAAGCAAGGTCAAAAAAACTGAAGTACACTTGTAGAGGGCACTAAGGGACTATATATCAGCACAGAATGTTCTGGAAAGGTGAAACTGATTCCTGGTGCATGACCAATTCAACAGGGAAGTCCCATTTTGGTATCGTAGCTACCAGAGCTCCAGTAAACTCTCTGCATGTGTAATCAAAGTAATATCACGGAGGACTTGGGAGGATGATATAACCTTTTCAGGCAATATTTTTAAGAGTGCCACAAAGACACAGTAGCAAATTCTGCTGTCCCTGATTCAAAAAAGACATTTGCAAATTAAATTATCCTCGAAATAAAATAAAATTTAAAAAAAAGATCTAAAAACCCCATGTGAGTTGAAAATTATTAAAAGGAAGGGAATATCTGTATATTTCAATGTCTCTATATGGAACTGTCTAAATGAGCAACTAACATTGTCCAGTGGTTAGAAAGCCAAAGTCAGAGAAACTAAAACCGCAAATCAAGAACAAATATTTAATGCTGAGTACATCAATCAATAGAAAAGCTTACATGAGGATACCATGGACAATCATCTGAATTTTCTTCAACCTGATGCTGGAAGTTTAAAGTGGCAGAACACAGTTCAAGCACAAGTTACGAGTTTAATGAAGAAATTATTAAACTATTAAAATTATTAAACTATGTTACAGGCTAC
>JAYRBT010000082.1:100981128-100991388 GCA_036023395.1 Myiotriccus ornatus
ACAGTTCAAGCACAAGTTACGAGTTTAATGAAGAAATTATTAAACTATTAAAATTATTAAACTATGTTACAGGCTACGTAAAAGATCACTGTAATAATGGAGCTTTACTCTCTTAAAGTTGGTGAAACTGGTGAAAAATCTCTTACAAATTTTAGTGAAAGTAGAACATTCACCTACATAGAAAACTGTATTGAGTATCAGGCCATGTACAATGTATATGTAAATACAAAAACTCACCATCTTCATCAGTTTGCACTACAAGTTCTTGGCTTTCTTTTCGTCCTTCGGGATTCATTAATACTAATTTGATGCTGACATTTGTGTACGGTGACAGATTAGTAATTGTGTGCTGGGGATGTGAACTTTCTGTATCCCAGCTTACTTCTTCTCTCACTTGCTCCTGTCCTCCTGCCTGGTAACGGTAATGGACTGTGAGGTTGTACCGATGGCAACGTGTGACATTATATCCAAATGGTTCCCAGCAAATAGTGATTTGTCTAGATTTGATCTCCACAACTTCTAGTTTTCGTGGTCCGCGCATTGGATCTGCAAAATTGACAACATAATTCTAGTATGATTATTTATTCATATTATAATAGTAAGCAACATGAGAAATAAGGAGTTATACAGTTCTGTTAATATAACATATAAGCAGAAATAGTAATCCATTGCCTTATAGAATCACAGTGTAATAGAGATACAGGCTTCTGAAAAAACAAAAAAAGTGAGAAGAGAGAACTATCTTTGATGAAAAAATGAAGAGGAAACAAAACACTAAAAAGTTCTTATTCTTAGACTCAAATTGCATGATACAGTTGATATGGCACTTACTTTTTAACCTATCTGTTGCTTGCAAAAATTAAGTCCAATTTTTGTTTTATGAATTAATTTGTGTTAACATTTTTAGAGCAAAAACCTGTGAAAATAAGTATCTAAAAAGAAAATGTAATTTCAGAGAAAACTAGTAAATACATGGTGATTTTCTTGAAGGACTGTTTATACAAAGGCTAGATGATTCTTCAGCTATTTCATATTCATGTGGTTTTAAGTTAGACTGAATGCAATTACTTGATCTCTATTTGCCAAGGACATTAAGTTAATAATACAATTCCTTTAAAATAGTCCGTAGGGGTTTTTTCCTACAAAAACATTAGTTGTCAATAATGCAAAAACTTCAGCTTGTCATAGTGGTTTAGCAAAGAATCTAAAGAAACAAGACAGGCGAGACATCAGCTCCTATTCTACTGCACCTGTGCTTTCCTAGCGATCTCCCAGTTGACAATAAGCCATCGATCACATCAACCAAAATCTACACACAAGCACCGAAGTCAAGTTCTCTTCAATCCTACTGATCCCAGCAAGTGAGGTAGAAAATTGAATTAAAATTTCCACCATATTACAAGCAGAACCACTGAGCTGACACACGTTTTCAAAACACTGCCATTAATAGAGCTATTATACATATTTAGCAATAATCTGGGTTTTTTCATATTTGAGTCCTCCAGAAGATTAAAGACAATGTCAGGTTTTATCCACTGCTTCACTAGTTAAACACTTAGAAGACTTTTAATTAGTTAGAAACCTCTTATACATAAGCAAATTAAAATGCATCTTCCCTCTTTTATGTTTATTAATCAACATGCCTTCACTAGGAATGTTCTAAACAATTTACACAGGATTTCATCTTTTTATTTTTTAATATAATCCCTGCATGCTTGAAATATTTGTTCAAAGATGTTATTCATCTTAACTCCTTGAAGAAAAGGTGTTAAGAAATTGCTTGTTCTAACATCTACAAAGCAGGGTATTTTTCCCCCCTTTCAAATCATCCAGCTTCTTTTTTTTTTTTTTAAATTAATTTTCACTATCAAACAATGTTGATCACCAGTACAGAGTACTTGGCAATTGGTGAAAAAATGGCAAAACAAAACAAATTCTAATCCTGGTTTCCTTTCTAGTGACTCAACTGAGAGGTAAAAATGTCTCCAATAAGGATAAATCACTGTAGAGCCATTTAACTGCTTCCACACTCAGGTATCACAGCTAAGAATCCCAGTGTTTGGAGGGTTTGAAATGTTTTCTACTGCTACAGCAAATAAAATTAATAAGAAGCAAATCTCAAGGGCTGGAAAGTCTTAAGAATTTCATATATCCCTAAACATTTACTTCTGAGTAGTTCAGACATAAATTTCATGGAAAATTAATTTCCCTTTTTTTAATTATTTATTTATTTATTAAAAAAAATTTAATTTTTATTTCAGCTTCCAATAATTTCTTCATTTAGGTGAGATGATGAATAGCAAAGGACATTTGATACTTATTGTGTAACTGCAGTACTATCTGAATGGGCTAAGTAGGACTAGAAAACCATCAAAATTGAGGTGACCCTGACATAGAACATTAAGCAATTGAACAAAGCTCCTAGCTGCAACAATATGGAACAGCCTGCTTAGTTCCACTGTAGGCACATCAGAAAATTCACAAGGGACCTGAGAAATCATTTTATTAGAGACATAAAACTAATTCATAGCATTTTAAAACTGAAATTGAGTGGCTGTACAAAATATCTGGATCAAAACCTATCCAAGATTTCTGCCCAGGAGGAAGATATTCTTATGTCATGTTACCTATTACAAGTTAGCTCTCTAGTTAAATCTTGAAGTCATTGCTATGAGAATGACAGATAAATTTTCACTTCCAACAAAACAGACAAAGGAAAAAAGAGATTAGATTGTAAAAGATGGAGACAATACAGCTTCTGTTGATATTCACTGGATAAAACTCATCAGACAAGGCAGATACCCTGGTTGCTTTTGTTCCTGACTTGATTCTGTAATCTATAGCATCAGATAGGTACATGGCTCATATCTATTTTTCTTACCATTCATTCAGAGATAATGTAACTAATAGGGCCCTGATGACCCCTGTTGCAAATGAATGTTTTAAGGTCACTACTTTTAACCATAAAAAAAAGGCTAAGGTAACAAAAGAATTTAGGGATTTAAAAAAACATGTGGCTCAAAACAGCCATGAAAAATAGCAATTATTGCAACAAAAGACAGAAAAAGAAGTTTCCATTTGATCAAGTTAGTGCTGAACTTCTCTGAAGGTATTAGTGTATACCCCAGAGGAAATATTTCACAGAATAGAATCACAGAACCATCAAGGCTGAAAGAGACCTTTAAGATTACCCAGTCCAACCGTCCACCCAGCACCGCCACGATAACCTCTAAAACCCAGCGCCAGATCCAGACTCCTCTTAAGCACCTCCAGGGATGGTGACTCCCTCACTTCCCTGGGCAATCTATTCCAATGCCTGAACACCCTAATAGTGAAAAAAATTTTCTAATATCTATCTATCTATCTATCTATCTATCTATCTATCTATCTATCTATCTATCTATCTATCTATCTATCTTTAATGTAATATGGTTCTGAGAGTACAGTACATCACTTCCAATACACTGGAAGGCATATGCTTTTCGTCAGGAAGGACACAGGATACTTGGGGAAAGAAAACTGCATAAAAAGAATGACAGCCAATGATTATGATTTAAAAGGGAAAGCTGAACTAATTACTACAGCATGATGACTCCATTTAGTTGATTTTTATTTTCTACAGGATCTTTTTATCATTTTCCCACAGCGAGTTCCCAGCTTTAGGTGAAAAAGCAGGCATTCTGTAGAGATGCTGCTACTGTGCTTGTGAGACTTGCACTGCCTATTCATGCATTAGTGGAGGGTTGTCATCCTAGCAATGGTCCGCTCTTGGTAACTTGAATCAGGTAAAGCCAAATAAAAAAGTGTCATTTCACAGTGCTAATCACAACTGAAATCACACTTTTGGAGAAGATGATGAATAAGGAGATTAACATACCACACCGATTGTACTACATACAACATATGCGCTTCAAACCACAAAAACTATTTGCTGAACCTTTGCTTCCTCCATACTCAGTGAACTCCTGCCTTCAGAGAGGTCATACAGCCACATCTCTCCACCCACTGCAGTTTTCTAAATGAACCAAGCCTCTGCTGCTCCTCAGTATTCTAGCTGCTTTCTTATGCCTCACTGGTGAGGCGAATGGGGAGAATAAGGTCTACCAATTCGTAAGAGAAGAGGTTTTCTTCCCAAAGGAGCACACTGCCTGTCACGCCTGAAGCTTAGCCAGGTAGTTATTACCAATTCCCCTGCTGGTGCCTGAAGCATTTTTTATACTGCTCTCCTTCTGCCAGCTTCAGCAGGGTATCAAGCAGTGAATTCTGACAGTTGCAGCTCTGACCTGAGGGACCAGCAAGACTGGTTCTAGCCCCTGGCACTTCAGCATCCCATTTAATCGGTGATCTTGGTTCCTTCTCTGCTCCACTCTGTTTTCCTGAGAATATGGAGCAAAGACTGACAGACAGCATCAATTTCCATTGCAGCTGCAATTCTCATTTCTCTGAAACTTCACACTTTACATCTTACCACAAGTGCAATGCTTTTTCAGAAACTCAATTTCAGAATCACAGAGACATTTAGGTGTATTTTTAACATCCTGTCATTGACCATCAAAACTTGGGTTTAGAATTAACACTCAGACTGAAGTTTTGTCCTTTCGTCAAAGACTGCACAGACTTATTGAAATAAGAGATAAAGAAAGTAATGGCATGGTGATTTTCTGCCACTCCATGATACTCCATGATACAGGAGCTGCAAACATCTGGTATGTGCTAGATACTATTCGAAAGACATCCAAATAATAGGAATTAAGAATTTACTTCTTGTCTAGGCAAACTGTTAGTGTGGTTTAGCTGTGTAACAACTCTTGGGACTTAAATTCCATATGGAACTCTACTGTCCTTCCACAGGAAGTAAGGGATAAACAGAACAAGAAAATATACAAATTTAAGATGAAACTGAATCATTTGAGGTTTACATTATTATCCACTATAGCTTTTTTGAATACAATACTTAATTAATCAGAATTAAATGTAAAGACTTTTTCGCAGATTGCCTAAGCAGTCTTCTTCAAACCACTTAACATCTTTTCACATCAATTCACTCTGAGTAAAGTGTCAGCCACAGCACTCTAGCATCAGTATCCGACTGACTTATATAATTTCAGGAACACCTGCAAGGAATTTGTATACTACAGTGTTGGAGACCATCCGTAGGGGAACAGAAAATAGGTCTTGTGAGTCAGCTACTATCAAAGTAAGAATATATGGTTTGTTTCTAGAAAACAAATCCACATATTTGTATATATCTACAGTCAACACCAAACAGGAGAACAGGTAAAATAATTTATTTGTTTGTCTTGTGTTTATTTGATTTGATTTGATACCCAATCTACATGACTGCTAACAATTTGAGATTGTTTGCAAACTTGGTCAGACACTTTTATAAAAGACCACATTCAACTGTGATTTTTGTACTGTAATTATTCTTCATCTGAGTTCTTCAATAACAGATTGAAGTTCAAAAGAGCTCTTTCCTCAGAATACCACGTGATCTACCAGACCTGATAACAGATCAGGGTTTTTCAAATTTCATTTTACCAAAAACTGCAGAATGCAGTGAGGAAAGAAACAACGGGCAAGATTTTGGGTGGTGCAATTTCACACATTTTTATTTCAGTCAGATTTGTTAATATAAAGAACTGCTTTGTAGTTAGGATTAGAGGAAGAAAAGAAACCCTTTACCCACGTGATTTTTCATACTGTCCATTATTTGGGTTATAAAAGAAAGGAATCCAACAAAGAGAAGGCAAACGAAGAAACAAAGGGACAAATGGCTCATGAGCAAAATCAAAATCCTAATATGAGGTTGGTGGAGTGATTGTACTGCTGAGTCCAATTATTTTAAAGTGAAAACAAAGACTAAGCTGCCACTGTGCACAAAACTGTTAAAGATCCAGAAACAACCCTTGGAGTTCCAAGAGAGACACATTAAAGGTTGGCCATCTTAAGAACACAGCACGTTGAGGCAGCAAGCAAAAATGTTAAAAAAAAGCAAAGAACAATTGTAAATTTGTGGAACCCTAGTTTCATATGAAATATCTCTACTTCCTGTCATGGAGCAGACATGGAAATAGATAGCAATAGTTACTAAGAATATTCAGGTAAAAGACCACAAAAGATACACAGCATCTCCTGGAAAAGATTCCAAATTACGGTAGTCAAAATTCTTAGCAATCTTTCATATTACTAACTAATAGCATTTCTAAAAGAATATGTCCCTAATTCTGCAAAACTGCCTCCCACAGAAAAGCAGCACTTCTATCAGTCTTCTAAATGTACTCCCTGACACTTGAAAAAATATTGGGATGCAAACCCTGCAGAGCTTCAGCGCTAATGAGAGAAAGAACTGTGAGACAGCAAAACTGAAATGGTAGTCACCCGTAACACCATAGAGGAAGGAATAATTTGTTTTTTATATATATAAATATATATATATGACGTGCTGAAAGCTAGATTATGCTTGTTTTTCTTTGAGCAAAATGTGGGGGGAAATTGCTTCCTTTTAATTGTTGGGGGTTTTCTTAATTATTCGTTTCAATTATATTCTTTTAATTAAAATAATTTTTTTCCACAGTCAAAATGCCAGTGAAAGAAGATAAACAGAAGAGTGTATATGCCCAAAAGCTGGCATGCTAGCTTTAAGCAGTAGCCAATGGGGAGCCCTTCTGCACTTTTGCAAGTTATTGCAGACTTAAGAGCATTGAGAAGCAGGAATTAGCCTCCTACACACATTTTCCCTAGCACCTTTAGTACCATGTTCAGCATCCACAGTGTCACAATGGAGAGAAGGTGTTAACAGGACAAGACTGAAGTAAAAAAAACTCACATCTCAGAGCAAACCTCCCCCCACCCCGAGAGTTTTTTGTCTCTTGACTAAATTACTCCCCAGCATCTAAGAACT
Source organism: Myiotriccus ornatus (assembly GCA_036023395.1). Taxonomy (NCBI): domain Eukaryota; kingdom Metazoa; phylum Chordata; class Aves; order Passeriformes; family Tyrannidae; genus Myiotriccus; species Myiotriccus ornatus. The sequence goes on from JAYRBT010000082.1 coordinate 100,988,033, forward strand.
AGAAGATTCATACTTAAAACATGTGCTCATACTCAGGCTCTGTTTCCTGGCCAAGATGCCAGCAGTCTATGGACAAAAGAGAAAAGCTAGCATCTCCCAAACTACCCTGCTGTTAAGATTATAGCTAACATCATTCTTCACTGTGGAACCACATGCAAGACTGTGCTTGTCTTATCATATACTTTGGAAATACTGTGTAGTTAAACCTTATGTATCTACATCAGGTATGAAAATAGCATATCACTTAGTTTATAGCCAAAGAAACTGAAGCTCAAAAGAAACTAATTACCTGATGAAGGTTACGAAGCTTCAGCAAAAGCTGTGGAATCCTAATTCTCAGTGCGATTTCTAAACCACCAGAACACTGCACTAACAGAGTCTTTTCTGTACTTTGTAGCCAGAAGTAGTGGCTAGTTCCAAAATGTAGGAGCTCAAAAAACAATAAAACAGACACTCACAGTTCACAGAAGTAAAATGAACAGGACGAGTTCTTAAAACAAGTCTCCTTGAATTCTCATTCACTTCACAAATTAAAATGTGAGAGGTAGCAGAGATCTCCCTTTTCCGTGAAGGATCATAAATACTACCATCAGCTTATCATTAGATTTTTTTTCTTCGATATTTCGAGATGAAACACAAGCTAAAATACAGGACTTTTCGGGAGAGAACCATAATATTTAGCTAATTATAGAAGTTTGATTGAAAGGAAATTCTAATGAGTACCCAAGGCATGAGCTCACTTCTTGAAAAAATAAGTGTAGCTGTTGCTTGAAAGCAAATCAGGCATTGGATTTAAGAATTTAGTAATGCATTATTACAAGCACTGGATACAGAAACGTGAATGAGTGCTATAATACTTCACAAGATAGTTTCCTTAACTTTTTATCCCCTCTTCTCCAGTTCATTGCTTCGTATATTCCATGAGGCCTATGTCTTCAGGCGGACATTTACAGTTGCAAAATCTATAGGTCTAATCATCAATAACAGCCTTTTAATTATCAATTACATCCTTTTAAAGTCAGTAGAATTTTTAAGTATTGGTTTCTATACACTATTTTCTTTCATGAGAGGGCTGATATGAACTTTTCATTTTATAGTAAAATTTAAATCCAAACCAATGCAAATTTAATCTAATATTTCTTTATGTTGTCGTTTTATAGGAATGGTGTGTCATTTAAATTCTAATACATTTAAATAAGGAATGAAAGAAAAACACCATTTGATATATTTTTGTCAAATTACCTACATTACGTGATTACTCCTCCACAATCAAAATCAGATTTTAAGTATGAATGATACAAACAAGCTTACATTCCAAATCTGCAACACAGATTTTAGTTGCTTGTTTAAAATGACATACCTAGCTATTCAGTAATCACTTTATAATAACCCCTTTCATTTCTAAATCTTCTTAGCCATCAGCCACTAGTGAGGAAAATGCTGGCAGTGGGTTTTACAACTACACATTAGTTTCACATTTCATGACAAGCTAATTCTACAGAGTTTGGAAGACAGACAGGCATGTGTTCTTAAGGATTTCTTTCTTGTGCATGAAGAAAGCACATACCTAACTGGGAAATGAAAAATAAAGAGCGCAGACATATACTTTTCACTTCACATATATGACAGTGACAACTTATCCTAACTTCACCCCAGAAACTTCCATGAATATGTAAACCAACAAGAATTAAAAGGTGGTGACAAATAACTCTCAGAAGGATTACTATGGTAAGACAGCAGATGAAGTGCCTATTTGTGGTAGATGTTACCTTTGGTAGATCTACCTTTGACAGGTACTTGGACCAGAACAATCTTTGAGGAAAATTAAGATCAAACGACCTATGTCTCATATACTCTCCCTCTCAACTGAATCTATCACAGGCTTAATTTAACCCTTTTACTGAGTTACCACATGACTGCTTTAAAGTGTCTTTATTGTCCTTGTCGATCACTTCTCCATCATCTGTTAACAAAGCACGTGTCATTACCTCCTGATCTGACACAGAGATACATTTAGGCAATGTACCTCCACAGCTGTGGCACCCTTCAGAAGCTGGCATAGACTTTCAGACAATTTATACAGAATGCAGGCCAGATACTGCTCATATTTGGGAAGACACAGGGAACCCAAAGGAAGGCTTGAGGAGCTGCTTTTGTGGTCACACGACACACCTCCTCCACACAGTTATCACGCCACAGACTTGTGGTGACTGAACATGAAAACATCTGGTAATACAGGGTCAATACATAAACTTTCAGAGGTACTAAGGAATGGTGCAGGTTGCTGGTTCATGTTCACAAGAACAAGAGATATAATTTGACCATACACCATAAACAGAGGAAATGGCGTTAACGTAACATACACTTTTCTACTCCCTGGTCAAAAAATGGGAACCCAGGAGAATAGTATAAACATTTAAAAGTTGTAGTGTGAAGGAAAATTCCATTCTAGCCCATTTTCCTGGACACAGCTGGAATACTTCTATGGCGCTGTAGTATGGCAAACCATTCTCTTTATACAATAATACAGTACATGTATTTTTTCAATAAGTGTCTCAATCACCTCCTGATTGTGACTAATATTAATGGCAAAACTGTTGCTCTGTTGTGTGATACATCAGCATGCTCAAACTCATTAAATTTTATGGTACAGCTGCCTGAGTTACCCCTGAAGTCAGCTGAAGAAAAGATAAACCATTGTGTAAATTAGTGAAGGTTTCAGCTGTTCAATACCTGCCCTGAAAGTACAAGCCAGAGACTGTTCATTATGTTGCACAAAAGAATAAATGGGCAATGCTGTTTCATAGATCAGTCAGAATAAGATGTAGCAGCGTGTTCTGGTTATCACTGTGGGCTATTGCCAGTGACAAATCACATTAATTCAGAGCTGTTACGTACAGCGGTGGTAGCTAAATTGGGGATTGAAAACAGGCCTTTACTGAACCAAGATGACAGGACAACATGGTCATATAAATCTATGTAAACAGAAAATGCCACCAATCAATGTTATTCATCGAAAAGGAGTATTTACCATTCTTTCTAATCTGACATGTGCAATCAACCTTAACCAAATGATGTGGAGTGAGATCAGTTTTGACAAATAACTCTCAAATGCATAAACCTGATAAATGAATCAGATGCTCTGTAGCAACTGGTAAAAGAAACTTTGAACTTACACACATGTCAAAGGGGAACAGAATATTCTGTCTTCCTACTCACTATTACGTGCTAACCATTGTTAACATGTAAGTACAACACTTAATGAGAGGTAAGTACTATAAAATTGAGACAGTCATCTGTTTAATTTGTGACAAGACACATTTCCCGAAAGAATCTCCTGTGTAATTGCCACTCAG
>JAYRBT010000082.1:100991488-101065340 GCA_036023395.1 Myiotriccus ornatus
GTTGAAAAACACCTTTATTAAGAGTATACACTGTGGACTTACTGACTGAATATATTCAGCCTTCTTTTTTTCCTGTTATATCACAGTGTCTAGAAAAATTCTTCAAGAACTCCCTCAGATTCCTCCCTCTTTGGTAGATTTTTTTAAAATTTCCTGTGACAGATCAAGAAGTTATTTCCACCCCTCTTCTCTGCTATGCCATTCCCTGCAAAAAGCAAACGTAAGAAACTATGCTTGCTGATGAAGGGAATTTATACTGTTAACACTGTACCACCAAACACACAGGAAACAAGCCCATCCTTGTTTCTGACACGTTTCAACAAGGAAAGAAACTGCCAGACAGGAAGACAGGAGAAGGGTTGGAAAAAAGGGGTGTACTGGATGGTAAACTGCTTCAAAGTTAATTTTTTTTCTTATAAGATTTAAAAGAGTCATAAGATTCCCACAAAAAAAAATATATCTGGGAATTTGATATCTGCCTCAATACAGATATATATGATCTACTGACAAGAAGAGTAGGGACAAATGAATACAAGCATGGAGTAAGAAAGAAAATAAGAAAATAAACAAGCTTTTGTGTAACAGATTAGTTAAGCCTGTGTTGTTTATTTCCTTTAAGGCATGCTTTATTTCCACACATGATCTTGAGCTTGTGTTGTTTATTTCCTTTCTCTAGTCATAAAGATTAATCATTTATCAGGACCACATTTCCCTCTGTTGCCTCCAGCATCCCCTGCTTTAATCACTACAGGTCACTTTGCATTTGGTTATGTCCTTTTGCTTCCTTCTCCTCTTCTAAACTTGGTCCTGTCAAATGGATTAAAGAATGTGTGCATTTATGCCAGAGCCATAAGTGACATGGAAGAACACAAAGCAACCATTAAATATTCAGGAAAGCAGGGGTTATGGGAGGTTGCTAAAGTACCTGTGCTTATGAGCAAAGGAGAGGGGCCAGGACTAGATTACAGCTTCGCTGGTCAAAGACAGGCAGCCGCTTTGCTGTTGAGACATAAACCAGCTCCACAGGTCATTCACAAACCCCAGATCCCAGTTTTACCACACAACTCAAGGACAACACAGAAGAGGTGACTGGTAGAAGTCCACTAGATATAAGCTGGTGTGACAAATTACAGAACTGCCTATGACAGCAAATACATAAATCTGAAAACTCTCTAATTCTATCACCAATGATGTGGGATTCAAAGTCCATTAAGGCACTGGTTTTTTTCCAGTTGAACTGAACTAATGGGAAGTAATTTCTATGCTGAAAAAGGTTGTACACAATGCAATAAAAAAAAAGCAAGTATTATACCATCTCTGTCTATATGTTACTCTAATTTGAATTTATAAACTGCTGACACACGTTTCAAATCATGCAGTTTTCTTCCAAACACAGACATTTTTCATTGCAGGCTTTCCCCTGTCTTTATCACAATCATGAAACTGAAAAATTCAGTATAATAAGTTGAGAAGAGTTTGTGGAGTGCTCAAGTGGAGTGCTTTAATCTTTAAGGATGCTTTTCCTAACAAAACTGGGAAGATAGTAAAAAGGAAGAAAAAAAATCCCCAAAACCCAAATTCACAGAAAGCAACAAGAGCCTACAACGGCTCAAAATGAGCAGTTCCCAGAGTCTTAAGTCAATGAATAGCCAAAGAAGTGTCCTTATTTAAAAATGAAAATACAGTTTTAAAGAAGTTGAATTTTAGAAAACAGGAAATATTCAGGAAGACATAAACCATACATTTTAAGTATCAAAATTTGCATTTACATGAGAGAAAATGTAAGCTATTATTGCAACTCACAACTGAGCCAAATGAGAAGGTGACAATAGAAGAGCTGATGCTTTTGCACTTGCAGAACGGTGTAGGGGTTGTCTATTTTAATCTTGAATTATGACGATGTTTATTGTTTTTGTCCATAGTTTCTGGATTTAGTATATAGATGCACATGGGATCTAGAAATATTCATATAACGTATAACCAACTTCAATCAGAAGTTTCTTGACAACTGAACATTCACTTTATGTTTATGCAAGCCTGTCAGCAGCACAACTGCATTTTAAACTATGTTATATTTGTTGGAACAAGGAAATTCATTGACTTGTAAATAGGATTGTGATATTAAGAATTCCATTTCCAATAGTTAATCTGCAAAACCAGAACATAGCCATTAATAAGGTATTATAAACATTAATTGATATTGTTGTACTACAGCACAGAATCACAGAATGTTCTGAGTTGGAAGGGACCCACAACCTATCAGCTAAAGTCTGTGTGGATCAGTATTACTCACACAGGTGTTAGGGCTTAGTGGAAAGATCCCTGTACTGAAGAATTTGAAACCTCAGCTCAATTTCTGGCTTAGGTACTTGTCCCTGTAAGATCATTAAAATCCTGCTCACTACCTCCAATTTGCATAACTAAATCCTCAGTTTGTAAAGCACTTTGATACTTACAGAATCACAGAACAGAATCAGAGAATCGTTAAGGTTGGAAAAAACCTTTAAGATCGTCTAGTCCAACAATTAACCCAGCACTGCCAGGCCCACCTCTAAACCATGTCCCTAAGTGTCACGTCTACATCTTCTAAATACCTCTAGGGACGGTAACTCCATCACTTCCCTAGGTAGTCTTTTCCAGTGCTTGACAATCCTTTCCATGAAGAATTTTTTCCTAATCTAAATTAGGAAATCAATCTAAACCTCTTCTGGAGCAACTTGAGGCCATTTTCTCTCATCCAATCACTTGTTACTAGGGAGAAGAGACTGACACCTGCTTTCCTACAAGATCCTTTTAGGTAGGCATAGAGAGAGAAAATGTCCTCACTGAGCCTCCTTTTCTGTAGGCTAAACAATCCCAGTTCCCTCAGCTGCTCCCCATAACACTTATGGTTTAGATCCTTCACCATCTTCACTGGTGTTGAATTGAAAGGAGATCTTATATCTTTTTCAGTACTCTCTGGGTGTTTCTAGCTATTCAACCGCTGAGAGCCCTCAGCAGTTCATACAACTGCATCAAGCTACACACATGTGGCACTCTGCTTCACTGATACATGACATCAGAAATGACGACAAACTGATGTCAGGGAAGGCAAGTGTTTAATTCAAGACAAAGAGGTGAGCTAGGATGGCGTCCTGGGTGCAGCTGCTCAGGCACTGGTGGAGGGGCTGCAGGGCAGCCTCTGTGAGGAGAGGCCGAGGCTGTCCTGTGCCACACACAGACAGCTCCAGCTGGCTCCAACCAACACTCTGCCGGGCAATCTTGTATTTTCATTCTGTCTTTGTTTCTCACTACCCAAGTCTATTTCAACTCACATAAATTCATACTAATTTTCCCCAAGTTGAGTCTGCTTTGCCTCTGATGGTATTTGGTAAGTGATCTCCCTCTCTTCAGCCTGACCCATGACGTTTTCCATCTTATTCTGTTCCCCATCCTTTTGACGAGGTGGAGAGAGAAAGCAACTGAGTAAGCTACTGGCAGCCAGAGGCAGCCAACAGCAGCCCACCACAGACTGGTCTGGTATTTTGAACCTTTTTTGTCGCATTCAGGTACTAGTGAGTGTTCCCTGAATGAAGAACACGGTATCAAAGCCTCCATATATAGCAGCCTAAAACAGACGTGAAATTTTGTGCTATACTGATTGTTTTTTGTTTAATTTTTGATGAATTCACACTGTATTAAGTATTGGAGGAGAAAGCAATCCTTTTAAATTCTATCAGCACTAGCAGCATGTAACCATGGTAATTAAAACAATATTATTTTTAAAAATTACAAAAGACTACTCAAGACATATAAAAAAGAAGTATCCAAGAAAGAATATCTTTCTTCTGATAACTACAGTTCGTTAAGTCTGGAAAATTATTAAAGACACAGACATTTTTCACTCCTCACAATTAGTTAGATATGCCACAGAATAATGATTTTAATTAAGAATTAAATTAAACAGGGAGTTTGCATAGACAGAACTTTCAAAAAGCCTTAAAGCACATTACTGTTAGATGTCTGAGAGAATATTTTGATTAGAATTTTGTTTCTCTCTATTTATATGAAGATTTCACTACCTCAATGTATATTTACAACTATTCTAATACAGAAGTGGTTTCCAACTGGAAAAGCAACCCACCACCAAAACCATAAAAAAATCTGTCCTTTTAAGAGTTAAAACAGAAAGTGCTCACGTGACAGCTCAGAAGCATACAAGTCCACTTCAGTGCTTTCCCTGAACTGAACATCTAGTACTACCATTAAGAATATAAATGAATAGGGGTTGAGGGACTGGTCCCTCTTAATGTAGTCCTTGCTTATGACAGATGAGAAAACTCAGCAGGAAACAGCAAGGAACCACTTAAGTACTGATTTATATAATAATGTTTAGGGTGACTAAAAAGCATTTTTTATTTAAGTCGCTGATCTGAAACAACTTCTAACACTGGCTTCTGCCAATAACAAAAAAAGATACATTCTTGGAAGAATTACAGTTGTTCAATATGGCAAAACAACTATCCCTGGAGAAAATCTGGTTTTGATTATGAACTAAAATAAGAAAAATGCTTCTGCAAGACCAAATGTAGTTGTTTCCTCCCTGAATTCATGAGTGAATTCAGCCACTGCATAGCCATACATGTGGTTGTCATAGAAGATGTTCTGTAGCCCATTACACTGAAGAAAGATCTGCAGTTTCAGAAGATACGTATCCTTTTCCCTTTCCAATGTGGTGCAATTCCCCAAAGGGTCATATGGTGCAAATGCCCTGGGAGAGATGTCCACCACAGCAAGATCATGTATTCCTGTGCATGTCCCCAGTACTATGACATGTCCTATGCTCTGGATGCATCCCAAGAACTTGCTGCCTTTCCTGAGTGACAGGTGTAGTAAAAGCTGCTGGCTCACATAAACAGGAAAAAGACACTTCTGGTTTTCTTCATTTCTCTCCACTGCCCTTGGCAAAATGCAGAAAGAAGTGGAGAGGGGAACAAAGGCTTCAGCTATTTTCAGCTTCCTACAGGAAGCATAGGGACCCACCACAGATATGTAATTGGATAATGAGGAAGCTCAAGGATGCTGGAAACCTTTGGTTATTTCTATGGCCATGCTTAGTGAAAGCTTCAAGTTAACCAGACTGCCTGATAAGAAGCAGAAGTCCAAAAAGTCTCATCAGAAAGCCTTTTCTTGGTACTAGTTGATTGTTCAGCTTAGCAGATTCAGGGCATACAAAAAACCAGCTGAATAAAGACAAAGGCTGATTATTTAAATTATGCTTTGGCTCAGAATGTCATCTGTCACTAGAGGGAAGCACTACATGTCAATGCCATAGGTGAAAGAACAAACCATGTAGTGTTTAGGCATGCTGTGCAATGCCACCTTATATATTTGTAAGAGGGCTTTAAAAGCACAAACAAAAAGGTTAAAAAGCTGAACCTATTATTATGGTGATTTTGCTTTCTAGCAGAGGGAAGTCTAAATCATCTATTTTTACAGATTCATGCCAAATCACCTATTCAAAATTTCTTTAGATAAATTTGCAGTAACAAGATTAAAAACACACAGAAGAAGTTACTTACAAATGGCAGAACAAACCCTAGGAGGCTTCTGGCAGCTTCGTAGGCATTAATCATGGTCCATACAAAAGTATTCCCCAGGAATTCACATTAAATAAGGCAATAATTCCATCTACAGTTGCAATGACATGAACAAATGACTCAAGATTCAATCCTCTTGTTTATGATGTTGCTAGAACCTCTTGATAAAGGTAAAGCCTAAAGTTTATAACTATAGACACATTATTTTTTTTACAGTATGTTCAGTAGACCACAGTATTACCTACAGAACTGTATGTTGTTGAAAGAATTTTGCTTTCAGTACAACTGAAAGCCTATTTAAAATTATAGCAGATAAACCCATTTGCTTCAACAGAATTTGCAACCCATTTCAAATTTAAGAAAAAAAAATAGTTTTCCTGGTCATAACTTTGAACTATCTCTTAAGTCAAGAGGGAAACACAGGGACAACGAAACAAATACAGCAATACTGCGGAGATAAAAGAAATACATGCATGAAGGCTGTCCTATATGTATACAAAACCACTTTATTCTTGCCTAAGACACTGTATGGAATGTCCTGAAAGAAAATTCTTAATAGCTGGTTTGAAGTTTCTCCATTTCTTTTAACAAAGATTGAAGAAGAGCACCTGAAACATTCTGAGGGCAATTTACCAAAATCACTAATACAGAGTTCCCCATATAACACCCAGTAATAATTGTAACAATCACTTTACATACAAATACCATTATGGAAACATAATCAACACTCACAAAAATGCCAGACAGTATCACAGACATCACTGAAAGTCCCAAGTTGCTTTAGTAATTAAAAGAATTATAGAATTTTATTGTTTCTCAAAAAAGCTGCAGAAGTGCACAAACAATGCTGGTATCCATTCCAGCTCTCTTGTGGTTATCTTGTGTATGGCTTTAGTATTACATTTAGAGGTAGGTATAGCTGTTTGTCTTACCAGGAGAGAAATTTAGCAGTTACCTGCAGATATCTCACTCCTCTGTAAATATATTTTTATGTGCATTTAAGTCTGGCAGCCCATATGGTAACACTAACTGTTTCAATTTAAAATACATCTACATATCCAAAATTTAACTAAGGCAATGTCACTACATGAATTTTTATCTTGCACTGTATTATTAAGTAATATTAAAAAAGCACCATATTAAAAAATTTAGTATCATTTGCTTTCCTGAAAACAGACAAAATAGCTTGTAAATAGCTGGCTTTGTTGAAACAGAAATGGATAATTATAGATGTTATAGAAAGAAAGTAAAGAAAAATCACAAACTTCATGAAGATGCAAGCTGGAGGAAAGTAAAGAGAGTACTATCAGAACTTACATTAGCACAACAAAACACTCTTTTTATTCAAAGCACAAATTTCACAAAATACAAGGTATGTGTTCTTGACTGCCATCAAGTTTATGGTTGTGATCTCACATAAGATGTCTATTGACAAGCGTGTGTAGAGAAAAAAACCTGAGCTCTTCATGTGACAGCTGGTATACTGCCACAGAACTGTCCTAAGTCATTGCAGATCACAGACAGGTTGGCAGTCCAGGCACAACCGGTCAGAAACGCTGCAACGGCAGGAAGAGACATTCCCAAGTGCTGGGGGGGAAAGGGCAGCTTACACTGCTTTGAGCACTTACAGGAGAACATCCTTACTGGTGAGCAGAATTTTACATGGCAGCAACGACAGAGACGAAGTTTAAGGAATGGAAGATGCTGGCAAGATTCCAGAGGAGGAAAAAGTTTTCTATACAGAAGGACCTGTATAGAAACAACCTTGCTATACAGAAAAATGAGAAGAAAAAGGAAAGAAAAGAGAACTTTAATTACCACCTTAACTTAGCAATTATTCCGATCAGAGAAGTATATGGATAGTCCAACCCATACACTTGATATGCTGTGAATAGTCACTGCATTTCACTTTGTTATTCTAAATAAAGTATTTTTTCAGCAATGTTGGGGAAATAGAAAACTTAACTTTTATAACGCAGTATCTGAGGTTGAAGAGGAACAGAAGTCATTTGTAAAAATCAAACATTCATGGCTTAAGGCATATGGAAAAGTGAAACTGGTAATGTTTATGGTTTTCTTTCCTTTTGCAACTGACTCTACTTTCTAAAATGCATCTGTTTCACTTGCATCCAAAACAAAAACAACTTCATCAAATGGCAAATGGCTCACCTTGTGACCACAGGCTAACATCTCAATCTTGTATTATAGTAAAACACTGCCTATAGTAAAACACACTCTGTCATTTCGGGTCAGGCAGCCTGATACCTAATGTACACATCCGGGGGCAGAATTGGCCATGTAAGTGCAAAGGAAATAAATCCATCCTTTTGACAAAAGACAAATTGCAATGTTACAAAGCTAAGCCAAGCACATTGCCTTGGGTATCTGCAAAGTGCTTGCAGGCTGTTCACCTACTAGTTGTAAAGTAAGAAGACAGAGGACTAGAGGTCGTTGTGCTACAGTGGTACATCAGACCTGAGGCCCTTGAATCTTAAAAAACCCCCAAACAGTATATTTGAAACAGTTTTCAAATCATTACTCTTTTATTCTTAAGTGTATATTTTCACTTAATGGTTCTTCTTTACTCCACATGATGGTTCTTTAATCTTTCATACCAATTTCTAACATGATTAAACAGTCAGCATCCACTTTCATTAAATATTTGAATATTACTTAGCTCTCACAAGGTTAAAAGTTCCTATGCAGGTTTTGGATGTTTTGTAAAGTCCTAAAAGTGCACAAAAAAAATGTTTATGCCTTAAAACTTAGCTAGGTATACACTGTGATACAGAACAGCTAGTCTGCATTATATATGAAAAATGCTTTAATTCAAAATAAAGCATTTAATGTGTGGCAACCAAAGGCTTCAGTGCACGGTTTTGTTTTTATCCACTAATTTCAATGCTTTCAGGAGTAATACAACTTGCCTGTGCTACTATGCATCATTGGTTTATTTTATTAACAAAAGTCATGAAGACATTGCCTGCGAAATCAAAGCATTTACTAGAGTGCTTATCTCTAGGAATAGAGAGAAGCCTCTGTGAAGAAATAATGTTGGCAGTTGATTTAGTCTGTAAATTCAATCTGGAGACATCTCTGCCTGGGAAAACATTCTCTCCAGTGCTCACAAGCCTTGCTGACTTTGCTGCTTTGGCAACATAGCCCTGCAAGTTTGTGACTCCTAGCAAATGGATTCATAGTAGATTTGGTGCTAATGATATTCCTGGTTTGTATATGCTCCGATGTTATGTTTTGGTAAGTTTGTCAGGAAGCCAACTGTAACTCAAGGGTTTGGAATGAGTGCAGCACAAGCCTCAAAAATCCATGTGACGACTAGACTGTTCTGATTGTCAAGCAAGGAGGCTGCTCTACCAGACAAATGACAAATTTAGTCTTGCAATCTGTCATGACATTTTCACAGAGCACTTCAATTTCTGTGAACAAGACAGTTTTCCTTGGTGTTTTTCCTTCAAGGTAGAAGGCTGGCAAAGAGGAGCACATTTGGTCAGCTGTTAATATCCACTCTGAAATGAATTATCAGATCCATGTTTATCCACTGGGCAAAAGATTCAATCTGTGTGAATCATATGGCTTCCTCATGTGATGAAAGACAAGACGTTAAGTTACAGATCACCCTACTGGAAAATGGAACAGCAATGAACAAAGAATGTTGTAGCCTGAGATTTCATGATGGATGTCAAGGTTTCCATGGGGTCTAAGATCCTAACTGGAATACTGAAAGGACATTATCACCACTTGAAGCTAATGCCATAAAGTCACAATAACTGAATGCAATATTCATTCCCTATGTGCTAGCTTTGCTTTGCAGGCACGTATCAGGAAAACACAATTTCTGGAATACACTGATTTCTCTTTCTAGAAAGCATAGAAATAAGATCAGTCCATTGCAGAGCTTCCCCCAGCAGTCTGATCACTAGCTAATGATATCTAGAAATACAAGGTGAGAACTGCCTGAAAGCCTCATGGCTTTTTTTACGCTGCCTAAGGTACTATTACAAAGTAAGGTGAATCGGAGGCTTAATGGGAGTTCTGTACAAAGACATGCCATCTTTAGCAAAAGCTTCTTGTTTATTTCCAATTTTGATAAGGAAAGTGGCCAATAGTTTCAGATTTATTTAAAAGACAGGAATACTTTGACTCCTGGTCCCATCCCAGCTCTTTTTCTCAGGTGACATGTGGAGTCTCAGGGAGAGAGCAGCTCTGAACACGTTTCACATCTTGCTCTGCTTTTGCAAGAATTGTGCTAAAACATTCTGACTTTGTGGCTTTGTTACTGTAAGAGTATAATTAAAGGTCAAGTGTGTCTGCTGCAAAGCACTGCAAGTGTACAGACATGTTGGTTGTAAGCTGTGAGCATGACTGACATCTAACTATTCACAGTGTTGGCATTTCCCACAATTTGTAGATGAGAGTTGTAGCAGCTGCTGATGCATCTGGCAATTCTGGGAGTTAGTAGTGATGGAGTGGCTCCTGTTGTCACAAAAGGAGAGAGGAAGTGAGACTTCTCAAATGATGGAAAGATAGCTCCAAAGATGAGCAATCCCAGTGTAACATGAGCAGCTGACCTAGAATGACCACTTTTATTAGGTGCCAGACCTGAACTCTCCACATTACTAGAGCTGTAAACACTTACAGAGTCTGAAGAGAGCCCTTTCCAAAATGATGCCATTATTTCTATATTAGCATAAGTATAAATGACATTTTTCTTCAGCCAGTGTGCTTTCAGCGTGTTATCTGAACCATTTCCAAAGCTTAGAAGTATAACTAATAGCAAAGATGTTTTATTTGGCTTCTTCCTTTCTGTCAAAATGCCTCCTGGTAGACAGGTAAAATTGAAATAGTATAGGAAAACAGACTGCAGAATCAGAGCTTTCTCATACACTGGAGGAAAGCTTCCTACTTCTTATTTTAATACAGCATTCGTTTTTATCTTTGATTGCAAATTACATGTTTAGAACTCTTTTTTCCTGTTAGTGTTTGTGGATCTGATGAACAAATGTGTTTAGATTTTCCTCTCTGTTGCTCTACTTCTCTGTCTCTGACCGTTCTTTTAATCTTACAGTATTTGTTTGTGTGACCGCATAGCTCTGGTTCTCTTTCAAGTAGTAGCTGTTAGGAACACTGAAACACAATGCACTCCTTTCCTTATGCCATAATTAAACAAAATCAGATCTCAGAACATAATAAAGAATAGACTGGCTGAAGCAGAGACCATATTTTTTGTATTTTTAATTGCAGCTTGAACAAAAAGAGAGGGAGAAGGGATGTGAGATAAAACCAAAAATAGACGAATATGTTACTGAAGGACTAGAGCTCACAAGCGAGAACCACTGTTTCTAACTTTTTCATTAGTTTCTCACATACTGTATTTGACAGAATTATTGCTCTGCTTGCTGACATAATCCACTGCCCTCCAGATATTGTGACAGTAATGTCCCTGTCAAACTTGACACCTGTTTTTCATGTCCAAACATTGATTCTCCATCTTACAGCCAATGTATTTAATAAGATTAAATTATCATTATCAGCAAAGTATTGATTAGGCTGAAATTCCTACCTGTAAATTTATAGCCTCAGTTTTCAATGAGTTTCATCAGTTATCTTCAAGCAGATGAAGATGTAATGGAGTCATTAACATGTGTGAAGCAAAATGTGAGCTAGTCTCCCACGTATTTATTAAAGTTTAATGAAAACAATGAATAAATAATTACTTCTATATAATTGGAGCGAAAGAAAAAAAAAGGCACAAGCACCTGTTTAGGGACAGACAACAGAAACTGAGAATTATAAGCCACAGACTTTATAGCTAAGTAATAAGATAGGCAAAAGTCTACAAGGAAAGAGCATAATTCTTGTAGCTGCAGAGCAAGAAAGAGGTCTCTCAAAATTCAGCCTATTACAAGGTCAGATCTCTCTGTCCCTGTGGTACTACCAAAACACAACTTGTCTGTAGTCCCTGGTTCCTGAAAACCTTGGCTGATTTATCCTGCATAAATGAAGCCCTCTCTGACCTCCACAGTTCTCATATTCCACCTGAAAGAGCAGAACCACCTTCTGCCATTTATTCCTATAACCTGATATATGCAGTCTTTAGCTTGTCATGCACTGTTTCATTATATTTAACTTCCACATCATGGGGAGATAGTAATTTTCCCTACATATTTCCACAGTTGTGATCCTCCTGATTCCCTTCTCATTCACTCAGCTTGCACTAATTATTTTTGTTGTATCAGTTCCTTGCCCTTGGCCCTTGACTGTTCTTTGTGTGAATCTGTGTTTTCTCCTCTTGTGTCTTCTTTGTGACTTTTTCATGTTCTGCCCCTTAACTCTCTTTTCTTCTTATTCTTCAGGGCTGCGATGATGCTAGTTAGCTACTGTAGAAATACTTCACAATGCTCTCTTGTAAAAGGTTCTGCAACAAGCACTGTGCTCCAGCATTTTGCCAGGTGCCTTATTTTGTATGTTCAAGTTGCCATTTTAGACATCATGATCATTGAAGAAGAGGGTCAGAAGCAGCTTTTTTAAAATGCAGAGTGATTTGTCAAAGCAGCCTATGAATGTAGCTCTTCTGAGCCTTAGAAACACAGGAGGACACTTTCCAACATACAGTGCACCTCTGAGACAAACAAGACCTCTGGGAGATCAAGGATATTCTTTTTCCTTACTACCCTTTAAAAAAATTCTTTTTTGCTCCTTCAGTTACCAAATCATCACCATCTGTACATTGGAAGAACGAATGAGGCATTTTCATAGGGAACAAAAATTTGTTTATTTAAACAGTGTATTTCTAAAAATTACAGTTATGATTTAATTGATTCAAAAATGCATTTAAGGGATTAATTTAAGGATCAGAAGTTTGACTTATTTTTCACACAAACCTGTGTTTTTGCAAATTATAGCTGAACAAAGAAATGCATGTACATATTAGTTGTGTGAACCCTGTGAAATTATTTCATGAAACATATGTTCCAGAAGATTATGAAGTCTCAATATGCCAAGAATGCAGGAATACATTTCGGATAATGCATGATGTGTGACCTGCTTAGTGGATGAGGGAAGGACCGTCGATGTTATCTCTCTAGGCTTTTCTAAAGTCTCTGACACTGTTTTCCAAAGCATTTTCCTGGAGAAACTGGCTGCTCATGGCTTGGACAGGTACACCGCTGGATAAAACACTGGCTGGCTAGATGGTCAGGCCGAGAGTGGTGGTGAATGGAGTTACATCCAGCTGGAGGGCAGGAAGGTTCTACAGAGGGATCTCAACAGGCTGGATGGACAGGCCGAGGCCAATTGTACGAGGTTCAACAAGCCAAAGTGCCAGGTCCTGTACTTGAGTCACAACAATCCCATGCAATACTACAGGCTGGCAGAAGAGTGGTGGGAAAGCGTGCCAGCAGAAAAGGACCTGGGGGTGCTGGTCAACAGCAGCTGAACATGAGCCAGTGTGTGCCCAGATAGCCAAGAAGGCCAATGGCACCCTGGCTTGAATAGCAAATAGTGTGGCCAGCAGGACAGGGACAGGATCATACCCCTGTATTCAGCACTGGTGAGGCTGCACCTCAAAGCCTGTGTTCAGTTTTGGGCCCCTCACAACAACAAAGACATTGCGGTGCTGGAACACGTCCAGAGAAGGGCGACAGAGCTGGTGAAGGGTCAAGTTTTAAGAGAAAGAGCTGAGAAAACAGGGGCTGTTTAGTCTGAAGAAAAGAAGGTTGTAGCACGGTGGAGGTCAGTCACTTCTCACAAGTAACTGGAAAGAAGGAAATGGCCTCAAGTTGCTCCAAGGGAGGTTTAGATCGGATATTAGGAAAAAATTCTTCATGGAAAGGGTTTTCAAACCCTGAAAAAGGCTGCCCAGGAAAGTGATGGAGTTACCATCTCTGGAGGTATTTAGAAGACGTGTAGATGTGACACTCATGGTTCTAGGTAATCCCAGAAGCTTCTTTCTCTGTCTTCTCCCTATAACATATAATTCTCATGTTTCTTCTTCACTATTCCTTAAGTAAACAAGTTATTTTACTTTCTCAAAAGAAGTACTTTTACACAGAAAATATCAATCTAAAGTAAATGTATGTTATTTATTCAACAACTTGTGTTGTCTTCAAGCTGTACTAACAAAGATACAGCTAGGAATGAAAACCCTATACAGTGACACTACACTGTTGATAGTGTAAATAGAGTAACTCACCCTTCATTAATTAATGACATATTATGACTGACAAACGTGAGAGAGGCAAAATGACTAAGAAAAAATGCTACATCTTGGCTATTCATTTATATCTAGCTCAACAATATCCTGGAGCACCTTTATATGGACATACTGAAAATTTCTCTGGACATTAAGAGATAATAGATGAGATTTACATGCTCAAACAGCCAAAAGCATAAAATTCAGAAACTACAAAGGTTTCTGGGGAAACAGATACATATAAATTTTTCAAATTATATGTAAGGCATTTACACTGCTAATGCTGATATGCATTTCAGGGAGAGAAAAATGCACAGCATTGTGACTGACAGAGTTGTGCCTAAAACCAGAGAGGCAGGTCATTACTCCTTCAATTTACAGTGCATAATACAAATTTTGCAAACTTAACAAACATTATGCTCTTGTTTATTCTCCTATTGAGTTAACATAGTTTATCGTCGGTCAGAGTGACATTTTACTTCTGAATAATGCAAAGAATCAATAGTCCAACACAGGAGGGATGCAGGGGAAAGGATGCTTTGGGGACTTGCAGAAAAACTTTACTTGGACAGTGGATATTAAACAAGTCCCCAGAGACCACAGATTAATACAGATACCTATGCAACATCAAAAATAAAGCTGTATGTTTGTTTGTTTGTGTTTTTTTTAAGGCTATTTCAGAAACTCTAAAGGAGTTTTAGAAGAATTCAGGGCCCATAGAAAAACTAACTAGACCATCTGCAAGAAACGGAACTCCTCCCCAGCAAATTAGTATAAGACAAAAAAGTGTTGCTAAGAACACATCACATGGAAAATTAAAAACATTTTATTTCTGTGACGAAGCAACAGGCCCTGAGTTTGGAAACAAAGTAGCAGATATATTTGTTTTGACTTTACTAAGGCTTCTAGCACTACTTTAAGTAAGTTTTCCATAACACGAAGCTGAGGATTAGTCTAAATGAAGATACTACATTGTGCATTGTGGACTCAAACTAAAATCCCACTGGAAAACCGCACTGAAAATGTAAAGATCTGGTACCCTGCCAAAGTGAAATGTAGCTAAAAGGGATCTGTCTAGGATCTGTAGCTATCCAAAATTTTCACTAATGGTGTGTGCAATGGCAAAGTTGAGAAGATCTTGGCCACTAAATCTGAGAAAAAAAGGAGGAATAATCCCATCCTACCGTCAACCATGAGGACATTATTAGTAAGTCAAAGTTGTGAGCTGTTACAATGAGGCAGGAACAATGAACTACATAAACTTTTTTTGTTATTTTTATTTAGCAGTATCATGTGAAAAAGGTGACACTGTTGGAACTTCTTGGGACTCAATCAGAATGCCATGTTCAGGAAGAGAACACCTTTTCCCTGTGTCTATACCTGAAAAAACACAGATTTGCACTGCAGTAAAGAAGACTGAGCTTAGAGATTAGAAAAATTTCTGATAGCATGAACTTCTGGAATAGGTGGGATGAAGAAATTACAAAACTTAATTTCTTTGAGAACTTTCAGAAAGCTAGTCAAAGAGATGTAACAAACAACAGAAATATAGCTGATATGCTATACAGAATATTTCAGGACAGGGAAGGAACACAGAAGGCCTCGAGAGTTTTTCCATTCTAGGACCCTATGAAAAGCAAACCATGTTGGCACACAGAAATGGAGGAAAATACTAAGCAATTTATTTAGGGTTTGGCTTGGCTTTGGTTTTTTGTTCATAGCTTTTACTAAGAAATATTCAAATATTATTATTGCACCATTATTTTGAAATGTAGCTCTCAGTAACTAATGTGGTTTGCTTTGGGCAAGCCCCTAGGAAACTCAATTTGACATTGTTTCCTTGAATAAAGTTTCTTAGTAAAAAACACAAGAAATTAAAAAAGAGAACAGAGATAGCTGCTTTCTTTCCAAGCAGAAGTTTCCCATTAACTGTTCCCTCCCATGCTTACCTTTTGAAATGCAGTTCTATGAATGGACTAAATATCTAAAGCTTCCAAAAATCTAGACAAAGGAAAATGTAGCTTCCCCATTGGCAATACATCAGCATTAGAAATAAAATGTTACCAACTCCTTAGAGACAGCAGTATGTGATGAACAGAGAAAACTGAGAGCTCCAGGCTCACGGGTGGAATGCAGCAGTCTCTTCTCTATTTTGTGACTGTAGCTTCAGAATTGTACCTCACAGAATCACAGAATATTCGGAGTTGGAAGGGACCCACAAGCACCGTCAGGTCCAACTCTTAAGTGAATGGTCCACATGCGGATCAAACCCATGACTTTTGAGTTATTTGCACTCTGCTCTAACCAACTGAGATAATCTCAGGGTATCTGTGGTACTGTGCTCCAGAAATCAAATTCTGATTTTAGCTTAAAAAACCAAACCAAACCAAACCAAACAAAAAAATAGCACCCAAAAAATTCTACAAAAAACCCCAAGCCATTTTGCATTTGATGGCAATCACAATGACAATATCCTGTATAATACACATTCTTCTTTAATCTGTCATTAATTTAAAACAATAGCTTCAGGAGACTTAAAATCCAACACTGATGTCAAGAAATCCTTAGTTCTAAAACCTGTCTACACATCAGCATCATTAACTACTTGCTCTTGCTGGCTGGCTATTCTCTCTTGCTCCCAAGGCAGAGGCAGTGGCTGGCCTGATGTTAAAATTCAGGACATAATCTTCTGGGAGGCTTGTCTGTGTGTGCAGGAGAATGAACACAGAGGTGCCTGAACTTGAGTGATCATTTACAAATTAGCCTTCTCTCTCCTAAAAGGAGGTAGTTCATCTAGATATTAAATGGTATCCTAGATTCATTCAGTTGGTATTTTCTTCATCTCCTCAAGAAGCTTAAATGTAATGATGTCATGCCAATAAAAGTTTCATTTCTTTTGATAAGTAGGCCAAAGTAGCAGATGTCTAGTTTAGCCTGGAGGAAAGGATGTTTAATGGTGTGTTACAAATAAGAAATAAAAAAAAGGCAACATTTTTTTCAATATTGCCTACTTTAAAAATGTGGTTTTACTGTATTATTTAAGTTGTACATCCCTGCTTATACTGCATTAGAATGACAGTAATAATTTCTCAATCAAGACTGGGTATTAAAAACCACGACAGTGACCTTTAATACACTTAATAGTTAGCTCTTGATTTTATTAAAGTCTTGACCCACTACTTATCTCTTGAATGGCCATCTACGAAAACTGAAGCATGATGGAGCTAAATACAAGGAATCAATTGTATCATTCCTTTCAAGCCCTTCACACATGTAAACTGCAAAATCCACTCAGCTCACTAGACTGGTTTAAAATGCAACACTGGTTTACCAGAGAGGATAATGGACTAGTGTATAAAAAAACAGAAATGTTAAAAAAAAAAAGGCAACAAGGCAGCCCAAGTGATAGAAGCCTCTCGGGGGCGGGGGGGAATCATCTTTTGAAAGGGAACAGATACTTTAGATACTACATGAATATAGTTTTCAACATCAGTCTACTAAAAAACCCCCATGACAATATAAATATATTAAAAATAATAATGTTATAACATTAAATTATCAACAAAGCAGACAATACTCTACCAGCAGTGCCTAATCTAACACAAATAATAATAATAATCACATATTACCAGTGGGCCTAGATTATATAATTATTCAATATTTCATTGACCTAGTAGCTAAATACATACAAAATTAAATAAGAGCACCTGTTCCCTGTTTGCAATCCTAGCAAAATGAGAGACCACAGAACTGATTCACATACAGGAATGGCAGAGAATAAGTGAAAAATCAGATAATATTCATTACATATACAACATGTACTTGATGTTGGGGAGGAAAAATTCCTACAATCTGTATTTTAAAACACTGGGAAAAAATCTATCTCTGCATATCTCCGGCAGATCTCTTGGATAACTCCATCTTATCTGTAACTCATTTCTTTTCCCATAGTGGATAAAAGATATTACTTAATTAGATGTGAAGAGACTCTGATCATCTTGTTTTTCATTCTAGATAGTCCATCAAAAATACTTAGTATTTTACAGACTACAGTTTTAAAATTACTCCTCCCATATTGTTATTTTTGGAATAAAAAGTCCCTAGTGTGGTGGGCTGGATTCTTTAATTAATTTCGAACCACAACATTCTCTGAAGCACTTACGCAGGGCTCTTGCACACCCTGTGATCTCAGGTGAGCACAAGGGGATATAAGAAATAGCACAGGCCTGAAAGGCACAACCCTCCACACCAAATTTTGTCCTCCACAGTCTATATGTAGGCTACACTCCTTCCTTTCCCTTTTCATGTGTTACAACATTTAGCAAACCAAAATGTGTTTCTTCTGTTTTTCACCAAAAGTCATGGACACAGAAACAAAATTTGTCTTTCACTGCTCGACTGCATGTTTTTACATTTCACAGAAATTCATACTCCAGAAGTTCCTCTGGAGAGCAAGGTGGAAAAGGTGAAATCTTAATTTAGGATGCTTCAGAAGAACCTTTAAGACATAAGTTGACTTCCCTTTTACTATTAAGAATGAAATAAGGAAAATAGAAGAAATCGTGAATAACCCTGTATTATTTTGTCTAGTATGTGTGGCGAATGTTGTGAAAGGCATTCTTTCAAAGCAGTGATTAGGGTCAGTGTAGAAAAGAACTGTACACATTGTACTTGTGATTACACACACAGTTTATGCCCTTTCATACTGTAATTTAGTCTGCAGCGGATGCTCTAAATAACACGCATAACTGCAGATTTATTGAAAGGACACAATTTCAGCAGTTCACTGAGCTTATCAGAATGAGTTTGCAGATGAAACTGCACAACATTTTTAGAAATGAAATGTGAAGGACAGAGATGAGCAAAGTCTTTTTCTTCAAGGCTCTGGCTGGCTACCAGAGCATACAAGAGGATACTTGTAATTGACAATTTTTCTCTGGATTTATAGAAATAGCTATATATTTATAGCAATAGCTAATAGCTGAGATGCAACATACATGCCTAACAGTCACAGGGAACGGTGCATATTTTCCACGGTAGAAGGGTTTTTTTACAAGACTACAGGCTTAGCTGACTGAAGACTCACACTCCTCATACATGAAAAAAATGTTCCTCAATCAGAAGCCACAAGCAAAGAATGGGTTCCCCATCTGTCAAGCTCTTGCCTTCATTATTGCCTACTTTGATATCAACTTTTCACATTTCACTTAGCAGTAAACAACTGAGGCATAATGTACCCGTAAGAGGCAATTATCCTCACAGTGCTAATTGCTATGTAATATTTCTGCACTTTAAGAGTAATAGAATACAAATGGTTGCCTTGTGCAGAAGCAGTATGTGGATGAAGATGCTACTGTACTAATCTATCAAGATTTCACCCATGCAAGCAAATAGCAGAATCTGAAAACATAAATGAACAACAAATTCATCCACACAATAAAGTGCTTTTGAGCGCAGTTTAGTTGCCTGCTACCTGATATGTTCTAGCATATGTGATTTCAGATACGATAGGCTCTGTGGGAGATCCTCTGCCCTTCTGGACTGGCAGAGAGACCAGGAGGGACGCTACAAGGCATCTCCAAAGATACTCACAAGTTGACTGTGTTTAGGGATCTGAACTGAGCCTTACAATTTTAAGGAAAACAAAGTAAACATGATTACTTAGTACCTTTTAAATAACATTTTGTCCTACACATGACTTCATGACCTCTTTCTGTACCCATTACTGCTGTACTTCTGTTTTCATTCTTCATGAAGTCATAAATGCAAATAAAAAAACTAACTACACAACGATGGAAAAGAAATCCTTCAAGTGCTAGTTCTGTTTCAGTAAAGTGTAGTGCTACCTGTCTGTAGCTAGAAAAAATATGAAGGTGTGAAATGAATTCACATGAAAGGAGACACAGACTATAAGAAGTTAGCTTTGTATTTCAGAAGTGGCAGTGAATTAAGAAAAGGGAAGGTCTTAGAAGTAACTGATTATGAAGCTCTTTCTCATTCTTCTGTGCAATTTTACACTGATATCAACAATATTAAGCTTCTCTAGCAAAGAAAAATTTTTATTCCAATCACAACATGAATTCCACACTTCTGGAGGAAATGAATTAGGGAACATACATATTTGCCCTTTGCAGGTTATTAATGTGCTTACCTGCTTGAAAAGTAGTGCTAAAATGAATCAACAAAACATACCTTGCTGCTCTAGCTGTGGGGTTTTTCATCAGCCTCCCTTTAGCATTTCCAACAACACTTAAAAAGAACCCATCACCTCTTAATTTTGTTTTTTGGATGCCGATGTTGGTATGATATGAGGCCATAGGACAAAAGTATGCTCTCAGCTTTCCATGTTGGAGCTCAGAAATGCTTCTCCAATTGAACTTGCAGGACTCAGAGATGTCCCTCCTTTGGCCCCACGTGTCTGTGTAACACAAGCTGAGCTGCACTCTGTAAACTGAGTCCGAGAGCACCATTTGCTTTCTAAGCCCTATCCCTTCACTGAGATAAAACTAACGTGTACATTCAAGTTTTTCAAGCTCTTGTGCAACATAAAGGAACGAAGAGGTGGTTTTGTAAAGTTGAACAAGCAAAGAAGGTTTCCCTTGTTTGTCTTATGGGTAACACCCATTTCCAACAACTATTGAAGCTGTGAAAAAAAACAGAAGCTATTCCTGTTACTATTACTCCATGGAAAAGACAGCCTTCTGCCTTGGAAAAGAAAATCATGTGCTTTGTTAAACACTTCAAAAAATTTAAAAATAATTGTTTCTTAGTACATTCATAGTGCTGTATGAAGATGATTACCTTTTTCTTTACTGATCTGTTCTAAAAACAACATATACAGACAAAAAGGTGAGGGTTTTTTTCTAAAAAAAATTTATTTTAAGCTTAATAATGAAACATTTCACCACCTTTCTTCCTCACCCATTAATTTTCCCAAAATGTGTCAGAGCAGCTGTTTATTGACTTTTGTAACATCTCTTTTGCATTGTACAGGACTTTACTGTCAACCTCCTCCTATACACATCTGGTGGTCTGCAATTTCCATGCTATGTAGGAGGATGATCTGATATTGGTAGTTAACATGGCAGCAATATTAGCACCTTGCTAAGTAGGTAAAGACTTGTTATGTAATATTCCTCTGCTAATTTACCACATATTCCAATCAGGAAATAATAGGCTGAAAACTATTCACCTACATTTTACAGTTCATCTCCATACCAAAATACTTGATCATCCTCTGTGGGAACCTGTCAGGGCACATGGCATCTAAAAATTTTGTAATCTGCATAACCAGGCATGGGTACTTGATCATTTTGCAAAAATATTCCAGAACAGCCCTGAAATTCTGTCTTTTCCTAACATTCCTAAGATATTTGACAGCATTAAAAATTAAAATGCTTTATTTTCTTACAAAATTTACATCACAAGGTTCTTCCAAGTAAGGATTTTAGTTTGTTAATATGCCCCAGAGCCACAGCATGCCCCTATTACTTCAGAAGCTGTAAAAATTAAAATGTTTTTTTGGCATTATCTAACTTTTCAACACAGCTAGTGCAGTTCTTATGCAGGACATAATGATTACAGAACTCAGTTTTATTTTTATTTTGTATCTTTCTTGATTTCTTAAGCAAATACCTCCAGACAGGAGGTAAATCTGCCTACGTGATCGAGAAAGTACTGAACAGACCCACAGCTTAATAATACACGTCTGGTTTTATAGTAAGTCAACAAGTCTGGCAATCCTAAAGCTTCTGCTCAGAGCAGAAGCTACAATCCCAACATATCACACTTCCTGCCACCATTTAAAACCTACTGCTCAGGAGGCAAGAGATTTGGCAAAGCTCTTTTTTAAGTAAAGAAGCCATTTTTGAGAATAGAAAATTTGTGAATAGGGCGCTTCTTCAGGACAATAAGCTTTTAAAGCTTTAAATGTTCCTGGAGACTTGCTCTTTCTTTGGAGGACTAAATTCAAACTCATGAGTAGGATTTCACAGCTCACATGAAACCATATATGACCCCAGATTTTGTTCCACTGCTTTAAAACAGGTTTAACAGAAGTATAATTTGGGTTAGATGGGCCATATTCAAGTGTCCACAGACATAACACCCCACCAGACCACTGCAGACTAAGGTTGTGAAAACTATACTGGGGTTAGATTTCCTTCTCACCATGGCTGGCTGAGAAGGCAGGAAACACAGCCACCAGCAGCTGAAAAAGACCAGAGCAGCTATACTTGTAACTATCAAGAACGAAAAATCCTCACAATAAACAGAGAAGTGGCAAGATGCAAATCTTAGCCAGTTCAGATAAAATACTCCAGCCCTTTGTTCAAATTTGTTTGAGAATGCCTTGTTTAGCCTAAACAAGTTCCTAGTTACATTAATGTTATCCAAAAATTTAGAGTGCACACACATTTTACTCAGGCTACATCAGGCTTATATACAAAAAATTGGACCAAGAGGATATTTTAAGGCAATTAGGTTAAACATTATGCCAGGTCAAGAAAGCTGCACAGTATCTGGAATTTATCTGATTAGCATTTGGCCAACTTGTAGCTCATGCCTCAAAAACCAGTATAAGGCCAGGACTCCAATTAAACCACTACAGTCGTACAGGCATACATCATAAGCTACAGTGCCAGCCAAGTTTGCATGGCTGTGAGCAACTAAAATGAAGATACAATCAATTATCTATTGCACAGAGTAGCGTTACGATGAGATAACTGAGATGTAAAACATTTGTATAAATTAGGCCACTGCAAAGTTGAAATGGAAAGTACAATATGGGAGTAACAGAAAAAAGACAGCCTGTGGAGAAGGCTCAGGAGGAAATGCCTATTCATCCTGAGGAGTCCAATGCACAGTCTCATGCAAACACAGCCATGTGGTGTTCAGACCCCAGTTAGTTCTCTGCACTGGTGGCACAACCTACCCTGAAGTTGGATTATCTACCACTGGATAATCGTGGGCTGAGTGTAGCTCAATTTCCTAGCAATGTACTTTGTGATGGTAGATCATGATAATTAGAATTGCTGGTGCTAGAAAAAGTAGTAGCTAAGAAATAAGCAACCCAAGCCAGTAAATGTAAAATAAATACTTAATATTGTGGGTTTCACCTGGAATTTCTCTCTAGTCTACATGTCACACAGCATGTTATATTTCCTTCAATGTATATAATATAGCTACTAATTTTATGTGATATGGCTATAATATATAGCTAGAACTATAATAATAGGTAATAATGCAGTTTAAGTATAATATTATATAAAATATATTTTCTATAGTGTAGCTACTACTTTTATAGCCCATATAATTACTATTTAGGGATAACACTACCTTTAGAAACTTGTTTTCTTCTTTAGCCTTTACAGGCAGTTATTGGTTACTGGCTTATGTATGGGATTTGTTTTTGAAAGGTAGAGAGGGGGAAAAAAACCAAACAAAAACCAAAAGATAAGGAAATAATCACATCATTTTCTCTACCTGAATTTCTTAAGTTGTGTACAACCTTAAGAGGGTTCTGCCCATATGAAAGAATCTGAACCCTTCCAGCATAGGGTCGATGTCTATTGATAAACTAGAACAGAATACTGTATCAATAATTAGAAATATTCATTTAAACTATACCTGATTTGTCTAGGAAGAACAGATTAACATGGTAAGACATAAGTGCACAGAAGCGTAAACAAAGCTTGACCTGTGTTCATTATTCAGGAACACACATATTTTAGAAAAAGCTGGCTATACAAGTTTTTAGGATGACTGTATTCCAAGAACTTAAATCTCCAAAAGTTATTGTCCAATGCCTAAGGGCATTGTGCAAGCACTGAGCATTTTCAGGATCCATTCCTTCTAATACAGAAACTTAACTCATCTGGTAAGCTTCCCAAGGTACAAACAAGTAAATGTATATTTTCCAAATTCTCACCTATTTTTTTCATGGGTAGTTTCTTTTTCCTTGACTGAACTTTTCATGGTTTATTTTTAACTTTCTTAAAATAATTCACAGTTATCTGATATTCCTTACTAATACCTAGAAACAAGATACACGCTGTATTTGATCTTTGAAAACACCTCTTTCTATTGTCACTAAAATAAAACCTGTTTAAAATTGTATGTAAATAAAGCATCCTACAATAACAACACTGCCTTATTCTATGCCCAATATAATCTCTGTTTTGGTATAGACCAAAAATTGCATGAAGAACAACTAAAAAACTTCAAGTGGAAGTATATCTGGATGCTTCTTGCTATTCAAACTTTACCATATGGAACATGGTTTTTTTTGTGTACTGAACAATCAATATCAATTATGAGCAGCAGTTATGACCTGTACTGTTTATGGGTAGTTTAGGAAATCCTTACAACATTCAGGAAACTTTTTATGCTGAGCTCTTTTACATACAATAAACTTTATAATAAACCATTATAAATGCTTTGGAGTAAATAGGGTAAATAGGGCCTAATACTTGTATCACTACTACTGCTAATCTCTGATCTTACCACAGTGTCTAAAAACTGAGGCCCTCAGACGAAAAGCCCTGGTCTCTTGTTTCGTGCTTCTGCAGGCATTGCTGGGTTTCCCATTGCTTGGTATGAGGTGTCAGCAGGCCCATCTGAGCTCCAAAATCTCTCCTACGCTTCACCTGAGGTGCTACAATAGGAGTGCAACGCAGGACTGTGACGTGGCTCTTTCCAAAAAACACACTACACTTCTAACCACAGTAAGAGAAACAAGGCAAAGAGAAGTTTTAGCCCCTCTCACACCTAGAGGCATTCGCTTAGCAACACTTATACAGACCTAATTTAGGTTAACAAAAATCTTATCTAATCCCTCTCCTCCTTGAAAATTCCTTTTTCCTCTCTCTCCCATTATTCCTGAGTCAGCAAATACCTTTAACCCATGCTGTTCTGAACTGAGCTTTCAGAGAAGATCAAATGAAAAAGTCTGAGGAGTCTTGTGTTGTACTAAAAGGCTACAAGAATAGAGATGTATCAGGATTTATGCAGAATTTAGCACAGGTCTGAACCATTGCTGGAAAACACACCCTAAGCAACTGAGTAACAATCATGTGGATTTACAATGTTTGTAATTCCCAAAGTGTCACTATCCAATTTAGTCTAGATGACATAGTTTACCATAAACCGTTCTATAAATCACCAGGATTGGTGTTTCTCAGTGGAGATTTCTGGGGCTCCATCAATTATTTCTATGTGAACCTCAGCAGGCAACTGAACAGACCTCGAGCCAGTAAGCTTATATGCATTATCCAGAGTGCTGTATGCAGTAATGGCACAGCTGTACAGCTGTTAAAATTTCTATGGAGGTCTGCAAATGAAGGGCAAGTGGAAAAAATAATAAAATAGAATACTCACGCAACTGTCCTTTACCTAAACTTAAAACTATCTGATTTCTCAACACAATGAATGTACAAATTAAGAGCAACCCATTTCTGGGGAAATAGCAATTAAAAACAAAGCACTAGTGAAATTACCCCTCTGCCTGCAATTTTAGAGAAGAGATGGTTGTTACCACTATCTGCATCCAAGACCAGGCAGTTTTGACCACTCTGAAGATCAAGGCCTGAGACTTCTCACAGTCACAGTGATGCTAGTTACTCTGGCAACAGCAAAGCTCCTGCAGAGAAGACAAGGCTGCAAGATCTGAACTTTTTGTCTGCAGTCTAGCAGAGTCAGTTCAGCCCTAATCCAGTACAGCCACGAAAAAGCCTGGAAAGGACCACGCAATACAGACTTTTCAGACACCTAGTGGTTAAAATGAAACTACTAACTGGTAACAGAATCAGCCACAATAAAATCAAATCAAAATAAATCAAAATAAAAGCATGAGAAATACATGAAGAGTAAGATCCACAACCCTGTCACAGACTGATTTTACATGACTTATTACGGTGAAAGTCAGGTGGTGTAATTAGTTTCACATCATTACCGCTACGTGTTTTGGAACCACACTTAACTACAGGTATCATTAAAGTTAAGGAATTGGTTCTTTTATGAGGAGAGAAACATTTGCAGCTCTACAAAACACAAACTAGCCATCAGGGAAAACATACTAACATCTGAATTTAATCATATGTTCCTTCCATCGCAACAAATGGATTTCAGAAAGTTTAGTACCAATGCAGTAGTATCAACACAAGATGTGGAAAATATTCTTGTGGTTAAAATGTACTTGGAAGAAATATTTCAGACTGCCATTTTCATATGCCAAGCTTCCCCCAGATTAAAGTTCATAAAGAAAACGAAAACACTTTTTCCATCTACTTTGCTCTGCCCATTTTTTTATTTGCTGCTTGCACGCATGGAAAAGAAAGTTGATTTTGCAACATGAAATGTTATGACTTACAGCTTGTTGAAAGGATCATTACATATTTCCTCCTATTTCTTTCCTTCTGCTATTAACACTTATCCAAGCAATAGCTATATTCTGCATAAACTGTATCTTGACAGCAGATCTCCATACAAATCAACATTTCAGGTATAATCCATGACATTTAAGATCTGCAAGTACTGTTCCTACCTGATGATGATCCTGCTACTTATTATAGCACAATCTGGTTCTATAAAAAGTGGCTGAATAAACTGGCTTTTTCCAAGAAAGGATAAAGTATCACTTCTGTATTTTCTAAAGATCTTCCAACCTATGACATAAGAAAAATTTCACTATATATCTGCATGGTAATAGGATTTATATAGGCTGTAAATCTCTTTTCATTCCTTTTTAAAATACTGATTTCATGATTCTTTCTTAGAAGACTAGGCACCAAAAATAGCTTTCTCTGAATATCTGAGTTCTCTCAAAATTTGACTTTCAAAAACAAAACAGTGAGACTGAATGAAACTGGTCTGTGAAAAAGCAAAAGGCCCTTCAAGCATCTTAGCTTGTGTGTATATAATGGCAAAAAATAATCTATGGTTAAATCTACTTGGACATTTGGTTATCCATATGATAATTTTCATCTCTGCATTTCTAGAGAAACCCTGAAACTGGTGCAAAAACTACGGGAAAGCATATGTGCTGGGGCTGGAATCCAAACCTTTGGGAAGCCAATACTCCTCCTTATGTCTTTCTACAAAAATACTATTTGAAACTAGTCCAAGAACTATTTCCTAAAAGACTTCTCATTACTAGGGACTTTCCTCAACAATTTAACACTCTCATATTCCAAGATGCTAAGGCTGTACCGCCTTCTGACTAATGTCCAAATTCCTAACCTTACTCCTTTTTGGAATGTGCTCTGAAATCCAGAATGATGCCATCTGCCAGCAGACCCTCCTTGCACACAGGGTTACCCAGGTCTGTGTCAACTAAAGTATTACTAACTGGATCCCAGCTACTCCTTTGCATCCAGGAATGGTTCCATGCTGAAGTTAGCACTTTTTGAGCAGGTTTGGTATCTCTGTGGGGAAAGAAATCATTTACTCTGAATAATCCAAAACATGATGTATATCTGGAAATCTGTGCAGAAATGCAGCTTTCATTTTTCTGAATCTGATTTCTGAAAGAGCAGGTCTGTCTCTTTCGGTGTTTATCTGAATCCCTGGAGGAGTAAGTGGTCCACTGAAGATGAGACTGCTTTAGTCTAGATTTACTGCAAATCAATGGGTGCTGAGCTCACAGTTCACTCTGGTTATATTCTGTGACTTTTCTCTTGGATGATGGCTTGATAAAACTGTCATTCAACTGAAGAAAAAAGTTCGTCACCACAAGTTTCAAAAACGCTTTACTAATTCTTGGGATCACAGAGAAGCCAAATGGCACATACATATCAACGATAGACGTCCTTTCCATGCTGAAACTTTAGGTTAAAAAAAATCTCCTCCCTGGTTTGAAAAAACATCAAAGAAACTGTCAAGAGTTTCTTGGATCAAATTCAGCTCTGAAGTAGCTCTTTATTTTACAAGGAAGATTAACCAGATGATGCAGGACATTCACACTTCTTTGATTCCTTTGACATTATTCCCTTTGGGATTTCTCTGATCTGTTTCACAAGGCAGTTCTGCTTGAAGCACCTGAAGAGGGTCTATGCCAAATATAATTCCTCCACAGGACAGAAAAGAGCTTCTTCTCCCTTATTGGCATTCCCTTTGGATACTTCAGCAGACCTTGGCTGGCCAAGGACAACAGATCACAACTGAAAGAAACACTTAGCCAAAGCTTCAGAGAAGTTTCTATCCCCAAAAGTGGAACTAAGGAGAAATGGAAGGGTTTAGAGCACAGTCTATAAAATCCTAGCTTGACTGTCAGGTAAGTAAAGCTGGGAACATTTTTGTGGTCACTGCTATGGCCAAACCTTTTCTATCCTGTGATAGAAGTTTCATCCTTCTACAAACAAAGCATTACAATGTCTTATTTCAAATAATGTGCCCATAGCTTTAAATTTTTAAAGAATTCTTTTGATCATTTCTAGTACTTTGAAAAACTTTAAATCCCATATGTATTAGATTTTTTGTTAAAACCTATAAAAAGTTGGGGGGAAAAAAAAGAGAAAAAGATACTTTCCCTTAGATCATAATCCCTTAGCTGATTTTTTTCTAGCATTTCCTTTTCTGGTGAACAGGATACTAACAGTAAAGAAGCATAAAGCCTGCATCTTAAAACTAGATATATTTTCCTGTTTTCACTCCATTCAGTCTTACCACACCAAGCAGAGCAAAAATGAAATAGCATAAAATTACCACATTGTTTCAGGTGTGCATATTTATGTCACTGGACTTAAGTGTAATGTGATCCTAAATGTCATGCTTTTGAGGGAGAGGTTGTCTAAACCAGAAGCAAAATATGCAGCAGAGGAAGAAGAGTAAAAAGTAAAGATTCTAGACAAAAGAAGCTGTCAAAAGAATAAACTAAGTGAAATAAAGTGAAAAAGCAGGCAGCACAGGATGACATTCTAAGAGTAATTCATATTGTGTACAAATGCCCTAAATGTAAAACCTATGCTGGAACATTTAAAAAAAGAAAAAAACTCCAAAAGCAGACACATAGGTAATCTGTATGTCCTATACTGATTTACCTACAGCAATGTATTACATCTATTTAACAGAATATAATTTAGTCTTTCTTTAACTGTTGACTGGAAATAAGAAAATGTAATGCCCATTTACAAGAAGAGGTGGAAGTACAAGTCTATCAGCCTGACCTTGCGCCAGGGAAAGTCACGGAGCAGATCATCCTGAGTGCCATCACACACCATGTGCAGGCCAACCCAGCCAGCATGTGTTTAAGAAAGACAGCTCCTGCTTGACCAACCTGTCTGTTTTTACGACAAAAGTGACCTGCTTAGCAGACGAGGGTAAGTCCATGGATGTTGTCTACCTAGATTTCAGTAATGTGCTTGACACCATCTCCACAGCATCCTCCTGGACAAACTGGCTGCTCACAGCATGGATGGCTGTACTCTCTGCTGGGTGAAAAACTGACTGGATGGCTGTGCCCAGAGAGTGGTGGCGAATGGAACTAAATCCAGCTGGTGTCCAGTTGCAAGTGGTGTTCCCCAGGGCTCAGTATTGGGGCTGGTCCAGTTTAATATCTTTGTCAATGACCTGGATGATGGGAGCAAGTGCACCCTAAGGAAGTTCGCAGATGACACCAAGTTAGGTGAGAGTGCTGATCTGCTGGAGGGCAGGAAGACCCTGCAGAGGGATCTGAACAGGCTGGATGGATGTGCTGAGGCCAACTCGATGAGATTCAGCAAGGCCAAGTGCCACGTTCTGCACTCAGATCACAACATGACAACAGTCTCAGGCAATGCTACAAGCTGGGAGCAGAGTCACTGGAAAGCTGCTCAATAGATAGGGACTTTGGAGTCTCTTCAACTGGTCAGCTGAACGCAAGCCAGCAGCGCGCCCAGGTAGCCAAGAAGGCCAATGGCATCTGTCAGACACCAGATCAGTAACTACTGGGTCAGAACCACCTTGTGGGGAGTGTGTGTGTGGAGGGGGAAGGGATGGGCCGAACCTCCCAGAGGTGGGGTGGTATTGTACCCCTCATGGCAGGCCCCTGGAGCCCACACAGGGAAGCCCTGGAGTATCTGTCAGTCACAAACAGCCCGGGAAAACTCTAACACACCACACATCCTGGAGCCCCTCACCCTGCCTGGAACCCCAGGGTGGCTGGTGGGTCAGAGGCCCCACCTGGAGGGGCTGGACACAGGGACCAGAGCACATAAAACCAAAGGCTCGTGTTTGCCTCGTGTCGCGGCCTTGCCACCTGGATGTGTGAGAGCTGGTCTCTACACAGTTTCAGTGGTAGCCATCTCTTCTTCTTTCTCCTTCGCTCTTCTTGCTCCCTCTACTTCTCTTTCTTTGCTCCTTTCTTGATGCTTTGGGGTAGCTTGGAGCTGGAGGGATTGGATTTTTACTTAAGTGTTGTGGATTGGATGGATCTTGACTTAAGTGTTGTGGAATTGCAGTAGAAAATTTTGTCAAGCTTGTATAGTGCCCTTTTTAAACCTTTGCCAAGTTCCCTTATTTTCTCCCCTAAATTAGTACAGAAACCTCTTAGGAACAAGTTCACGGATTATTCTTTTGGTGCTATCTCAAGATATTAAAGAACCCTATACCTATACTTTAAAGTAAAACTCCTAGCTGAGCCCATGAGCCCGCAGCTCCGGGGCTGGAGTCTTACAGCATCCTGGCCTGTATCAGGAATAGTGTGGCCAGCAGGAGTAGGGCAGTGATTGTGGGGGCACACCTCAAGTGCTGTGTCCAGTTCTGGGCCCCTCACTCCAAAAGGAAAATGAAGTGCTGGAGCACGACCAGAGCAGGGCAACGGAGCTGGCGAAGGGTCTGGAGCATAAATCTTAGGAGGGGCAGCTGAGGGTGTTTAGTGTGGAGAAAAAGGAGGCTCAGGGGGGACTTCATCACTCTACAACAACTTGAATAGAGGGTGTAGGGAGGTGGAGAATGCTCTCTGCCAAGTCTAAAATAAAAATATGAGAAAAAATGGCCTTAGGTTGTGCCAGGGGAGGTTCAGATTAGGTATTAAAAAAAAAAATTTTCCACTGAAAGTGTGGTTAAGCTAAGGAATATATTGCCTGGAGAGATGGTGGAATCACCATCTCTGAAAGTGTTCAAGAGGTATCTTGAATGTGGCACTTGGGGATATGGTTTAGGGGTGATTATGGTTGTGCTAGTCTGACAATTGGACTAGATGATCTTGCAGGTCTCTTTGAACCCTGATGATTCTGTTATTATGTGAAATTTGACAAAAAAGATTCTCCAGACAGCCTCTCCTCTTCCATTAAGAACTGTTAAAAATACCCAATCCTTCTGACAAAATCATAGAATTATTTTTCCTTTCTTCTAGAATATGAAACTCTGCCGGTAACACTACACTGTTGTCAGCTTATTCTTAAGCAGCACAACTACCTGGCATCTCTCACAGTATTTCAAATCAGTTGCTTAAAATCCAGAGCAATTGACTTCATAATTTGGTCTTTTTATCTGGTATGGAAATTTCCTTGTTTATATTAGATCTTCGGACAACTTCTAACTCCACTGACATAACAAATAGTATCATCCTTGAAACAGTTATTGAAAGCGAGCAGAGTCAGTGTGTTATACTTTAACCTTGGCAATGGCCCATCTGAAAATTAATGGATACAGTCTGGAAGATTAAGGAGACATTTGTCTTCTCTATTCAGAATAAGAAGATATTCTGCTCAGATTCAGAAAGTCAAAGCACCATTTCACATTATATCACAGAACTTAATCAACAATGTCCTAGCAGTGAGGCTTTAAATAAGATCTTTGTTTTAGGAAAATAACTGGGTTTAGCCCTTCATCAATGGATATTAGGACTGACACTATCACCATTTCAACCATCCAGGCAGGTCTTTACATATTTTATAGGAGCAACTAATCTTGCCTTCATCCTAGAATGCTTTATCTTTATCCCCAAAGAGACTCGTGGGTACTTACAAAGATGCGAAGACGTTAGTCCGCCTAGAAGCATTTTATCATTAGTGGAAACATAAGAAAATTTAAAAGATTAATGTGAAATAGAAAATATAAAAAGGCTTCACTTAAAAGATGAGTAAGAACATCTTGTTTAGATCCTGCTTTGAATCAACCTTTTACAAAGCTGACTACAGAACTTACGAAAGATACACTGATAGCATAAGTAAAAGCTGGAGGCAATTCTTAATAAGAAACCCATACTTCTGCCGAATCTTAAAAAATAAGTTCACGGTAGTAATATTTACTGTTTCTATAGGCACTAAGCTGTATAAGGAACCACAGCACTTCCTTAAATTACTCACAGCGATTCTGGGGCAAAATCAACAGAAAGTTTATTACGAAAATATTGACAAAACCTTTTCAAGTTTGATCACAGGAGGCAAAATTAGTCTAGTCTTACTGGCTGATATTTACTTTTGCCAAAATAAAATGACCTGATATAACAGCATAGTGGCAATACAATTATAGATTCTTATTAGTACATTAAAAACAAACATTTCTTTGCTTCTGTGATTACTCTGATAAATATCATAACTTGCCTCAGAATTATTTTTTTTTCAGCAGTAGATCATTATTAGTCAAAACCAAAATCTGATGATATTTCAATTATTGCTTTATTAACTGCGCTTTTCAGAATTATGCTTACGTAACCTACGGCTGACACATGAAATGCTACTCAAAACTGGTGGCTAACATGATGAATAAAATGGAAAAGTCCACGACAATGAGGAAAGAGGTTTTGTTCATGGATATAAGCAAAATAAAATGCTGAAAACCAGCAAAAAATGTAGGCCCAGGTGGGATTGAATTAATGAGCTTCAGTCAAAGCAAAACCTTAACTTTTACCAAAGGAAAGAACTCAAGGTCTCCTGAACATCATCTAGAACGCTTCTATCTGAAATAAGCTTACTCCTTTCCCTCTTCTCTAATCAAAAGGAGAGAGATTTCACATTTACTTCTGCTCACCCGCCCCAAAAAGCTGCTCTGCCTTTTGCCCTTTTTGTTTCTCTGTATGAAGAGTTAGGGTAAGTCTGTAAGGAGTATCAGTTTTTACAAGTCTTAAGCTTTGAGCAGCTAAATGCTTATTGACCTATGACACTTCCTCTATCTTCCTGCAGGTATCTCATTCTAGAGCAATCTTGAGTTGCTGCACATTTCAGCTTCTGTTTTTCACTGGGAAAAGTGATTCCATTTATAATCTCCACATCTAATACCACTCCAACAGTGTTGAAGCCTTTCTCTCCCTCTCCCAAACAGCAAACACAGAGATTTTTGTAATCCATAGAAATATAAAACTGGAAAGAGGTAATTTTTTTTTCTTCTACACCATGTGCCCTATGCCTTTTATTACAGCAACATAAGATTCTGATTTCAATTAACCAAAATTTTTGTACTATCAAAGACAAATAACACAATTTTAAGTTTCTTTAAAAAGAGTATCTGAGTAGCATATATTCTTTAATATTTCATACTGAATAAAATCAAAGATACTCAATACTCGTACTTTAAACTATATTCAATGTATTTTATTTTAGCCATACATCATCCACTGCATATTAAAGCAACTAAACATCTTCTGAATCCATTTGCTAATCTTAAATTTGATGTTTTGCCTGAGAAATGGCACAAGCAAATATACGCCTACAGATACCAGTGCACATAGTCACATTTTATCATCAGTCCCTTACCAACTGCTTGTGTAACTTTGCCAAATATAAAAAAAAATCAAGAAGAAAAAAGAAATTCGTTACCTGTGCTCACAAAAATAAACCTACATGTATGAGTTGTAAATCTGAAAAATAAATAAGTCATTATTTATTTGCACTCTAAGAACTTCATAAAGATTTTCTACAATCAGTTGCTCAGCTTTGCTAGATGCACCCACTTTTTATGAAAATTTTAAGAAATTATTTCTTATGAAGGAATAATTAAATGTTTATGTGGATCTGTGATTTAGTCATGTTTACAGAATTCTCAGAGGGTTTTCTTTTTCTTCTTCATGTACCTTTAGGGCATTGCAAAGGCAGAACACACAGTTGTCCTGCCATTTCAGCATTTCAACATGTCAAATCAACTGATATTAGATTATAATTGTTAGAGAAGAAATCTAGGACCATGCCACTCAAAACTTCTCAGTAACAGAAGACAGCTCAAAAATCTTAAGGAAAAAACCTCTTGTCTGATCCACTGCAGAACTGTGCATCAATAAAGCTCCAAATGCAGAATAAAACCTTAAGATGTTAACTAATTGCAAATTACATAGTTCTAACAATCAATGCATGAATCACTTTGTGTGGATTAAAGCTGTTGTCTGGATGAAAAGAAAGAGACATACAAACTGGTCTCAGCAGCTTGCAGGAACATCCAGGAAGCAGCTACTGCAGTGCAAGAAAATGAACAGAGAAGAGTACTTTTCTGACAGATTCTAAGATACTGACTGCTTTCATAAGTAATGGTCTGTAAGTGGGAAGATTAGCAGTAACGTACTAGTACATACAAAAGTAAATAATCACTTCAAATTTTAGTAGACTCTGAAAATTCTTATTAGGGAAATAACCTATTTTCAAGTCGCTTGTTTTAGGAACTCAGTACAATATCGTATGCTAACTGCTTAGCAGAGATTGTGCTACTGTAACACAGAGTAAACTAAATTAGTTTTGGAAGATTCATGCCAAACTATTCCGTGATGTTATCAGAGCAGAAATAGTTCCTTGTTTTAACAGACTCATAGGTAAGATGAAAGGCATTTTTAACCAGTCAAGAGTCCAACTTTTCTGTGAGTGTAAGAATCATATTTTGAGATGAATGGCACATAAACTTTGTTTAAATAATGAACAGATAGTGTAGTAAGAGGAATCAGTGCACAATTAGACTTGTGTCTAATTAACAGTGATAACAAAATCACATAAAAGACTTCTGTAAATACGGAGCTCAAATAGGTGTATTGAAGAAGAATTATCTACTCATTAAATCAGAGTGATTCTGAGCTTTGCTGTTGCCTATGAAAATTTGGTGCTGAAACTCCTTAAAATACTAATCTTTGCTGGCACTCCCTTTGAAAGATTTTGTAGGAATTAACAGGGTACCCTCACAATCTTTTTTTTCCCTGTCTTTGAGACTCCATCACCAGAAAGCAAAGGATCCATCTCAGTCAATAACTGGAAAATTTGGAAATCAGAAAATGCTGTCACTTCTATCAGAAACAATTCTGTTCAAGATTAAACAGAATCTTGACAAAATGGCCTTAGAAAGATCCTACTTCTCCATGAACAGTCTTATAGACTGAGACAAAGTCAATATTAATGAACAGAAACAGTCTGAGAAGCCCTATCTGCATAATATTACTCTGAATTACTGCAAGACTTGATCCAACCACCAGAATTTTTCAGCTCCTTTTACAGTAAGTGAAAAAACAACAAAAGAATTTTTAGTTTCTTTTTAGAACTAACAATGCAATGCTGTTTGTCTGTGAAAGGTTTTTTGACAAAAGAAATGCTTTCATTGATTACCCTGAATTATAAATTATAGCTTTCTAATTCTTCGTCTCATAAATGAATACTCTTCACAATCTAGCATCACATGTCAGACAAAAAAGATGAAACTTTTATAATGGAAATTTAATTATAGCACAATTTTTGCCAGTTGTCATTCCAAAGTCATCTGTAATTATGCTCAGGTCATTAAATTTCTTTTTTCCATTTACTTGGCCAAACATGCCAGTTACACATTGGTTCATCCTCTCAAATTCAACACTATACAACAGTAATTAAGTAAATTATTGAATTTTTTTTATTTTTTAAGCTAATTGCAAATAAAATATCTGCAAAAAGTCAAAACAAAGAGTAACTGACAGACACTTTGATTTTTGTTTCCAGAGAACATAAATTTTTAGAAATGAAAAGGCACTTCTGCATGTCAAGAGTAAACACTTATTATTGCCTTTTTGCTTTACATGCATTTTCCCATATGTATAATTCTAAAAGATAAGTCCACTATAAACATAATTTTCTACTGCAAAATTTCTGCACCAAAATACTTTCAGAGAGCTTTTTGAAAGTTCTGAATCATGAATTAATGAGTAAAACTAAACTCTCTCTTTCCCAAAAGAAAACCCTTTTCTTTCCTTCCAAGAAGCAGATCAAGTTTCACAGAATGAGCAGGCATGAACTAAAAGCACAGATAGTTGTTAATATACTTAAAATAATAACAAGGGTGCTTAAATGATGGTATACATTGAAAGACAGCTAAATGCAGACACCAGCTGTATAAATTTGAAAACAAAATTGTTACAAGTATATTAGATGGTTGGGCATACTGAAATGCAAGACCCCTAAAACATTAACTTCATGGGCAGTTTTGTTTTAATCTCCACTATTTTTCTTTTAATGAAGTACCTCATGATAATGCTATGCAATGCATTTCCCAATTTTATTTCTTATTTCTTTTTAGATATTTAAGTAAGTATTTGCTTACTCAGTGCTTTCATGGTCAAATGTTTTATTTACTTTGGGCCAGAGTTCCATCCAGCCATGTAAGAACAGAGTAGTAAAAAAAAAAATAAAACAGAGAAACTTTCCTCCCTCAGATGTTTGTGGTCTACAACAGTCTGGAAGAACCTCACTTCCACAGGGATTCCCCTCCCCACCTAACCAACACACTCAGCAGCAATTAGATGGATTGCCAAACAAAACCACCTTTTTTTACATGTATAGAAGCTGAGGTCTAGCGCTCTGTGAACTGTCTCAACTTTGTTTTTCTGTAGTTGTAAACAGAAACGTGACGCACACTTGCTCCCCAGAAGAGATGCCTGGACTGCAGGACAGCATTACCTGTTGATAGCACTGCAGTGACCTAGTGCCCTGAAGAAAAAGAAAGACTTTATTTTTTTCTCCAAAGTCAGGATACTTCAGGATCTGCCCTCTTTTCAGGTCTCAAACTAGGCACGTAGTCTACAGTCTAGGCTATAAAGTTGTAATTGCACTTTATAGCAAAAAGTGGTACCAGAAAAGTCAGATATCACATCACGGCTCTTCTTCCTCAAAACTTTCAGGAAGTTGGACTGAATTCTGCGTACAGCTCTACATTTGTAAAACAAACAGGTTTGCAAAGCCAATATACCTCCCAGGCACTGAAAAAAACTGAGTGGTGTCATTGTTCATTTTCCTTTGAAGTGAGGTAAAATTAATATACCATTCATTCTACAAACCTTTGATATTACTTTTTTGTAAGCAATTTAAAAAAACCCCAAACTACTAGAAGGTTTTAAAAAGTGAAGTATCCTTGTGTTTCCATATAGTTCCTGGATGTTTCATGCTTCACAGATACTCCAAGAGAATTGTGTAGTTATGTGTTTTTACAGCTGGCCAAAGCTGCTGGGTAAGACAGCACGTAGTCTAACAGTCTCAAACAAAAGAGCAAGCCTTAAAATGTCAAAACCAAGGGGCATGACTGTCTGTTGATCTACTTCCGTCTTTCAACATCCATTATAACTATCGGCAAATTTCATCCATGCTTATAATTTAAACTTATTTGATATGGTGGTGCCAGAATTTAATTCCACAAGATGAGAGAGAGCCAAAGACTCATGGTCTAGTAACCACAGTGGTAGTGAATCAAGGGTTGGACTTGATGATCTTCAGAGGTCTTTTCAAACCCAGCTGATTCTACGACTCTATGATAAAGTAGTGCCCTCATTCAGGTGGTTCAGGGCAGGCAAGTGGAAGTCAAATACTCCATTCAACAGCAGATTTGTGGTTAGCTGAGTGCTGCTTCTTGCCTTGTAGGTCTGTTGTAAGGGAAAACGGGATTACCCTCATAATGTGGTGATATTTAGGAGACACATCTTTCAGAAATTAGGCTTCTGTTGTCTACAGGACATCTTATTTTCTGACTCCTCAAACAGAAGGCTCAGAGTTCATGCAACTTTTTTTTTTTTTTTTAATTACAAAACTTATCCTCTAGAGCCTACATCCTCTTTGGTCATAGAAGTGATACACTCATATATATATATGAAGGAAAAGAGATGGAGATATGTATGTGTGTGTGTCTGTATACACACAAACACACTTGGGCACACACAGTTAGTTATTCTTTTAGACACAAATTTAAGTAAATATACTTTGGACAGTTAAAATGTATAAGAGATTTTGCTTTGGTTTGAGTAAGACCTTCTCCGCTGTCTAAGTCAGAGGAAAAGCCATACTTTCCTGTCTTATTTCCTAATGTTTTTGCCAAAGGATCAGCATTATTAATAGTGAAGTTCGCCTATAACTGAAAGGCAGTACGGCGTAACTGCATGCGGAAACTGGAATAACTGATGTAAAAACCGGCCTCAGGAGAGGGGAGAAAGCGCTCAGCAGAAAGTTGTTACAGAAAAATTCAAAACACTCATGGAGCTTCACAGGGAAGTCACCTATACCCAAAGCATGCCCTTCCCCATTACTTCTAATTGCTTTTAATAATAGAGTACCAATACATTTATTTAAATCTGCAGTAATAATACTTTTGAAAAGAGAGATCCAAAGCAACTATGAAACAGTTCACATTCAATTTGTTCTCAACACAGTAATACTAAGGAATGCCATATCCGTATTTTTCACAAGTATATCTAATTTATCCTTTCTATTAAAGGTGCCCGCATTCCAGTCTTTTGTTTATAGCAAGTACACTCCCAACTTGCTGGGTTTTTCTCATTCCATAATGAAAAATTCTTCCTGAATTTAAGTTGGGTAAAATGATTGTTTGAGTGTGTGTTGTTTGGAGATTATCTTTATAATTAATAAAAAACTTCAACAATTCTATATATTGAGATATATCATAGGAGAAATCATATTATCTACTTTTTCTCAAGGGTCATTATGTTTTCCTCACATTCCCTCTACTTGGCAGATGTGAAATTAATAATTTTGCCCCTCAGGTTTGCTGTAAGTTGGTGAAGGTTCATTTGTCTCAAAGAGCAGGTTAATTTCCTCCTCTGCAAATGTTTTGAAATGGGAATCTAATGAAGTGAAGAACTAAGTCTCCATTTATATGATTGCTTTTCACATGACCAAAGACAGTCCTTCTGGCAGTTCTTTTTACACACACTCAGTTTTCACTCCTGTATTAACCCAGATGTAACAGTCAGGAAAGAATCCCAAAAACTTCTGCTTATTTTCATGTGGAGCTTCTAAAACAAACCAATCTTACAGTCAGGTTTCATACTCTGTGTCTTTATCATCACTAGAATGTATATATATTCCTTACATACTTCAGCATATGTGTCAGAGAGCAGGCCAACAGACCTAGGTATTTGCAGTTCTCCTGTCCTCTTTTTGCCCTCCCTGTCAGATGGTGGGAAGGGGAAAATATTTTGTTTCTCAAGTGAGATTTCTGGATGCTGTAACTAACCCAAAAATATCTATTTAGGGACTGATGGAGACACAAAAGTAGAGATATTACTAATTTCTACATAGCACCAGCTCGCTACGTAGATATTAGGAAAGTATTTTTGTGTGATTTCCCCTGCAAAAGAAAGACACAACTGGAATGAAAGGGCAAATACCCTGATAAATGTTTTACTTTCTGAAAGAAAATGTTTAGTTTTCCCTATCACTGGCAACCACAAATCTGAAGAAGCATCCAGAATAATGTGTTGGAAATCAAACTTTTGTCTGTGATAAAGTCTTTCCATCCCACTGCCCCTCACTGTTTGTACAGCTTCAGGGAATGACAGGAATACAGTGGAGAGATCATGATACGTCCCTGCTTGTGAAAGCAGAGTCTAGGAGAATTTAACAGACACCATGGTCACAGGCCCTCTTCCTAGACTTTGACAGAAACTCAGAAACACAGAAGGGTTGAGACAGGAAGGGTCTGGCTCATCTGGTCCAACCGCCCTCTCCACCAACCACCCCTGCTCAACTAGAGCATCTGGTATGTTGTCCAGATAACTTTTGAGTATCTTTTCTCTCTCCTCACCTACCAAACTATTTTATCACATAAGGCTATCATATTCATCAAGCATGACTTCCTTTCTGTGAATCCATGCTGACTTCTCCTGATTATGTGCCTGGAAATGGTTCCCAAGACTTGTTGTTCCATCACCTGACCAGGGATTACTGTGAGGCTGTTCAGCTTGGGTCTTCCCTTTTGCCCTTCTTGAAAACAGGAGTGGCATTTGTTACAGTTGCAGTCACTGTCACTTACTGCATTTTTTTTTTTTTCCCCTTTTAGGGACTTAAAGGACTCTCAGAGGGGAATTTTTGCCTGTGAGACAAAGAGGAGAAGAAATGAATGTAAAGAGATCTTTTATGTGAGGAATTTGGATTATTTGGGTTTTTTCTTGACCAAAGATTTCCGGTAACACAAGGGAAGGCTGTTTTGTAAGACATCATCTGAGAAATCATCTTAGTAAGGAAAAACATGGGGACTTCCTTCCAGATAAGTGGCTGCCAAAGAAGAATTATCATATACTAGCTACAGCTGAACATCATTTGTGTTTTCTGTAGGGCCCTTTACAAGAAGATGTGAATTTTTGTTTCCTCATCAGAAGTAAGTGACAAGTGACACAGAGACATGGACATGCACTTTGTAGTGTTTTCTTGAAATTCTATCAAAGTCTATCAGTTTTCTTTCTGCACATCCAAAAGCTGAAATTCACCTGCTACAGTGCAGAAAATTCAATACTAGCTTTTACTCTTACGAGAAAATAGACCTTATATGAGAATGGTTTGTGTATCAGAAAGGCATTAGGAGAAAGGACAATACAGTACGCAATTACTTTCACAATAAAACTGTAAATGAATGTAAGTTCACTGTGGACTTCTAGCACTGATAAATCAATGTAACTTCCCACTAAAGTTTATTACAGTTTCAGGGTAGTAATAGGGACTTTAAAAATATCATGGAACTTTTCCGTGGAAAATAAAATGGTGCAATATCTGCAACCTTTCTCCTCAGGGTTCAGGTGTCTATGACCTGAGGTCTAGCTCTAATACAACACAGCTGCAAAACCCTGG
This sequence comes from Myiotriccus ornatus, assembly GCA_036023395.1. NCBI lineage: Eukaryota > Metazoa > Chordata > Aves > Passeriformes > Tyrannidae > Myiotriccus > Myiotriccus ornatus. Next base: position 101,032,258 of record JAYRBT010000082.1, read on the forward strand.
TTCAAACTTCTGAGAAAATTGCTAAGTTCTGAGAAAGAGCTGTGGAGAAGAACCTGCAGTACAGCTCCAAGTTGACATTTTCTTATGATCACAAAACGAAGCCATGTTAAGACTTTGTTATACGCCTGAAAAAAATTTGAACCTATTCACAGCCAGTCCTCCAAGCTAAAGCAATGAGAAGGAATAACTTAATTCCCAGTAACAATACGATCCTTCCTCTTTTCTTGAGACAAAAAAGTTGAAAGATCCAAAGAAGCCTTCAAGGACAAAGAAAGGCAGCTGCCATTTCAACCTAAAGAAGTTTTTAGGAAGGAACTCATCTTTCCTAATAATGATATAGAACGGGGAAGGGCATGGAAATAAGTAGTAAGTACCACTGAGATTTAAGAGAGGCTAGGGCATGGACACTGACAAAAGGAGGAGACAAACTACAAAATTAATAACAAAAGAAGATAGGAGGGTAAAAAACAGGGAAGACCAACTGCAAAAGTGACTTTGTATTCAGAATGTTGTACGCTAGGGGCTGCAGACAGTCTATCTTGTAGGACCTGGCAAGTGTTCCATGTTGTGGGGCAGGAGGAAAGTGGTGCCATGGAGTGCTGTCTAACATACCTGAGCACACTGAATTTACACGCAAGGTTCAACACAGTTGCAGGTCTGTACCACCTGCCTAAAGATACTTCTGTCTGTGGCAACCTGATGCAGGTCTTAAGTGATCAGAGGGAAGAGGATGCTCATTCCATCAGTGTATTCTGGCACACGTAGATTGTTTTTCAGCACACCAGTGGTTGCCAGTGTGCAGCACAGAACTAATGAAGTGATTTGTACGCCTTTGGAAGGTTTATCCAGGTGAAGCCAGGGAAGTAAGCAAAATGAGGAAAATAAAGATTATTCTTTTTCAAGAGTGGGGATTTAAAGAGTTCCTCTGCTCCGCTCTTACAGATTGTAACAAGCCTTCTAGGAGTACCAGACATTTTACAACAAACTGCAAGCAGTGTTTCAAGAGCTCAGTTGTACTGTGAGTAACAGCTTTCCTCCTGACAAGATCAGGAGATGGGGTAGAAGAAACAGCAAATTCAACTATGTTAATTAAAATATTCCTGCTACTTCATCCTATGAAAATTGTTGGTTAAATTGACAGTTATTGTTTTTGCAAATACTCCAGGGCAATAATTGTTTCTCAGCACAGAGAAGTAGAGTTCTGACTGTTAAAAAAACCCCACAGTTTGGGGATAATTCATCAGAAGTTACTTATATTGCAGTCTTTTGGTTTTTTTTTTTCTTAATTTCCAACAGATTTTCTCGTTCAGCAAACAAAAATATGCTATTTTTCAGGAATTATTCCAAATGTCACAATGAAAAAAGAAAAATTATGAGAAAAAAGCAACTATTTTCCCTAGGGAGTCTTAAAAATTCTCTCCCTTAGCAGGAGAGAGGATTTTATTTTATCTTTTCTTCCCAAGGTAGCCTTCTTTAAAATGTATCTGTTCACCAGCAGATTCAAGGAACAACGCTGCTTAAAAATAGTCTCCTACTAGAGAGGCCATAGCAAAAAAAAAAAGAAAAAAAAATTCAGGAGCTCATTTAGCAGTTCTGGATTTTTCAGGAGTGTTTTAACTGGGGCACTGTCTCACTATTAGAGTGGAGAGACACATACTAGATCAAGATTTGTATCATACAATGAATGTTAAAGACAAAACTGAAATAAATAATTCTACACACAAAAATATTGATATGGATAAGAAGAAATTACAAAATAGTCTAACATTATTCCTTCCACACACCTCCCTAAGTTTTACTATGCCCAGTTCTACTGGTTTTGGGTCAGAGTGGGTCTCATCAACAACTGTAGTGACAGGACAAAGGGGAATGGCTTTGAACTCAAAGAAAGTAGGTTTACATTAGATGTTAGGAAGAAATTCTTTACTGTGAGGGTGGTGAGGCACTAGAACAGGCTGCCCAGAGAAGCTGTGGCAGAGAAGTAAGTGTTCAAGGCCAAGATGAATGGGGATTTGAGCAACCTGATCTAGTGGAAGGTGTCCGGGCCCATGGCAGGGTGGCTGGAACTAAACAAATTTTAAGGTCCCTTCCAATCCAAACCATTCTATGATTCTATGATTTAGAGACGATTTGATTCAGGACTTTTTCAGGCACCAGAGGATTCCCAACCTATTTCAGTAAGAGATAAGAGGGTGGTTTTTTTTAATAAGTACTGAATTTCAGATCCTCAAACTTCTTATATCCCATATGGCAGAGCTGCTTGAAGTACTGTTATATGCCTACATACGAGGTGATTTCTTTGGCTCAAATACTTGTGCAGCTATTTCTCTGCTAGCAACAGCTCACCCAAGCTCTCTACAGCAGTGATTGACATTATGAGCCTCACACCTGGCTAAGAGTCTTGTTCCTCAGATAACGGTGCCTGAAGTCTGAAACACTCTGATACTCTGCCCCTAAATAGCTCTTATTGCGGGTGACTATTCTGGAATAGTTTATACCAGCCTAAAAATGTATCTCCAAGTAATCTGAAATATACTGTATAATGGAAATGTCCTGCCATGTGTCTATATCCTAGTGAATTTTCTTCCCATCTGCCTCCACCCTCCTTTTATTTTAATTGGCAGCAGTCTTCTAAGTTCAACCATAGGAGATGGTTGTGGGAAGAGGGAGTTGAGTACAGTAACCGGTGATTCAAATTCCAGACAACCTGGGAAGACCTCCATTTCACAGCCTGAAATGAGAAAACCCCTTTTTTCTAAGCCTGACTCAGATGCGGTTCACAATGGCCAAAATCCATTAAACTCCTCTTTTTCAAACCTGAACTACACATTCTCAGTTAAATCTAATCCAGACCTGAATGTAATTCCTGGACCTTCCTGAACATTATGCTGAAATAACGCTTACATTTACGATATATTTCACCAAAAGGAAGCAAAGCACTTCCAAAAGTAGTAACTGCTCCACTGAGCGTGATGTAACTAAGTCTAGAAAGATATTTTTTCTTTGCATTCTAATTATAGATGCTTTTATTTAGTGAAGTTACAGACAAGACTTGCCTATTACAAGCCTCTGAAATCTCATTTTGCTAAAATGAAAACATATTTCAAATGCTTTGGAGGACTATTAAGATTACTGAATGCCTAGCATACTGCTTCAAGTCTCCAAGTGGTTCACCATCTTCCCCTAGGGAACAGGCAAGCAGCATACAATTATCACAGTAATTAAAAAGGTGCAATGATTCTTCTCTTAAAGACTCCTGTTTTATTAATTCTATGGTACGCTTTGGAGACTGGCATTATTTTATTCCTACCCAGCTTAATTATACCGTCATTAGTTTATCAGCATCTCTTTTCAAACCTTTGGGCCAGTTATTAGCATGTCACTTGCTAACAGTTAACCAATAACCACTACACCTTCAAAGCAGGATATTCTGCTATAAAAAAGCCAGTTTGTGGAGACAGATTTAATATCATCATTCCATTTACATTTTTCAGTCACTTCATTTTCTGCTTTTAATTTAAGAAGGTTACTGCTTAGCTTAATGAAAACACAAATAATTCTGATGTATTACAAGACGTTACCAGGTAGTAAAATACTTCCAGTACACAGTGGTTTATGAAACTGAATGCATGTTTTATTACTCAACAGTATGTACCACTGAAAAGACCAGAAAGCATACGATGTTCTTAAATATAAGTACAATTCTGGATTTCACTCTCTACCAGGTCTGTCTGAGATGGAGTTAATTTCCTTTATACAGCCTGTATGGCGCTGTGGTTTGGATTTGTAACTAAAACAAGCTTGATAACATACCATATTTTAAATGTGCTTTCGCAGCCTCAAGGCTTTCTTTTTCCCACTCCACTCTCCCAGCAAATATACTGCAAGTGGACAAGAAGCTGGTAGGGACACAGCAGGAACTGCTGACTTCACCTGACCACATGGATGCTCCATATCATACGGTGTCACAGTCAGAAATCAAAGCTCAAGGAAAGGAGGAGGAAGGGGGGATGCCAACTGTTATGGCACTTGTCAAGTAACCAGTACGTGTGCCAAGGCCCTATTGACCACGAAGTGGCTAAACATCTCCCTGCCAATGAGAAACTGAAAAAGTTTCCTATTTTGTTTTCCTTACAAGTGCAGCTTTTGCTTCACCTGTTACACTGTCTTCATCTCAGTCCATGAGTCTTCTTACCTTTCATTTTCTCCCTGTCCCATGACAGAAGTGACCAAGTGAGGAGCCCTGTGGGTACTTGGCTGATGGCTGGTGTTACCTCACCATGCTTTCTAACCCTTTAAGTACAGACAGGCTCACTTAGCACCCACTATTGCATTAACTGGTCATATAGGCAGATGACCAAACTATGAGAAAAACTGTTTCAATTTTAGAATAACTGAAGTACTTGTGTATTAAAAAAATACTTCTCTTGTCTAGACAGGTATTTTAAGTTACTACAAGGGGCATAGTGACCCCGAAACCCTCCCGAAGGGAACTATAATTAATTTTTATGTTCTACTGTTGACTAAGTTAAAGTAACCTTAGTCTAACACAGAAAATCCTAGAAGTACTAAATACTTAGCCATTATTATAACTTAGATGTAGTGCTTTTGGTATTTTTCATTAAACGCTTCTTTCCAGCAATGAAAGGAAGAAAAAAAAAAAATCAATGAGTGAGTACTTGTATAAGCTTGCGTCTTCAAAACATAAAACTGGGATTTTGAAAGCTGCTATATTTCATTTGGGGTTTGACATCACACCAATTCAATTTAACTGAAATGCCATTTAGTTACTGACAGGTGGCCAAGTGATTTCACAACAAGTAACTGTACTTTCACATGCACTGGAAATACACAGTTATTTCTGTTGAAGTATGTAATTTTTCCTGTTCAAAGGACAAATAACACCAAGCCATTCTTTAAAAGACTGAGAACAATAAGCTAATACTACTTGCTTACTCCCATTTCCTCTAGGTACACTCCTGCCTATCTTCCACCAACTTTACAGCAGCAGAAAGAAGATTCAAAATATTGGGGGAAAATACTAATGACCAAAAAAAATCCACTATTATTTTTGAGCACCTGAATCGCCAAGTAATATTATTTTTTAATCATCTGAATCCCAAAGTAATATCACTGCCACTCTTACTGAAAATTACTCTGCTTTGTATGTTTTTACAATCAGAGGTCATCTCTATTAATTATAGCATCCAAAACATAAGCCAAGATTGCTACAACACACCAGCAATTACACTTTCTCATTTAATAAAAAGACATGCTGTCAGTCACTCAAGAAAGCAGTCCTTTGCTAAACCTCATCTGCTTATTGAGACTTAACAGTGAATGCTTTTGCTGTTACAAAGGATCTTCTACCACTTTATCTACGAGTTTGATATGACTGACATTGAAAGAAGGAAAAAAGTAACTTTAGCCAAAACAAACAAAACTTTAATCAAGCTTGGGAAACTAGCCGGGGAAAAAAAAAATAGAAAGAATGAACTACCCTGAAACTCAAACACACACCAGCAAGAGACGGGTGTAATGAAATGGAGAGAGCTCAGTGCATACCAGAGAGCAAAGCATGATTTCATCTACAAACTACAGTGGCACTGAAGGTTAGTTTCAAGGTCATCCCAGCTGGAATGTGTTAATAGGTTATACTTAAAAACATTCCGGTTTAAATTCTTGCAGGTTTTAAGACAGACAGTAAAAACTGCGAGCGAATTAACTTATGTTTTCAGCCCTAGAAAGATGCTTATAACTTTCCTATCACTTTTGAGTACTCACCAGCACATTTTGTTCTTGTTTTGAGAGCTGGGCCAGGAGATCCCGTTCCTCCTTCACCTGGCCTTGTAAGTAATACACTGATTTCATATTCTGTATCAGGATCCAGGTGCCCAATCTTATAGCTTGTGGAGTCCACAGGTTGTATGTCGTACCAGCTTCCACTTGAAGTGCGATACTCAACTTCTCTTTGAATAATGGGTCCATCCCCATTGATGGAATTGGCATTCAACTGTATCCACAGGTAAGTCGCACCGACTGAGGACAGCTGAGGTGGAGCAATGGGAACGGGTGGCTCTGAAGGACAGTCACAAGAACAAGCAATGGTCATACTTGCAATTTTTCCACTTCTAAACCATTCAAATAAGCGATGTGTTCTGTACCATATTAGAGCTGAAGACTGCATAAAAACATGGATATAAAGAAATCACTACGACAGATTGACTTATTTGCATTAAACTGCAATATGCACACTCTTTTGCTTGTGCACTTGGAGATTTTAACATGAAGCTTTTGGTTTATACCACATAACTTCAAACAAGGTGCAAATGGAATTTTATTCATTAGACATTACATGGCAACTTAAATTCCAATTTAAAAAGAAAGATAATCTCAGGTTTTCCTGTTCAAATACAGTTCTTCCTGGATGTTAATGTTATTCCTACTCAAAACTAACATTTTTAAGGTAAAATTGATGTTGTAGTCTATACTTAGACATAACCAGAACAGTAATTTCTGCATGAAAACAAAATGATTTTTTTATTCGTCACTTTTCATGTACTTAACTACTCAGAATTCATATTTTCAGACTTCTCTGTAGGCAGAATAAGTATAGTCATTTTTCAAGTCCTATACTCTGGTTAAAATGAAAGAGTTTCTAAAGGAAAGCTAGGGGATTTCTGGCGTTTTTACTACAAGTCTGATTTTACTTCATGTAATGGCTTATTTTCACTAACTACCACATAGAAGCAATACTCTATCACAGAGCAAGCATGCATGCGATATCCTGATAGTTTGGACTCCAAAGATTTTAAAAGTGAGAAAATTTTAAAACCGTTTTTATTTACTATGTGACGGGCATCTAATTTTAAATTAGACTGCAAAAATAATTTACAAATATCATCTATTTTTAAAGGTAAATAACAAATTGGGGTTTTCCCTATTGGTTAAATTACTCTGCTGCTTCATGTATCACATCTGCAAAAAATTCACCTTCCCACTGGTTAAATATATTCAAGCAGAATGAAAGCAGGCCACTGTAATAAGGTACTGTTTGATCCAATATTCTTAACATATCTATCAGCAAACACTGCCACCTTCTTAAGGGTACACAGAATACGTAATGAACGTGGGACATGTCTTCCCTAAGCTTTAGATTCAGATTTATCCTCTTCTGCTAACCATTTGCCTATGTGTTGAGATATAGGTAGTCAAACAGACAAGAAGCTGAATTTATATATTTCATCATTTTCTCAAGAACTTCAAAGTCACAGTTAAAGCAAAGAACATAAAAGAATGAAACAAAAGGGAAAAAAGAACTCTGAAAATAACTCAGTATTCCCTGAGAAATAACAGAATTGTTATGTTAACAAACATGTAATTATCCTACAGTATATTTTTTTTAATTTACAGAAGGAGTAACTCAGAGCACTAAGTACACTGAAGATTAGCTATGCCTCAGATAGACGGTGTTTCTAATTAGCACCATCCACTTGTATACAAACTTCGATCTGCGCGATCTGTTAGCAACTGCTGAATGTGACAAAACTGCAAAGATAGGAATCATCGCCATATATTCTCATCCTAACAAAACTAACTGATTATTATAATGAAGAACATGATACAAGGGCAATAAAACAGCATGTGTCCAAAGATGTCTACTAATACTTACTAATGGGAACAGACATAAAAATAGCTTACTATATTGTGGTAGATTCCAGCATATAAGGACTATTGTTTACATTTTCAAATCAGTAGGGAAAACATTGCATTAGCAATATATGGCAAGCTGATGTCATCACTGGGTTAGAAACATACTGCAGTTTTATTGAAACTATTCTTCCTGAAATATATAAACTATGGTTTCATACAGTGATATAGCATGTCTGGAAACAGTTCTGACTTGACTCAAAATGATTTAGAATCAATTTAAATCATTAGGCTGTTTTGTGAACCAAGACATGAAATGGAACTTTTATAGAGCATCCTAAGGCATTTACTTAGCCATGCTGAAAGAACAGTTAATTACTTTCAAGTTTCAAATGCTACTAAAGGCTGTTAAGTGCCATTCAAAATGCAAACTCAGGAGTTAGGTCACTAAGGTTAGTGGTTACACCAATTCATTCCAAGTATTACAAGTACTTGGAATAGACAGTATTTTATTGTCTCTTTATACCTCAGGGAATATTATTCATTTCTCTATGGCCACAATGCCAAAGGGTAATGCGAGCTGCATTATTTCAGCAAAACCTGCATATAGTGCAGTTTAATACTATTAGCATAGATTAATACTAGAAGTTGTCTTCTTACCAGCGATCAAGATTACATAAAATCAATCTTTCATTACAAACATGATGCTTATATTGAGAGACCATTAAAAACATGAGACTCAGGTAAGCAGATTCTTTAATACAAGCACTACATATCCCAATATTATGAGCTGATTTCACAACTGAAGTCTGAAAATTATTTCTCTGTCTTTTTCATCTATGCTTTCTTTAGGCAGAATAATTTAATTTTTTTAGGATACTGAGGAGTTTGAATCACTTAAGCCAGGTAAGTACCACACTGCAGCACTACTGTCTGTCACCAAAAGCAGTTTTATGGTTGCCAGTGGGGCAATCTCAATTAACTACCATGCAAATTAATGCCTTTATAAAATGGTACAATAGATCTGAGATCTTACAGTTGTGCACGGCCAGGGAAGGAATTTGAACTGACAGCAGAAACAAGTTTTTAGCAGTGGCTATTTAGTACAATGACCTAGCTTAAATAGGAGTTCTTCCTTGCAGATCTCTCCTGAAGCAAGTAAACAGAGCTATTCAGTACTGTAAAACCCTTCAAATAATAGTTTTTAAAATAGAGTATTAACTCAAAAAAAGAAGGTAAGTTTATCCATATATTCAAATTTTACACTTCTTAGACTTTGGGCAGATTTGTGACCTCTTCTTGAATTCTATGACAAATTATGACAGGCACAACCCTTTATGGAAAGAAAATAATGGCTGCCTTACAAAGCCAGAGGTCTGTAGATCACAGAAAGCTTTAGGCAGATGCTCTGTCACCCCACACAAATGGATCATTTATATTATATAAGATAAAAAGACTGCCTTTATGATAAGGAGCAACCCTTCTCTTACACAGACAATAAAAACAAATGTAGCCATACATGCATGTAAACTACTTATTCTTATGCACTTCTATATTAATTGAAAACATATTTGAAAATACAACTCCTTCATTTAAATGCTTTGTACTTAAATTATACAAAAATCTCCAAACATTTTCTACAATATCTTAACATCTTTATGCTTTGCAGTTCTCTTCAAATTTTTATTGAGAGGGGGAAGGCATCACGCAGAGATGCCAGTGGAGATAATGTAAATCTCTAAGATTTTAGTTAAAGAAGACCAAAATAATAGACATTACTTCTCTGTGGCTCAGAACCACTAACTTGAAAAATGACAAAAACCTACTTCAGTAGTAAAAATAGCAGTTTTCGATTTTTCTTGAGTTACAGAGTGGGAGATGGAGCCATGCTACATTTGCGGAGGAACAGGGAAGAAATATTTATCCTGCAAGCTGATTCATCTTACTAAATAGTAACTATTAGGAAGACAATGTCATGATATTCTCATGTGATAGTGTTCAGCACATCATGAGCAGCTGAAGTGAAAAAAATGAGGTATCAATCATCTCTGATGCTATGCCCACATTAATAACATCCTAATTCTTATAAAACTAATTAAATAATTACAAATGTATACTGTTGAAATCAACTGAACTGCTTTAAGAGTATTTTCTCCCATCTTCCTCTCCATTTTTTATGTGTATGTATTATTGTGCTCCTTTTTTGAGCAGGCAAACTATTCCATCCCTTTGGAAACTATGGAGAACAGTGCCATTTCGCAGCATTTAACTTTGGATGAAGGGCAACAAATAACCCCACTGATAACAAAAGACATGACTATGATTCTGAAACACCACAGTTCTTCATGCAATTTTTTTTTTTAAAGTCTTGAAATAGTTCCTGCCAAACTATTTAATTATTTAATTAAACAATACCTCTAAACAGTACCATGGATAATATGTGAGCTAACTTTATGCTATTCCTTTACTGAGACTGCTCAGGATGAAAACTTGACATGACTCAGTATCCTAATGTTCCTAAAACTACTTGCAAATTCATCATTTTTAAAAAAAGTCATTGTTCTATTCTATACATATTATAAAATTAAAAAAAAATCCCAAGTGTCCTTGTACTGTCCACTTATGCAGGTACAATCTAATTAGCTGGACACATTAGTAAATATCCTGCTAAGGTCTGTAGCAGTAGTAGTACTTTTACCACCCATCCCTAACTTGGCATAGTTTCCTTTCCCAAACAAGATTCCTCCCAAACTCAATTGCTCTGACTTGTGTACTCCAGACATGCCACCTCTCTTTTATGACAGAGGTGTCTCAGCTTGCACTGCACTCGCTTCATCCTCATTTCCTTACTTAAGTGGTCTAAATCCATCCACTTTTCTTCTTCTCAGCTTTGCTCAGTTTTTTTCTCCCCACACTATGGTCACCATCTCCATATTACAAATACCACTAAATTTCCACTCCAGGTTTCTTTGTGTTATTTTTTACCTCAGGCTTTATCAACAAGCTCTGTGCCTGCTCCTCTCCTTGCCATCCAGTCTGCTTCTGTTCTAACCACGCCTCTCCTAGCATCAGCTTTTCCTCTCCTCTCCTGCAATAGAAAAGTTACCCTTTCCAGACAGTTCCTTTTTCCTGGCCCCATTTTTGCATATGCATGTTTGTATATATGTTTGTCTTCTACTCATTGTCACAGAATCATAGAATCAGGGATGGTGACTTCACTACCTCCCTGGGCAGCCTGCTTCAAGGTTTAACCATTCTTTCAGTGAAAAAATGTTTCCTGATGTCCAGCCTGAACCTCCATGGAACAGCTTGAGGCCATTTCCTCTTGTCCTGTCTCTAGCTGCCTAGGAGAAGAGACTGATCCCCACCCTAGAAACACGAGTTCTGTTTAGTAGCTTGTAAACTGACTATACTTGAGAACAGACTTTCACAAGAACAGAAAACAGCATTCTTGACATAACTAGTACCCTTCTGAAAAAATGTTACTGCTTCAGAGTCTTCAGCAATTTCCTACGGCAAGTTCGCTAAGATGGGTGAACTGTATCAGCTGCTTTGGCTGCAGGTTTTTCAAAATCTTCAGGCTGAGGCACACACCTACACTGAAAAATACTACTCTCAAGTCAACTGGCCAAAATATGAGCATCTGAAAGCAGAACTTCATGATAGGAATTGTTGGGCAACCATAAAAGTAAGTCCCAACACCAGCACGGTTTGTAACAAAGGGGTACAGACTGATGAATCCAGCATGAAGGGTTAGCTGGCAGGGAGCAAAAACAAGTGTCAAGGATCTGTGTATATTTAATGTATGAGAATAACAGATACCACAGACAAGCAATTATTAATATTTTCCTACTGTGTCTCGATATCAAAATGACTTTGCCCTCCCGAATAAATTCTTTGCTCTAGAGGTCCTGAAGGGTTTCGGTTCTGTTGCCAGTGTTAAATTTTTCATTTGGAAAATGCAGACATTTAAGCTGCCAGCATTACAGATGGCTACCTTTCTATGCCCTTGCTTAAAAACCTAACCAAACTCCTTTTAACCAATTTGACACCTAGGTTTACCTTGTCTGAACTCAATAAGCAGTCTGAACTCTGTAATAATCTGATGTCTGCTCAGACAGGCTCATTCTGTTCTCCTAAATCTAATCTGTGTTGGATCTGCCCACTATTATAAAAATTCAACCCAGGGACCGTATGTAGAACTCTAATTTACTTCACCAAATATATTTAATCAATTCCACCCTACTATTTTCCTTTTGCTCAATGTTTGATTACTTTTATGTCATCTATTAGATACGAACTGCCATTTTTTACAATAAGTGGGTGATCTGACAAGGCCAATTTCATGTCTCCCATTAGATAAAGTGACATTTCAATCCAATTCTCTGACAAACTTAGATGAGGATACTGTGCAGTTTGAGCACACACAATGACAAGGCACTTGTCTTTTCAGCCTTTTCTATCAGAACAAACACTCCGGTAAATTGAAAACCTTCCCTTAAGGATTTATTTAAATACAGCAATCAATACTTTATTTCACCATCCTCTAAAAGGCATATAAGATAACACAAAAAAGTTTGCAAAAAAAAACCTTTTTTTCCCTTTGTTTAAGGCCAGACTAATTGTTCACTGACAGCCTTTTTCTCATTAACTAGACAGTATTCATGTTTACAATTCTTTAATAAGAGAACATGGAATTAACTGACAGCTCTTTAATTGCGCTTTTTTTTCCCCCCTCCATACTGATGAAACCTTGCTATAATGTGCCTGCTCAGGTAAAAAAAAAAAAAGACAAAAAAAGGAGAAAAAAAATCACATCTGATAGTTTCTGACATAGCTTTCATTTCCAAGATTTCATTCCTATTCCGTTGTGATTTCAGGTTTGTTTGCAGCACCTGACACTGGAAGACCTTCCGCTCATTTCAAAAGTTCTGGTACCTGGTCTCCAGTGCCACACAACATCATGCCACAGCAGAACTACAAGCCTTAAAGAAGTTTACATACATAATCGGAATCTACTGAAAATAAGTTCTTATTTTGTGAAACTATGTCTCCAGTGAAGTAGAATGAGTGTTGTACGGAGCTATAACCCATTCTACTGTGCAAACCTCTCTACTTAAAAGCAAACGTATTTTGAAAAAAGCCCTACTGCAGTGCAGGACTTACATTTTGAAACTCGAGTTAGAAGTTTAGTAACCAGAATGAAAAAAGAGCATGATAAACGTGAAAAACTGATTCACTTTAACTTACAAATGCTCAGTTTGACTCTCCTGTCATCCTACCAATGTAAATACAGAGAAATTCCTCTCAAGTCAGTTTAGTTACACCAGCGTAAATGAGAAGAGAATTAAATTCATTGTTTGTAACAAAGAGCAGGGAGTAATTACACCACTGTTTCTACACATACTATTATTAAGCCGTCAGTAATTCCCAAGTATACTAAGCATTACATGCAGTGCATATACGTACATTTTTCATGATTTATTGATGGTAATGGTTTAAAAAAATATATATATAGTTTTACTGAAAAAAGCTGCTAAAAATTAGGAAAATACAATTTCTGAATTATATGCCATCAGTAAGAAAGCATATTTACTAATTAGCCCCTAATGCTATTATTTCAGTATAGTCATCTAAGGTTTTAGAGCACAGTGTTCAAAATGGGTCTTTTTAGGTCAGAAGGAATGACCTGCAGGTGGTCTCATAAAAGCTCCAACACAGGCAATAGGGATTACCATAATTACTTTGCCACTCTACAAGTAGTTAATGGGATTACACCCTAAGGCTATCGATTTGCTCACAGTGCCCAGTGCAAATTTTTCTGAAAGAATCTGGGTAAGCACAAATGCTTTAATGATACGTTTCATAATTTCATCTACTGTACCTCAAAAAGAGCACTAATAAAATAAACCACGCTGAATCAAAGAAACTGAAAAAAGGCTAACTCCTTCGGCTTCCTGTACCTCCTGTCACTGATGCAGTAACTCTTCCATCTGCATCCTTCAGGGAGTCTCCTTTCTTCCTTGTTTTCACTCATGTTAGGTCTGAAAGATGCTTCATCATTCCTACTGGGGTTATAATCCATGCTTCCTTTCTTTGCTGACTTTCATACATACCTATTTTTGGCCTACCCCTTTATTTCCTTTTCATTCTTGGATTGAAATGACCTCATTTCTTCCACCATGCCTTATAATTATATTCCCATCCCACCCATTCTATTTGTTTCTTTCTTCATATGTCCATTCAAATAGCTCATCTAAGTTTTCATACTACAATTTGTTTTTCCTTTTATCTTCATGCCAGGGTGTGAAGGGTATGACATCTTGGAACATCCTTGTCCTGTCTTGTTTCTCTTTAATTTCTCTACAACACATTCACTGAAACCATATTCTTGCTTTTCGAAAATGGTCTATCCTTCATTACGGCTCTCTTGCATCTTCCTCTATTGGTGATGGATTATTTCCCAGTATAACCAGAGAGGTTCCAGCTGACTGGAAGCTGGCTAATGTTGTCCTGGTTTTCAAGTAGGGCAAAAAGGAGGAGCCCAGCAACTACAGGCCCGTCGGTTTCACCTCAGTGCCTGGTAAAGTCACGGAAAAGATTATTCTGGGAGGTATTGAAAAACTCCTGGAGGACAACACAGTCATCGTTTACAGCCAGCACGGCTTCATGAGGCAAAAGTCCTGCTTGCCAAACCTGATTTCCCTCTACAACAGAATAACCCACCTATCTGTTGATCTAGGAAAGCCAGCAGGTGTAATGCCTTTGGACTTCAGCAAAGCTTTCAATCCTGTCTCTCACAGGATCCTTCTGGACAAAATGTCCAGCACACAGCTGGATAATCATGTTACATGATAGGTGAACAAGTGATTCACGGGTCGGGCACAAAGGGTTATAATGAATGGGGTGACATTAGGCTGATGTCCAGTCTCTACTGGAATTCTGCAGGGCTCTATCCTTGGCCCAGTTCTTCTGTAATGACTTGGATGCCGGACTTAAAAGAATATGAAGTAAGTTTGCCAACAACACTAAATTGTGAGGAGCTGTCAACTCCCTCGAGGGCAGAGAGGTTCTGCAGAGGGACCTCGACAAATCAGAGAGATGGACAATCACCCACCATATGAAATACAACACGGCAAAGTGGCAGATTCTGCACCTGAGATGGGGAAACCCTGGTTGTGTGTACAGACTAGGGAACTAGAGGCTGGAGAGCAGCACTGTAGAAAGAGACCTGGGGGTCCTGGTCGATAACCAGTAGAATATGAGTCAGCAGTGCCCTGGTAGCCAGGAGGGCCAGTCGTGTCCTGGGGGGCATCAGGCAAAACATCGCCAGCTGGTCAAGGGAGGGGATTGTCCTGCTCTGCTCTGCTCTGCACTGGTGTGGCCTCACCTTGAATACTGTGTGAAATTTTGGGCACCACAATATAAGAACAAACATAAAGCATTTGGAGAGCTTTCAAAGGAGGGCAGCGAAGACAGCGAAGGGCCTTGGGGGGAAGCTGTATGAGGAGTGGCTGAGGTCAGTTGGTCTGTTCAGCCTGGGGAAGAGGAGACTGAGGGGAGACCTCACTGCAGTCTTGAACTTCCTCATCAGGGGAAGTGGACGGCTGGCACTGATCCTCCCCTCTTGTGACCAGTGAGAGGACTCGAGCAAACAGCATGAAGCTGAGTAAGGGGAAGCTGGATATCAGGAAAAGGTTTTTCACCCAGAGGGTGGCTGAACACTGGAATGGGCTCCCCAGGGAAATGGTCACAGCACAAGGCCTCTCTGAGTTCCAGAAGAATTTGGACAACACTCTCAGGCACGCAGTGTGACTGTTGGGCTGTCCTGCACAGGGCCAGGAGTTGGATGCAATGATCCTGATGGGTCCCTTTCAACTCAGTGTATTCTATGAGTCTATAACACAACAACATGGCTCCACAGCTTAGGTGCTAAAGAATTTGGGTTTGCCTCTGATAGAACAAGAATAAAATCCTGTTCCTGCAAAATACTAATGTAAAACTAAGAAGCAATCAAAATGCAATTTAAATATAATGAATGTTAAAAAACTGCTCTAGTGCAGTTTTCCATAATAAGGATGTGCAATTCCATATGTATTCTATTTAACATTTAAGTGTCTCCCAAAGTTTTTAAAAACACCCCTCCATATACTGGAATGTGTGATTTTTATGTGTTCACTTTAATGCGAATCTTTCATATTTTGTAGTAAGTATATTTCTAGAATACAATCTCCACAAAGGAAGCAAAGAGCCATTATTATGTTCATACTTTAAATAAAAGCTTGGAAAGATGTATAGTTCTGAACAGTGCATTTTAAGGAAACATTTAAAACAACAGTCAACAAGTAACAAGTTAATTAGCCCAGGATGCTTCTGTCATTCCCTTTTTACAGTTCACTAGACTCTTAATATTTACATAAACAAAATCTATTTGTTGAACCTCTTATTGAGTTGATCAGGCTATGGGTTACATTCTTACTGCATCAGCCATTGCAGATCCTTATTCCATACACTGAGCATGCAAATACTGATTTGTATCATGAAATACCTTTGACTATCAGCTCTGCATAGTTTGATACACCAACTCCTCCTTCTGTCCGAATCATGCAGCGATAGTTGCCGGCGTCTCTCTTCGTGGCATTTACCACACTAAAAAGAGCTACAAATCGTCGAGCATTGAACACTTTTATGTCCTTCAAAGGTGCATCCCTTACATAAATTCCCTAGGCAACGAAACAAAAATAAAGAATACTGTTAGTCATATTTAAAAAAAAATACTGACAACCAGAATTATTTCTCCCAAGTTCCCCAAGAGGGAAGGCGAAGTAAAAGTACAATTCTGTATGTTACCTTTACAGATATTTATGCTGTGTGAGACTTTACTGCCTTCCCATGTGAGTTAAACCATTCATCATGAGTGGGCAACTAATCATCTGGAACAGCTGCTTTCAACTCTTCATAGGTTAACTAATAGAAAGATTTAAGAGCAATGTGATATTTACTTGCTTAGCTTGTCTTACACAAATATTGAAATTAATTTCTTTTAAAGAAACATGAAATCCAGCATAGTCAGTCTCTGCTTCCTCTTCCTTCCCTGCATCTGCTGCTTGGCATACACATTTGGCACATATGCAGTTGCACAGATACATCAGTGGATGGTTCTTATGGCAGCACGCACACAAGGTGTTATCAACAACTCAGGTAGAAGAGACTAGGTAAAGATCTACCCAGCAAAATAACCAGCAAGGCTGAAGCTGTCTCCACCTCTCACTTTCTCAGTATGATACTGGGAACGAGGCTGTTTCTACTCCACTGCACTGTCTTGCTCTCAATCCAACATGCTACATTTATGGCACAAGGAAGTGAGCCATGTAACAGCCCAGGAGAACAAAGAGTGAAAAAGAGAGGGCAGAAGACAGAAGAGTGCAGCGATGACAACTTGGCATGCTCTTTGAGGGCAGAGAGACTTGGTTCTCAGATCCTCATCAGAACTCATGCTCCGTCTGGCCATGAAATAGGATATGTGCACTGTGAACACTCAAAAACCCTCAGAAAATGTATAATCATCGAATTATGACAGCTGGGTGAAAAAAACAAACAAACAACCACCACTAAAATCTAATAACATTTACTCAAACAAGCAAACAAGAAAGATGCACTTTTTATACAAATATATGTATTTCAACAAACTGAAGACTGCAGCCATTATCAAACATGACGAGAAACTGGAAAACCCCAACAATCACCTCACAAAACCTGCCCTCTCCACAAAGGAACGTGCTCAGTCTGATGCTATGTAATGATACCAGTTATTCTTAGTAGGTTTTTCTGACTTAACGAGCTTCAAGCAGGTCAAGGGTCCTGCACTACTGACCTTCTATAAACCATCATCACACTTGGTGATATCTTTTTTTCTGCCCAAGAGTTTGTATTTTCTCCAGCAAACTTTAAGACATGTAGGAAATACTGATCTCATTTTGTTATGACCTTTATTTGACACTATATTGGAAGCACCCTTGCAATGCCAGTTATAGTTAGTTAGAGAGCTTCAAACACCAGTCACAAAAAATTAAACTCATCCATAAATCACAAAACCAAGTCTAAGTTGACCATGTTGCTAACATCAAAGAAGCAACACAACTACCAATTAATACTAATTCTCATGCACAGTAAGGTACAGTAATTTCCTCTTCAAAAGCAAATGTGGATGATGCACAGCTTATTGAAAAGAAAAAAAATGCTTGTAAGATGCCCAAAGAAGAACATACTATCAGGCCTTAAAAATTACTCAGTGGTAAATTACTACTTCAGAATTACTTCCGATAATTGACAGCTCCTTAAAATTCCTCCAATTTTGAGCTGACAATAAACCAGCTTGTGTGATGTGGCATGGCAGTTATCGAAAACTAAAATTGGAAAAAAACATTTCAAACTCCTATTTCAAAACCACTATTTTTACTGGTTTCACCACTGTAATATCCTGCAGCGAGGATGGCTGCAGACAGCAGGAAGAAAGCAGAGTGGGTTAATTAGGATTTTGGAGAAGGAATATTTCTTAAAAGCAACATTATTTTTTACCCAATAGAATAACTTATTAATCCTAATTATCAGAGCTGATAATCAGTCACAAACAACAAACTGATTTTAAGGTATGTTACTACAGCTTCTAGACTCTTTAAGGATCTTGTGCATAGCCAAGTCATGTGCTCACATTACATTCACCCACACTAGTTTTTCCTTTTTCCTAGTCACAACATCAGGAAGCTTTACACAGGCTATTTCATCCTGCCAAGAAATAGGGTAAGTTATTCTCTAGGGAACAACATACTGCCACATACTGATTAATTTTAGTACCTAAACTAGCTCAGCTTATTTAGAGTGTGAACAAACTCCTCCGCACTCCAGCCTGCACAGCGCATTTACCCTTCCACCACGGGGCACCTGGATCCAGAATTTACCAGGACTCCACGAATCACAACACAATTGAAGAACCATGTAAATACTTTAACAACAATTTCTACCACCACACCGTGCCCCTCAGACCTCCCAGCACCTGGTAGAAATCCTGAAATACGCAGTCTTGGTCTTCATATAAAGTGCTACCAACACTCAAAGGGAACCACTCAATAGCCAGTCCCACAGGGAATTATTTCCCATCTTTTTCATGCCTACGTAGAATGAAAATTGTAGCTAATCAATGCATTGCAGCATTTACAATAAATTACTGTCTCACTTGGGTCCCATAACCTTTTTCACCTTCTGCTGATTCTTGAACACACTGATCGCCTGATTTCAAATGTTTTAACTGCTGTTCTACAACAGGAAGTCTCAGTTCGATCAAACAACTGACTCTGCAACACATGCTATCCATTCACATACCAACAATTTTAACTGAAAAAAAGAGAAGCCAAAGCACATTTTAGAGGCACACAATTTGTTCAAATGAAGCAGGTACATGAGCCTTAAATGTAACTCAGCTTGGCTCATTTGAGCATTTTTATCCTCTATCAAAATTCAAATGAGAAAAGATTATTAATAGTGGCTTCAAAATTCACTAAGAAGCTCTGGAATAAAAAACCTTTATTATTATTACTATAACACACCTGTAAAATATATATGAGATTATTATCAATAAAGATTACCTTGACTGACTTCTCTTGAACATTACAAACTCACAGAAGCAAAGTGTAGCTTGGCTAGTTATGTCTTAGAACCCAAACAGTCCCACAGAAATCACTAGCATGACATTTTCTACTAGAACGCAAAGGAGGAAAAACCCCCGTTTTTTTCTTTAGTCTCTTTGGGAAAAATATTTTCAAGGAAAACATTGTGTCTGGAACAGACAAAGACTAAGAAACATTAATTGCTTTATGTTCCACCAGAAAAAATGCAGCCCAACAGAGCAAGTCTTCCCTTTCTTTTGGGACAACAACAAATGAGTAGAAGAGTTGCCTAACTGATTTAAGCCCAAGCATAAAGGAACAGTAATGAAGGTAATGAATTCAAGTATAAGAAAAGTTCAATCCATAGGCATGGAAGAAGGGAGTTAAAACGGATGCACAGTAAAAAAAAAAAAGAAAATAGATCCCATAGCTACAACCTTTCCCAAACTCTTATTTCAGCAATGGAAGAATGGCAAAAGACTATTTTTTGTCTGAAAAACCAGCTATTTATAATTTGATAACATGAATACAGAATTGTTTCTGTTGTAACTATAGCCACACAGTCAAGCTTTGCTCCCTTTATTTGTGATTCACGTTTTGTTCCCTCTGACCCTGCAGTGACTTCAGTAAGCTACCAAGGTGTATCAGTGGTTACTTTTATGGGTTAGTTAACTATCTGAAATTTGGAGGAGAATGCAATAATATTTTCTATTCCAGTATTTAACAGGCCCATTTAAGCTCATTGTATGATAAATTACAAACTCTCATTGCTGACTGTCAACAGCTATTTCATTTAGAATGGCCAAAAATAACATACCCAACGAACATTTGTTTATTAAACATACTAGCACATCCCGCTACAATTGTTTTTATGAAGAATTATTTTTAGTAGCATTCAAAGAAAAAAAAAAAAAGCTTTTAGCACTCACTAATGCAACACTCTGAAATCCCACAAATAAGAGTTTGCTAATGATATACTGTTTTACTGATTATGGTCATTAAAACTTTAATCTCAGGTTTTTTAAGAGATTCTGAAATTTACCAGTAGGTCTTGCAAACTCCCACTTTTTATGTGAAAGCCTGAGTCTTCACAAACACATCACATTTACTGAAAATTAAACAAAAAATGACAAGTCTGTAATTTACTAATCCCATTCCAGAAAACAGTAAAAGATTCATGATTTCCAATGCAACACTTTGGTGCTCATATTAAGATCCATTAGAACAGCTCGTTGGAGCAAATTTGTGCTATCCTGTTTTCTGGGTGGGGCATATTTCTTTGTTTTAAATACAATTCAAAAATAAATATGGTCCTTTTACTTTCTTTACTTTAGCCCTGATCTGCCACATGAAAGACTGGGGCTTTACTACTGATTAAGGCTGTTAGCTTTTCCTGCCTCTGGGACTCGGAGAACTGTGTGAACAGGGCACTTCATGCTGTGGAAAGAGGAAACTGCTGAAATCATTTCATGCTAGACCTGCTCGGACTGCAAAGGCCACGTCCCCAGGGGAGAGCTATCTAACCTTCTTAGAGCAGAATTATGACCACAAAATAAATATTACAAAATGCTGAGATCCAAAAATGAAAATAACAGATTCCAGTGGCTGCTGAGCAACCTGTGAGTTTTCAAATGCTCAGAGAAAGATTTTTAAAAAATACCAAATACACATATTTGAAAATGCTACTTAAGCCAACTAATGAAAATATTTAACTGGTAAATCAGTTGTAAGAATAATTTTTCTACTGAACAATGAGTTATTTAATATATAGGGATATAAAAAATAATCTTAATTAAACCTCAGGATATATAGCTTGAAAATCCATATTCCTAGTACCAGCATATTAAATGCATATAAAGACAGCTTTAAGTACTTTAAAATGCACATTATTTTTCCTTCTTGGGCAAGCTAGAATGAAAAGAAACAGGTTGATGGTTATTTAAATTAGGCTTACAGGCTCTTTTAGGCAATAAACTAACTCTAAGTCTTTTAAATGAACAGCAATTTCATCACAACAATCTATATATTAAACCTTTCAGAAATACTTTTAACAAAAATGCAGCACTAATTCAAAGGAATTTAACTTCTGGGATGTTATATCCAGCACTACCACTGTATTAATCACTCTCAAGGCATGTATCAACAATTTTGCCAGAAGAGAGTTAAAAGGAAACATCAGTCACCCTCTGTCCATACAGGTAGATTAAGCAGCTTTTCATACATTTAATAAAAGAAATGGTTTGCATTAGCCCACTTTCAAACAGGCCCATTTATAAAATTGTGATTAGAGTTATACCAGTGGGATCTCAAAAAACGTCACCAAGGCCAGAAGAAATTTTGTTTAAAATATGCATAAAATCTAAATCAAATAGTAATTAATACCTCAAGAAAATTGCTTTGCAGAGTTCATATAATTCCAGTAACTAAGACAGTTGGCTCTACCTCTGAATTTCTAGAATTGCTCTCATAACCAAGACAACCATTTGTCAGTCTAGATTAGAGCCATCACGGATCCTGTGATTATCTTGTATTTATTCCATCTGTGTAATTTAACAAGTATATTTCATTCAAATAATGAGGCCATGCTGGAAAAAGATTATTATTGTTCTATTTGGATTTATTCTGCTATGAGCCAGAACTGCACTCTGCATGTGAAACTAATGGGCATGCAAGCAAACTGTTATTATTTTACCTTTTAGGAAAGATTTCAGCTTTCATTATTTTAATGTTTGATAACTGAATCTTTTCTACAAATCACACAGCTCTCTGGAAATCCCTATTTATTATGACTAAACCTAAATACTGGCTGGAGCTGTCAGGTAATACCGTAAAATACTACTGAAGTTATGCATCCAAGTAGTCTCATTATCAAATATTAAGCACTGATATTTATTTGAAAATACATTTAAACACACAGAAAGTAAACAAAGACAATGAATGTTCTGGAGTCATTAAACTCAGTGTAATTTACCAAAACCAGTTACTCTGTACTTATAAAAGCAAAACAAAACCAAAAACCAAACACCTACTCAATCTATTTTTTATTTTTACATTAAATTCAGAGAAGCTGAGAAAGAGTTAATATTCTCTAACAATTTGTCAGTGTTCACAAAATACACAAAATTCCAAATCTTTTTTGGATTCATCTTTAATAGCACACAGCAGAATACAAAATGACTTGTAGGAAACTACATGCTCAGAAACATCTGGAGAAAACAGAGCATCAGGAAATCTCTCTCTAACAGGGAGTTTAACACTTTGGATAGAAATTCTGGCAATGATCCATGCATCTGCTAAGTATTTTCTTGAACTTGTAGCCCTACTTATAAAGTCACTTAATGTAACACTGTATTTTAATTCTTTAAAGTATGCAACACTTAGTACTTCTTATCATCCTTTTATTTGTATTTAAAATTCCAAGAATTAGGATGAACGCCTTGCTAAAAACTGAAGAGAGCATACACAGGATTTTAAATACTCTGGTTTGGTGTTCTGCAGATGCCAGGCTTATGGGGGGCTGGGAAGGATCACAGTGTGGAGGAGAAAATGAGGAAGTAGAGTTCATTAGCCTAATTTTCATCCCTACACACAACACAAAGTATAGTAATTCAGGTATTTGCCTTTTCTATGCAACTACATAATAGGAGACTTAAAAACCAGAGCACTCATGTCTCATATTGCCATCACTGGGAAAGTGTCATCTTGGGAAGAAAAGCAGCTATGGGGTGAAGAAACTACAACATGCGAATTCTGGGGACAGCCTGAAGTCTATTCCAAAGTTTACAAAAACCAAAACAGCAGTCAATACCAAAGTGACACTGAGTCCTACAAAGCAGGTAAGGAAGAAGCAGCCAAGAAAGAACACATATATTTGATGATGAGACCCCATGCCCTCTGAAGGGCTCAGCTCAGGCCTCCTGAAAAGATGCTTCCAAATGGGAGGAATGAATGGCGAGAAGACAGGCAGGCCTATGGCTAAAGCCAGCTGTAGTAAAAAATGTCACACCTTCAACAGTGACATTGCAATTTGTGAATTAAGACAACCATAGCAGTAATAATCACATGTTGGTTCATGTAACAGGGAAGGTAATAAAGGGGTTTGGCTACAGGTGTTTTGGTCTTAATTGCTGAGCCAGTCACAGTAATTAAGTCAGAGTTTAACAGCTCCCACCCCCAAAACTCACCTTCCCCAATGCTCTGCTTTATCCCATTATATTCCCTTTGGATTTAATTTAAACTTTACTTTGGTTCTCCGTGCCTCAAGACAGTTTCCACAGTCCTTATTCTCAAAAAGAGAAGCCTCTGCTGAACTCCAATTTGAACATGGTACCTCCCAGCAGTAAGTTTGTAAATTTTGCCTACAGTATTCATGGTCATCGTTTCTTTCTCCCAAAGGTCCAAGATATAGTGTAGAAAGCTTGTTGAATTTATTTCATCAGTTGGCTAATTCTTATGTGTCTTTAAGTGATTCTACTGCTGCTGAACTGACCTCATATCAAGGAGGTCCTTGAGGTACAGAAACAGGATGTCTACCATGGTCTTGAAAAGCAAGTTTAACCAACCCCCTGTGACAAAGGTCAGTAGTTCCATCATCTTGGGTGTGGCTAGTCACCATATACTGTATTATTTAACAATCCAGACTAACTGGAAGACTAACACAGAATGACACAGAATCACCAAATCAACTACACTGGAAAAGACCTCTGAGATCATTGAGTCCAACTTATGAAACATCCCACTGATTTTAAAATCACACAATTTCAAAAAGGTTTGACTGATAAAGGTAATCCAAGAATAACTTCTATTATAGGTCACTTTGTAAAATTAGAATATATATGGGGTTGGATGAGGATGGAGGAAAGGGATAGGTTTACATATACCCCCTCCGACCTGCATAAGTCCATAGATGTCTGCAGGTAAGCAAATTTTCTGCAAATCTTTGTATGCAGCCAATTCATTAATATTTGGCAGTTTCTGAATACCTGAGACACATATCCAAAACAGGGGAAAAAAAGAAGAAGCAACAACTACCTGTTACCAGAAGCTTTTTGTGCAGAATCCAATGCATCATCCTTGCTATATAAAAATAATAATGGCTGTCTTATGTGATACTTCTGACACTCTTTATAGATATAACGTACAAAAGGGCATCTTCCACAAATGCAGAGGACCAAAATCTACTGATTTTTTAGATTACTTGCAACCAAACTTTGCCAAGTTGTTTCCAGGTCTCTTATGGTTTTTCACTGTCGTCCATAACCAAGGTCTTAGTGGATTTAACAGAGTTTCCAGTTTACTTCTAAAAGCAAAACTTCTAAAGTTCATTAATTTTTTGGATTTATTTTTTCCCCAGAATCTCTTTTGGTCACAGGAGATTACCAAAGAAACAGAGAATTAAGAGTAATATTTTTGTGATAAAAAGGTTTTTTCAAGACAAAAATGTTAATGCTTCTATTAAAAGATTTCGGTTTCTAAATAGCATTCTAAAGCAGGATCAGTTGGTATAATAGCTGAAAACCAAATGCATATTTCAGTATCAAAAGCACACTCTCGGTAGAGCAGACTCTACCTCTGCTGGACAGGTGCTGAAAGAAGGCCTTTGGAGAACACCACCCATTATCACTCCTTGCAGCCTGATGGATGACTGGCACCCCTACAGAAATAAACACCTCTCCATCTACAGTACTTTTTTCCTACTGCATCAAGGGTTGCTTACTTTTCTTGAAAAAAGAACAATCTTAGAAATGAAATAATCGAATTTGCTCACAACCACTAAAATTCTTTCTCTTTTGGCATCACTACCAATGCGATCTGTTGTGCTCATGGAAGAGTTTCTGATTTAGAGGTTTGGAGTAATGTCATGAAATTCCACAGATGCTTCTGCCAGGTATTTTCACCAGAATTCAACTATTTTGGACAACACTTGCTTTCACACCATTTAGGAATGATGGAGCTGGTACATGACGATAGGAGTGACTTTTATTCTTCCATTTACCCTTATCTGCATTATTTTAGCATTAATAACAAAACTCACTGACAATTCTTTTTGGTTACCAACGTTTGACTTTAGTGCCCGGCACTGCTGTTGGGGTGGGTTGGGAGGCTTAGCCCTTAGAGCAGCTTTGCTGGCCAGGCTTTTGCAGTGTTTCTCAGCAGGAGAATATAAGGCTTATTTTTGCTTCCACTATTACAGTGGCACCATCTCATACAAGTCATGTAAGGCTAGAATACAGACCCAGAGTAACTATGGCACTGTAGTTACTGGTTATGGCACCATTGGAGTTTTTTCAGCTGTGCATTTCACTAGTCACAGTGTGAGATACACAGGGTACACAACACCTGATGTACCACTTAGTGTCGCTGAAGCTAACCTATAATGGAAAAGACAGTGCCCAAGAAGGAAAGTCACCCTTAACATACATTCCCACTGCACTCCAAACACATTCTGCAAACACTGGTGCACATGGTTTACTAATAAAAACACCAGGTTCAAATGTTTCTGCTGGTCAGCTCTAAAACACCACTGAAGTCAAAACACAGATAGATAGATTGATTTCAAGATGACTTTTTGTTTCTTGCCTATGTTCACTAGGATTCATCCTTAACAGTCCACAATGAATTAATTTCTCCCAGTAGGCATCAGATTATTCATATTTAAGACAGATAATGAAGCAACAGCTTTCATCAAATATCACAGCTCCTTAGACACTGGCTAGCACGAATACGATACACATCACAAGCCTCCTATATTCTGTTTTCATAGAAGTTTCTATGCCATATAGTAAGATGACTACGCAATTACTGAAAAACAACTGAAACTATTAACATCAATTAACAGAAAATACAGAATATATACTGCAAGAAAGCCACTAAATGTGTACTGGAGTGGAGATGGGGACACAAAAAAATTAAGATATCACAAACCTGGAAATAATATTAAATGGTCA
Organism: Myiotriccus ornatus; assembly: GCA_036023395.1. Taxonomy (NCBI): domain Eukaryota; kingdom Metazoa; phylum Chordata; class Aves; order Passeriformes; family Tyrannidae; genus Myiotriccus; species Myiotriccus ornatus. The sequence goes on from JAYRBT010000082.1 coordinate 101,058,518, forward strand.
CCAGAATTTAAAAAAAAGTTTAACTTTCATCTATGCAGTAATGGACAGTGTCCTTTCCTACAGGGCATTAATTATTCTTCCAAAGTAATATCATCTCAGGTTATCTACGAAAAACCACATCACAAGGCACATTCAGGATACATGCAATCTTGGCAAAATCTTTAGTTGCCTAATGTCATTAAAGGCAATGGATGTCATTCTCAAGGCAATGGATTCAAGACAGTTTGCTGAGCACCGTTTGGCCAGTCTCGGAAGACTGTGCTCGTTAACAGCAGGAGGAAGAATGATCCTGTGCACTCCTGTAGTACACAAATACACCTACTGATCAAATCCCAAACATTTTAATATTCAAAAGAACGTCTTCCATCCCATCGTACAGTATAATAATTCCACCTGTTTGTGTTATCAAGTTGTTACATATGTATATGATTTAATCTAACAGGTAAAGTACTGTTTCATTATCTTAGTACTCAAAAATGGCTGAAACATTTTTTTACTCAAGTACTTCAAAACTTGGCAATGAAAATGGTAATTATGCGACACTCTCAGAGAGCTTACAGCACAAAAAAAAATTCTTATGAAACTCCAGCATTTTGGTTTATTTGGTTCATGTTCTGAGATATTTTATGCAATTTATGTAAACAAGCACATGTGCACACACACACAATTTTGTGTATCTTATCAATATATTTTATTTTCATCATCTGTCAAGAGTCATTTTACTGGTTCTACATTCTTACAAGGATGTGTTTGATACCTCTCATTTGTGTATGTGTGTATTCCTGAGAAAAACAATTTGCTTTCTAGAACTCCTTCTGACACAGGACTATATCTCTTCCTTTGAAAAAATAATAAATAATGCATACAGGTATATAGATGAATAAAATCTTTGATACCCTTCATACCTTCAGCAAAAGATTACCGAAGATACAAGAAAAGATACACTGAGTAAGATGAAAGACAGTTTCCAGGAAAGACAAGAAGAAAAGCCAAATCCTGGATTAGCATCCAATAAACTCTTTACATTGGGTAGAGGAGAGATTGGCCACAGGAGTGATACTGTTCTTAGTTTCTTGGCTGCAAACAATGTAGTACGTGTTCTGCATGCATAAACCACAGGTATGAGAGATTTCACCCTCTACCCTTCTATCAGAGAATATCCATTAATATCTTGCTATTGGTAAATCTGATGATCCCGCTTACTACAGCTGTCAGACACATCCTGAGATCCTACTGCTATTTGCTTCCCTTCAACAGATTTTTACTCTTAGTTCTCTATTTTTGCAATAAAAGTTGTATGTTGGAGAATTAAATTTAAAATAGTAGTTTACATTTTAACCATATTTTAGAATAAAGCTAGAAAAAATAACTTCTGTGAAATTCTCTTTCTCATCAACTGCAGCTTTCCACTGTCAGAGAAACCTCTCCCAAGAAAGGCTACCCACACTGAGTCAAGGCACATGTCTGAAAAACGCCACATTTAGTGACACTACAACAAATCTTCCAAAGTTAATGTAAAAAGACTGTGTTGGGAAACATATTAAAATGGAATTTCATAATACCTGGGTATCACGTGACACCAACTTCCCTGAAGTCACACTCTAGATCATTCTAAGAACAAGTAGCATGCAGAGGGAACTGAATGAACCCACTGCACATCAGGAGAAGCAGCAGACGAAGATGGGAAAATGAAGAGAAGGAGCCAGGCCTCAGAAGCTAAGAAAAAACAAGCCCACTGTTTGCAGCCCACAGGCTGCACCAAAAGCATGTTACTTCCAAAAAATAATTCTACCCTCTCTGTCCTATAATATAGATTTGTGTTTCCACAATTTACTAAATACTAACACAGGCTGTTCAGAAGACTTGTTTCAGCTGCTTTACTTTGACTATTAACTGTTCTGTGTTCCACCTGTTCCTTTTTTTCCAACAGTGGGAGCAAAGGAAAGAGCACAGGAATGGTATTTTTGCTCAATTATTTAATAGAAGAGAGTCATCCCATACTGGCAATAACCATTATTGTCCACAGATGTGAAAAAATGAAAGTAAATTGGATACATCTATTAATTATAGACATTCGTATTTATTTTAAAAGTATTTTTATGTTTAGAACATCAGCTAATAGGGACGTGACTTCATAAACGTACAATCTAACCAATGACCTTATTAACTGGACCCTCATTATGATAACAGAACAAAAACTGTATGATACTGTGCTGTGTTTTTCATTTGACTTTAACCTTAAATGGTATCACTGAAAACACCCACAATTGTTTTCAAATTATCTGACAAGCTTGCAGTCTTAGCTCATGCACCAGGGTGCACGTCTGCCTAGTGGGGTGAAGAAAAAGGTTTTCCTTACAAAGCACTGCACTACACAATGGTTAAACAGCTTCCTTTCTTCCCCTTCCCGAAAGAGTAAATACTGATCACAGCATCATGAAATAAATTTCATGCCTCACTGGTCTAATTTGGGCAGCTATTGTACGAATTGTGATTCCTCATCGCCCTTTCAATTTTAAAAGCTGTCATAATACTCCATAAATTAACAGACTTCATATTCCCTAGGGAATAGGAGCGGGATAGACCTGAAAAGGGGGGGAGCGCAAAAAGTATTACCTATGGATTTCACTTAGGAGTGCTTCAAGCCCTTGGCATTATTAAACCAAGAGCATCTATGCTTTTTCCAAAACTACTCAGCAAAGACAAGGATACTAGAATAACCAACCAACTTAAAACTACTGATTTGTTTTAAGGAACATACATCACTCACAGTCTAACAGACTATAAAAAGTAAAATATTTTTTCACCAGAAAAATGTGTGCTACTAAACTTGAAGTCTGATGCATAGAAGTGGAGAGGTACTATATTAAAGAGACAGAAGTACAAGAGCAAAATCCTGCCACCAGTGGAAAGTGCAGAAACGTCACTGAATTCAGTGAGTTTGTGATTTCACCCTGGCAGTTTACCTGTACTTCAGACTAACAATGTCAATCTGAAAAAAAAAAATGACAGGTACCAGAAATCATCTGGGAGCAAATTATATCACAGTATTCCGGAACTGCCACATCCAGACAGTTTAAACATTCTGATATGACTAACATGGAAGAAATGCTGAGAGATTGTATAATTTGTTCATAGTACCACTAAAGCCTTAATCCCTATGACCTGAGTGCTACTGGAAATGTTTCCAGAGAATGGTGTTCATTTTATTCTGGCTCTAGTGCATATAAGAATGTCTTTCACTGAGATGTTTTGTAGTTTCATATTGGTTCTATCGCTACCAGGAACGAAAGTATCTTTAATGTCCATGTGACCAGTCATATGATGCAGAAGATGCCATGTTCTTTGACAGCTGTTACAGACAGCTGCATTGTACTCATGGTCCTGTGGCAGTGTCATGAGATGTCATACACGGGCATATAAAAAATTCCTCAGTATAACAGTGAGTTGACTGATGGAGAACTGCAAGGTCTGGGGATCTGTTACCTGATAACCACAGTATCACTGAATATGCTGAGTTGGAAAGGACCCATATATATAAAATATAGGTCATAACGACCTAGCATGCTAAAATAAAGCTAATCCTTTAGGGAACTGTATCTCATAGCCTTGATTTACAGCATCCCACACACAGAGCTGTTTTTTCAGTCTTACTGTAAGTTGCAGCAGACATCTGTGGAAACTGGCAAACAAGTACAAAAATAAATCCAAGCTATCCAGGAGATCCTGTGAACTTTTAAAATGTTCTTATGCAAAGGCACACCTGGAATAAGCACAACCTTGGACTGATTACCAGAGAGACCTCTAGCTGTCTAGGCAGGATAAATACACAGTGGCACTGCAGGAAGATAAAATTCCTCAAAAAGCCAATCTGTCACTGCTTTCTTATCCTCCATATAGAAAAAGAAATCTCATAATCATGCATAAACAAGGAATTGACTTAACTAAGCTCAGCAAAGGTATTCGGGAATTGCTACCGCTGTTAAGAAAATGGTTTTATATTACATAAAACCAAGAAGGATATTTAATTTCTACAATAAAGAAATTACATTTCAGTCTTGTAAAGAATTTATGTGTGTCCTAAAGTCCATGAAAAAAAAAAATTAAAGCTGAAATTATATTGTCCTGAAAGGTACGGAAAAACTGAATGGAACAAGGATTTCCCTATATTGAATTCTACCTAAAATTTCACAATAGAAAATTCTGCAAAAGTTCACAGGTTCTACAAAGGACATCACTGATGAAATAGCAACCCATTATTTTCCCCTACATGCTAAACCCTTTTCATGAGTGGAAAAATCATTCTTTAAAAAAATCTTGGTGGTTTAGGAAACACAGGAGTCTAATTCTACCAATTCAAATGTGTAATATTGTCTTTAGAAGTGTTAGAGAAATATCGGCCTTATATCAGCACAGAGGTTGAAAATAAAATCCAAATAAAACCAAAGCAGATTTTCATTACCTTCTACTGTATTTGATCAGGCTCCTTCTGAATAGACATATCAGTTCATCATTCGTATACAGATAAATATGAGTCTTTGCTTTTCAAGTGGTTTTACTTATTTTTTTGTGTGTGCTAGATTTCATATAAGTACTCAGCTGTTTAACCCATCACACTTACATGAATAATTTATGAAATACAAATGCAATGTTACAGGAAAACTATAGTAAAAGCCTGAAATTGTTTAAACAGCAAAAATACAGAATTTCATCTCTAAGTCCCACTTGTTACCATTGCTTCAAATTCTCATTTTCCTCCCCCCCAACTGCAGCTTCATCTGACTGATCTCCTTAGGTACTGTTTCATTTATTTTAATTGCCCTCACTTCCTTCTCACAGACAACGTCTCAGTTTTAGCATGTTGTTTTCCATGTATGTAAATCCCTGGGATCTGGAGGTTGGTATGTACTTAATGCTAAGTTCAAATACTGACTACTGTTTGCTGTAGGGAACAACTTCGTAATGATGGCAGGAAGGCAGCAGTTAAACCTGCATGCCCATTACTGAAAGAGATCAAGCAAAAAAGGCATATTTTTGATGCAAGATTACACATACAGATAAGGGAGACTGTCTTCACTGAAAGAAAATGAGTTGGAGAAATACTTTCAACCAAGATCTGACACCTATTTAGAAGCTACATTACTGATTAAGTAATAAATAATGGACTCAATGAATATAAGTAAGATTCTTTGGCTCTATAATAGAGAAGGTCAGATTTGACTGTCATACTAGTCTTCTCTAGACTGAAAGAGTAACAATGCAATTTTAGCTAAAAATACTAAGCAGAGATAGAGATAAAAAAAAAAAAAAGTGTAATATTGCAGTTAGCCAGCATAGACATTGTAAGAAAGTCATGTGCTCTTCCTTGGGGATTTAGCCTTTACTGATGACAGCCACATGTAAGAAAAACAGTACCTTTATTTTTAATAAGGCATTCCACTGAAATAAGAGAGGAAAATCTTCCGTATCATTTTCTACAACAGAATACCTACTATGCAGCAGTTCAAAGGCATTATAAAATCTAATATTGATGAAAAGGACAAACCTATAATTTTTCATGTTTTACATTCCTCTCAAGAGTCTCTCCTCTCTCCAGATCTCAGTACAGCAGGAAAAAAAGAAATTACCTGTAACCAGAGTCTGTCACTTGAGTCTGTTCCACCATTGGCAGTGCATTGAAAAGTAGCAAACTGTCCTGCATTGACTTCCACACTCTGAAGACGCAAGAAATGGGGAGTTTTTGCTGTTGGAAAAGATAAAAGTATTGAAGTTATGCAAGACAAAAGTACTGGCTATGAAAGCAAATTAAACAGTTCTGCTTTAAAAGATTCAATTCACTGACTACACATTAGATTCTAGGTTGGTTTATTTCTGTACCTGGGAAAGAGCAGAACAGAAGGGTGCTGTTTAATTGTTCCTGCTGTGTAAATTATCTTAGCTCAGCATCCCTTTTGTAATAACGTTCTATTAATAAAGATCATATTGGAAACTAATAATGTTTTGAAGGAAAACCTGTTAGATGCTTACACTACCAACTAGAAAAAAACGTAAGAAGTCCAGTGATGTTATCGAGGGAACAGGTTTTTCTTTTCAACCAAGTACAGTGTCTACAGAATAGACTGGAAAATGCAGAAATGTAGCACAAAGAACAGCTAAAATACTAACAGAACACCAACTACAGCTGTATTCTTTAAATGCAATTCTTTTCAACAACACTGCAGAAAAAAAACAAAGCACAACACATTCTCCATACAAATGTTTATTTTTCATTTAGAAAGAGAAAACAATCGCAGTAAAAGTTAGGGAAATACACCTATAACCTAACAAATTAAATTGATCTTCAAACAACTATGCTCAATAAAGGAGGAAAGAGAGCGTGTGTATTTTTGTTTTACCAGAAAGAGTCAACCACATAACAAAGAAAAACATAGATATTTGATTCAGAAACTTATCCTTTAAAACACAGTATTCCCCCAACACAGTCTGCAGCCAGGCAGATTTCTTGCACTGTCTATACTAACAGATAAGCCAGTCTCTGAAGACTGCTTTTTGACATGAAAATCTTAGTACTAGCATTAGACTGGCAAACTGAAAATCTTATTTCTAGCAGACCATCACAACCATTTAAAGTGTCGATATTTTTTAAAAGACCTTATTACTGGGACAAAGTGCATTTTTAAGGAATTTATAAATAACCAGCTACCATAATCCAAGAAAAAGTTGCTAAATATCCAGGGCAAGGCAGCAGGAGAAGGAGGAAATGGAATAAAATACTCCAAATTAATATTTAAGTATGAAATAAAATATTTTCATGATAACTACC
>JAYRBT010000082.1:101071967-101092868 GCA_036023395.1 Myiotriccus ornatus
GAACAACATTTTGGTGGCTGCTGCCAATCTGAGACTACAAAGTAATCTCTTATAAGCAAGAAGGACTAAAATCTAGCTCCTGACATTAGGGCTTCTTCAACCTTATTCTTCTCTTTTTGTTTTTAAACCAGCTGTTGTCTTAATATTTCTCTTCTGAAGGCCAAGAAGCTTTCCTGGTTTAGGAATAACGGAAGGGAGAAAATAATAGAGCCTTGTGTATATGACAAAAAGCACATGCCTGCTGACTCTTGGCCATTTTTAGACTGCTGGGGTTTTTTAAATTTAGCTATGTGGTTTGCTCTGGTGCATCTTTCTCAAAATATCTATTCCCAAAGCACTCAAGTCAATGAAGAAGAGCTATTTAAGATGCCTAACACAGGTTTTTGAATCAAAATGCAATATGCATTTCAAAGTTTCTCTGGAGTTCAAAGTGCAGTTCAGGAACCGTATGTGTGCAGTTGAATGCAACATACAAAATGCACGAGAATGTGAGCCTGACCTTTACTCCACAAGAAGCTTAATTCTCTGTCCTGGCTGATGACTTAAGTACATTGCATGAGCGAAACTCCAATCAAAGCATGTACAAAGCAGGTTATGAAAGAAATGAAAGTTTAAGTCCAGATTTGAAAAGGCAGGATGGATCTGCTGCTTTTTATTCCCTCAACTCCTAATTTACAGTGTAAAGTGTCAGAATGGTAAAGGGTAAATCTCATCTCTGTGTGAAGTGAAGCCATGTAACTCCTTTGTGTCCTTACTGAAAAAGATCAGGAATTACTGCCAGGCTCTTATCCCATTTTTTCATTCCAGCTTCACAGGAATTTATGTTTAACGATGGTGCAGTGGCATAGACAGTTGCGTTACTCCACCAGAAGTTATTTTTAATCCTTTCAATTCCATCTCTGGATTTTAAGTCTGCAGTTTGTTGTTTTATTTAATCAAGATTTGTTTCAGTTACTGCTGCCATGACTGACTCCCAGAAAAGTACAAAGCAAATAATTCAAAATATAAAAACTGATGGGGGGACAGTGTGTAGCTTGCAACAGTGCTGTGCTAAATTGCTTGCTTGCGAGGTTAGAAGCCACTCACCAGACTCAGCCCAGTAGTCGTGTTTTGCATACTGTAATGTTCCAAACTGGCAATACTTCAAGAACATAAAATACATTTTAAAAACTAGTAATTGGTCTGAGAATCATTAACTAACCCAGGGAAAAACAAAAGAAAAATAATTACTCCTTCAGCCCAAACACACAAAACAAGAAAACCACCCTGAAATCAACAGATTTTAATTCCGGTAAAAAATCCAAATGAGAAAAAGAAATCAAAACCTAGAAGAAAATAAAAAACATACACCAAAAAAACTCAAACCCTCCCACCCTCTCCTGACTATAGGAGCTGCCTTTTCAGGACTTCCTTGTCAAAGCATAATTTTAGAGCCTCTCAGCCTGCTGAGGCTGTTCCCCGAAAATCTAAAAGCAATCTCGTCACTAACCATAGAAATCCATGCAATGTTTAGTTCTCTTTTTCTGTATACATTCTAATTCTATTCAAGTAAGGAGGAGGGTGAAGGTCTTAGCATTATGTGAAACCTTGTTTTGTTTGCAGACTGTCTCCAAAGGCATGATACACTCCTTGATGCTCTTGCTTAAGATGCACCAAGCAGACAATAGCTCAGTAAAGCAACCAATTTCTCCCGTGACCAATGATAAAAAAAGGAAGGCAATGTTCCCTCAGGGGAGCACTCCTAAAGCGATTTTATAATACAAAAAAAAAGACTAGTTCCTGCAGAAATATACCAGCTTTGAAACAAATAGCCCAGAGACCAGGAGGCACAGCAGAAAAGCACAAGCTGTGCTGATTATCTTTGACCCTCAGAAGGTGTTTGGAAGCTTGAATCCATGTTGCTGCAACTATGCTGTAATCACTAACCGGACTGCAATGCAGACATACCCTAAAGTCAATGGCAGATGTTAAGCAGTGGTACTTAGAAGACCATTAATTATGGAGTTAAATATATCCTTAATCATCAGAATACTTGACAATTTAGGTTTAAATAATCAGTAAGTAAACAACAATTAATGTTGTTACATGCAGGTTATAATTGTGATATATATATGTAATACAGCTTTCACATGGGGTGAATCATACACTAATAACTACCTAGTAAAAAGAAAAGGGTACATTAAATGAAATTAATTACTTTGTTCAGAGACTGTACTTCTGAAAAGTCGATTCTAAATGCAAACCCAACCTGAAAGGTATTAACAAGCTTGGACAACTGGTGATAGAATAATAAAGTACTGTTAATTATTAAATCTTTTGAATGCTTTGCATGTACACATTCATAATACATGGTTTAAACAAATAAATCTTTAGAAGTTGGATTAAAACTCACTCCATACTACATAATCTGATTTGTAATCAGCTACCTTTAGTGGGAGTTATTTTGCCTGTTTTTCATGAATCAACAGCAAAACAGACACATCACACTGTTTTTAAAAAACCTGAACTGCATAAATAACTCTGAAATGTTATCATATAAAATTTGTCCTCAGAGCTCTGTAGTACATTTTGGTTTCATTTGCAGCTAGATATCTTGTATGTGTTCCATTAATGGAATGGAATTACAAGGCATTCTCAGACATCCAGATGTATACATGGATTATGCAATTTAAAACACAACAAAGAATGATTACATTGCTTTGTCCCTTCACCTACTAATGCCACGTCTTCTCTTGAAGATTACTTATCACGAACCTACCACCCTTCATATACATGAAGCTAAAAGGCCTTCATCATTCCTTAAAAATCTTCTTAGTGGACTTCTCTTAATTTTGTTCAATAAGGTCAGAAAATCTCCAAAAATCACTGGGAGGAAGTCTTGCACATTTTGGAGGTTTCGTGAGGAATTCATGGATTTGTGCCAAAAGAGGTTGGGAGTTGAGGAATCAAATGAACAGCAGCTTAGGAAACAGACTGGGTACTGTACACCTGTCAGGGGGGTCCTGTGCCTTCTCCCACCATTCATGCAGCCATCTGAGCTGTCACCTAACTTGGAGGCACACTCTCATAACACCCACATACACCTTCTCTCCTCTTCCTGCCCTTCTCCCAGCTGCTTGCAGCTACCATCCTGATTCCCCCCACAACAGACTCTGTGAAGAAGAAAAAGCATGAAAACAGAGGAAAAGAGTTCAGAAACAATGAAAAATCACAAGTGTCAGCAGGTGAGTGAGGAAATTGCATTACAGGTTTCTGAGAGGATGCAGGCAACCAAAATGGACACAATTGACCATAAGCTGTCAAAATGGTGACAGCGCTTCCTGAAGAATAAATTAGCTTATCTACAATAAACCCAGCGAAGTTACAGTATTGAACAGAGATTCCTTGCACCATCAGGGATATTAACATAGCATAAGATGTGTTGGCACATCAGCTGAACTGCAGTACCTAACCAGGTATTATTTCAGACTAGATGCAGCAAATGCAAAGAAAAGGACTTACTGTAGACCTCAGTGAAAGAAAGATTGTGTAAGAATTTCTACATTTCCAGAGGCAAAGAGAGCACATGGAATCCATGACAGACAGACTCAGGCACCCATTATATGTATCAGATGATGCATGGTAATTTGCCAAACTGCAGTACCCCATCCAAGCATATAAGGGTTCACCTGTGAATAAGGGCGAACAGTCCAGATGGCAGGTTTCGAGGAGAAAGAGGACAAGAAAGGTTATGTCTCTATTTTGGTGGCCAAATGCCCATATTACTCAACATCAGCTAGATGTATTGTGTTGTTAGAAATCTGACACAGATTATTACTAATAACATTAGTAATAACTACTAATAACATTAGTAATAACATTCGAAACTGTTGGAACTTGCAGGTATTTTTATGAATATGTTAATTTACCTTAAAATTAATAGTCAGAGTCAAGGCTTCTATTAAAATTCTCCTGTCCACATTAGCCTCTTGGTTCAGAGCTATAGTGAGGCTTTGAAGCACAACCGTCTTCTTTACTGACTGATGATCATGGAGTATCTTGAGTTGGAAAGAACACTTAAAAAGATCATCGATTCCAACTCCCTGCTCCTCACAGTACTATCTAAAACCAAGCCATATTACTAAAAGCACCATGTAAACACTCCTCAAATTCTGGCAGGCAACAATTAACACTCTGGCTTTTCAGCCTGAGAGATGTTAAGTTATGGCTAAACCACGCTTGGACTGTCACCTGGGTCTGCAAGTACTGCATGTACTGACAGGCACCCCAAATTCCAAGACAGTAATATGGTCCTGGCACTCCAAACTCATCTTTTGGACCAGAACTTCCTGTTTCATTCCGGGTGAAACAATCACAGAGGTAAAAACTCCGTGAAGTTCGCATATATCAGTTGCTGCAGCTACAGAAAGAAGTCCTCTATAACCTCCTAGAGTTCTTCACAGTGGACACTGACAATCTCATCATGAGAAACTTAGTCACCCGGAACTGCACATGCAGGAACAGAAACAAGACTCTGCCACACATGACACTGATAATCGGGGAATTGATGTAGGAATTAAGATGCTCCCCCCCATGGAACAACATAGTGGAAGAGCAACACTGTACTTCCTAGGGAGGTCTACAGTCAAAGAACCCCCACGTTTGGGACAGCTTTTCTTCAGAAAGCTTCACACCTCAAGTATGGTGACAATGTTCAGTACAGAGGACCAAATAAAATCCAAGTAAAACTTTCCAAACTGCAACTGAAGATGGAGGAGCCTCAATAACATCTGTGTTTTACTGGTCTGCTCTTATTACACCACATTACTTGTTTGTGCAGACACAGACTATGCTTTCATGGGAAGAAGGGGAAAAACTGTTGAACTACTACACAACAGTAAATAACAGTATAATCTGCAAACCTTCCTACAGAAAAGCAACACCCTAGGGAACTGTCAAGTGAAATTCTCCCTAAATCTCTAGGATGCAACCAGAACCTCATTCCTATGACAGCTACTATTATATTTATGCTTACTACTGGACAGAACAAATGTATATTACATTCAGAGTGAAGACTTTAACTGAGGATTCAAAGGATTCTGCTGGTTTTAAAGAAACACATATTGCTGATCTAAATCAAATTTGAAGATTCTACTGTAATAAAATTTATTGGCTTTCAATTCCAGCACCCCTAATGAACTGAAAGAATTAGTGAATTTATTAGAGAGAAACTGAGGTAACTGACTGAAATCAATGGCAACATTTCTAAATTGTTTCAACGTAATTAGTTCATACACATTTAAAACACGTGTGTGTGCATTCATTTCATGCTCATCTATAAATATATATAAACTTATAAACACAGCCATATGTATGTAAACACAAACATTTAGCATCATGTACAAAAAAGTAATTAAGATACATATCAACTAGACATACTAAAAGGTATTTTGATTTAAAGTCAAAACTACGATTAAGAATGAGGTGATGATTATGAGAAACAAAATTTCATAAAAAGTAAAACATACCTGATAAAAATTGGGCCAGAAAGTGCTAATTGCCAGTTCTGTTCTGTTCCAAGCAGCAGTGATAGATGTGTTCCAGACCGGGTTACCAATAGGACCATCATTAACTTTCACATATATATTCAATGTGCCAGGGCTAGATCCACTCTTGCTTGAAACATAATAGTGGAAATCAATACAATGTGTATCATTTTCTTTCAGATGGGGCATCAGGAGGTGAGCTTTCTGTCCCGCAAATCTCCCAGATGTATTAACCAACATGAAAGAACCTGCAAAAACAAAGTCATTGGTTTATTTTTTATTATTTATTTTATTTTTCTCTTCCTAATATGGCGATCTCTAACTAAAGCACCATTAAAAATAATAATAATTCATCCATTTTGCTTTGCTTCTATTAACATAACAGTAATTTGTATTCAGTAGGTATTTAATCTCAAATTACTTTTGGAGGACCTCAAGATTCTTTTGCAAAGCTAGTAAATATTGCAATCCTTATCCTACAATTGTAGAAAGACAGACACAGAAAAACCCAAACACTGAAGCGACCTGCACTGTGCGAAATCTAGAGATGTTAGTACAGAATCAACTGCAGGTCTTAACTACCTGAGTCTTTCTATATTGCAAGTCTTTATTGGGTTTGCCTGGAAAGGTTTTGGTGACGGTAGAACTACAGAGGTGGTTTCTCTTGAGAAGCTGTGAGAAGCTTCCCCCTGTGATGGCAGAGCCAATGCCAGTTGGCTCCAGATGGATTCACCGCTGGCCAAGGGTGAGCCAATCAGCGATGGCAGTAGTGCCTCTGTGATAACATAATTAGGGGGGGAAAAAGAAAACTGCGGAATTGCAAATGAAGAAAGGAGTGAGAATATGTAAGAGAAACAACCCTGCAGACACAAGGTCAATGAAGAAGGAGGGAGAGGGAGCTGGTGCTCCAGGCAGCGGAGCAGAGATCCCTCAGCAGCCCACGGTGCAGACCATGGTGAGGCAGCCCAACGAGTCTATGGATGGAGTAGATATCCACCTGCAGCCCATGGAGGATCCCATGCCAGAACAGCTGGATGCCTGAAGAAGGCTGTGACTTCATGTGAAGTCCACACTGGAGCAGGTTTACTGGCAGGACTTGTGACACAGTGGGGGACTCATGCTGGAGCTGTCTGTGCCTGTAGGACTGCACCCTGTGAGAGGGACCCCACGCTGGAGCAGGAGTAGACTGTGAGGAGTCCTCCTTCTGAGGAGGAAGGATTGGCAGTGACAATGTGTGATAAACTAACTACAGCCTCCGCTTCCTGTCTCCCTGAACTGCTGGGAGGGAGGAGAGAGAGAAAATCAGGAATGAAGTTGAGACTAGGATGAAGGTGAAGGCACTTGGCATCCAGCCAAGGTCAATCCACCATAAGAGATGTAATGAAATTTAAGAGAATATATGTGTTCAGATGGTGTGTATGACACAGATGGAGTCTAACTAAAATGTTCTCAATTCCTTAGCCTTACTCTAGCTAATGACAAGTTATCTACTTGACTAAGTGTGACAATAGTCTCCCATACTCAAAAGCTGACAACAGAATGAACAAATTAAAATACAAGCAAACCAGGAAGCTTTAAAGGTAAAAAAAGGCATGTTGATGTGAATTTTATATTATCATCACAACTTAAAACAACAAATGACAAGAAATGTAAAACTATTCACGTAAAATCACATTCAAATTACCATCACATGAGCAGCTAGTCAATTTATGCTCTGCTTTTCAATGCCTATTAATGTGTTTCATTGAAGTGTACATTCAAAATAATCATATTACAGATGTGAAACTAAAGAATCTGAATTATTATACACACATTAGAAAAATATAACATGATTTCCAATGTGTCATTGAGATGTGTTGTTTTAGTGTTTCTGATAAAATGTATTTGGTAAGCCCTTCTTAGTTCATGAGAGGAGTAGGATGTAAACAGATCCTTTTAATTGTTTGACTGAACTATCATCTGAATCACAGGAAATACGCTTGGCAGTGTCATAACAGGTAAATCACATCACCCAGGTCTTTTGGGGCAATTTGATTTTCCCACTTGTGCAAGTCTCACCAACTAATGCTTTCAGAAGCTGAAGTTTCCTCTGTTGCAGTGCAACTGGAGCAGCAGCTTCACTCACAGAACTTTTAAAGCTGAAAACCAAAGGACATTCAGCCATCTAGTGCGGCCTTCTAAACCTAGAGTTGATTAAATATTGTGTAATATCTTGCTGTATCAAACACAGTAACTTCTACCGTGGCCTAAACATATCTTCTAGACAGAATTTAACAAAACTTTCCTGGAGCAAGTAGGAATCTAAATGATGGATCCAGGAACACTGTATTGTAAGAGCCTGTTTCTGGCTTCATAAGGGAGCAGACTTCTTGCATCAAGCAAGGGTTACACCTTGCATGCATGACAATGAAATCCTAAAGTGTCTGTAGATTAAGCTCTGTAAAATCAGCCTGTTCAATGCAGAGACATTTCCAGCTAACCAGTAACGAGAAACTGATTATAGATACATCTGCAACATTACTCGTTTTATAAATTACATCCTTTGCTGCAGGTACAAGAATGTGCTCTGTCTACCTACAAGGGCTAGCAGTGCTTTTTTGAATGCTCAGGTGTCTTCTTCCAATGGGCCAGATGAACATGAAACATGCACACAATGTTTTGGTATACACCACCATCAGCATATGGGGCAAATCTAAATTTCAGGTGTAAGCCATCAACGCTGTGTGGGTTTCACAAAAAGAAAACATGGGTAATAAATGTCATGGAAGCTCCCAGCTGATGCCCTAAACCCTTGTCTTGGAAAGGCTGCCACACGACATAATTCAGTATTTGGTTTGATAGTACCAGTTTTTCCAGGCATGTGAATTCCAATAAAGATCAACTTAGCTTCTACACCTAGCTTTAACTATAGATCTTCCCACAAAAAAACAAAAAACAAACAAACAAACAAACAAACCCACCAAACCACTAATGTGTATTAAAATTAAATGCCATAATCACCATGACAGAACCACAGAATGGTTTGGGTTGGAAGGCACCTTAAAGATCATCTAGTTCCAACCATTATATACGCATATATTACTTTAAGTTTTACTTTGGTTTAGTGCATAGACCTATGCTTAGGCATTACATGCAATTTGATAGTTTGAGATTAACACTGAAATCTAACTGAGGATAACACCTAAGGTAGCTGCTGGTGCTCAACATCCATTAAATTCAGGTTTCTTTAGTCCACGAACTTGCTGAATCACTAATATTTTATAATTTTAGCCAGGGGGTTTAAATAAAGAAAGCAGTGAATTTCCTGAAGTTGCTGGTGTTGTTTACAACTCCTTATTGCAAAATGTTTCAGCACTAATTCAGCAAATATTTGGTTCATTAAAATCATAATTCTAAGAAGATGCAATACTTGTAAATTAAAACATAGAGTTACTCCAGAGTAAATGGGCAACAGAATATCCTGGTTATTCTCATTAGTATAAATGGAAATTTTCTGTGAAGTTAAGCATAAATGAAAATTAAATATTAGACACAAAAAGATGCCCAAAAGACAGAAGCATGACAAAAGAACTGAAAAAAAAATTTTTTTAAGAAAATATGATAAGTGGAAAAGCAACATACTGGCCTACAAAAAATGATGGGAATAGCACAAGAGAGATTTTTCCAGTCACTTCTGCAAGTTTTCACCTTGTTAAGATACACTTTTTATACTGGGAGTGTCAAATTCAATGAAATTGAATGCAGTATCATTTTTCATGAATGAAGAAAATGTCACTAGTGAGCAAACAGAGCTACTTTGTTGATTTTTCACTACTCATACATGATTGAGGACAAATGATTAGTTTTACTAATAAATATAAGTAAAAAATTACTGGTATTCAACTTATTTAGGCATCAGGATTGGTTCTTTTGACCCTCAATATTTGAAAAATGTGCTAAATGACGGAATGTAGAAAGCCTGATTTTAAGAACAGATATTCTATGTATTGCTTTACTAAAAAAGCATCCTTCAGGTGCAGAAAGGTATCAAAGATGCTGTGACTGGGCAGTGCATAGAATCATGGAAAGACTGGAGTTGGAAGGTAATACATACATCATTCCCTAAATGCCAGCCAACACTACTGCCATCACTCACAAGGAACTGTAACTACTGCGAGTGTCCAAGACTAAGCATGGGACTGTTGAAGACCCTGGAATTGCTGTGCATAAACAGATGAATTGTAAGGCTCAAATGTAATGGTCACCCTTTCAGACAAGGGGAAGTCTACATATATGTTCTTTCTGTTGTATTTCATAAACACGTGTACAGACCACTTTGCAAGTACTGCAGAAAGCAGAAGACCTGAATTCAATATCAGGCCACCTTGCACTTCAACTCCCAAAGCTTGGAACAGAAGAATTTTTGTCTTCTATATTTTTTCATACTATTTACTAATTTTACAGAAAAAAGAAAATAAATTTTCAGGTAAAATTTGAAAATTATGGGGCTGCTGTAATTTGAGAAAGCTCTCCAAGTATGACTACCACTACCTAAAGAAGCTGGAATTGTCATTCAAATGACATCCCCAAAAGGTATGTGCACACAAACAACAGTGCCATTTACACCCCTGAATTGGCATAATGAGGTGTGCCAATTGAGAGTCTTCCCTTCAGTGCCTCAACTAACATCCATCAGTTCTGCTCATTAACTTACAAGGCATTACTGTCTCAGGTGAATTTTAAGTCTTCTTTTGAGCAATATTTACTCATATTAAATTTAATGTGATAAATTTAATCATTATTTATTACCCAGCCTAAAAACAGCATTAATCTCAGCTTTCAAGTTGTTTATCTTCCAAATTTGCACCTATTCAAACTCTTGGAAAAAAATCCATTAAACTATTCCATCATAAGTCCTGCACATAATTTGAAAATATCAATTCATATCTACCCATAATGCCATCATCATTTTACTAGAACTAATAAGCCTAATAATTCTTTTACCAAATTCAATTCTTAAAATTCTTCCTCATCTCATATGCATAGATACCTCTCCCATTTTTTGTTAGAAATTGCTCTGATAAGCTCAAACATGAAATCACATATTTCTGAATCTTACATTACTGCAGCCCCTATTCCAGTAATAGCCAGTAATAAAAAACCTGCTTTCTGATGAATACTGCTTGTTTTTTCAAGCCTTTTCAATATTTAATGGGTTTGACTACTCACCCTGTAATCTTTTTAGTGTTTTCAACATGACTATTATGCTTACAAACACTCCACTGGCATTTTGAAGGCTACTTCTTATATAACTAATATTATCTCTTTGCAAAAAGCAAGCAATGTATAGTAGGTCCACACAGACACAAGTTCACAAGCTATTAGAGAAAATAACTGCATGTGCATAAATTCTGAGATATTTGTCTCAAGTTTCAGATTCAAATTCTGATGCAATCATTGTATTTTAGGAAAAACAGAAATCAAAGTAAGAAAAGACTTCAGAACAGGCAGACCCAGACCCAGGGAGACTATTAAACATAAAGCTTCCAGAAGCATCTCCCCAGGTCTGGAGCAGTCAAATTCAGGTTGAGGATTCTAAAGCAGGGAGCAGGTATATATTGGAAACCACTAACTGAAATTAACTGAAAAGTACTTAAAATTACAGGACAATGTGGATCTTTCCAAAGTCCTAGGATCATAGAATCCTTTAGGTTGGAAAAAGACTAGAATGTTGACTTGGAATAAAGATTAATTAATACTGGGTTTGTATAACATTTTCTGAAGGGTGGGCAAAAGGGACCACATTTGAACTGCAGTTCCACTCATGAACACAACCGGAAAGATTTAGGGGTTTTTTTATTTTTTGTTTGTTTGTTATGGTTTTGTTTTGTTTTTTTTGGTTTGGTTTTTTGGGGGGGAGGGTTGTGGTTTTGTTTTGGTTTTGGGGTTTTGTTTGTTTTGGTTTTTTTTGTTAACAGGAAACCTGACTTTCCTGAATTCGAGGTTAATGCAGCTACAATGTAACTCTCCATCTGTCTGATAAGGAGGGTCACGTGCAATGTGGGTTATGAAATCTCCAAGGAGTTGTGCTACTCCTCTCGCCCCTGAAGAACCACCTTAGATACAGTAAGGCAGTACCATCACAGATGGAGGGCTTCCTTAGCAGCCCTAATCATTCAGAAAATACACAGGCAGATAATCAGCCAAGGTGTACACTTCTTGGGAGAGTTTTTCACTTTTAGAAGAACTGTGCTCCTTCTGGGGTTCAAAGAGGTAAGTTCGGTGCAGGACAACTTTCTTCTTTGCTTTAATTTCTGTCATCCCACATTTGGCCTATCCCAATATGCTCTGGCAGCTCTACCACTATCTTCTACAGCCAGTGAGAACTGTGCTACAAACTCCTAAAACTGTGAACTGATTTATCAAACACACTCACAACAGAGAGCTTCCCACAGAAAGTATGCAAGTTTTCTTCAAATCTCTCAGTAGACCTCATGATGCAGTCAGCTGGATTTCTCTAAAGGTGACCTAATATATTTCCCCAGCGATAACATTTTTTAAGTTTTATGCTATGACTAGTTCTCAAACATGCAATAGCTTTGAGACAGATCTGTCTGCACCTTTCCTTTAAAGTGAACACACCAAAAAATACCAAAAGGGCTTTGAAAAAATGATGTTTTATTAGAACACAAACTTGAACAAACTGTCTTCTGTCTGAAAACCCAGATTCTTTTGAGAGAGAGCAGTAAAATACAGCCATTTGAAAACAAATACTTTTTCTGTCTGTGTCTTTGCAACAAGGACCCTTTTCCTCCAGACCCGCTCTGTACCGTAGCAACCTTCAATAGCCTTTACGGATTCAACAAACTCTACTTGTTCTCCTCTGGGTCAAAAGAAAAATCCTTCCTCTTCTCATCATCTCTGGCCTAGTTTTGTGTCCCTTCTCTATTACTTTAAGAAAACCTCCCAGGTGTGAGCTCTCCAGTCAGCACATCTATTTCTGCCTGTCCTGTTCTTCCATGGAGAAACTTCTCCCATGGCCAGGTGCTCTCAAAGAAGGAATCCCCTTCTCTCCTGAGAACTTGCTCTAACCAAAAAGCATGCAGTTACCAACCGTGGACTTATGACAGCATATAACATACATACATAAAATAATTTTAAAAGACACCTTGAACCATTACCTCATTATCACACAGAGAACGATATTACGTGCATGAAGAATTTTCTGCATGTTCCTTCTGTATTCAAGGAAATGAGATGAACTTTCCAACGTCACCAACAGAATAAAACCTGTTCAGCACAAAGGCTCTCTCCCTGCCTCTGAGGCTACACTCACAGA
The DNA here is from genome assembly GCA_036023395.1 of Myiotriccus ornatus. Taxonomy (NCBI): domain Eukaryota; kingdom Metazoa; phylum Chordata; class Aves; order Passeriformes; family Tyrannidae; genus Myiotriccus; species Myiotriccus ornatus. The sequence goes on from JAYRBT010000082.1 coordinate 101,084,811, forward strand.
TGTTTCCTTGCCTTGTTTATTCCTAATAGGGCACAGGTCCACTAACTGATTGTTTAGCCTGCGTACCTGCAGTGAGATTTAAGAGGTCTGCCAGACACATCTACTAAGTCTACCCTGAACAAAAAGAAGGGAAGTCAAAATACAGGATACAGTATACAAAAGATTAAAGGATAGGAACAGAAATAGTAACAATCTACATTGTAACAAACAGATGGCCCTTGCTAAATAAAAATCCAAACCAACTCTTGGTTTTACACCTGGAGGGGACTGCAAGTATTATTGAAAAATAGAGCAACTAAAGATATAAAAGACTTCTGTGAAGTGCTTAACATAGTAAACAAACTGAGCAGCATAACAGAACACGTCATACGTATTAAAAGCTGAGTAACTGAAGCAACTGTTAATGAAGAAATTCCAGGAAACATGGCATGAGGCTGGATGAGTGGGACTCTTTGCATCACTGTTAAACCAGATGCTGTTGAGCTTCTTTAACAAGGACATAAAAACAGATGTAAAATTTTCTCTAAGAAAAAACGGAATTATACAAACACTGACAAAAAACCCACAAAGTGTCTGACCAGTCAAGTCAAGGCTACCCGCAGGGCCCAGGATGAGTCTTCCAGCCTGATGGGCACAGGGCTGCTGCAGTTCCATGTCCCCAGATCCATCTGGTGGTGAGGCTTCCCAACACAGGCAGACAGACACATACATACAGAGAGGGAGATGGCCTCACAGATCAAATACAGACAGAAAAAAGTGCCTTTACCAGCATCCCTCTAAACCCACAGAGCACTCACATAAACAGCATGGACAGCCCCACCCTGTACCTCCTCTCCAACCAACGGGAATCTCACTCTGCTAGAGGAACCCACACCCTGCTCCTCCCCAGGGGCTGGTCCCCACACCCAAAAGGCCGTGACTTCCACGGTCTCACACCAGCTGCTGGCACTTAAATCCCTTCTACTATTTCCTGGTTAGCCTGGTTTGAAGTTTATGAGCATTCATACACACACACTGAAGATCAGAGCACATCCACGCAGAAGATGGTGAGAAATAGGATTTAATAGGAACTCAGGACAGATTGCAGTGATCAAGCATCAGGCATACTGATGTACGCACCAGCATACTGAGCGGTCAGATACATACATGTGATAAGACTCTTTCCCTTTATCCCTCTATTTCTCCCAAGCTTGGCCCTTCCCAAACCAACTTTACTCTTGCCTTTGGTCTCCACATTAACAGCTGCAAACGCAGTGAGAGCAGCAAACAAAATGGCAATCTGTGTTTTCCAGTGAGTTGCTTACCCTATTAACTTGCATTTTATTATAACTTGGCATTCAAAGCATGAGACTGTTGTTCTGTCACTGAAGATAAGTATGTGTAAAACTAACCAGCACATGCCAACAATTACTGCTGCCGCCCAGAAAGTCTCCCTTCTGTTCTAAGCACATTCTCTTTGCTGCACCACCAATAACATTAGTCATTATTTTTGTTAACCATTCAACCACGCAACTCAGCATTTAAGAAACAATACTCAGGAGATAAGCAGAAATCAGCTTTTAGGTTTCAGGGGAGCTCCTGGGGCAAACCAGTTAGCTTTCAGATAAAAGCTCTGGGGAAGTAAGTATAAGAAAATGGGGGGGGGGGGGGCGGGGAGGGGAAGGAAGGGGGAAATACGGCTTGATCCTGCATGTTAGCCTTATCTGAAAAGGGCTATCTCCAAGAATAGGGTTAAGTGCTACTGGTGCTCTTCTCCCTTCCAAATGACAGGCTGAAAGGTTTGTTGAACACAGAGGTTAATATAAAAAGCTTCTGAAGGCCCAAAGACAGTGAGCTTTAAGACTTTTATAGAAATTCTATTTTCTTTCAGCCTCAGGTTGCTAGGTTAATGTTTGACTAATGATCATACGTATGTATACTCTTCCAAATTTTAGAACACCTCAGCAATAAGTTACTTTTAATTTAAAAGCTGACTGTCATTGTACTTTCTGCATACAGTATTTCCTGAAAATCATTCTGCCACCTGGCTGATTACTAATTTCCTAACTGCTGGTAAAAGCAAAATGTTATCATAATACTATCAGGTGTATATACTGAAGCTAAGGTGTTGCACAGATGAGTATCTGCAGTAACAAAGCACATGCAAATACCATCCATCTTTTGAATTACACTCAAATGTCTGACAGTTTTCTGCAGATCTGTAAGGCATAAACCAAAAAATTACTATATTGCCTATGGCACTAAATCCCACAACAATATAGAGCCTTCTGTAATCTTGTTTGACGTATCAGTAATTTTAGAAGCATATTAGCCTCAAGGCCCTTTCTGTTACTGGAGTAATCTACTCCTGGTTACATGAGTGTGAAGAAAGATAACTCATAAGAAATCTACATTATCCATCAAAGTATCTATCAAACAAAACAACTCCACATATCTACAGTAGATGACAATGTAACGTTTAACCTAGTCTTTCTAATCAAAGCAGTCATCTTTGTCTCATCTGTTTAATACATTCATCTGAAAGTTCCCTTAGCATGGGCCATGTATCACCTCAATTCTTTTACTTCCACATGAAAAATCTTGCTCAGAAATTAGAAGTTTGCCAGTATAATTACAATCACAGTGGCTTCTCTAAAATATACTTTTATGCTCTGTTTTTCTAAACTGAATCACTCATTGAAACTCCAAAACGCAAGTAGTGGGCTTTCTTCCCTAGTTAAACTACAAATTACTTCAGATTAGTATTCACAGCAATTTTCTTACACAGACACGCTTCAGAGACCTTAGACAAGACTTGCTGAGTAAAATTTTAAGCACATCAGGGCCTGGGTTTCACTGATGAGCAACAGGATGGCTCAGGACCTTTACTCTTGAGCTCATGTCCCACAGGAAAGCGTTGTTACACCAGCACAGAGGCACATGTGCACCCATGGCAACTACAAAGCAGTTTTAGCCTGCACTTTCTGCAGGTTAAGTTATACACTTTAGTCAACCTATATTATAACAATATGAAAGCTTTATAACTGATAGAAGAGCATATGCAATTGGGGCTGTTACTTTAATCTTAAGGAAACTACAAAACAAAAAAAACCAAAATGCTACCATGAATTCCAAATCTGCTTTAAAAATGGAATTTAACACTGGTCAACACTAGGATTTATATATGCATGTGTGTGCATTGATCAGCTTGGAATATTGCCTTAATTGGACTCTGCACAGGAATTAGAGACCCATTACACCTCCATTTATGGATTTCTTTTTCTCTCTCTCTTTTTTTTTTGTAATGCACTTATGCTGTTGCCACAAAAGCAGCTGACATGGTTTTCTACAAATTGGTATATAAAGCCCATATTCCACATTGGTTTTCTCCTCTTAGGGATCCTGTTACACTTAGCAATGACAAAGAGAAGAATGACATATCTTGAGTTCAGATTTCTTTTTTCTTACCTGATTTCCAAATTCTAAAGCAAGTAAAAAGTACAGAGGTATTTGTTATCCAAAGTCCAAGTTATATGAAGGGTTTCAGAACACGACAAATGAAAAAAAAAATTTTAAGGCATAAAGAGTGTCTTTCCTTAAAGAACATATTAAACTATTAATTCAATATAATTGAAATATCACCTCTAAAATAAAACTCTTTTGCAAAAAACTGCCTCCTTGGCAGGAAGAAAAAAATACTTACTCTTGGTTATTTTTTTTTTGACATATTAACCACTACAGTACAATCTATCTTCAAAGGCTGTTATCTAGAAGGGATTACATCACAAACTACATCACAAAGAATGAATACTGTGAAGGTTGCCAATTTATCTGTGTTTGTTCACACAATAATTTCCTTCACTGTGGCAACCGGCAGACTTCCCAAAGCCATCTGCACACTGATAAAATGGGAATTTCGTTTTTCTAAAGAGACTTTTTCCAAGCCACAGATGGAATTGGTTTTAAGTGTTGCATTACTACGGCTATTTGCAACGTCCTAGTTAGTCTCCACTTGCATCCTCCTTAAATACAGCAGAAAACTAAAGCATTTAAGTGGTATACATAATAAAGTTAACATATTTACCACATGGAACTACATATTGCATTTTTCCTGTGTAGTCCCATGGAGAATACTGTTTGATGTACTTATTTTCAAGTTCTAGTCTGCTAGAGATGCATTAAAAATATTAATTTGGACCTGATTCATCCCTGAAACAAGCCTTCCAGTTTCCATGACTCACAATCCCAGGAACTAAGATTGTCATTAAAGAGAACAACAGGATCAAGGTTTTTTTTCCAAAAAGGAAAGCTTAAGACTAATTAACACAAGGGCTTAATGATGTGCTTAAGTACCATTCAGGAAAACACTTAGACACCTACCTAATTTGGCTTCAATAGGATTAAAAATTGAGAAGGTACACGCATAATGTTTCTACATGATGCTTTCTGGAGTTCTGAGATCCTGCTATTGCAAGAACCTGACATTTCACAGCTTATTTTAAAAATTGTTAATTGTGATGACAGTGTATTGACACACACAATTTTCAAAAAAAAAACCCCAAGTAATACAGAAATCCTGGAGTTGATTTTATGAGAGCTAATTTGTCAAAAAAGAACAGCAGCTAAAAACAGGTACTTAGGAGCTGCAAGCTGTAAAATTTTATTGGCAGATAAATTTACTATGCATATTAGTAGTGCATCTGAACTAACCCTTGCCCAGAGAAGGAAGTCCTAATCAATTCAGCAACTCTTAAGCCCTGAAACTACTTATTTTTGAACAATATTCAAGCATTTCTCAATAGCCTTGCAAGTCCCAAATTTCATAGGGAACATGAACCACGAAGAACCACATTCAGCACCATTCAGTACTGTGAAAACATAAACCTTAAATTAAGGGTGGCTGGTGGTCTGTAAGAAAAGTTAAGGCTTTGTAGCTGTGCTCAAGGCAAAAAAGTTTGGACAACACTGATGTAAACTCCTGAAATTTGGGGGATTTTTTTGAGCCCTGAATTTAATCCAGAAGTTAAATATTTGGGCACGTGAGTGATTCTGAATGGGAAAGAGGGGTAAGTGTTTTCCCTGCCGTGAAACGGGAATGTATATTTACATATATTTAAAATATGCTGCAGGGTAAAGCAGAATCAAACAGAAACCAAACTAAAAGACAACAAATGCTCTGCACTTTTCTTCTTCATTGATTTTTGTCTTACCTTTAAAAGCTTCTAGGCCGAAACTTGGAGAGAGTAGCAGAATCCCCTCGATATAACTGTGTATCAGTCAAACAAAAACTAGGGAACTGAAACAACTTTTTTTTTTTTAAATCACCTCACCCTTTTCTGCAATTATTTTAGCCTGGCACCCTCATGATGCATTATGCTTCTCTGTGCTCCCCACAGAGATGTGTCACTCCCTACTGAAGCTTTCAGGGGCGTCTCCCCAGTGAGACCTAACCTGCCATTGATCCCCTGCTCCACCCTTGCCATGATGTGCCTGCCCTCACCAAGCTGTGCCTGGCTGCTGGGAGGACAGAGGAGCCTTCCAACAGGGCCACATTGCCCAGCAGAACAGGGTGAGATGCCCAGAGTGCTGAAGTACTACAGACCTTTTGTTGTTGTTACATTCAAACCCTGTTTAATACAACCAAATAAGCTATACCTCAACAGCATCTTATGGGACAAAAATCTTCTATTATAAAACACTATCATAATGAAACAGATTACATTCAAATATTAAGGGAAAATTAAAATTTTATAGTGAATAACTGGTAGGCTCAATTAGAATTTTGAGTATAATAAATACTGTGTGTTTCATTAAGACTACAACTTCTTGTCAAAAGGAGAAATGCAAAACATAGCGACATACATTCATTTTTAGGCAAGCAACTTGGCTTTACTTGAGAAACTGTAGCATTTACTTTCTCTCACCTCACTTGCTGCCTTCTTACTCTGCCTAATATAGTTCTTTTTGTTTTATTTACCAAAACTAAACTTGCAACAACCACAGTTTGTTCTCCTGGAATTTTTGCTGTGATCCTTTGAAGCCCAGATAACTTAATTTTGTGAATATTTTCAAATGTTTTAGTGATTAAGTTTGAACTAAACGAAAACACGTACCAAATGCTAAAGACTTATCTGCGATCAGACCAGGAATAATTTGCCAAGGAAGTCATATTAGTGGCAGAACATGCTCAAACTAAAAACTCCACTTCTAGCACAGGTATTTTTTTGATCAGCTATTATTACAAGCAATACCGACAGCTCTAGTACTTAGTCAAGATTAAAAATTTAGATTCTCCATTTTTCAGTGTACTTGGTGTGTGTGTCAAACAGTATGTTCTATATAGAAGCACTGAGATTCCAAACTAGAGATGGAATGGAAAAAGAAAAGAAAAAGACTGGTGCTAGATATGGTTCTGTAAACACATTTAAAGTTACTTCAGAAGTTGACTTATTTTGAAATAGAAGTCGACTTTTCCAGCTTCTTTAAGAGTGTTAAGTTCCTTCTTCAGAAAAGGCAGAAAATAAACTATAAATAAAACCACACCTTAGAAAACACTCTCTGAAAAGCCTAGATCCTCAGATAAAAGGATTATTTGTAAATCTGCTGTGTTAATCTGAACACTGAACACTATTCACTCATTCCCTCAGTCACTCGCTCTCTGTTTACTACAGTTGTCATATTCTTCATTTCCTTCATCTGCTGAAGACAAGCAGAAAGTTGAGAATAGTCTACTGGAAGTGAATGCACACTTAGCAGACGCCACAACCTATTTCACGTGTTACACAATTACAGATCTACAAGTTGAGAGACCAAGATTAAAGAACACATTGAAGACATCTGAATGAAAATTCTTCTAAATGTATTTCTTGAAGTATGAGGATATATTAAACAAATATTCTGAAATGCCTGCTCAGACACAGAAGGTGCTATGCGGAACACAACAAACAGATATGTACTGAATGCTATTTACGCACAGAATGAATTATCTGTCATTCCCAAGAAGCTGTGCACCAATGTTTGCATTTTGCTTAAAGTTTGCAGTAACTTTTTTAACTAAAGAAGTCTGTTGAAAATAAATCCTCTTTTTACTCTCTTACATAAGTCTCTAGAGATACGGTGGGTTTTTTTCATCATTTGAAATGTACTTATTTTTAAAAGAAAAAAAACTTTTCAGTTAGGCAGTGACATCACCCATTTCATAACACTCAAACCTGATTTTTTGTGCAGATTGTAACTCGACAGACTTTGCAATATGATGAACAATTACTAGATAAATGCATCTAGGCTATTCCTACTCTTTGCTCATCATTTTGATAAGGCCTGTCATGAGATAGGAGGCAAGACTCGCAAAGCTTTAACAGAATGTAAGTTAATTTCCTGAAAGAATAATGTAAGGGAGATTTTTATTAAAGCCTAATTACTTCTACTTCATTATCACTTCAGTAGGTGGATTGGTTGATATCATTATCGTAATGGAGGTCAGTGAGAATTAATCAGTCCAGTCTTACAAATATACTGCTTCCTCTCATCTTTTTGTAACAGTGTGCCACCTTTTCATGTATTTCAGTAATAAAATTCAGAGAGGTCATACCAGGAAAGTGAAAAAGTAGTGACTGAAAAGGGTCAGTGACAGACAAGCTCTTACTGCCTTTTTAAAATAAAAACTTCATTCAGAACTTCCTCTACGTGTACAGGTGGCAATATTGCTAACATGAAATAATTTAACATTCAGCCTGGTTTGGCAGATGAGAAGAATATGTTATGAATCTCTTGGTTTTGTCAGAAGTCAGGGTCAAAACTTCTCCTCAAGCAAGTAGACTGGAATAATCTTGAACTTCTGTTTTCTCTAGAAAACCTTTTTTTCCCAAGACAAATATTTTAAAATAACATTAGAACTAAACATAAATGTTTAGAATTTATAGCCTGTTTCAGTTATTTGAAATCTTTGCCCTTGATTAAACAATTGCTGTCTTGGTGATGACCTCATCACTCTCTTCAACTCCCTGAAGGGAGGTTATAGCCAGGTGGGGGTTGGTCTCTTCTCCCAGGCAACCAACAATAGGACAAGGGGACATGGGC
>JAYRBT010000082.1:101092968-101121779 GCA_036023395.1 Myiotriccus ornatus
GGAAGAAATTCTTTACAGAGAGGGTAATCAGGCATTGGAATGGCCTGCCCAGAGAGGTGGTGGATTCACCATCCCTGTAGGTTTTTAAACAGAGATTGGACGTGGCCCTTAGTGCCATGATATAGTAATTGGAGTTGAATCAGGGGTTGGACTCGATGATCTTGGAGGTCTTTTCCAACCCAATCTATTCTATGATTCTATAATACACTTCGGGTAAACTTTTCATCAACAGTAATCTGCAACTACTCCTATCCAATCCTTCAGAATAAAAAGCAAACAAGGGAACAAAGGTCTAGGAAAAAAAAATGAAATCCTACAAAACCTAATTCCTTTAAAAAATAGAGTTGCTAAAAAAAAAAAACCAAAACAAAACAAAAACAAACCCACACCTGTTTTTATGTAAAGCTAGAATTCCTAAGAGGAGAGGTTGTTTTTTTTCTGATTGTAGCTAGGCTCCCTGTGTTATTTTTAACAAATATTGGCATTTATTTCACACCTACAAAAACAGTAGAGATTCTCACAGTTTATATGTCTAATTCTTTCTTTAATTTTCTGAAGTTTCTTGTCCTGCCACACTCTACTTAGCTTCTTTGCTGCGTGAGTGATGCCAGCCTCATCAATCTCTTTGGCTTCCTCCTGACCATCTCCCTGCGCACCTTCCTTATGACTGAATATTCAACAGACCAACCCCCTTTCATCCTTCAACTAAATCAGTTTGAAAGTGCACTCAATATGCTAACAGACTAAAGAAGATGATTTTTGAACTTTGCAGTTTCCTCTTGAAAGGAGGATTCCTTGAATCATGATTCCTTAATTTCTGTTAATGAGGGATATGGACATCATAATTTCTAAAAATGTAGCTGGATTGTGCATATAAGTATTTATACTGTCTGGCTTGTCCCAGCTTCATGGGTAACAGGAAGATTGCTACACGGTAGATGAAAACTTTGAACTTCATCAGAAATACGTAAAATTATACAAATAGCAACATAATGTGATCTAAACACACAAAGAGCTTCTTAAAGCTACAGAAAGTATTCACATCCCTCAGTTATCTATCGACCCATTATGTGCTCTAAACTATGTGTGAAAACCATTTAGATGAACTGATTCTAATTCTGCATTAAACAACAAAAATAGTATTTCACACTTTTAAAATCTCAAATGATTTTCTAACAGATGGAAAAACAGAGATTTAGCCAAAATACAAGCACTTCAGTTATTCTCTGTAGCATTCTTTTTATTTCATGGCAGCTAAAAAAATCTCTTTTTTTTCCTTTTCTTTTTAAAGAGTCAAACACTAGCTCAGTCCATTAAAAAAAAAAAAACTCAAAAAGATTTTCTGAGATGCTACTAAAAATGTTGTTTAAAGGTTCTCAAATGCCCAAGAAAATCATTACCGGGAAATTACTTTTTAATCAAGCATGAGGAGGAAAGCAGAAAGTATTTTATTCCCTATAACAACATAACACATGCTTAAATAGTTAGAAGCATTATTTATACTTCAAGAGAGACCACGTTCCCAGAAATAACTAAAATTCTCTAATATTTAGCTTATATCCACAGGGAGATTTAAACTCATATTTCCCTGTAGCTTACCTTTGCTTACAAATTTCTAGCATAAAATCATATTTATGATTTTTCATATGTCTCAGCCAGGACAGCAAAACTAGCGTTTTTCCTTTTACACTACGCAACTTCAGTAGTTAGGTTACTAAGACCTAGAAAGATCTTTCCGATCTTTCTTTTTTTCTTTATTTTTTTTTAATTGTCTGATAAGAAGAAATGGATACTTACTACTGTAATTACTTAACAATGACTCAGATTCCTCAGTAGCATGGATAAGTAGTATTTTAGGGTTGGATATGTCATGAAAGCTCAGCTAATATAATAATAGAGTAATATAAACATTCACCGTTTTAAAAATATAGTTGGCTTTTTAATAAAAAAAAAAATCAGTGGAAATAATTTTGAACACTCTACTAAAAGCTCTGTATTTATACACTTTTCCTTATCCTTCTGCTTTGTTTTTCCATAGATTTTCACACAGACATGTTATAAATTTCAGTCTCAAAATGGTCAAATTGATCCTGGGTAACAAGGGATTCCCAAGACTTTCAAATCATCACCAAAGATGCTGAAAAACATGACTAGTGACCATCTAGACCTGCATCGCGACTCAGTCTCTAAAATGAAAGCCTTGGCAATGGCAGACTTAGAAATTTCAATCGCCAAAGAAAATGTCTAGCTCTTTAAAAGCAATCTGCATCACAAATCTGTGTCACCTGATAACATTTAGAAATTTAAAACAGATATTTAGTACTGTTGGCAAGTAATAACAGAATATTATTGTTTATAAATGACTGCACAGTGAAATTAATCTGGAGAGAAAATTTCACATTTGGAGCACTTATACAACATTCTGTCGTGGAGTAGAGGCTGAAGAGGTTTAGCTCAGGCTTTCTGAAATGAAATTCCCTAAAGAATAAGAAGGATTTTTACCAGCTTTGCACTAGTATAAAGAGATGCTTCACCTGAGTCAGCTGCGAGCTGAAGCTCACTGCAGTGCAAAAGATACGCAACATTCAAAGCAACATCAACATCTGCCACATTATGTGGGGATACCTGCACTGCTTCTAGTGCTTTTCTTTGTAATCACCCACTGCTGAGTGCAAATATCCATTATAAAAACTTAGTATTTTCCCAATGCCTCTTTTATTAAGGACTTTTTATATTTCAGCGAAAGCTTGGGATAAAGGTGATTGCAGATTTTAAATCAGCATTGGTGTTCTGGAGTGAAAAGCAATATAGGCGTCCTGTTAGGAACTGTAAACAAGCTTAAGTATTTCTCATCTTTATTTCACACTCTGACAGTGATGCGTTATCTCAAGTGAGTCACTTAACCTGCATAGGTCAGTTAGATTGTCTGTAAATTATGCAGGACACCCCATAGTCTCATGGTTGATATGAGGTGTTACTCATTTCCGGAAAAAAAACATTTGATGTTCTTGGATAAATAAGAGCGTAAATTTATTACTGCCAGCTAATGGGAAATTAGCTTATGAGGGCCATGCTATGTGCTGTTTGCAGTTATTTTTGCATGATAAATGATTCTCCCAAATAGTCATCAGTGATCAATGTCACTTTTCTTGATCCCTGCCCTGTTTTTCATATTTGCAAGAAAACAGGCATGAAACAAGGACAGTAACTGTCAGTTCACACAGAATTGAAACAGAAATGGGCACACAGTATCCACAAAAATGAGATACAGAGTTCATTTTGTTCTGCAAATTAAAACAAATAGTAACTTTTTAGTCATGGTTACTATGTCCTTGACTAATTTTCTTGTTTCCTGAAAAGTAGAACCAAACTGTGTAAGTAGTACTGAGTCCAAATACTTAGTTTACAATGTACTATTATTTATTTGTCAGGTACGTTAGAGTCAAGCCCATTGAAGGTGTTTATGTGGGGTTTACTGTTTTATTATTACTAGCAGAAGGTGGAAACAGAAAGGCTGTTTACTACACAGTAATAAGCAATATTTAGCATCAGCAGGCATAAGAGATACCAAGGTCATCAACTTTGAGTAAGGGAATACACTTTGATTGGTTAACCCACAGGAAACATCTTGTTAGTAACACCTTCTTCTGGGCTCTTTTCCCCCTTATTTTAATTAAAACAGGATTAAACTATTTTTCAGTTTTACTAAACAAACAGAAAACAGACCAAGCTGACAGAAAAAGAGAAGGTCTTTTCTCAGGAGACATTTCTTAAATGCATAACCTTCAATTACCTTACCTTCAATAACCTTTAGCTTCTCTAGGTACAACATGAAATTTTGTTGAAGTCAAATGCAATTGTTTTTTCAATGGGCAAAGAACTGCTGGAGCTATTACTGACAGACCATCTCTTACATATCAGCTAGACACACAGAAGTTAGTCTAGGAAGCACTTCAAAACCTACCTATGTAGCCAAAACTGCTCTTTAAGCCCTACAGAGTCATGCTGCTACTGAAAGTGATTCAGACATTTCTACCATGCCTTCCTATGTTTCTGTCCTATGGTGCTGCAGAGTAAACCGAACCAAGGACTCCGCTGATTTTCTATTTTCTCTGTTGTTGGTTTTTTTTAGCACTGGGAATATGTGAGACGGTGGTTTCGGATCCCCAAGGAGCACTATCAGGCCATACTGTCCCACCCTGTACCTTGCCCATGGGCTCTCATTTCAGCTCAGCCCTGGGCCATCAGTTCCCGTAACAACTGCTGACTCCGTCCCCTTCTCCTTCAGCTCCTATGCCAGGCCTTCAGTTGCACCCTGGACCTGGGACTTCCCTTGGATCCCAGCAGCATGACATTATTCCTGCTACTGGCTCTGCGTTTAGATGCTGCAGAACTGCACCAGGTCTGTGAGGGCACAGCCAGTGCCAGCCCTTGCTGCTCCCTAACAGAGAAAGGAAGGTGTTGCTTGAGTTGATATAACCATGTGTGAAACTACTGCCTAAAAACTTGGCAGAGTCAATCCACAGGAAATAAAAATAATGTCTGTATTACCTCTCCAGTTGTACAATAAAAATGAAATCCTAAGCAACTCTGATATTTAAACAATCCTGTTTGTTATGTGAGATAGCACTTACCAAAACAAAGAGCTATTGCTTCAGGTCTTCTGCAAAAGCAGTTGCAGCAAAGTTAAACAGTTCCATCACATTTTAAATGTTTGCAGTCTAACAGCTAGAGAGTCACTTCATTAATTTCAGTGAGAAAACTACCCTAATAACGGCTTGATCCTCAATCTGTCTTAAGAAAAGACATTATGGCTCTCCCAGTTCTCCTGCTAATGACAGACCAGGAAAACTGACAGGGATGAGCTGACAGGGTCTACCTCCAACACAGAAAGTAACAGCAGTGTGACCTATCACACTTCTTTCAAAGGAAGATTTTGTACTGCAGGAAAATGGGAGCTGAATACATAGCATGATCGTGAAAGGTTTCTAAAAGCAGGAGCTATTCCACTCCATTTCAAAATGCTGAAGAAAGGTGTTGCAGGATTAGAGAGGTAGATTCATTTGACAGAACCTAGAAAGGACTCATTTCAACTTTATATTGATTTAGGATAAAAAGAAACTACCAAAAAATACCTGAAACAACTGCTTTGGGAGTCTTAGTATGCATTAGACTTGAATGAATGTTAACATACAATTTTTCAAAATCTTACTGGATGTTTTATTTTTTAAATGCCTCCTCCCTTCCAAATTTTGTTCCACGAGCTACTTTACTGACCACAGATCGTGATTTACCAACTTGCCCCACTCCAACCACAACATGGCCGTTGTCTGCTTATCTAGCACAGATTCTTCTGACTCCCACAACAAGATAAAAAGGGACAACATTTATTAATTGGATGGTGTCTTAAAGTAGACTGAAAGGATGATTATTGACAGACAGTACTACCACAAGACCATAAAATAAGTATGTACTTTTCTTATTTTCTTATTTTCTAAGCACTGTTTTCCAGTTGTATATTGTGTTGTATCATATTGCTTTACAATATAATGTAACTAATGAAAAAAAGTCTAAAACTCCAAGAGGAACCTACGTTTGAGCTCTAAGTCTGAGCAACATTTCAGTTTCTCTCTTATCTCTATTGAGAAGTACTGCAAAATACTGAGGGGAACCTCAGTGTGGCAATACTAGGTTGGATCTGATGCCAATCTATTCCAGCAGTTGGCATCTGGACTGGGCCCAAACCCAAAAGCAGCCCTTTGGAGATAGGGGCTACAAACCATAAAGCAGGGTGGCCTGAGGCAATTCGGATGCCATGTCAGTCTTTTCCTGACCTCTAGTAGTCAAAAAAAAGAAAAAAAAAATATTTTATAGAGGCAGAGAAGCTAATGCTCCCAGCTTAGGGAAAAAGCATACTGCAACATGATGCAGCCATATGGTCCACACAGCTTTATTGCCTTGAATTTTTTCCTTTAGCTATTTGTGTGGTAGCATTTAATATCTGTTCTATATTTAGCACATCAATATTTAAATATTATGCTACTTTGTTATAGAACTGCTTGTATGAAAGTAGTTGATTTATTGTTTCAAAAAACACAGTGGTTTTGGTTTACTGGAGCTTGGGGTTTTTTATGAGTTTTTTAAGTTTTTTAAAGAAACCTAATATTCCACTCTCACTGACCAGAAGTAATACATATATTTGAAAAGTGCTGCTGTTTGAATATACAGAATACTAAGACATGTAGTAAAGAAACAAGAACTAAATATAAATCCTTCTTCCAAAGGAACTTCAATAAAATTAGAAGTACATTCCCATTTGAGTCTCAAATTAAAAATATTTCAGGGATTCTTACAAACGATTTGGAACTGCAAAGTAAACCTACAGTTATATTTCCTCAGTATAAAAGAATTATAAGTATAATACCCCAAATTAAGGTAATACAATTATATAGAACAAGCTACTCTTTGTTGTTCCTGAAAAAGGATGTGAAGGCAGAGGGATGAGCAGCAAGACAGTAGGAGAGGAAAGAATAAAACAGAAAAATTATTCGATCATGTCCTCTGCATAAAAGTTTATCATTATTTTGAATTACATGCAATTTATACTCCCAAAATACAGTGTGCTACAACTGAGTTGTGAGCATTTGGATATATCTAGCATAACAAAAGAAAATAAGGTTCAGATGAAGTCAATGGCAGTGATGGACATTTTAACTGTAATTCAGCTTCAGCCCCCAGTCAGATACAATATCTGTTTTTTTTAGTCATTACATTGCTAAAAATAAACATCTTGTTCAAATTTCAAGTATGCTGTCCTCATAACTTCCATAAGGAAGTTTTGTCTTATTATGATAAATATTTCCATTTTAAAAAAAATTACTTAGAAATTTCTAACAATGAGATATGGGTCTTGTAAAGGACCATGAGAAGATCTGATGCAAAATACTTTTTGACACTCTAGAAAGAACGTAGTGAACAAAGACAAATAGTAATTAAAATTTTCATAATAATGCTGTAATTAACACGTCATGTATAACAAACTTCAGAATTGTAGACAAAGAATATCAGATGAGGGCAACACTCAGTGTCATCTGCTATTTGCACTTAATTAGCAACCAAAAAATTGCAGAAAAATTTTATCAGTTTATAAAAACATGCTTTTTCACAATTTAATCTTGACATGGAGAGAAGCAGGTGTTATGAAGCTTTGTATTAAGAATGCCTTGGAAAAAAGCAGACTAATATTATTTATCTTGAATATAAGTAACGCATCTGTGCGCGCAGAAGCCAAGTGAAACCAAACCCCTTCATGTGTTCATTTCAAAGTAAAGGCAACTACCTTGCTCAGAATATCCTGTGGCTCAGCAGATGTATTGAAAATCATCAACGTGGTTACATCCAATTGCTAGTCAGGCCTTCCGGAGCAGAAATACACGCAGCCATAAATATTAATGTGTGTGCTTTTCTAGACCTATCTTCAAATGTTCCATCAAATTTTCTTTAAATGAGGAATAACATAAAGGAACACATTTTAATAGGCAAAGCAAAGCAAAGCTCAGGCAACTATTAGGTAAAAAAGGATATCCCAGAATCCTTTAGAGAATTTAACAGTCTCTGCTTCCCTAGACTCTGCATCATTGACATGTTTAAATGCAGTACACCAACAAAGCTTTCTCTAGGAAATGAATCCGTTGAAAAATAACAATGCTTAGAAAAAGGACCTCGAGTTTAGAGATAGCAAAGAGAGAAATTTGGCACACAATAAACAAACATGACAGCTGATGTAAAATGTAAAGTCTGTGTGTGGCTAGAGGATTCAGCAGAATTTAGAGAGGTGCTATGAAGACTTTCTGTACACAGAAATCTCATGAACATACTGAGCTTAAAGCAGAAGAATGAGAGAATTAAATTCTTGTACATAAATATATTCTCCCAGGAAGGGAGAATGGCACATGAACTGTACAGAATAGGAAAAAGAAAAGAATCTTGAAGCAACAAAACCCCAGAATCTCAAAGTAACAAAAATGAATAAATGTTTTGGCAATTAAAGTTTGCTTTCATTGCAAAGACCTGTCATTTAACAAAGGTAGTACAAAAATTAGAACTTCTTTTAGGCGTCAGCCTTACAGTAGTATTGAAAGGCTCTTAAATGGCAAAATAAAGGAAAATCACACCTTCAACATAAAAGCAGCCTACCTATTTACACACAAAATAGTGGCCTCGGGTTACATAATTTCAAATGCTTTTCTTCTCAATATGAATAAAATTCACCAGTGAAAGAAACTAGACAACCTGAGATTATATCAGAGGATTTTCTATATTCTTTATCCTATATTACACAGCATAGGTTTTATTTGCCAAACACAAAGGATAAATAGCTGCATCACTGCAGTATCCATTTTTATTTCCATATTACAGGTGGCAAAGTAGCTTTAGTAGCTTTTCCAAAGGAGTATTTTTATTTGAATGACAGTAATATGGGTTAATAAAAGATCTCAGAGGAGCCCTTTTCTGGAACTTTAAAGGCAAATTCATTAATTGGAAGCAAACCCACAAAACTTTTTATTTCTGTCTGGGTAATTTCACATGTGCATTGCTAAGTATCTTTCAGTATATCACAACAATTGTGGATTTTAGATTCCAGAAATAAAACACTTTGGTGAAGATTTCTTTATGACCCATTTGCTATTGAGTCAGAACATCACTGCAGTTTAGTGAAAATGACATCTACCATCTATAAAGGGGAATAACTTCATAGAAATGGATGCATTTATACTGAACATTAATACTACAGAAAATGTCAAATCAAGAATTGGAGGCACTTCCCTTACATTTAGGCTTCAAGAGAAGGTAGAGACAAGAAAGATGAAACTACCAGGGAGGCAGGACAAAGTTAATTAACATATATGTGTACCACCAGAGAAATACTGACATACTGCTGGTGCTATGCAGCTGTGAAGACTACAACTACTATAACTTCACTTTTTACATGTAAAAATCCTGATGATTAACTTCATTGGTACATACAGACCATATCCAAGGTGTGTATTCCAAGGGCTTTTTCTTTTCTTTTTTTTTTTTTTAATTGAAATCTGCTTTTTTATAGACTTCACAGAAGCTAAAATGATCTGCTTTAATACTTTCTGTTACCTTAAAAGTACAACTCAATGGATACAATCTACAACATGAATAATTTAAATTCAACAGGCACTGTAATATATCCTTGCAAAATACAGCTTTTCCTTGGTGTAACTAAAATAATAATTTAATTCTTACTAATTATATAATTGTTAGTAGATCTACATTAAAAAGCAGGAAAAAAAAATCTGCCAGTAAACCTGCTTGCATTTTGCAAGCCATGTCAATAAAGTGCCTGAATTGACATTTCTCCAAACAACTTTCCGCCTTCACAAATGTGCCTCACACTAAAATTAAACACGGCAAGAACGCCATAGCCAACGTAACACTTAAATGTGATTGCTGAAAAATACCACATATTTTTATAAATGGTACATCAATTTATTCCACTAAAATTTCAAGGCCACAGGCTGCCTTAAAAGTTTCACATAGCACATGGTGCACTCATGAAAGAAACTTAATGCTGTTGCTAATCAAGCCTACTCTAGAATATGATGACTTTTTTGTTTCTGACACCTAATCATCACTATTGCTGCTATGCAGTGAGCTTCCAGAACTCAGATAACATCTTCACTTTGTCCTGCCCGATGCTTTTTTAGATTAATCAGTTCCCAGAGGCACTAGCTCAAGAGTCAGTGCACAATACCCAACCCATCTCCTTGGAACAGGACCCTCATTAACTATCATCCTAGAATTTTCAAAGGTGTGGTTGCTTAATAAGGAAACCTCACAGAATCCTCACAAAACAGCAAGTTTTACATCCCATTCTTCAGGTACCCTGCTAGGTTCTGCAAAAGCACCCTTCCTTATTTGGGATACAGAAGAGTCCAGAATCCTCCTACGAAAGCCTGTCCTCTCTTTCAGTTTTTTCTTGTGATATCACTTTTAAGAGATCGTGACACTGCCCTTTCAAGTAGCAGTACAGTGGTAGGATCCCTTTCCTAACACTTGAGAACCACAGGGTAAGTGCTGTCTGCCACTCAAACGGCAATTGGTTTTGATTCCTATTAACTGAAAACTGCTGAAACACTGTAGAGGCAAAAGACTGGACCGGGGACTTGCTTCTCTTCACCGTCTGTTTTCCTTTTCAGAGGCTTCTCAAATCGCTGACAAATCTTAATTTCTCTTCTACAGATTGATTTCTTCTCTACAAGGTGTCCATGTGCAGAAAGAGAGCAAATGACAAACTTAGGTTTTCCTCTTGGGAAGAGCCACTTCCTTGCAACTGTAAAACATGAATGTAAAAAAGCTTCAGAAAGAAGCATCTCCAATTCCTTTGAGCAGTGGTCTTACTGCACAGGCCTTGCATGGAAGAAATATGCCTCTTTAGCAAATTTTCATTCCCTT
The DNA here is from genome assembly GCA_036023395.1 of Myiotriccus ornatus. NCBI lineage: Eukaryota > Metazoa > Chordata > Aves > Passeriformes > Tyrannidae > Myiotriccus > Myiotriccus ornatus. The sequence continues at coordinate 101,103,454 of JAYRBT010000082.1, forward strand.
CCCTTCTTTTCTAGCTCAACATAAAAGTAAGAGAATATATTAGGGATAGTCCCATTGTCACTATTTCTCTGATCTGTTTCTTGTGCAACTGCAAGAGACAGACATGCTGGGAAGAACAACCTCTGACTCCCGGGTTCAGGATGGTGCCACCATGCTCAGCTGCACATGCCCCAGGCACTTGGAGAACTACCCTTCATTACAGTGTGACTTTCACGGGTGCTTAGGTGCTTCCAGGAGCAGGTGACAATGCTCTGCTCTATTCCCAAGTTTCCATCATCACTGTTTTGAACCTGTGCACCTTAATTTCACTCTTATCCTAGTGTGGGTTTCTATATGCCTTTATGAATCTAGGTCTCACTCTCACCCTTTTCTGATGTGAAAGTGTTTGGGGTGTTGGGAAGAGCTGAATGCTGCAACACAGAAACTAATGAACTGTGAAGTATATCCTGCCCAGTCATCCTTCAGCAGAAACCAGAACGGAACAAGATTTGACTGTGACATCTGGAAGAGGTAAAGACTGTAAGAGTATGGGGAAATCAGGAACTCAAATCTGGCAGGAGAACATTCCTCCCCTCCAGGGTACAGGGAGAAATGAACTAGTAAAATATTAAGTAACAACACAGTCATATTTAAACTTCACGCAAAATCATAGTATATGAAGTTACAGGAGAGAAAAGTGCATCTGCGGCTTCCATGCTCTAATACGAATACATGTGTACCGAAAAGTTTTTTTCAAATCTGTAACATGAGAAGCACAGAACTGTGATCAACTGCTTGTATGCAATTAACACAAATATTTGATGTTATTAGCTGCTGCAACATTATCACTTGGATAATTACCTGCACCTGTTTTCCTCATTAAATGGCTGTGTACATCATTACAGTTTCAATGAGGTCCAGACAGGATTTTTTTCCTTTGTGCTGCTGTAATACAACTGATTGGAAATGTGACTTCTAGATGCAGAAAGCGTTATGTCCACTGGTGAGGGAAATAACTATATTGCTTTAACACTGAAAACAAAAGCACTCAGCTCTTTAATTCAGCTCATAAAGTTCATGAAAACCTTTTAATTCCTTCTTCTCTAAGTTCTGCAAGTATATATAAAGGATTAAGACTGTGTCTGATATGTTGGGAAATACCAGAGGACTTAAAATACAACCCAACCATTTTGCTTGTGCAGTAACCGAGCTCTGCTGCCACGTTTGCCACGTGACAAACTGCCCTATGACTTTCCCCAGCTCGGGAGCAAAGTCCGAAAAGTGTAGAACTCTGTGAGCACTTGAAGAAGCTTTGGAAGCAGAACTTGTAGGTGGCAATACGTAGTCTCCTAAGTGTGCTGCTTTTGGCCGAACCAATTCCTTTCACTGGAAAAACGTTGTTTACGCCCAGACACTAAGTGTCTGCAAAATTTTAGCCATTTTCCAATACTGTGTATCAGATTTCGAAATACTACACAGAGCACTTCCTATGAGGCTTGATTAAGGTGAATGAAGTAATTTAAACCACATAATTCTCTGGTAAAAGAAGAAAGACAACAGGAGATGTTAAAAACACACTGGTTTTTAACTGTGATGAAAATATCAGCATACAGGCCTGGTTTGTGATACTGATGAGGGAGAAGCTTTCTTTACCACTATCTTGTACTTCAGAGTAATTTCAAATTCAAATCCAAAGAACCAGTATTCCATGAACAATAGGCTTTCCAAATAGCTTTCTGATATAGCATTTAATGACCTCTGCCTCAAATCAATGATTTTTTGGCCACTCTTACTACAGTCATAGCTAGACCTGCTAACAACATACTATCAGTCACAAATGCCTGCCAAGAAATTAAGTGTTGTAAGAAGGGATGAAAAAATCTCCCATAAATCTAACTGAGACAAGAAATCCCTCTTAAATTTCAGCAGAAAACTTAATGTTTGTGCTCCTAAAGAGGAGTGATGGAATCCATGTCCAGCTCACTGTCACTGACTTCCAACTTGGGAAACAACTGACTTAGGCTCTGAAATGGAGGCAGTCACATTCCCCACTTTAAAGCCTGCAGATGCAAGGAAAGGTTTTGATCCACACTTTATTAGTTTCTAAAGGGCAGGAGGGATGAAAAGAAATCTAATGGGATAAGTATGAGACTGAAAGAAAAGCCCTGAAGACTGCAAGAAATTAAGAGGCTTTTTTTTCCAGTAGATTAATTACTAAACAAGAAAAAGCTTCTTTAGGAATACTCTGATTATTCTCCTTTCTCCTGATCCTGCAATGTAGTGAGTGCAGCTCCTAGAGGAAGATCTTCAGACTCGCTGTTTATTCGCATTCCTCACAGACTTTTTACTGGCCACGGCTTTGCAGGAACTGGTAAAGTATTTTCATTTTTCAACAGAAGAGAAAAGCCAAACAAAAAGCACAAAAATGGTATTGCTACTTAATAGAAGTCTGCTAAAACTAGAACAGAAGCTGTAATGGTTTCAGTAGAGACAGCCATGGCAGGGTGCAGTAACATGCCTTCAGCACTGAGTACCTAGGGAACCGCATGTGCTACTTCCTTTATAATTTTACAGAGTCTCAAGCTACCTAGACTGAAGCTTCTTGAGGTACATTTACATGTCTTGGGCATATCCCCAGAACACAAAGTTTGCATTCTTCTCGTGGTCTTTTCTGAATCAAGAGCCTGCACCAGAAGTAAATTCATTTTTCTTTTCCAGACCAATATTCCACTTAAAAAATGACATTTCATCAGAAGGTAATGCAAAAAAATATATAATTTTTTTTACTGGCTTTACAACTTTGTCTCTCTCCTGTTAGGATTCTTTTACCTCAACTTCCTCTCTCCTACTGGGGTATTCCTACCTCCATCTGAAGGAACTCTTTGTGAATACTCCAGGAAGGGAAAACAAACACACAAACAAAAGCTGACTTATTCAGAGTGGTTCTACTTTTAATCTAGGAGGGAAATATGAGACTAGATTTAGATGCAGTTAGCCAGCAGGATAGTGTCTGGCACTATGGGTGGAAGACTGTGAGGGAGACTGGGTTTCCAATATGTAACAGTAAAACTTTCTAATCCTAAACATTTTTGTTGTCAAGAAATCCATTTCAAACTCGGCTCCAGTGTCTAGCTTATTATGTTAGCTGCTTCTCAGCATATATGATGGCAGGTGTTAGATATAACCTCAGCAGGAGACATGTAATCACAGCAAGGTAAATGAATTAGGCTAGAGGACTTGCTTAGCACTCTGTGGCTCTACACGGTGTTACACAGAATTACCCTCAGCAGTCAACTTTATCTTTCATGTTACTTTGAGAGTACTCCGTTTTAATGAGAAGTGATTTCACAGATCTTTCATATAGCCTCCGTCTGTCTTCAACAGAAGAGTTCCTCAAATACTAAAAAAATGCCATAATTTATTATATCATCATTTTCCAGCCAAACATCTTTAACAAATCTTTATCATCTACTGGTAGTTCTAATATAGTGTCTCCCACTTAATTCCATGAGTTGCAGCATGTTCTGCAATTTTGTACTCAAATATGAGAGCCAATCCAACTTGTAAGGAAACAAGAAAACTGATATCCCAAAGCTACAGTTATGAACACTACAGAAACCCCATTGCTTCAAATGAAAATTCAAAAGTCAGTAATCTATGTTAAAGTATTACTTCATGAGCCACACTGTTCATATTCAAAATACTTTGTTCTATAAAAGAAGAAAAAAGTGTAAACTAAAAAGTCATATGTAGAGAACATCTACAACAGAAGAGTAAGGAAATCATTAGCACTAATTTCTCTGAAAGCTATTGGGCTTTTTGTATTAGCCTTTATTTGTAGACAAAATATGTTAAAATAACTTGTCTAGTTGGCCTTTTAAGCAAGCCAGGAACATTGTCTGTCACTGCTTCAGAAAACAGGTTTCTGATGTTGATTAATCTTTTACTTCCCTTTGCAAGAATCCTGGATGCTCAAAGTTTGAAATAAACCCAGAATTTGTGCCAGGTTTTGAAATCTCGAAATCAGGTCAGAAGTTACAAAAATTACTGTAAGATTCCTGTAAGTTGTAACAACAAGCAACACCTCAGACATAGCTGGTGGCATTATTTTGTTTTTTGAACAAACATGTTAAGCGCCCTACTCACCAAGTCTTCAGGTGTGTTTTTAAAGTAGCAAACCCCTCCAGTGCCTGCATGGCAGCACAGAGGTAGCTGGGCCCCTATTCTGGTAGTTTGTTCAGTCTGATCTCCATGTTGCTCCGTATCAGCAGCAACTGGTATTAACTTACACAGTTAATTGGAAACTGGCTTGAATGTGTCAACACGGGCTGGAGCTGCTTTGCCAAAAGGCATGTCCTTAATGGCTACAGCTGTTACTTGGATGTGCAATAAAATGCTAAACATGCTAGTCTTCCAGGTCTAGAAAATTCTATGAAAAAATTTAACTTTAACACAGTGAGCAAGCTGCAACTCCCACACCTTGATAGTACTTTTTGTTATTTCTTGATAGCAATCAAATGAGTTAAAAGTACAGCTAATTAAAGTAATCTGGGGGAAACAGGACTCAGTAAGAAGTGTATTGGATTCTCTTCAATATGAATGAAAACAGAAGAAAAGCAGCCCCACTAATATAAAACATAAACACAATGCAGCACTAAAAAATATTTAACGATAAAGTATCCATCACAATGGAAAATCAAAAGAACTACAACTTTACATGGCAAGACACTGCAGTTGGCTTGAACTACACACTTGCCAACTGATGACTTTATCTCTCTTTTTAAAATGGATCACAACTCTTCCATACACAATTAAACAACAAAGTACATTTTTCACAAAACTACTTCACATTCTATAATATAAAATACTCCTTTGAATCACTGTCTAGTTTATAGGATATCTGCTAGCTATGCAAGTCTGGTTACTAGGTCATTTAAAACAATAATTAATATAAGCATTTTCTGCAGATGTTGCATAGGCATTGCTAAACATTATGCAACATTAGATATTCAGAATAAAAATAAGCATAGTAGGCCATTGAAAAAATCACACATAGCCATAAAAATCATCTAATATCACCTCAAATAGCACAAACAGAATCCTCATCCTGGCTATGACCAGCACTGTATTAAACGCAGAAGGTTTCATTACAGGAAACATCCTTTCAACGCACTGAAAGGCAGCCTGTGAAGATCTGATTTTTATTTGGATTTGAACTGTTTTAAAATGAATGAAAGGCCGATGCCAGTGACTCATTGCAAAAGCAGTGACATCCCCTTAGAGATATCAAACCAACCACTGCCTCGAATAAAAATGATATTACTGTCCTTTAGAAATCAGCTGTAACTGTGAAACACTGTGGAAAGATTTTAAACAACTGAACACAGTGTTTTGTAAAAGAAATACAAGGACATGAACAAAATTATATCCAGCAAAAGATAAACAGAGCAGACTCTTGACATTTGTATTTCCTAACAGTAATCCGTACCATTCTAATTGCATCACTGTCAGTGATGACTTCCTGTAGCAGAACTAATACAGTGCACTGAAATTCTAAAAAAAAAGAAAAAAAAATCTCTTTCCATGGGACACAGTCCTTCAGGAACATACTGCTGCAGTGTGAGTACCCCACAGGCCACAGGTCCTGCAAGAAATCCTGCCCCTGTGTGGGCTCCTCTCCATGAGCTGCAGCTTCCTTCAGGGCATCCCCACCTGTTCTGGCCTGGAGTCCTTCACGGGCTGCAGGTGGATCTCTACTCCACCATGGACCTACAGGGACTGCAGAAGGACAGCCTGCCTCGCCATGGTCTTCACCACAGGCTGCAGGGGAATTTCGGCTCTAGTTCCTGGAGCACCTTCTCCCCCTCCTTCTTCACTGTCTTGGTGCCTGCAGGGCTGGTGCTCTCACGTGTTTTTACTCCTGTCTCTGACAGCTGCTGCCCAGTGTTTTTTACCCTTTCTTAAACATGCTATCCCAGAGGTGCCACCAGGACCTCAGCTGTGCCCAGTGGTGGGTCCACTGGAGACAGCTGGAATCAGATGTGTCCAACATAGGGCAGCCACTGGCTTCTTCTTGCAGAGGCCACTCCTGAAGCCCACAACTTGCCAATACAGTAATCTACTGTTTGGGCATATTTTTCTGAAGACATCTTTATTGTACTACAACTAGGGGACTTACAGTCAGCTGTAATTGTGAACGTGTATTACATAAACAAATTAATATCAAACCAATGTAACTGTTCTGTTGGATAATGCAAGATGGCATTAATAATGACTAAGTGTTTCTGTAATTATAGTTGTGAACACTGTTATAAACACATTCTTGGAACAGAAAGACAAGGAGAAAGACAGGCTGAGAGGAGGGAAGAGCCACTCTTCCTACAGTATTTACTCCATCTGACTCACAGGACACTTGAAACAGAAGAGCAATGGATTAATCACTCTGATTTAATTCATACAAATATATACAGAAATACATACGTGTCATTACTTTTTGGGTCTATTTAACACAATTTTAGATTAGTACTAACTCACTAAAGGCCATGCTTTTATTTATCAAGAAAATTGGAGCACTGGCACCCTACTTACTTCAGTAGAGATAACTTCGCATTTCTCTGCTACAGTAAGAGTCCGACAGGGACTAACCTGTGCAGTAAGAAACACTTTTAGAAACTTTTTATTATTATCTTTGTTATATCTCTCCAATTTTTATCTAAAACAAGATCTCTCAAGTAACTACTAACATTCACAAACACGTAAATAGATAATGTGTACATTAGAGCATGCACACATATGCACGAATCTTATATGACATTTCTTTTGTCCCACTGAAATAACATACCAAGCCAAAATATTCATCTCAAGTGCACATATTCTCTCAACAACCTCATGTGGATTAAAATAAACCAAATGCCATAACTAGTGTGCTTCCCCCTGACTGCCACCAAATTATACAAAATATTATACATCGACATCAACTCACTTACTGGAGCATGTTGCCTGAAATTAGGAATGTTATGTGCATTAATTTTTTCTACTGACAAGGGAGTACTGAACTGAGAGTTCTTGTTTCAGTCTAGTATTACAACATTGTTGCATAAAGCATTTTGCTTTCAAGCCAAGAAATTCCCCACAAACCATTAATCTAAGATGTTCTATTCATTATCATCTGAAGTTATTTCTTCTAAAATATGTAGCTCAGAAACTGCTGACAAACTACTTGAAATCATTTTTTAAGTGTATCACATAACCCTCTGGCTAAGGCTAACTGAAAACTAATTAAAATCATTAAGATGATGATTTGAACAAGAACAGGAAAAACTGCCTAGATGAAATTATGAGGAAAAATTAGATATCACTTGACTGAATCGTGCCCTCAGATACATTGCTTCTCATTTGCAAAAAATGAGCATTTCTTTCCCTCTCAAAGGGGTTTTTGACCTTTTAAGGCACCAGTATCCTCAACCCTCCTCAGACTAACTCATTCATCTTCTGACCCAAGGCTTTCAAAGCATATTTCACTTCCTTTATGGGCAGAAATAAAACTCCCCAAACTGTAAATATAACTTGCTATCAAATTTAATACCTTTTTACTTAATCACCAGAACATTATTTCAGAGTTCTGATAAAAAGGTAGGAACACAAAAAAGAAACAAGCTGTATGATATCTGATAAATAAAATTATATGTATCATTTTCCCTCTATAGAAACACCAGTTTCTAGTCTGGACTCCTGCCACTGGGAAAATAAACTAAAACATCTTCAAGCCTATGGTCATCACAGAAGAGAACACTGATTTGGACCTCTTCTATCTGCCAAGAAGACTGAACATCACATACCAACAACTGCCTTCACAAAAGCCAAGTGTGGTGAGTAATTAATGAAATTTGGAATAGAATTTCGAGTGATTGAGAAAAAGAATGTATACCTTGTATACTGAAAGCTAAGATGACTGATAAGCTCTGTGTGTTAGCTCCAACTTGAGAAACAGTATTAAACACTCATGAAATGGTTCAGAAAATGTGTAGCAGTATATGCCAAGACCACTGGACAAAAGCCAGTTTAAAAAGGAATTTGAAAGAACCTCCTTTATCTGGGACAATGAACTTATTGTAGAAGGATGATCCAAGTTCCAGATAAACTGAACATTCATCTTCAAGCTGGGAGTCCTGCCTTTGCCAGAGGAAACAAGATGCTGAAGGAAAAGGTACTAAAGTTCAGCCATGAACCTCAGATCCGATGTCTACAACACAAGGCAACATTGATAAATCTACAGTGAAGACCACTGGAGGCATTTTTGTAAGTGAAGGATCTCTAAGGCCGATTGATACACATCATATACATCACAGTACATTTATTAGTACACTATTGATCAGTGCATATGTTCAGGTTTTGTTTATACAGTCACTTCTGAACATTCACATTGTTCATCTCCTAATTGCCTTACTCAAAAACTAGGGAGGAACATTTTCTCAAGAAGGACAACTGTTAAAGACGTTTTACACAAATGCCAGAGTATATTACAGGTCCTTTCAAGACCTAATTGAAATGGATGTGAAACACCAGGACATTCATCTGCAATGCTTTTAAGGGTCGTGGATATATTTATACTGTTATGAGGCTAATGCAGAAGAAGTCCCACATTGCTACAATCAGTGACTTTATGTAGCACTTTTTTGTTTCGCCTGCTTTTAGGTGACAACAGTCACAGGAGGCTCAGTCTATAAGGCCAAAGCAGATGCTGAGCTGGGCTTAAGGCAATCATCTCCCAGGAGACAGAGATTAGTACCTGGGGGAACTCTTACCATGTCTAGTAAAAACCAGAAAAAAAGAACAACTGGTAAATTTTAGGCTAGTGAATAGTTTAAAACCAATGGACAGATTCTACAAATCTGTGTGGGTGAAGCCCTAAAGGAATGGCTGCATTAACAGAGCAAGTTTATAGTTTAGCAGAATGCAAGGGTTGTTGCTATGGAACTAGGTCCAACTGCACGCAGTGCACAAAATGCATTAACTAACAGTATCACAACTGTCTTTTAAATGCAACAAGCATATTATCATTGAGATCCTTTGTTTTGGGATATCTCTGCTTTTTCTCTCACCTCTTTTTCTCTTTCTTTTCATAGTAGATTTTGATTAATATCTCTTTCAATTAAAATGCCTAAGGCCATCTTTGTTTTCTCTCTTAGTATTCCTTCTTCCTTTGAATCTCAGTAGTCCTGTCTGCCTGTTTCTAATACTACTTCAGATTGATTTTCATGACGCCATTCTGTTTTCTTTCTACCCTCCCTGATGACACCAACTTTCTATTTTCTAACCTTTATATTCCCCACGTAACAAAAGAAAACCTTTGATTTGCAACATATCCCTCATAAAAATCACTTGAAAGACCTGAGGATTGCAATTAACAAACAGATTTAGATGAAGCAGCACTTCAACAACAGTACTCTCAAGAAATGCTCAATAAACACATGAGGTAACGTCAAAGAGAAACAAAGCAAAATAAAGACCAACCCGATGGCATCCCTTGACCTGAGGATGGCTTTATTGGTGCGTTCACCTGATCCCAGTTAAGATCATCATCATCTGACTGACTATAGCCACAGGAACTGAGGGGCTCATCGAAAGTACAGCATCCTGTTAAAGAAACACAAAGATAAAAATTAAACAAGGCATGCAGGTAACAGATTATGAATAGCTAATCCTAACAACTGCAACATCATTCAATGCAGGCTATGTCCTTTTTAAGTATCGTTTAATAATAACATTTATCTATTTATTAATCATCACTTCCTGAGAGGACATAAAACCTTCCTGTCAAGAAAACAAAATCCCAAAGGTAAAAGCAGATTTAGGACTGCAGACAAATTTTCTCTTACGATGTGATCATCAGGTATCAAAAACAAAACAGCAAAATAAAAAGCAGCAAAACTCAGAATATTAAAAGACTGCAAGATCAGCATTCCTCAGGGAAAATAAATTAATTGATGCCTGAGGACCTATATTTTAGAAGAAAAGCATAAGGGCGGGAACATCGGCTCCCATCGCTGTACCTTGGTTACCAAGTAAGGGAAGGCCTGGGTGCTCCCAGGAGTGCTGCACTACAAACAAGTACCAGCATGGGCGGGATCAGTATCTCAAAATGTCAATCTAAGCTTAGTCTCAAGCTCTTAGAAAGAAAACAGTATTACTTCCTCTTTTTTTTCCTCACTCTCTTCTAAGAAAATTAGGAAAGAATGACATATTATAAACGCTCATGCTATTCCAAGCTGAGGTAGGGGAAAAAATAACATCCTGAATTTAGAAGAATAGACTCTAACATTATCCACAAGAAAACGGAAGAGGTTTGCTTTTTATCGTGTGGAAAAAAGCAGGAAACTTCTCCAGCTTTTTTGCATCGTTATCAGCCAACAGGAGACTAACACAGGGTTACAAAATTCTGTTTTATTTGATGTTTCACTCCAGTGAAGAGTGACATCTTTCCTATTTGGGAAAATAAATATAACCCTAGTCACGGATATTTCTGTCCATATTAAAGGAAATTCTGCAGCTGTTCAAACAAAACTAAACTTTAGGGCTATTCATCATCTTTGCTATCTCTCCATAGGCACCGTAGCCTTAGCCTTGCCAAACTGTATTGAAACAGGAAAAGGACAAAATCTAGCTTTAAAAATTACTTTAATAATCTAAATTTTCATAGAAAATGACATTACAGAATACCTTAACAAAACACAGAATAGAAGGCAAAATTCCACTATACCTGACAAACTTCACCTAACTAAGTCCAGCCTTCCTAACTACCCCAGTTGTATATTTGAGATTCATGGCAAGAACTTTGCAACCATATAATCTTCAATACAAATTATTTTTATATGCAATAGCTGAATAATTTAATTTTTTGTTCTCTTAATAGTAAGAACATAACATTGGCCTTTCCAGACATACCATGTTTGGCCTGCCCTCAGATACAGGTCATCCTGTACTAGTCTCTGTTCTAAAATATCCTTCTGTAGAAGTCTCTGTTAAGATCTAAGAGTATGAGGGAAATTGGCACCTCTGGACACTGTTTCTTTCTGTACAAATTAAAGTGCAAAAGATTCAATTAGATAATCCAGTGGGAACAGAAAACCCATTAAAAAACTGACAAATCCAAACTCTAACATTTCACCTCAACGATAACAACATATATAAACTCTCTCTCTCCTGAAGTTAAACAAATTGAGAAATATGAGAGATTTTTATAAAGTATATTAAATAACATCTGCAACATTTCCAAAGGGAAGGCTTAGAAATTTAGGCAGTCATTTAAACATTTGTTCTAGTACTTGCATTACTTGCATAAATATTACTTCAACCTTCATAAAATAATGTCACAAGCTAGGTTTCAGACATAAACGCTAAACATCAACTTTCACAGACTGTGCTTTTTTATAAGGATTACCAATGAAAAACCCACAGGTGAAGCAAAAGGTAGTTTCCTTGCAGAAGTACTGCAAATGATAATAGGACATAAATTTAAATACCAAGTTCTGCAGTATACAATGTAGTCAAGCTCGGAAAAAAATACATACCCAAGTAAAACCTGGCATAAATCAAGGTTTACAACCCAAACCAGGACCAATGAATGTATGGAATAGTTCCCACACCTCATTACATTATTTTATCTCTAGTGATAATACAGAAGAGTTTAAGGTGTCTTCTCACTCAAACCCAAAAGCCAAGCACTGCAAAACATCCAATACTGGAAAAATGGCACAAGTTGTGATTCCAGATTGTTAGTAAAGGCTCCTAAGCGTCTCAGGAATTAGGAAGATGTCAAAAACATGGATAAATAGAATGACTGTTCTACTTGTCTAGACTTCTTGTCTGTCTCACTGCTTGGTTTTCTTCATTTCTCTTGGAAGTCTATAACTCTGTCAGGATGGGGGTTTTTTGTTGTTGTTCTTTATGTCCTTTTGCCATCTACATCCTTCAAAGCTTTGCTTTACTATTACTATAATTTTCTCCAAATGAGTACCTAACCTTCACATCTGCTGTAGGAAGAGTTTTAAAGGAACTTCTGAGCTCCTTCTATTCCTAATCCCTTCCCACCCACAACTAATAGGGAAAGTGTAGCAAGTATTACTATGAGTTATCAAGCTGTACAGTCACCTATCCGGAGAATCAACCAGCATACAGAAGATCTTTAACAACACAGATACCAAGCCATGTTTCTTTTTACAGCCAGCTACGAAGCATAAGATGAATACTAATGAAGGCTTTGCACAGCCATGACTTTTCTGTGAAGTCTTTTGGAGATTAAAACGGCATATATATGTGTTGGAAGTGGAGGCAAGCTTACAGACTGAACATCTTAATGGAAAGAAAAAAACAAAACAAAACACAAAAAAATGCTTAGCCAAATTAGCCAAGATATAATCACTGTAAATCAAGAGTCATCGACAGGCCTAATGGCTTATGCTTTCTCCCTCAAGTTCTGACCCTCACATCTGACTCTACTACAAAAGATGAAGTTCTTTAGAAATGGGTCATAACATTTGACAAACCTCTACATTTGCCACTGCTGAAGCCCTACTGCCTTCTTCTGCAGCACTTTGTCTGTTCTCCAATCATGATGCCCTTACTGTACAAGGTTCCAGTTCATAAAATGTTATGGACACATGGTATGAACAAGCAGTGCTAAATTCTGAACAATTACCAGCAGTCTTTAACATCTCTCATCATCACACTGTTTTGAAACATGAGCCACTGCCAAGACAGGCAATTGTTTATATTCAACTAGCACACTTGAGAAATTCTGCTCATTTTTTGCTATTAGAATGGAAAATAACAATCAAAATACATATTGTCTGTTACACAGTTTAATCAAGCAAAGCAATTTCCCTTCCTGTTATACTGACATCACAGTTTGGATAGCCAAACTGTATTTTAAAGGATGAATTCTGCGCTGACTGAAATATTTATAACTAAAACAGGAGATACAATACCCCATTAAGATTCTTTGGCTTATGGTGCATTTTATAGATATTTTTGGATTCCTAAGAGGACATGAATTGACAAATGCAAACGATGCAACACAGTCTATTACAGCCTATGCTTCTTTCAACTGCAATTATCCATTTAACCATCATGAATCCAGTTCAATATAACCATGCCATTGTCTAAATGTAGTCCTTTTTAGATGCTTCTATTTTTATTTGGTTAAATTACTTTAGATATTGAAAAATTTATGAGCTCAAACAGGGAACATAATTTAAGATGAAAGCAACCAATTAAAGTAAAAGGGATAAAGAATACACTATATTTTTCCTATTGTGACTAAAGTTTTATTCAAATTATTTTGTGTTTTACAACTATGACATTTGTTATGAAGCATTCTCAAAGAGTATCTTAACAAGTACTAGGATAGTAAAACAAAAAAATCCGTTAAGTGACAAAAAATAACACAGAAAAAAGTTCAAGTTACACTGCACACTGCTTTGGGGTTTTTTGGGTTTATATACTTCAAAGATCAATATGTACTTTCCATCAAAAAATTTGCCGCCAAGGGTACCAGAACTGTGTGATGGCCTTTCTTCAGGATAAAATCAATTTTTTTTTACAGCAAAGCCCTATGGTTTATGGTCTGTCATAGTACCATGAATGCTATTGCAGAACATGTGAACCCAGAAGACGGGTTTCCTGAATTCCCCATGTTACCAGTATTCTCCTTTATCTTATTTTTAAAGTATTTTTTAATTCTGCTGTCTCCATATTTTCAGTTCCATACTGGGAATATGTTTATGTCAATTAACTCTAAATACAATGTAGCAAGTCTTAGAAACAGAAATAAAGATTTTTATATTTTTTTTCTAATCTGAAAGCCGGACGTCAAACCACATGACATTATCAGCGGGCTTGGATAATGCAGTGAAAGTTTCATTTCCTATTAGGCAATGGATCTTTCTTTTCTGTCTACAACAAAAAAAAGGCCTGTGCCTAAACCAACCGTACACCCTTCCTTGGCCAACTGCATTCCCTCTGATGCTCACGAACACCACGGCATCCAAGAGCAATGGAGCAAGCACATCACCAGGACAACATACCAAGGTAAATGAAAACTAAAATAACTGAAAAACTGTGACAAACTACAATTGCTAAGCTTGCTTAAACCATGAATGAGTCAGCTTAGCCCCAAGGGTTACTGCTCCGGACAATCATCGTATCTAAACACTCTCATGACAATTAGAAAGTGATCTTAGAAACACAGCATTAGGAAAATGGGATCCTGAGCCTCTAAGTTGACAAACCATCCCATTAGAGAATAAACAACTAGTCCTTTGGGGGCAGATAAGCAGTCATAAAGTGGAAAACAAAAAATCAATCCCAATTATAAACTCAGTAACAGAGAAAGCAACAGTGGGAATTAATGGACAATTTTTAACATAAAAAAAAAATAAAATCCTGCCTTTAAACTTGTGTCACAGGTCTGGTCTGCTGTGTAACTTTTGCTATAGATTGGGTGATGACAGGAATTGCCTAATACAAAACTGTTTGCTTCCCTGAAATCAATAAATTGTTGAGCCAATAAAGCCGAAATAAAATTCAAGTTTTACCTGAGTAAACAAACCAGAGGTACATAAAAGGATGGTTTAAGGAACATATGAGAAACTGGACATAGTGGTCTGTCTGGATCTGCTTTCTGTGTAGATTCTCAGCAAAAGAAGGCTCTATCTGCCCTTTCAAAAGTTGTTATAGCATTGCATGTTTAAAGGGCTTTCCAGACATGCTAGCTCAGAGACAGTTACTAAAAGAAACTCTTCTCTGTGTGCCTCCAAAGTACACACAGATCTGCCACACATCTGCAGTGACAAACAGGCACCAAAAATTCTTATCCAGGATTTACAAGTGAGCTTTTCACAGTGGGTAGCCTGTTTTAAAATGGAGCATTTATTTTCTCTCAAAATACACCAAGTTTTTCGTTTCTACTAAAGGCGAGTGTTCAGAGGTCTAAATTAATCTTGTAATCTGTATTACCGGTCAGGAGTCTGAAAACTCATGTGCGGCATAAAATTGATCAAATTTAAAACAGTATTTACGTCTTGTCATGTCTACATATGCATGGGGGTAAGAAAGAAGAGCAAAAGGAAAAAATTTTACAATTAGATAACTTCTTGATGGTGACTGTGCTCAGAGAGGGTTTTGAAAACAGCAGAGGATGGAAGAATTGGCTGGAAAAATCTCATGAGTCAGAGCAAAAAAGGTAAAAGTATGCTTTACAACTAAGAAAGGCCAGATATTAATTCTGTCCATGAGGGAGAACAACAGATAAAAAAATTATACAAAAATGTACTAAGACATACTGAAAAGGTGGTATGAGAATGCTAGAGTTACAAATTCATGGACACAAGTCCGGCAGTATCACAGGTGATGACAGTATATAGAAAAAAAAATAATTTCAGACAAACATTTAAAGCTGTTATTTATGAGACTTCAAAAGCTCACCACATGTTCATAAAACATTTACAGTTGTTCTCTCTGTTCTCTCTCCACTTACCTGACAGAAACTGAATCAACATAAATGTCACCAAAAATGTTTCAGTTTTTGTGGCATAGGACACTGCAGCAAAGTTGAATTTCATGGAAAACATATCTGCCAGTTTTAACTTTTCCTGGAAACCTAAGCACATTTAGGCAAATAAAATGTTTCCTAAACAATTACATTTGCCTAATAAATACTGAGAAGAACTCAAAATTTGGGTTCCTGGACTTAGGTGAAAAACCCTGAAAAATATTTCCTCTCAAAATGTGTATTTAAAGTCCTTTGAGCTACAGGACAGACACAGGAACAGACACCACTCACCAAGG
The DNA here is from genome assembly GCA_036023395.1 of Myiotriccus ornatus. NCBI lineage: Eukaryota > Metazoa > Chordata > Aves > Passeriformes > Tyrannidae > Myiotriccus > Myiotriccus ornatus. The sequence goes on from JAYRBT010000082.1 coordinate 101,119,279, forward strand.
CAAGACACTGAATAAGGGCTCTTAAAATAAATATCATTCATCTTACGTAAGCAAATAATATCCACACATTTATGTAATTTTTGTATCAGTGAATATTTATGACGACCATGGAAAAATGTGGGCATATTCCATGAGCTAACTTATTTCTGGCATTTTTTTAATGCCAGGGTGTTTGATTTTGCAATATTAGTGACAGCTAATATCATCATTACTTAGGATATCTACCAAGAGAAATATCTAAGTGTCCAAACCAATAAAGAACCTCCAGAATTACGCAGAAATTGAGTAAGGAAACCTTATTTTGAAAGGTAATATTAAAACAAGCATACTTGCAGAAGCCATCAGATTTTATGCTTTAGTGCAGGATATCACATTAGGTGCTAAAACTACTAGCTGGTCTTCCAGTTCAACAGAAGTGAATACTAAGAGACATTTCTTGTATGAATAGCTGCTATGGATAAATTTTAGTGGTTGGGGGATGGTTGGGATTTTTTTTTCAGGTTTTATTTCTTTTTTGGTATAAATACTGTTGTCCTTTTCAACTATTAAATTAATGCTTACATTGAGTTTGAGATCAGGGAATTGACTTTAGAAACGTACGTTACAATAACTTTCTTTAAAAAGCCTTATAAAAAAGGTTTTTCTATATGAGAAGTACTTTGGAATGACTTTCCAAGAAAAACAAGTCCAGTTTGTAACACCTATTTAACCTACAGATGTATATATCTTATTAAAAAGATCACACTGGACATATCAGTTGCAAAAGGGAGACAGGTGATTTACATTTTTATTGCAGCTAAGTGAACTTGATGAAATTCTGGACCACGGTCAAAACCACTACAAAAATGAATAAATAAAAGGGAGATTTGCCATATGTTTTGCATCTTGTTTGTCACAAATACATGACAAAAATGTTCTTCCAAATGCAAAAATCTCTTTTATAAACTTTCTGAAACGTTTTGACATAAAACTCTGACCTATAAACAACTAACAAAAGGAACCTTCTTTTCACATACTTAGAATTAAAAATTCAAACGATATTTTGGCAGCGGAATGAGCCTACTGAGAAAAAAGAAAATGCAACTGCACACCTATTTCACATAGTTTATATCATAGAATTTACTTAATTTTTTTTTCTAGCTACCACCCAGGAGTGCACAAAGCCCTTTTATTAAATATGTAAAAGCATTCAGTCATCCTGGCTGGCAAAGAAAGCAGATGCCATGGAACAGAGATATGGGAGACATTATTTTTTCCCCATATACTTGGAGACTAGTAAGGACATAACAGGGAGTATGGGATGTACATAGTGCATTAACATATACAGATGGTAACAGTAATGCATCCTTTCTTTTGACACCATGCACTACCTCTTAAAGGACTTTAAATGACACCTCTGTTTTGAAAAACTACAGTAAAATACATGACAACGTTTTCTGCAATCTTTTTTAAGGAAGAAAAGAAAGAGGGGAGATTTCCAGCCCAGCTCCTGGACCACACACACATTTCTACCCCCAGCTGTGACTTTGAAGCAGCAGCAGCCTGCAGCACTTCACCGTTCTATCATCTGAGGGACAAAACACATACCATAGGTATCTCTTTTCCATTCAGCATCTATTTGTAATTTCTTATATTGGTAACAGATGCTGCCTCCATTAATTTAATTATTATGCAGAATGCCTCTATCCTTTCCTCACTTGGATTTTATTGTAATTTTACCTTCACTTCTCCTTTCAGTTCACTGAGGAGATCTACCACCAAAATATGCCCAAGCATGTGCAGCTGCAATGAAAAAGAAAATATCTAAACATACTAAGTAATTACTAATTTGATTTCTTTTTTTCCTGGTTTAGTTTGCTCTTACAGAGCTACCAAGGCCTAAAGGCAAAATCCTAAACTGTTTCCTTAGGTGAAGTGTTGCCCTGAAAAAGCTAAGCTCAAGAATCACTCACTGTTAATCTGGTATTTACTAGGGATGTAAGAAGTTGTGCTGATCTGCTGAAGATAAGCAAATTCCAAGAAAAGAAGACAGCTGAGACAGCTGTCTGCTTTCAGTATTTTCATATTCATTCTGGTTTTTTAACTGATTATCCTAAAAACGGTTTAGTCCTTTTCATTTCACCTCACCAGAGTACCCCAGCACCTTTGTAACTCACTAAAATACAGTAGAGCTGCCCCAGAAAGATTCATCCAGGGAAGGGGAGAGCAGGGGAAGACATTTGGGAAGCCACACAAAACTGTACAAGTGGAAAACAATACGGAACTGCACAGATTATGTTCAAGAAAGAACCTTATATAATGGAAAATACTGAAGTGAAATAAAATGCAATTCAGAAGGAAGATAAAAAGGGGGTGGGGAGATCCATTCTTCCCCCCCCCAACCAAGCTGGGAGGAAGATTGAAATTCATGTCTTGCAGCCAATATTATGATCAGGTGACCCGCCTGGTGGATGAGGGGAAGGCTGTGGATGTGTCTATCTGGACTTCAGCAAAGCCTTTGA